>VDFB02086081.1:38369466-38435978 GCA_007258455.2 Sequoia sempervirens | reverse complement strand
TCACTTGAAAACTCCTCAAATAGCTAGGTACCTCATAGGAAATGATCATTGACCATGATTATATCCCAAAATATCAAACATAAACCTTTATACCCCTTCTTAAAGTGGTACGACCTACTTGGGAGGGTGACTTGATTCTAGAAAAATAAAAAACTTCATTTTATCTCCTACAAACTTCTCCAATCTGGCCACTTAGCATAGGAGGAGCATTCGTAAAGACCCAAAAGTACATCGCCCAAACTTCAATTAACACAAGCCAAATAGAGGTTACAACTTATACTTGCAGAGGTACAACCAACAATCAAAAACTCCAAGAAACTCAACTTATCACTCTGCAATTGTAAGAAAGTTTCACCAAAACACTTGTAAATCTAGAACACATAAAAATAATCCATATTGGAAACCAAAATGAAAGCTTAAATCAACACCAATGGTGACTCCTAGCTAGAATCACACCAATCTAGCTAGAGAACGTCTTACAATTCCAAAACTAGAAATTTATGAGGGATTTCATCCTCAAAGATTATGGAGAACCAAAGCCGATCTAGTAGCATAATGTTATCATTATTCAACATAACCAACAATGATCCCCAACACCTCCTTATATATGATTTGGGAGGGAAAACTTCAATTTAAAATAATTAAATAACTCATTTTCACCAAAATGCCTTAAAAAATATAATAACCTTTTTCATGTGCAAAGAAACCTTATTCCTCCTAGGCATTCAAATAGGGAATAAAAGTACCTTTTCAAAAGATATTACACTTAAGCTATAATAATAATAATAATAAAACATTATAACTTAAGTGAATAATTAAAATATTTCACTCCAAGTTGTAGAAAATTTCAAAACACATTGAAATCCAAATTTGACCACACTAATATGATATTGAAGCAATATGAGAATGATAGGAGTCAATTTGGTGACTTACTATGAATAGACGTTCTCTCTAAGAAGTTTGGAGAACACCTCAAAAGTTAGAACACACTTCAAAGAGTGCCATTTAGATCAATGTTGGCCACATAGCTCATTGCCATGAATAAAAACCTTGTAACTCAGAAATTGCATCCTCTAAGAACTTTGGAGTCCCTTTGCCTTACCAATTAGCTCATGCGAACTTAGGAAGTAGGCTAATGGTCCTTGAAATGACTAGGCCTAAGAAGGGGACATTACAAGGCATATTTCAATATGCATATTCTTGCTTTGATCAAATGATCCCATTTGCTAGACTAATGTTGGAAAAGTGTTTTTTTCTTGTTTTGAGAGTCTCTTGTATTCTATGACTTTGAAACAAACTTTTATAAGAACATGGGAGCATTTTAAGGAATTAACTAGAAAGTAATTTATCTAGTAGGTCATAAAGAGGAGAAAATTATGGAATAACAAATTTTTAAGTAAAAAAAGGAATAAAGTATAAGAATATACTAACAAATTTCAAAGAGGGAAACAAAAATGAGTGTAGTTGTACTTGATGATGAAATACTAATGAAATACATAGTGGATTTGCATGGCCATCTTTGTAGACTTGTATTGCTTTCCAAACTAGCTAACATAGGTTAAGCATTTTCACATGCTTATTGTCTTGAGATAGATGGTTTTTCTTCCTCACCCAAGTCTAGTGAAGTTAAAACAAAGAAAAAAGACAATATGATAGTTAATTCCACAAGTACTAAGAAAAAATTGCACATTGTGACCATTGAGATAAGTATCATCATGAAGACTCATTTTGTTAGAAGCTCCATCTAGAAAAGAATACTCACAAGCAACATAAAAAGGGAAAGAATAATTATATGCTATTTATGGCTAAAGATAATGGGTGGGTGCAAAAAGTTGGGGGACCAAAAAGTGGCCAACTTTTTGTAAAAAATTGAAAAGTCATAACGCGAGCGCATTTTGTGTCTTTATAAGAAAAAACAGCAAATCAAAATCATTTTATTGTCATATTTCTTCATCCATGGCTTGAAAACCTTTCCAAGGGGCGCTTGCATTGTGGAGACCTCAAATTCATCCATTTTCTTCACCGAACTACTGTCGTTTCTTTGCCAGAATTCCACCATGTCGACGGGTAGCTTAGAGGAGTAAGCTTTTATTGCTTTTTTTTGTGAATTTGTTGTTAATTAGGTAGATTTAATATGTTTTTTATGTTAATTTATTTTATTATTAGGAGTTGAAAATCGAGCTGAAAACCCTCAAATCCTTCTCCTCATGAACACACCAACAAAATCCTAATGAACAAGCACAACAACAAACTCCTCCAATAATTCCTCAACATTCTCCTAGAACTCAACAAAATTTGATGGGGGAAATTTAAAAAACAAAAAAAATTGAGGAGTTAATTGTGAGGTTGAACTATCCTATAAGTCTAACTTTGGAAAGAACCACTCTTGCAAATTCACTTCAAGCCATGTTAACACATGTAGATGCAATTAGCAAGCAATTAAGTGGTTGGGTGGATAAGAGGCGAGAGTGTAGAGATTTTTATGCGGATAAATTATCATACAAACAAGTAAAGAATGAAAAAATTACAAAATATGACTTGTGCTCACTATTTATTAACCCACATACAAATCAAACTCTTGACCTTAATAGCAAGAGGTTTCCTATCCATTGGTGCAACCACCAAGGGATTAGGAACAATTTTTGGAAGAGGTGGTGGATGGCTTTTTACCATCCTCCATGTAACAATAATGAGGTACCCCAATATTTCTTGAGGAAACTCTATTGCGAGTTCATCCTCAACAAAATCCCCAACTATTTTGATATGCGGGACTTTTAGGGGAGAGGTGGTGAGTTGAAATAGGATAGACCAATTGCATGTCTCATCCTCAGCAGCAAGGGAGACGAGAACTTGCTAGGCCGGCTTATGAGCACATTGCTATCCCTTTTGTCGTGAAGGAGAGTGTTGAGGTGGATACTCTACAATCTATTAGCTCTCTAACCTAGAGTATCATCCAATATGCTAGTCTTGCAGTACATCATCAACTAGGGGGGAGTTTGATGGGTAGGATTCCACCCCATTCTTGTTAGGTTTGCAAGTCGGTCTATACATATGATCCCACAGACAGTTAGGAGGCTGGTGCACAGGATACATTTGCAGTTGCCCAATTGGTGATGGTAGATGTCATGTTGAATGAGGCTTTTAGCCTCGATACTCAGGTAAATGTTAGCATGTTCATTAAATTTTATTTTTGAAATGCAAGATTAACTAATTTAGTTTAATGATTGTAATAATTTTAGGGTCATAGTGTTGATACTGTTTACATTGGCCCTCCTGCTGTTTTTTACTCCATTGCATCTACTATTGAGGTATGTAACTAGTAAACAATTATAAATATTACATGTGAATAGAATTTCTATATGAATGATATTCTAATATTTGATTTTGGATGTTGAATAGGTTAATATTGGAGGTTTTACGACAACACCTCCCAGTGCCAGTGGAATTAAAACCTTCACGTAGGTACTAGGATAAAGAGTTTAACTAATGAATTGTACTTAATAGATTTGTGTAGTTTATATTCATATCGTTGATTACATTACATTGCACATCTTTCAAACTCAAAGCATTACTTCACATTGCATAACTAATAACTATATGTTGATAGATAACAAAATTTTAGTTACAATATAGTTTTTTAGAAAGTCAATATAGACAGTGATGTAGTTACTTCACATAGCATAAGTAATAACTAGGAGCAACTGCCAATTGCATTTTCTTGTCATGGAATTCCATGAGACCACATTTTATTGAGGCATTTTTTCAAAAAAATCACTTCCTTGTCTATGCAATGGATGCTTGGAAAAAAATCTATGAAAGCATAATAGTAAGCAATAGTATAGACAAGGAAATGAGTTGTTTGAAAAAATGCCTCAAATAAATGTGATCTCATGGTGTTGTCCATCACCATGAGATCTAATTTCTTTGAGGTATTTTTTCAAATAGATTGCCGCCTTGTCTATGCTACCACATTTTCCATACATGTCTACCAAAGCATTTTATCAAACAATTCACTTCCTTGTTGCTATGGCTAAAAGCCTAAAATAGGTGCTTTCCAACAAACTATGGATGCTTGGAAAAAATCTATCAAAGCATAATAGTAAGCAATAACATAGACAAGGCAGCGAGTTTTTTGAAAAAATTCCTCGAAGAAATGTGGTCTCATGGTGATGGAATGCCATTCCATCACCATGAGACCACATTTCTTTGAGGCATTTTTTCAAACAACTCACTTCCTTAAGAATAGAAACCAAGCCTTTAGCCCAAATTCCCCTCCAAATCCTTTTCAAGGTCCTCATCCTCATGCTCAATTTACCAATCCATGGAAGCTTCCACCTCTTATTCCACTTTCATATCCCACATCTTTAAAATCCATATCACCCCACTATTACCAAACAAGGTCATCCCATGTCTCTCATAATAACTTCCTCCAAGGACTATTTGCAAAGGTGGTTGTTTCCCCATGCAAAAAAAGGTGGTGAATCTTCCCATATCATGCATCCACCTTCATCACCCCAACACCAAGATAAACCCTAATAACCTAAGTCTTAAATGAATCCCCTATCAATCCATCTATCCAAGTTGAAGAGTCTATAAAACCTTCCTCCCTCATGACACCATGCATATAAAATTAACTATGTTCATCTCATAATAAAAGAATGCTAACATAGATTCCCCTTCATATAAAGTTCAAGGAAACCTTTCTCCTCCATCATATGATCCCCTTCCATCTCATGATCTCATTTCCAATCAAGAACAACATATCCCTTCCATCTCATCTAATGATATATTTCCATCTCAAGAGCAAGATATCCCTTCATTCCCCCTCTCACAATCCCCTCTCCTCGACTTCATCTAATGACATCCTTTTGTGTCCAGATCAAAGTACCTCTTCCACTAAATTGTATGATCACTCTCGAAATATGGTCTCAAAGTACACCTTCCACCCCATCTAATGATCCTCTTCCCCTCATGATCAAAAGACCCATCCCTCTTCATCTCATGATCCCCCTCCATGTCATAACCAAGACCACACTATACCATCCACCCCATCCCAACATAATAGCATAGAGAAGGCAATGAAATGTTTGAAAAAAATGCCTTAAAGAAATTTGGTCTCATGGTGATGGAGTGCCATGAGAAACAAATTTTTCATGGCATTCCATCACCATGAGACCTCATTTCTTTGAGGCATTTTTTTGAACAATTCACTACCTTCTCTATGCTACCACATTTTTCGTACATGTCTACCAAAGCATTTTATGAAACAATTCACTGCATCGTTGCTATGGATAAAAGCCTAAAACAGGTACTTTCGAACAAGCTATGGACAGGGAAAATAATAAGTATAATAGTAAGAAATATATAGTTCAATAAATACTCAAAATTTTGTTGATTATCTCATACATTATAAGCCATGACTTGCATCACTATTGTACTTTTCGTGATTGAATAATTTGTTGTTTTATTTTCAGATGATGCAAGTAGAATCACCTCTAGATGTGGATATGGTAATGGATTAAGGTGTATCTTGTGCAATAGATAACTTGATGCCTCTCACGGGGGTATGAGGTAGATTAGTAAATTTCAAATTACATTCATTGTTATAGCTATTAGTCAGTGAAAAATCAAACGATTATTGATTCATAGTTTAATTCCTATTTGGATGGTTTCTATAGGACTTGGGCATGCCACAACATGGGCATGTGAGTCTTTTGCTTGAGGAGAGAGATCATCTAGTGGCGATAAGTGATTATTTTGTTAAATATGTCATTTTTTGTATTGTAATTTCTATATATTTACTTGTTATTGTAACAGTTAAAGCTTGATGAGGAACTAAATAGGAGTAGCCCTCGAGTTTAGGGTAAATGACTGTCATACGCATCACCATCCACCGACCACCAAAGGCCACCCGTTTGTTTCATTCACATAGAGGGCAATGAATTTTGAGTGGGGTCCTTTGTTGTATGCCTATATGGAATTTTTGGACATATTTTTTATTGCATATACTTGACATTGTATGCCTATATGGCATTATTGTAAGCCTATATGACTATTTTGTATATATTTTATACTTATATTGACATATATTGATGTATTCCTACATGGCTATTTGGTTAATATAAATCGTTTTTATTGATGGTGTCCATATTTGCATTATAAATCCGTATTTCAATAGATATGAGTTACGTGTATTCAAGTGTATACTTTACAACTTACATGTATACTTTGTCTCTTACGTGTATTCCAATGTATACTTTGCAACTTGTTTTCATGTGTATACTTTGTATGCATTCATATACTTTGTATTCATGTGTATGCTTCATAGCTTACGTGTATTTGAGTACTTATGCTTCAATTATTCACATCTATGCTTCACCTATTCACGTGTATACTTCACTTATTCCAATGTATGCTTCATGCTTCCAATCTATACTTCACTTATTCACGTGTATAGTTCATGTATTATGTGTATCCTTCATCCTTCCAATGTATACTTCACTTATTACGTCTTTCATTTTCTCATGGTCTTGACATTTAGCATTTGGTTAGCCCTAGCGTTGCTCATTGTTTTCCTTCATGGTTTTTCTTGAATATTTATTAATTGATGTTAAACAACTTTATTAGTTGATGCTAAACAACTTCAATATTTCCAAAAATGATTCACCAAGGATTTATCATTTACTTATGTGTTAATTCAATGTTCTATGGCATTGAATCAATATATAAAAGGCTACAAAATTATAGTTCCCACCACTATGGCTTCCATCTAGATCTTATATTCATTATGCAATCGTGTGTATGCTCAAACGCATGCCTGCAATGCTTATAGGCTAAATTTCACACCTCTTTTATGTTAATGCTGACATGTGGCTCTTGAAATCCATAAAATAATGGTGTAGTAAATGAGCACGTTGATTCTTTAGATTGTATATTAGTAAAGTCTAATGTTACTTACTCTTGTAAGTAAGAAATATGCTTCTAATCAATTGAACATATCATTCACATGCTTTCTTATGTGCTTCAATTATTGAATTAGTTGGATGAAAGTAAGAAAGTAAATAACTCAAACACACATTAAAAGAGAGATTTACAAAAAAAATATTGAAGTTGTGTTGGCTCATTTTCACTATCACCTTGCAACATTTACAAGTCAATTTGG
This sequence comes from Sequoia sempervirens, assembly GCA_007258455.2. Taxonomy (NCBI): domain Eukaryota; kingdom Viridiplantae; phylum Streptophyta; class Pinopsida; order Cupressales; family Cupressaceae; genus Sequoia; species Sequoia sempervirens. Next base: position 38,428,816 of record VDFB02086081.1, on the reverse strand, counting down.
GCTTTCAAATGCATTGGGGCCTTGTCAAGAAAATCTATAGTCCTCTATTAACTTGCATTCTTGGGGATTATTTGCTTATTCAGTCTACTTCTCTCTTGCACTCATCTATAGAGTCATCTTATATTCCTAATTTGAAACTACAACTCACCAACCTCCATATTTTACTTCCAAGGGTTGTACTCATTCTTACACAAGAGCATCTAACTCATAGAAGATTCTAAATGCCCCCCACACAAATATATGGAAGACAAATCAATTCAATTGCATGTTGGTCAGTTAGTTCTACCATTGATATCATTTAGAGTAACATCCATTGCAACCAAACCCTTCTAGGTAAGATTGTCTTTTGTTGTGTGAGTTCATCTAAAGCCAAAACCTATTGAGTTAGTTAAGTACCCATTGGAAACTATCATTCACGACTTCTTGTCAGTGGTATGGATCCAAGAATGTACAGATCATCCCTCAACCTTCTTATACCAATTAATAAAACCCATCACTCATGGCTTTTCATGCAAGTGGTGTGAAGATTGGGATGTCTAGATTAACCTTGGGCCTCATAACCAATTCCCCTATTCCTCAACAAGGTGTTTTTTTTTGTAGATTTTCTCTTTTCCTGAACTATTTTGACACCAAGATGTTTTAACTCTTTCATGCAATCATATGCTTTTGGTGTTGAAAACTCAGACTTGTTAATTGTCACGTGAATCTCTCTTTTCCTTTGTTTTGCATGTCATCTTAAGGCATTGAGCTGGTTGAACATAGCTCAAATTGATTCGACATGTTTGGGTGCAAAAGAGGACCATTCCTAGCCTAAATGTACCCATCTGAACATGTTGGAACAATCTGTTTGGTCAGACGAGTTGTAGAATGAAAGTTACACCCCTTTGCAACTTTACATTGCTTGCGTCTAACACTTTTTCCATCAATTGAAAAGTCGTCACCATTGGAAAATGACTACAAGATATTAAAAATTAAGAGAGGTTATTGTAGAGGGGCTAAACACAATCTTTTAGCCTTGGACAATAAGTTTCTAAGCATCATGATTTTTGAGTAAGATCCCATCAAAGATTGCAACCATTTTGCACTTTGGACTCTTAAGGGATTGAACCAGTTGAACTTAGCTCAGACTGATTCGGTGTGTTTGGGTGTGAAAGAGGACCATGCATAGCCTAAATCTACCCATCCAGACATGTTGGAAAAGTCTATTTGGTCACATGAGTTGCAGAATGAAAGTTACACCCCTTTGCAACTTTACATTGCTTGCATTTGACACTTTTTCCATCAATTGAAAAAGTTGTCACCACTGGAAAACACCTCCGAGATATCAAAAAATGAGAGAAGTTATTGTAGAAGGGCCCAACATGATCTTGTAGCCTTAGATGAGAATTTTCTAAGCATCACGATTTTCGAGTAACAACCCGTCCAAGATTGCAACCATTTTGCACTTTGGACTCTTAAGGGATTGAGTTGGTTGAACATAGATTCAACTGATTTGGCATGTTTGGGTGCAAAAGGGGACCATTCCTAGCCTAAATGTACTCATCCATACATGTTAGAATAGATCGTTTGGTCACACAAGTTGCAAAATGAAAGTTACACCCCTTTGCAACTTTATACTGCTTGCATTTGACACTTTTTCCATCAACTAAAAAGTTATCACCACTAGAAAATACCTCTAAAATATCAAAAACTATGAGAGGTTATTGTAAAGGGGCCCTATGTAATCCCATAACCTTAGACTATAAGTTTCTAAGTGTCACAATTTTTTAGTAACAACCCATCAAAGATTGTAGCCATTTTGTACTTTGGACTCTTAAGGGATTGAGCTAATTGAATGTAGCTCAGAATGATTTGGTGTGTTTGGGTGTGAAAGAGAACCATGCCTAGCCTAAACATACCCATATGGACATGTTGGAATAGTCCATTTGGTCACACTAGTTGCAGAATGAAAGTTACACCCCTTTGCAACTTTACATTGCTTGCATTTGACACTTTTTCTATCAACTAAAAAGTCATCACCATTGGAAAACACCTATGAGATATCAAAAATTGAGAGAATCTATTGTAGAGGGGCCCAAAATGATACTATAGCTTTAGAAAAAAAGTTTCTAAGCATCATGGTTTTCAAGTAACAACCTGTCAAAGATTGTAGTTATTTTGCACTTTGGACTCTTAAGGGATTGAGTCGATTAAATGTAGCTCAGATTGATTCGGCACGTTTCGGTGCAAAAGAGGACCATTCCTAGCCTAAATATACCCATCCAGATGTGTTGGAACAGTCTATTTGGTCACATGAGTTGTAGAACAAAAGTTACACCCCTTTGCAACTTTACACTGCTTAACTTTTGTTGGAACTGTCGGTTTAGGCCTCAAACTAGGGCATAGGCTTAAATTTTGTTTCCACCAACTAAATTTTCTCAAATTTTAGATTATTGATGCTTATAGGTGTATGGGACAATGTGCCAAGTTTCATATTTTTTCACACATGCAAGTTCCTTTTCCACAAAGCCCTTGATTTCCTAGCTTTTACATGGTAATTTGTTTATTTTAGTGCAAATCCTTGTGTTTCAGGAATGTTCAATACTAGGGACTATTTAGACATGTTATAAATGTCTAAATACACCTTACATATGAATTTTAAGACCTAACTAATCCATTTAGTAACTGCTATTCCATAATAGTCCTTAGAAAGAGTCCTAATTTGACTGTAAGTAGTTTTGGCCAATTCTATACAAATTAACCCCATATGATTTTCACACATGTCTAATAAGAATTATAAAGGTGTCCAAATCAGGTTTTAGATCCCCATTATTAGGTATAAGAAGAAAGTTATATCAAAATCATCTTTGTGAAGGGTTGCAAGCTCATAACCTACAGGGTACCTAAGGACACTTGATATCACATGTGAACCTACATCAACCTTGAAAAAGTGCTTAAGGGAAAGTATGATAAAGGTGAAGTCTATGGAAATCATACTCATGTTCAAAGATAAGGCTTCTCAATATCATTTTTTTATCACTGATAACACCTACAGGGGCAAAGATAATGACGAGGATAGAGAACAAGAACATAGTCATGTTTTCAGCTACCTACAAGTGAAGGCATTAAGATAATGTTGCATGAAACTATGAAAACTATCACAATCACCAAGCAAGGTATATCAATCATGTGGCAACAAGAAATTATCATGGAGGTAGATTGTATTATAAAAGGTAGTCATATGAGCATATGCAACCATCCAAGGTGTAGATATGCATTAGTGAAGAATATAAATGGAATTATAGTGCTAACCTAGAGTGACAATGACACATGCCAATGATACTTATGATTGTGATTATGACAACAACTCATGGGGTCTCATGGTGATAATGGGTGATAATTTCCAATAATCATCTATTTGATACCTCTTATAGCATGGAAAAATTTATTCTATTTTTCCTTTGATTTCTATATCCTATTTTTTCTTATAATGCTCACTACCTTGTCAATGCATCTGCATGGACAAGGTAGTGAGCTCACCACATTGTCAATGTGGTAGCAATGACAAGGTAGTGAGTTGTTTGAAAAATTGCCTCAAAGAAATGGGGTCTCCTGGTGATGTTGTCAATGCGGTAGCATTGACAAGTTAGTGAGGTGTTTGAAAAAATCCTCAAAGAAATGGGTTCTTTTGGTGATGTGTTGTCAATGTGGTAGCAATGAAAAGGTAGTGAGTTGTTTGAAAAAATGCCTCAAAGAAATGCGGTGTCCTAGTAATGTATTGTCAATGCGGTAGCAATGAAAAGGTAGTGAGCTGTTTGAAAAAATGCCTCAAAGAAATGGGGTCTCCTGGTGATGTCACCAGGAGACCCCATTTCTTTGAGGCATTTTTTCAAACAGCTCACTACCTTTTCATTGCTACCACATTGACAATGTAGTGAGCATGTCAAATTTTCAATGCGGTAGCATAGACAAAGTAGTGAGCTATTTGAAAAATGCCTCAAAGAAATGTGGTCTCCTAGTGATGTACATCTGCCTCAAAGAAATGGGGTCTCTTGGTGATGTACATCACCAGGAGACCCCATTTCTTTGAGGCATTTTTTCAAACAGCTCACTACATTGTTCACTACCTTGTTTATGCTACTGCATTGAAAATGTAGTGAGCTTGTCAATGCTCACTACCTTGTTTATGTTACCACATTGACAACTTCGAACCAATATTCATATGTAAACTTCAAACCAAAACATATGTACAAACTTGGAACCAAAACATATGTAAACTTGAAATATAGAAATGAAAGGTCTAACTATCAACCAATCTTGATGTGCATACTCTAAATTTGAATACAAATTAATGTGCATACTTACAAATTAATAAGAACCAATGTGCATACTTACAAATTAATCCAATGAACCATCCAATTCTTCTCTACTCTTTATTGTGTCAAGTATTGCCTCATGGTTAGACTCATGCACCTTCCACAAGGTCTTATTCAAAGGTCTATCCCCATATTTGATCAAATGAACATTGGATGCCATGACAAGGTTTGAGAATATTCCGATGTGTGTCAAAGTCTTGAAACAACCAAATATTAAGACTCATATGTGGGTACCTTCTAATCCATGTTCTAGTAACAACCACTGAGCTTGTAGGGTACCCGATGTTTTCTCCATCTATAACTAGGGCCTCCAATTTCTTTTTTGCCTCAACACAATGACGTGCAAGTAATAATCTATTCCCTCTTCGGTGTCTTCATCTATAATAACTGCATAAACATGCCCTCCATTGATACATGCAAAAAATTAGATGAAATTAGTCCACATTACAAATACAATACAAAGTAAGATAAAAATAGGAATTTCAAAAACTATGCAAGTAGATATATTATCTGGGTGAACTAGATCTGATATGTGGTAAAAGTCAACCAATGATTCCATGTGTGTCAGTTCCAATGTCGCCAGAGGCCAATATGTGTGAAGTTGGCTAAGATAACTTAACCACCATTCGTCAACCCACTCCTTTGACTTGCACTCATTCCAGGCTTGAATTGTATACGAAGAACAAAAGCATGCCATCTTCCGCATATGGATACTCCATGAACCTATATTTGAGATAAGGAAAGAGTGTAGCTCACTTGATCCTATCAATGTACACCAATCCTTGTAAGATTTGGCTATGGAGATAGTCACCTAAGATCTAAAGGCCTATGGAAAGCACAAAATACTGAGAAGATCAATATGACAAGAATAAACTATATTCCTATCAATTAATGAAAAAAGAGTCAATGTAGTTTTTGTACAACATAGTAGAGACCCCTTGGTTATATAGCCAAGGTGAGACACAAGATGTCATAAGATTATGAAAAGTGTCTTAATCTTATGATATGATACAACTTATCACAACTATCTAGGTCACATGTGTTAGTTGTCAAAAGATAAGATAACAACTAATGACAACTGACACCTTTTAGAAAGAATCTTAGGACCTAAATAAACTTAAATGTGAATATGTCCACTAATTTCCTAGTAAGTGAAATAACTAGGTACAAGACAATTATTCACCCCAACATCCCCCCTTAAGTGCAACTTAGGGAGAAGATTATTATGAAAATGACTCAAGGATGGGTCCCGAATACTAGGCCATGTTGTACCCATGTACAAATGAAATGCAATCTCTCACAAACGGGGAAAAGGAGAAAACCCAGTGGGAAAAAAATCCTCCCCAAAAGAGAAACAAAACAAGAAACTGCACTCAAAAATATGAGGACAAAACCTCGAGCGAGGAAAAAGTCCCCCCAAAAGAGAGAATAAAGAAATTCCATGAAACCCCCCCTCAAAGGCGAGTCCTTGCTCAAATGTCATAATGTCAGGAGTCCCCAATCTTAACTGAAGAAGGAGACAATGTAGAACAATGTGAAGACTGATGTAGAGTAGACCAAGGATGATGATGAGTCCTCCAAATGTTGTTACAAAAGAATGCCAAACTTGTGACAAGCATTGATAGAAAGAATCAGGTACAACTACAAAAGATGCCACATAACTAGTGATTGAGCTGAAACTGTCAACTCATGAGTAAATACAAAATTTGTCGATGAAGAATTGTAGATGAATCCACACTACAACAAGAATAAGGTCAGAACCAAGGAGACAATTGTACGAGTATCAACTGGACACTCTCTTGATAGATTGGTATATCCCTATCACAACTTGGAGATAGGTACCAAGTCTATGGATGTAGAATCAAAATTTTGAAGACAGGTAGAGTGCTTCCAAAACTGGAGTGTCTATATGGAATATAGTCCATCACATTGAAATGCATGGGTAACCAACCATTGCATTTGTTGAGTATATAGGAGCTAACAATGGATACATAGATCAATCCAAAGAAGCATAAAATGTGACATAGGACACTTAAATAGAAAGATTGTGGCACTTTATTTTAGTGTGATTACAACACTAGAAGAGAACTACAACAATCATGATGCAAATCTAGAAATGTTGATGAAGTAACCAACCAAATGTGCTTCGAAGTAGATCGTGAAAAAAATTCTCCAATTGGATGTCGGTAGAAGCAACTGGCCCCTTTTGACTACCGGTTGGAGGAGCGCATGATGCAGAACATGACTCAATCATTAGGCAAAATAATTTCTCTAGGTTTGCTTATTGAAATGCAATTTGTTTTTTAAAAAACTTTATTTAGAAGTTTAATTTAAAAAAAATTATTAAAGAAAAAACTTTATTATTAAAAATAATAAAGAAAATTATTATTATTATTTTTGATGAAAAAACTTTATTAAAAATAAAGAGAAATTTGGATTTTTTTTTTGAAAAAAACTTTATTAAAAATAAAGTTTTTTTTTGAAATTTCTAAAACTTTATTAAAAGCATAATAAAGATTTTTTAAATTTTGAAAAAAAATTATTAAAAAATAATAAAGAAAACATGTTTTTATGAGAATTTTTTCTTTTAATTAAAAACTAATAAAGAAAATTTAGTTTTTTTTTAAAAAAACTTTAATAAAAATTTATTAAAGGAATTTTTTTAAATTTATTAAAAAATTAATTAAAATATTAAGAAAAATCTTTTAAAAAAAGGTTTTATTAAAAACTATTTAAAAGCATTAAAAAAAACTTAATTGAAAAAAACTTAATAAAAAAATAAAAAAGGGGTCGGCAGGGTTGGCAGGGATGTCGCCCCTTGCAACAGCTAGCGGCCATGCATGTGGCGTACGACCTTGCTGCTGCTGCCGACAACAGACCTATGGTCCGCAAGCTGACAAGAATAAATTGTATTCCTATCAATGAATGCAAAAAGATTCAATGTAGTTGTTGTACAATGTAGTAGAGACCCCTTGGTTATATAGCCAAGGTCAGACACAAGATGTCATAAGATTATGACAAGTGTCTTAATCTTATGATATGAGACAACTTATCACAACTACATAGGTCACATGTGTTAGTTGTCAAAAGATAAGATAACAACTAATGACAACTAACACCTTCTAGAAAGAATCTTAGGACTTAAGTAAACTTAACATGTGAATATGTCCACTAATTCCGTAGTAAGTGAAATAACTAGGTACAAGACAATTATTCACACCAAGAATCCTTATATGGTGCAATGTTAGTATCATCTATCAACTAGAAAAATATACGAAATGAAGACTTATCTTCATTACCTAGACCCATCAAAACATTACACCACTCGACGATTGAATTTGCATATGTCAACTTTGCATTGTCTTTATACTTTAACTCTTCTCGTGCTAATGCTCTTTTGATATATGCTCTTGCACCATCATGATCCCCCTTTCCATGCCTGACCTCACAAAAGTTTCACATATGATGAACACCTATAATAACATGCATCCTACTCAACCAATAGAACATCCACGAGTTCTTGAACTGTGATGCACAGTTATTCGACCATATTATATGTTGACTGTATGTTATGCCCTTCCTAGCCAAATCACTATAGAAAAATTAAAATCAACCTTGCATGAACTATGGAGAATGTGTGCAATCATCACTAATGTAAAAATGGTACTCCCTCAATACCTTCCTGTTATCCTCTGTACTATCAACTGCATGAATGAATGCTATGTGCACAAATATAGAAACCTGTGTGGAGTTGTAATATTGTGATTGCACCTCACGCTATGGATATAGAGTGTAGTTCTCTGCAAAGTTGACCACTAAAACTATGCTACCAATTGGAAATGTTTCCGTGCATAACTTGAGTTGCAAGTCCAACCATTGAACTCTATGGGTATGTCTTGCATACTCATACACTATATTGTCATGAAATGTAGACATAAACTGATACACTAGAATCTTTTGAATAACCAAATCACACCTTTTTGCTTGATTACCATCTTTTGTATTGTATGCAGTATTTTATAATTGCCAAACTCTACTAGTTCCTTTCCAAATGCATGTGTTTTTCGTATGTTCACATATTGGCATACATTGCAAGCCAACACAATGCTGACATGTGCCATCCAAGCATAGTTTCCTGTAGAATATTTTTTCTTTCTCTCTTTGACATAAATTTTTTTATAAGAAGTCTAAAATATTTTGGTGGGGCATGTATGCCACAGTCTTGCAAAACATTTTTAGTATGCAAATCTAAACATATAGAATGATAAACATCAAAATGGTTAGAAAATTCAATATGTAATCTACAACAACAAGTAGTGCATGTGTGATTTATCTTGACATAAAAATGTTTAAGCATTTCAAAATATCTTTGAAAATTTTGAATTTGAGGATAATCCTCAAGAAATTTATGAAAAAACTGTGTTTGAGTCATATCCAAAAAATGCTTTGAATTTGGCTCATGGTTTTGACTACCGATTCTCCTTCTTACCACATCCCTTTGATTCAGAGACACCCTTGTGTGATTCTTCCAATAGTATTTAATTAGTGATCTCAATGATTCAACAACCGGTTTATCTTTTCGTGGGAGTCTCCACAAGAATTCCCATAATTCAGTGGAATCAATGTCCTCAATTCTTTGGTGCCTTTGAACAAATCTTGATAAAGTTTTTCTATTAATTCTCAATTGTTGACTCATCTTTCTAATGAGATGAAATTTCCTTGTTTGATTACTTACTAAAGTCGATGTAATGACATGTCAGGTGACATTACTAACTTTTGAGCATGAGGTCTTACCCACACTCTCATATACATCCATTAGATTCTTCACAATAGTTTTTTCACTTGAAGCATCTGATGTTCTCAACTCAAGAATCTTCATGATGGACCTATACTTTATACTTTGCATCATTTCAACAAATATTTGACATCTTGCAGTCTCATTTAACTTTTCAAAGAACAATCTCTAGATATTATGAGCATATCTTCTACAAGTGCATTGTGGAATCTTACCTTTCATTTGTTGCAAAATATTCTCATCAATATTAATAAAAAACTTTGGATTTCTATGCAAAATTCTAGATGGTGTTCTCATAGGTACATTCATCTCAACATTAGGAATTTCATCAATATTTAAATGAGATGAGCTAGATGGCATACCTTCGATCGAGGATGGAATAGATTACATATCTTGAGGTTGAGATGAGAATGATGGCTTACCTCCTTCCTCAAATGTGAGTGATGATGTACTCTCAACTTGAGATGTGGTAGATGGTGGCCCTCCATATTCACTTGTGGTAAATGGTTTCCCTCCATATTCACTTGCAATAGAGGGTGTGTCTCCAACTACGATATTCAAATATCTCTTAGCACGATGCTTTCACATTCGTTCCCTTTGTGCCACCAATTCCATTTCTCTTCTTGATGGTTGAGGTTCCTCTTCAATTGGAATGTCTTCGTGTTTCTAATTTCTTCTTCTCACAATGTTCCCTCATCAATGTTTCTTTCTTTGCATTCTTAGCTTCTATCTCTTCTTGTGTTGGTTTAATCCTTGATCATTTCCTTGGCATGACATAATATTATCTGTAGCATGATAAAGAGATAAATATTACTTCCTAAAAAGACAATCCATACAAATAAATGAAATATATGTCATTCAACCCTTCATACAAAATACTTACAATCATCCTGTAGAAGAGTATTTCTAGTATAGACAAAGCTCACATTAAGTTTTTGATGGAATTCCTTGAAGAAATGTGGTCTCGTGGAATGCCATGATTGTAAGATAGACACAAAATGGAAGCATGGACAAGGCATGTGAATTGTTTGAAATTTTTTTTTGGTAGACATGTATGCAAAATGTGGTAGCTTTGACAATCTAGTGAGTTCACTAGCTTGTCAATGCGGTGGCATAGAAAAGCTAGTGGGATTTTTGAAAAAATGCCTCATAGAAATGGGGTCTCTTGGTGACAACCCACTAGCTTGTCTATAAGGTGGAATAGACAAGCTAGTGGGTTGTTTGAAAAAATTCCTCATAGAAATGGGGTCTTATGGTGATAGCCCACTAGCTTGTTTATGCCACTACATAGACAAGCTAGTGGGAGTGTCACTGTGAGACCTCATTTCTATGAGGCATTTGTTCAAATAACCCACTAGCTTGTCTATGCCACTGCATTGGCAAGCTAGTGAGCTCACTAGCTTGTCAAAGCTCACATGAATTTTTTGATGGAATGACTTAAGGAAATGTGATCTCGCGGAATGCCATGATTGCAAGATAGGCACAAAATGGAAGCATGGAAAAGGCATGTAATGGATACCTTGGAGTGGGGTATGACATCTATCAAAACATGAAATGTGGTCTCATGAAATGCCATGATCACAAGGTAAGCACAAAATGGATTTTTTAAAAGATATTACAAAATTTCACAAAGATACAATTGGCTCAAGAGTATAAATCCACATTCCACAACTTTTTTCTTGACATCCTACCTTTGGAACAAGGTATCTAGGCATCAATAAAATCATTGAAAGAAAGGGGATTGTTGGACAAAATGTTTTGGTAGACATGTATGGAAAATTTGGTAGCATAGACAAGGCAATCAGCTGTTTGAAAAAATGCCTCTAAGAAATGTGGTCTCGTGGTGATGCACATCACCATGAGACCACATTTCTTTTAGCAATTTTTTCAAACAGTTGATTTCCTTGTCTATGTTGTTTGATACAAATGCTTTGGTAGACATGTATGGAAAATTTGGTAGCATAGACAAGGAAATCAACTATTTTGGTAGAACTATTTGACAAAATGCCTCAATCAGATATGTCCTCATGGACTACAATGATTGCAGGATATGCACAAAATCGATTTGTTGAAAAGGCTTTAGAAAATTTCAAGCAAATGCAATTTCTAGGTGTAAAACCAAATTCCACTACATTTTCCAACATCCCCCATGCCTATACCAAAATGGAAGGTTTGGAAAGGGGTATGAACATCCATATAAAAGGATTGAGAAATGATGTATCATATTACAAACTTATAACTACTCTTGCATACAAAATGTGGAAGCATACACAAGGTAGGTCAATTTGTTTAACAAAATGCCTCAAAGAGATGTGGTTTAAAATTTAATTGGCAAGTGTAAAGAATTGCATAGTTTAAAATCTGCCAAGAGGGGCTAAGGTTATAATGATAAACAAACAATGATGAACATGGAATATGCATAATAACAAAATCAAAGCATTGTATTAAGTATGTATGATAAGGGACAATAAAGAAACATAATAGAATTAAGGAAAATGTAAAGAAAATGTGTAAATACTTCACATACCTAATAAACAAAGATTCAAATGGAAGAGTTCTACCCAATTATGTAGTATTTTTTTCTTCTTGCATCAAACTCCTCAAAAATTTGAGTTTTTGACAAGCTTGTTTCCTTTTCAACTTTCAATTATATATCACTCTTGAATAGAATTACTAACAACAATACAAATAACCAATGTATTATGTTAAATTCTTACAATTCAATCACAACTAACATTACAACACTACAAAAATTGAGATTTGAATTTATATATATCAAATTCGATGTGAAAACTCTATTATTTCCTCCTTCCTAAGTTGGCAGACCATAAAAAGGTGGTGGAAAGTTCATGCAAAGGTGGTAGAATGTGAAAACTTTACATGTGCACTTCCCAATAACATCAAAAAGCTTCCTTTTGTCGAAACATGTGCATAACCAGGAGAATAATAGAGTATGTGGGCCTAGATCATGAGTGTGCTAAATTTTTTACCATTTTTAGAGCAAGCCAAAACATGCTCTCATTATAACATGAGCGCATTTTGGCTTGCTATACAAAATGGCTATATCTCAACTTCTTCAAAATGCACCCACGTTATAAAAAAAAAAAAATTCTAAAGGTTTCCTCTCTCTCTCTCTTTAGCCATCCATCCCTCCTTATCCATTTAGGTCTCTCAATTAACCCTAAACTCTATCCCTAAACCCTCAACCTTGGACACTATGCCTTAAAACCTAATCCCTCAACCCTATACCCTTAATCCTTAATACCTTGACCCTTAAACCCTAAACCGTAATATATATATCTCTCTCTCCCCCCTCCCTCCCTCCCTCTCTCTAGTCTCTCCCTCCCACCCCCTACCCCTCTCTCACCCCCTCTATCTCTCTCTCTCGTCCCTCTATCTCCCACTCCCTCTCTCTCCCAGTCCCTCTTTCTCCCTCTCTCTCAACTATCTCCCTCCTACCCCCCTCTCTCTATCAGGTCTCTCCCTCAAGCACCCTACCTACATAACTAGATAACTCTCTCTCTCCCTCTATCTCCCACTCCCTCTATCTCCCACTCCCTCTCTCTCCCTCTCTATCAACCATCACTCCCACCCTACCTAATAATTCCCTCTCACTCCAACCCCATCTCTCCCACTCCCTCTCCCTTTCTCCCTCTCTCTTAGGTATCTCCCTCCCACTCCCCACACACTCTCTCTCTAATCCCTCAACCCTAATCCATAAACTAAACCCTTAAACCCTAAACCCTCAACCCCTATACCCTCAACCCTGAACCCTATACCCTCAATTCTCAACTCTTTACCCTATACATTGGATCATCAACTCTCATCTATCTTTCTCCTTCCCTCCTCTTCTCTCCCTCTCTCTATCTCACTTCTCCCTCCATATTTCCCTCCATCCATCCCTCCCTCTCTACCCTAATCCCTCAATCCTATACCCTCAATCCTTAAACCCTAAACCCTTAAACCCTCAACCTTCAATCCTTAAACCCTAAAGCGTTAAACCTTCGACCCTCTACCATCTTGACCCTTAAACCATCAACCCTCTACCCTCTACCCTCTTGACCCAATACCCTAAACCCTCAACCCTCAACCCATAATCCCTAAAACCTTAATCCGTCAACCCTAATCCATCAACCCTCAAACCTTAAACCCTAAACCATCAACTATTAATCCATCAACCCTAATCCCTCAACCCTCAACCCTTAAACCCTAAAACATCAACCCTTAATCCCTCAACCCTAATCCTTCAAACCTAAAACCCAAAACCCAAAACCCTCAACCCCTATACCCTCTACCCCATACATTGGACCCTCAACCCTAATCCATCAACCCTATACCCTCAACCCTCTACCCTTAACCCAATACCCTAAACCCTCAACCCTATACCCTCAATTCTCAACCCTCTACCCTATACATTGGATCTTCAACCCTCATCTATATTTCTTCATCCCTCCTCTTCTCTCCTTCTCTCTATCTCACTTCTCCCTGCATCTCTCTCTCCCTCCCTCCATTCATCCCTCTCTACCCTAATCCCTAATCCCTAAACCCTCAACCCTAAACCCTCAAACCTCACCCCTTAAACCCTCTACCCTATACATTGGACCCTCAACCCTCAACCCTCTACCCTCTACCCTCAACCCAATACCCTAACCCTCAACCCTATACCCTCAATTCTCAACCCTCTACCCTATACATTGGATCCTCAACCCTCATCTATCTTTCTCCTTCCCTCCTCTTCTCTCCTCTCTATCTAACTTCTGCCTCCACCTCTCCCTCCATCCCTCCCTCTCTACCCTAATCCCTCAACCCTATACCCTCAAACCTTAAACAATTAAACCCTCAACTTTAAACCCTCAACCCTCAACCCTTAAACCCAAAACCCTTAAAACCTCTACCATCAACCCAATACAAAAAAACCTCAAACCTAATCCCTCAACCCTATACCCTCAACCATTTAACACTCTACCCTAATCCCTCAACCCTCAACCCTTAATCCCTCAACCCTAATCCCTCAACCATTAAACCATAAACCCTCAACCCTATACCCTCTACCCTTAAACCCTTAAACCCTCAACCCTCAACCCTTAAACCATAAACCCTTAAATCCTCTACCCTCACCCTCAACCCAATACCCTCCACCCTCAACCCTAATCCCTCAACCCTATACCCTCAACCCTTAAACCATTAAACCCTCAACCCTCAACCCTCAACCCTCAACCCTCAACCCTTAATCCTCAACCCTAATCCATCGACCCTTAAGCCTTTAAACCCTCTAGCCTCTACTCTCTACCCTCTACCCTATACATTAAACCCTCAACCCTAAATTCTTAACCCTCTACCCTATACATTGGATCCTAAACCATAATCCCTTAACCCTATACCCTAAAACATATATACTCAACCCTATACCGTAAAACCTATATACTCAACCCTATACCCTAAACCCTAAACCCTTAAACCCTCAACCTCATCCCTCAAATATTAAACCCTTAAACCCTCAAGCCTTAACCCCTTAACCCTTAGAAGCTTAAACCCTCAACCCTCTACCCTATACATTAAACCCTATACCCTATAAATTGGACCCTCAACCTATATCCTTATCTCTCTATCTATTTGTCTCACCTCTCTATCCCTCCCTCTCTTCTACACTCTCTAATTGTCTATATCTACCCTCTCCCTCTTTCTACATACCTCTCACTCAATCACACACACAAACACACACACATTCTCTCTCTCTCCTTAAAACCTTAAAACCTCAACCCTAATCTCTCAACCCTCAACCCTTAAACCTTAAACCCTCAACCCCTAAACCCTAAACCCTAAAATATCATCCCTAAACTATTAAACCCTTAAAACCTCAACCCTTAAACCCTCAACCATTAAACCCTTAATATCTCAACCCTCTACCATATGCATTGGACCCTAAACCCTAATCCCTCAACCCTCTACCCTCAATCCAATTCCCTAAACCCTAAAACTTATAGGTCCTCAACCGTCTACCCTCAATTCTCAAACCTCATCTCTCTCTCTCTCTCTCTCTCTCTCTCTCTCTCTCTCTCTCTCTCTCTCTCTCTCTCTCTCTCTCTCTCTCTCTCTCTCTCTCTCCTTCCATCCTCTTCTCTCCTCTCTATCTCACATCTCCCTCCCTCTCTACCCTAATCCATCAACCCTATACCCTCAACTATTAAACCCTTAAACCCTCAACCCTAAAACCTCAAACCTCTACCCTCAACCCAATACCTTAAACCCTCAACCATAATCCATAAAACCTAAGACCTCAACCATTAAACCCTTAAACCCTCATTCCTTAATCCCTCAACCCTAATCCCTCAACCCTCAACCCTTAAACCCTAAACCATCAACACTTAATCCCTCAACCCTAAACCCTGAACCCTGAACCCTGAACCCTTAAACCCTAAATCTTCAACCCCTATACCCTCTACCCTATACATTGGACCCTCAACCCTAATCCCTCAACCCTATACCCTCAATCCTCTACCCTCAACCCAATACCCTAAACCCTTAACCCTATACCGTCAACCCTATAACCTCAATTATCAACCCTCTACCATATGTATTGGATCCTCAACCCTTATCTATCTTTCTCCTTCCCTACTCTTCTCTCCTCTCTATATCACTTCTCCATCCATCTATCCCTCCCTCCATCCCTCTCTCTATAACCTAATCCCTCAACCCTATACCCTCAACCCTTAAACCCTTAAACCCTTAGCCCTAAACCCTCAACCCTCAACCCTTAAAACCTTAAACCATCTACCATCTACATTCTACCCAATATCCTAAAACCTCAACCCTTAATCCCTTAATGCTCAATCCCTAAACCCTCAACCCTCAACTCTTAATCCCTCAACCCTAATCCCTCAACCCTCAACCCTTAAACCCTAATCCCTCAACCCTAAACACTTAAACCCTAATCCATCAAGCCTTAAACCCTCAACCCTCTACCCTCTACCCTATACATTAAACCTTGAACCCTCAATTCTCAACCCTCTACCTTATACATTAGATCCTCAACCATAATCATTTAACCCTATACAATAAAACCTATATACTCAACCCTATACCCTAAACCCTGAAACTCTCAACCTCATCCCTCAAATCTTAAACCCTTAAACCCTCAACCCTTAACCCCTCAACCCTTAACTCTCTACCCTATACATTAAACCCTATACCCTCAACCCCTATCCATCTCTCTCTCTCCCTCCCTCCCTCCCTCTCTCCTACCCTCTCTAATTGTCTCTATCTACCCTCTCCCTCTTTTTATGTACCTCTCACTTAATCAATCCCTCTCTTTGTCGCTCTCACTCTCTCTCCCATCTATATCTTTCCCACCTCCTCTCCATCACTCCCTCTCTCTCTCTCATAGTCCCTCTCTCTCTCTCCATATCTGCTAGCTATCTCCCTCCCACCCCCTCTCTCTCTAGCACCCTACCTAGGTAACTCTCTCTGTGATACCCTACCTAGGTAACTCTCTCTCTCTCCCACCCTACCTAGATAAGTCCCTTTCACTCCAACCCCCTCTCTCCCTCTCCCTCTCTCTATCCATCTCTCTTAGGTCTCTCCCTCCCACACCCTCTCCCTCTCTCAGGTCTCTCTCTCACTCCCTCTCTCTCACTCCTTGTCCTCCCACCCCCATCTCCACTCCCCATCTCTCCCACTCCTGTATCTCCCTATCTCTCAAGTGTCTCCCTCTCACGCCCCCTCACCTCTCAAGTATCTCCCTCTGGCACCCTACCTACATAACTCTCTTTCTCTCCCTCTCTCTTAGGTCTCTCCCCCATCCCCCCTCTCTCTCACCCTCATCCCTCACACCATACGAGATAATTCCCTCTCACTTAAACCTTCTCTCCCACTCCCTCTCTGTTAGGTCTCTCCCTTCCACCTCCTCTCCCTCTCTTAGGTCTCTCTCTCACTATCTCTCTATCTCTCTCTCTCTCTCTCAGGTCTCTCCCTTCCTCTCTCCCTCCCACCCTACCTAGACAACTCTCTCTCTCTCTCTTAAAATTCTCTCTCTTAAAGAAATACATATATAAATACATATGTGACATAAAATTGCACCTCTTGCAATTTCAAATACATTCATGTATCCACTTTAGTGTCCACTCCCTTAGAATCTTGTGCAGGCTCATTTTATCCCCTACATCAGCCCTTTCCCATCTCAAGATGCTTAGGAATCCTTTTTAGTAGCTACCCTTACACATCATCTTTGTGTTGAACATTGTGCTTTTCCTATTCTCGCCATTGTGTAGCATGATGTGTCTAGACACTAGTGCACCACGCGAACATCCATGCATTGCGCTAGTGTCCCATGACATTTCAACATTCAAACAACCATTTCCAAGTTCCTTACCACTTATCAACTACTTAAATGTCGGTCGTAATGGCCTGAGAATCCTTGTAATGGCTTCAAAATATTCTTTTCCTTCCTCTTCTAACTTTAAATGCTATCTTTCTAATTCATTTGTGCTTCTAGATTCTCTCTAGCTTCTTGGATTCTCTCTTTTCCCTCTTTACTCTCTTGCTTGCATAGATATCTTGCTTGTTATAGTAGCTTCAAACACTCTCAAGATCTCACAATACTCTTTGCAACTCTCTTTTCTCTCTTTGGATTCCTTAAGCCTTGCATCTGATGTCTCTCTTACCTTGCACTTGCGAGAATCCTCGGATTTCTTACATCCCTTATTAATTGCATCCCTATCTCATGATACCAGTTCTCCTACTTGAGTGGGGATTGCTTTTATCACTCCATATTTTCTTAATTTGTTTGCTTTCTATATCTATTTGGATGTCCATGGAGGTGGGTACACCAAAATAGGGGTTTAATTGAGGCAAACCCCTATACAACCCCAACATTTTTCACTTGATCTTATGTATGCAAGTTTTGAAGACTTTTTTGTTGTTGGAGGATTCATTTCTTGGGTTGTTGTGAGTAGTTTCTATCTTTTATTGTCTTACTTTATCATTTATACTTCACTCTCTTTCAATTCTATTACATTCTATTACTTTCCCACATTCTAGAAGTTCTTAGTAATTAGATTGTTGGTAGTCGCTTTGCTGTTTTCTTTGATAAAATTGATTTCTAGTTTGTACAAGATGCTAGCATGCCTCTGGGGCTCCTACACGCCACACGGCCATCCCTATTTCATGCTACCATGCCTCTGGGACTCATGCTCTATTTCTTAAGGTAGTTTAGGGTAGTTCACCCCTTGGGATTCTCGAATCCCCCTTCTCTACATTTTGGTGTACTTGAAATGTAAACACCTACAAAAAAAATTTGGGGTGATGCCTCAAACCCCATTTCTTGCTATTAGAGTGATGTGTTGGACTTTGACCTTGTTTAGGCATTGTTTATTATATTTAACTTACTATTTTCAAAATGAATTTAATATCATCTTTTATTAGTTCAATATCTAATTTTATTCAAAGTATTGATGATGTCCCATTTCATACATGTGATGGTGACTTGTATTTTCCTATGTCACTTGGTATCTTTGATCCTTCTCATGAAATTCCTCTCACTTTGGAGGATATTTTGTTGCAAGAAGATGAAATCATTGATACTTTTCTTAATATTACTCTACCTTCTCTTCAATCCAATGCCCTCTCTTCTAGAGATGATACATTAGTGAATGATGAATATCTTCTTTGTTCCAATGCACTCTCTTATAGATATGATGCTTTAGTGAATGATGAAATTCCCCTCACATCAGATCCTTTGAGGATAAATGTTGAAAATATTTCTTCAAATGATTCCTCTATAAGTTTCAAGGAATCGATAAATATCATTTATGTCTCTGCCACCCCTAAAAGGACTAAGAGACAAATCATTTATTTGACTTTGGCTAGTCCTTCTCCTAAAAGGATTTTTTCTATTAATGGTGTTCCATTTGATAGTGAGAATCCTAAAATTTCTAAGGATCCTTCTTATAGAGCGATAGCCCATACTTATAATAATAGAAAGAATAAACAAAATGTCAACCAACCTACTTCTTTACCACCTTCTTAACCAATTCTTCCTTCAACACCTAAACCTACAACTAAATCACTTGGTGATTATGATCTTGTCGAGCAACTTTGTGTTACTCTGGCTAAGATCTCACCGTGGGACTTGCTTCAGTCTACTCCGGTTTATCAAGGTATGCTTCAAAAATTCTTGCAAAAGATCCTATTGCTTTCTTTTTCTAGGCTAACGAATGCTAATGCATTGATAGCTCATATTCATGTAGATTCACTAAATATTACGTTCTATCCATAGGAACTCCCACCTTCAGAAGTACAGAAGAAAGCAAACCCTCTAATGATTATAGTTAACATTAATAAAATCAGCATTAGACATACTCTCATTGACATCGGTTTGACACTCAATGTATGTAGCATTGATCTATTTCCTAAGATTAATATTGATTCTTCCTCTCTAGTTGCTTTGTTTGTTGTCATTCATGGGTTCAATAATGTTGGGCGACAAGCTCTAGGTACAATAGTATTATCTTTGCAGCTTGGTTTGTTACCGTACCTATCCTTGTATATGTTATGTCCGAAAAATTACCATATATTCTTCTCCTTAGTAGATCGTGGATTCATGATATGGGTGTAGTCTTGTCTACCTTGCATAAATCTATTAAGTTCACTTGTAATAATCAAGTAGTCACAGTCAAGGATGACCTTGATGCTATACACTTATGTGAGATGGCGGATGTTGGTTAGGCTTTGGTTGTGCCTACTCTTATCCCTTTAGTGTCTTCCAATGTGTTGATATCTACTCTAGTGGTACCCATTACAAAGGATACCCTTGAGGTAGACATCCGTATAAAAGATCCTTCTGAAGAAATAAATCCTAATTCTACTCCTTCTCAAAAGAATGCATGTCTCAGTGATGATTGGGGTTCTTTAGACTTTACAAAATCCTTCATTGGATAATATAAAGTCGACCCAATCCACTTAGTCCTTTCGATAACATTATCTTAACTTGCTATCAAAGATGGTTATTATTTTGTATCAAAAGATAATGTGAACACAAATTGTAATGTTCTTAATGTTGATCCTCCTCCTTCTAAGGAAGATGATCAGACTTCTATTAAAGAGGCTAATGTTGGTAATATTTTCAAGAATGATGATGGTAATCTCGTAGAGGAGTATGATCCCCATTATTGGTATAATTCTCTATGAAGATCCTCCTCCTCAAGATTTGCAAGCGTGTTATGGCTCTGGTTACAAACTCTCCTCTAAATATGGCTATGGGCATAAAGGTTGTGGGCCTAACGAACAAGGCATTTAGGTCCCTATAGAATGTGCACCTCATAAGAGTAGTTTGGGGCATGGTTGCTCAAATGAACAATTTAAACATAAACCACATTTGAATGTCGACATGATTTCCACTCAACCTCATCTTCCATTATTTGCTATCTTCATGTCTTCTTCTTGTGAATAATCAAACTTTCTCCACAAGAGAAAGGGTTGCTTCCTTCTCCTCATCCTCTATATAAGCAAGAGCATATTTTATTGAGGCTTCTCAAAGCCCACTTAATTACTATTTTCCCTCCTACACATGAGAAATTTCATAAGCTTGATAAAGAAAAACATTCTTTTTGTGCATACCATTGAGTGTCTTGCCATTCCACTAGTGAATGAAGGCCTTGAAGGATAAAATATAACAACTTCATGATTTTGGGCTCATCACTCTTTTATTTGTTGATGCACCTATCTCTTCTTTGCATGACAAGTGATATTGAGGTATGCCTCTATCCTTTCCATTCTAAGAATTTTCTCATGAGGTTCTCACACCTCCCTTCAATAGTATTTTGCATGATTATCCTCCCTTGTATGATAGGGGGTAGTGATAACAAGTTTTGAAGATGTGAGCCCTTCTTAATGACCCCCTATCTTCTTTGTATCTTTTAATTGGAGCCTTCCTTTGGATGGGTCCCTTGGTGTCTTGAAGGATTCCTTACTGAAGGAACCCCCTTTGAAATTTTTCTCAAATGAATTCATTGGTGTTTAGCTTGAGGGTAGCCCGATTAGACTTGTTTTGTATCTTGGCATCTAGCTTAGGGGCAACCCGACTAGACTTGTCTTTTTCGTTACTCTCCTGCAACACATCTTGCAGTAGCCACATGCTTCTCTGATCAGTATTTCTCTACAGGACCAAGAACATGTAGAGATTCTTTGCATCAAGCTTGCCTTGTAGGACTAAGCACCTATAAGGGCCCATTAGACTTAACATATCCTCTCACATTGGGCTTCCCTCAAGACTGAGCACCTAGGGCACCTCCTTTTCAAGTTTGAGAACCTATAAAGTGCTTTCATCCTACAAGATCTCTTTTTTTGACTTTGTAGGACCGAGCACCTGCAAAGCCTTTTGTTTACCTTTCGTAGGTATGAAGGCTTGTATAACTTTTGTTCACCATTCCGTACATCTGAGGACCTACAAATATTTTGTTCACCTTGTTGTCTCTTTTAAATACCAACCTGATCTTCAAGGAAGCCTATGGATTTTCCAATTCCAATGATTAGCAACCTACAAGGGGTTGGCCAACGAATGAGAGAAATCAATTAAGCTTTCCTCTTGCACTTCAGGTTCTGCAATACCTAGGAGGGTAATCCCATAATGCACTTATAACATTCCCTCATAATAATTCAACGTACATTGCATATTAAGCAAAAACATTCTCATTTTATGTTGAATAGATGAAATCTTTTCAAAAATTGGTGGTTCCTCTAAAGATTAAACAACTAAAAGCTGAGAATTCACATACAACAAAAGTAGGTCAATCCAAAGTGTATTTATGAATGATTGTTCTTGAATCAAATACCAAAAACATAGGAAATGCATTCAATACTTTAAGATCAGTGCCATACCTAAGGGAATGGAATCAAAACAAAGCAAACTGAACTACAAGGCAATTTTAATTCTAAGCAGCCATGATCTTCGTGAATTGCATTACAATTCACACATCATTACCTAGATTCTATCACTACTTATAAAATCCACTAAACACCTACATGAATGGACACTTTAATCAAAGAATTTAACTAATTCCTTGAACCAGAGCTAGAACTAAAGCATATTTCATTGTAAACAACAATGGAAATTAATGAAAATAACCCTTGATCGAATTATCATTAATCATTCATATGAGTATATTATAGTTGGAGAGATAATAGACCCAAAAGATATGCATATTCAATTCAAAGATGCCTATAAACCACATAATTGACAAAATTTACTCATTCAACTCAAAGCCTAAGCTACAGACTCAGAATGCATACTCTCTATGTTATCACTCTATATTTCTAGATCCAAAAATTGATAAAAGACCCCTACATAATAGCATTGAATTCCCTTTTATATCATCAAGGGAGAAAATAGGCATCGGGCTATTGGCTAATTAGATTTCATTTGGCCTTCATTTCAAAAACAATTTCAATTTCATTTACACTTATTTGCAACATAAATTTTCCACAAAGTTAATCTGCCTCTTGCCAGGAAAATCAAACCTCCACTTGTAGAAATTAATTACCTTGCTCCACATCTCACCTATAAAGTCTTTCACTCTTCAGCTCTCCACTTTACTCTTTTTTCTTCATATTAAAATTTTTCCTTTACATGGTAAATGCCTTTTAGAATATTTCACTTTGGGCCTCAATAAAAATATTTCCCCGTAAAAGCTCCATTTATCCTTTTCATTTGCTGTAGAAAAATTGACTTCCCAACAAAATATTATATTCACATTTTATAAGGAAGGGCTTTTAAATTTTCTTTCCACCATGCATTCATCTTTTAATAATGTTAGCACTCATAATATTTCACAGAGCCATTGAAATTCACTTGTACCTTTTCAAAATATGTGTCCAACAATATTATCCTCAAGTAAAATTTCATCCACTTCCTTTATATTTCAGCTAGGGCATTTTAAAAGTGAAATTTTAAAATCATTTTATTAGGCAAAAAATCAAAATCTTACCTGTGCTTTTGTATTTTCACCTTTACATTTAACCGCCTAGCAAAGAAAATGTTCATCTCACCTTTACAGTTTAAAGTTTTTACTTTAAAATTGTGCGGGCTTCAAATATTTCATATTTACCCATTCAATTTAATCTCTTCATGGGCCCACCAAACCTTCTTCCCGCTCACATCACACATCGCCCATAGGTGAGAGAAAGGAAAAACCCAACCAATGATGGGAAATGAGGGGTGCATGGGCTTATACCATTGGCTATCACTGGTTTCCTTAGAAAATAGAAAACCCATCCAGTGATGGGTGATGTTCATTGTCCATTTTCTTTGCCTGCCCTAATTTCCTGTTTCATTGATGAGATCCCTTTGTTTGGTAATGGAATCCTTAAAACATAACTTTGAGCAAATGACTATGCAACCTACACCTTCTTTTCCAGTGCCATCCTCCATTATTTCATTTGATTTAAGCCAGTCGCTATTTTCATTTTGGCCCTAGCTTCTAACTTTGCTAGTTCCCTCGATCATCGCGGCTCTAGTTTTTGCACAAACACAACACATCCCTTAGTCTAAGATCACATGGAAAGGAAACCCAATAGCTCATTTCTGGAGAGTGAGAATATTCATCCCTATTCTTGCCACTGCTTCTTTTATTCTTCATGAATTTTTGTTTCCAAAACTAGAGCCATATTCCAAGAAGCACTGTTCATTTAATGAATCCCCTCTCTGCAAATTTGATGGTGCCCCATATGCAGAAAGCACCTCCTTAAACAATTTTGATACATTTTTCCCACAAGAAAAATGCCCTCTGCATTGTTCTAGTTCCATGCTGCCAGGTGCCAACACAACTACATAGTTCAATCCCTTTGAGAATATGTCACTTTATTCACAAAATCCCTCCTTTTGCTGCGCGGTTAGTTCCCTAAACTCAACGTATCATTGTGATTATGATCATCAGGGAACACATGAATGTAGAGCAGCTTCCAACATTTGATTCCCCTCTTCACTGCGAATGCAATTCCAATTCCCTACTTATCATTTGTTGTTCTCAATTTATAATGTGTTTGAGAAAAATAGAATGAAGGTCAGGCATCATTCAACACCAGCAAAGTAAGGATGTGTCTTGCAATGGCCTCCTCATATTGATGTGTTTCCTCAACTAATGGATCCCTTCACAATGCGTATGAGCAACCCCATTGGCTTTCAATGCTGCCCCAATTCATAGCACCACAATTTCCTTCGATTTCCACACTTATTTGGATTGATCCTCCACTCTCCTTAGAAAGCTCAACCCCATCAAGGAATGTCAACACTAGAATTCTTCCCTTGATTCAATTCACACACAGCCTTGAAGATTCCTTCAATGTATTGCTTCATTGCTTGCTTTGCTGCTTGAAACTACAAAGTGTTTCCATTTCTTTGCGCATAAACTAAACAAAGGAATCTATTCCAATTTACTCACTCATTGTAGCCTCTGTTCACGGGATCCTTCACCATGTATAGAGAATTAAGTTGGAAGACTCAAGGCCAACATGCGCAAGAGCCTCAGTCATCATAATTATTAGCTATTTGAGGGTATCTCATTTGTAACTTGTAACTTGTGCTTGGCCTTTGAATCCATATGCATGTTTGATGGATGACCTTGCATGCCATAGGATGCAAGATTCCACGTTTGAGGAGATTCATATAATAAAGCATCCCAAGATTAACTCCTATGACAAAAGATTTTTGAGCTCTTGTCTCCCATAGCCTAGATTTTGAGTGTCAAGTGTAATAGCAAGTTTTGGCAAGTATGGCACATAATATTTCTCCAAAATATCTTGAAAAATATTATCCTGTGTGTGCACTACCCGCATTATGCTGATACTTAAATGTGAAGATGCCATTGTTGCAAAGGAAGATGTATCAACAAACATTCTATCTACTTGAAGTTATTCAATTTGTTTCATTATAGAATGATTAAAATGGTTGTTCAAACAACTGTTGTGACCTTATCCCATGGTAACTCAAGTGAAGCACTACCTTAATTCTCTATGCTTTGAAACAAAAGCATTTTAAACTCTGGTTTAAGCTCCCCAATGGTTGTATGCTTAAAAGCATCCTAATTGAAGATCCTCTTCACACAAATCATCCAAATTTTCAAACTATAGGGACAATAAATAACAAGCATTGATGTGAGCAACTAATAGCAATTTCTGCCTTGTTAATTTACCATCATTTACTGTTCTCACAACCTTGACTGAAATATTTCCTTTGAAGAATTTCACAACTGTGTAAAGCATGTTGGGTCCCCATGTGGGCCAGCTAAAAAAAAATCATTTTCAAACAAGTTTCAACCTGGATTGACTTGAGGCTGCCTGTGAATGTATTTGAATTGAAAATTTGAAGTGGGTTATCATTAAAACCTGCTTTTAGACACTTTTTGTACAATGGTCAAAACTGGCTAGGTGGGCTTTGGAATTTCCTTTGGAAACCAATCAAACGACATCTTGGAGCCATAAAAACTTACAAGCATGTAGACATTCAACCCAAGAATGGAGTGCAAAAGATGGTTCAGAAAAATAGATCATGAGGTGAAAGTTATTCAATTGTAAAGTTGTTCAGACAAACTTTTATGCAAATGTAGCTGTTCAAAATCAATTAAAACTCAATCACCACTTCGAAAAAATATCAAACCAACTTCTGGGGAGCTGCCATTGGAAAAAAAAGCTCATTTGGGTACATTGAATACATGTGCAGAAGGAAATTTCTTTAATCACTGTTCTTTACAAGATATTAGAGGTCAAAGTTGACCACCTTGAAAAGTTTTGAAAATGCAAAAGTAAAATCAACATAAACTGCATTTGCTTTTGATCTCAAAAAAATAACAAATCATATCACGGGGCTTTCAAATTGGATAGGGGAGTACATGAAGGTAGAGAGAATGGAGAGAAATAATCTCTTCGTCATGACAATCATTTAGTTGCAAAATACAAATTCGAACGGGAGGCCACTTCGTAAAACTGAGAGTTCACAAACAATAGAAAAGTGTCAAAACCCTCTAGCTTCGCCTTTCAAAATGCTATCAAAACTCATTATGGGAAGCTAAAAATTGATATGCACACTCACATATGTGACATGAGTGTTTCCACAAAAGGGTTTTGCATGAAAATCAATAAGCTCCGAATTATGACCTTCCAAAATAGGTCACTTAGGTAGATTTTTAAGGTGCACTGTTGATTGTACAAGGGAAAAATTTTCAATGAGGGAACTTGAAATTTTGCAAAATTTGAAGGTGCCACTTGTGGCTCCAACTGGGGATGTATTCCCCCTATGGGCATAGCAAGATTTGAGATCTCTGGGTAGTAGACCAAATGTTGAGTCCATTGGGTGCTCTCAAACCGCTCCTTTATTCATCATCTTTTTTCCACCTCATTTGATGACCCTAGGCCACCAAATGAAAAAGGGGAGTCAATTCTTACCTCTTTCAAACACCAATTGTTAAAGGAGCTGATCTCACTCAACCCATGCTTGCCCCTGTCACACCACAACAATATGAGTGACTGCACTTTTGCAAACACAAGTGTTAGGCCACCTTTGTACAAGTGGAAACTTGCTCCCTATTTAGCTTTGTCATCAAGTGTCAACCAAATTGCATAGGTCAGATCACTGCCTCTCTCTTCATTCTATGATTTTGTATCAAGTGGCAACATTTGAGGATAGTGATCAAGACCGCACGAAAACATAGTTTTATCACATTTATTGATCCCCTCATAATGATCAAGCTCAGAGAAGATATCATGGCTGAAGAACAATATGTAATCCTCCTGAGTGTTGAGAAAAGATTGCTCACACATCAGTGATTCTTTCAACTGAATTACATCCCAAGTCAATTTGTCATCATCCAAACACCACAACCCAAACAAATTGTCATGTGTGTCAAGATTTTGAAAATCAGATTTATGAACACCCAAAGTATTTTCATCTACATTCAAATCAGGGTGTTCACAAAAAACATCAAGCTCTAATGCATAAGCAAAATTTTCTATCTCAGGTTCACATGTCATGTCAAATTCATTCTTCAGTTCACTATGCAATTCTGTATGGAATGTCTCAAAGAGAGGTTCAAATAATTGAAAATTTAAGTCAGCCTAAACTTTCACATTGATTTTTCATAACATGTTCAGTGTTTGAATCATTTTGAATGTTATTATTTTCAAGACCAACAAGGTTAGCAAAAAGACTTTCATATGTACTAGCAACCTCATGTGCACTTTCAGTTGATAGGCATACTGAGCTATGTGCTAGAGACTATCTATTACCTAAAATTTTTTCATCAACAATAAAGCTAGAACCTTCATTCTCTTTCACATTTATGTACTCTTCATTCAAAGAAAACATGTCCATTTGCACACTATGAAGACGAGAGAGATCATCAAAGAAAGACCATATTCAATTTCATATTGACTAACATCACACCCAATTCCATTTGCATCATATGACTACTCTACACATTGACCAAAAGGTTTTGCAATGTCAACATAATCTAAAAGTAAATCAAATTGTTTCACATTATCTATGGGTGATAATTCTGATCCTAGATCCATGTGTTTGTCATAATCCATAACTTGATCATTCAAAAATGAACTCCTTCCTTTATCAATGTGCACCTCATCATCCTTTTCATGCATAACTAACCTTTCCACCTTTGCTTCATATAAGAAATCGTGAGCAACAAGGAAACAAACACGTTCATCAAAATCTTCATCATTTCTAGCACTATGTTCAAGATCTGCAAATTGAACACACATGCTTATCTTCAAATTCTTCATCATTCACAAAATTGACATGCTCCATTGATGACGAACTTGAATTACATTCCAAGTATGCATCAAATGGGATTCGATCATTCACTTGGAGGCAAGTGACTTCATCAATATTCATGTCATTGCATTCTTCATATGAACCAAATACCTCTGATTTATCTTCATAGGAGTAGTTACAATCCTAAGAGAAACAACCAGGTTGACAGTCATTATAATCCTCATCACAAGAAGACTCATCACTACATAAATCATGCTCAGATTCTACAAAATGAGTGCTTGAACTTTTATCTTCAATTTCTTGATCACTAATTTGTGATGAGATGTTAGCAACAATTACTTTAGTTTCACTGATCAGAATATGACATGGAATGACATATTGCATCTCTCTTACCTCTCCATCACCCAAGATATTGCAAGAATAACTTTCATGCATATCTATTGTGTCATTATACCATTTATCTTAATCTTCATTACTACTGCATGGATCTGCACATGTGGTGATTGTGAGCTGATTACAATTAATATCCTCATCCACACAACATGTATTTTCACTTTCTAATACTCTCTTTTCATTCTTGTGATTCATGTTCTAATTTTCCTCAATAAGAAAACTATCATCTTCTTTTTGAGACACCACATCTTGTGCATACTTACATTGGGATTGTTCAACATTCTTTATCCAATCAAGTACCTAGTCAAGGCTATGATGCTTCAATTCCTTCGGCAAGGAACTCAACCCAGAATCATAGATTTCACAAAACAGATCAGTGCATATTGAATCCTCAAGTATAAAATTTATGGGGATGTTCAACAAAGCATCCAAAAACCTTGAGAACAAATCATGTGGTGATTCTCCTTTGAGTCTTTTCATTTTAGAGAATCCCTAAACAAAAGATGTCTGATCAACATTGCTCAAATTTTGATGACATTTAACATGGAGCTCACTATGATCTGCATGTTGTGATGATGGAGAAATCTAAACAACAAAATCATTATCATCATGACAAGCATTTCTATTATCTGATCCACGAGTTCTATTTGCATGAGGTGTGTTAGGATGACTAACACTCACAACCCTATGTCCTTTCATTTTTGAATATCTCAAATTGTTCTCAATATCCATAGCAATTTGATATGCTTGGTGTAGGGTTGTGGGATCCTTGTCTCTTAATAGGTAGCTCATCTTACCATCAAATTCACCTAAGTACATGACCAAAAATTCAACATCATTTGGTCTTATGCTTTCAGGGATCTGTCTTATGATCTTTTAAAATCTGAGATTAAAAGAGGGTACTAACTCATCTCCTTCTTTCTCCATGTTCATGAATCTTTTTCTTATCAAGACCAGATCAATCCTTTCACCAAACTGCTCCATGAACACCACTTTGAACTCCTCCCAGGAATAGATAGAGGATACTGGTAAATAAGAGAACCAATCTCTTGCATCTCCTCTTAAGGATTGAACAAATAGTCTCATGATCACATCTTCATGATCTACCTCATAGTCATCCATCACATTATTAAATTCTTGACGTAGATGTTTATTTGCTAATTCAGACTTATCACCAATGAAATTTGGTAATTTATTTATGACTTTAGCTGGAATGACATTTGGGTAACCATTAATGCCACTGAAATTGATGGCTTTGTACCTTTCAGTGCTGAAATTTCTTTGACAACTTGGCTGGGACTGATCAAAAACCATGGTTGCACTAAGAACCATACAAGGATGCATATATTGATGCATTTTGACATTCCTCTTTCAAAACTATAAACATCAACTCTAAATTTGATCATTCATTGCACTATTTCTAGCTTTCATCATGACCTTAGAATATCACAATGCATAATTCAAATGCATCTAAGCCTAAGATCTATTTAGTGGACATATTTCAAGAACAAGTATACTTTCAACATAATTCATAGGCTGCAAACTCAATTTTACTATTCTTTCCCTTTCTTAGTGCTAATTCACACAATAGGGAACCAAATTTATTTTCAAGACTTTCAAATATGGTTTTCATACAAAAGTTTCTTGAAAACCAAAAATGAAGAATACCTGGAAATGTTGCAGCTGCTGCAAATTGTTCTTCCTGATTGGAAATATTGTAGATCTGGAACTTTTCTTCACATCTTCACAGGTTCTTTTGAAAGATTCACCACCTCTCTTCTTAGAGGACTGAACTTCAAGTAGTATGAAGTTCTTTCACAAATAAATTTCTTTTTGAGTTCTTTTCACTAGAAAAGCACCATAGATAATGAAACTTTTAGGTTCACTACAACAATTTCTTTCTCCAGGGTTGAATTTCCTCAATATTTGAGCCAACTTCAGATTACCAAATAATATGACTCTATGAAATATCGGTTTGCAACTAGAGATTCAGAATTCTCCCCGGGAGAGTCACCATTCTGTTGGCTCTTTTAAATACCAACCAGATCTTCAAGGAAGCCTATGGATTTTCCAATTCCAATGACTAGCAACCTAAAAGGGGTTGGCCAATGAATGAGATAAAGCAATTAAGATTTCGTCTTGCACTTTTGGTTCTACAAGACTTAGGAGGGTAATCCCACAATGCACTTACAAAATTCCTTCATAAGACTTTGATGTACATTGCATATTAAGTAGAAACATTCTCATTTATCCAAAGTAGGTCAATCAACTAAAGATTAAACAACTAAAAGCTGAGAATTCACATACAACAAAATTAGGTCGATCCAAAGTGTATTTACGAATGATTTTTCTTGAATCAAATACCAAAAACATAGGAAATGCATTCAACACTCTAAGATCAGTGCCATACCTAAGGGCATGGAGTCAAAACAAAGCAAACTAAACTATAAGGCAATTTTAATTCTAAGCAATCGTGATCTTTGTGAATTGCATTGCAATTCACACATCATTACCTAGATTCTATCACTACTTATAAAATCCACTAAACACCTACATGAATGCACACTTTAATCAAAGCATTTAACTAATTCCTTGAACCAGAGCTAGAACTAAAGCATATTTCATTGTAAACAACAATGGAAATTAATGAAAATATCCCTTGATCAAATTCTCATTAATCATTCATATGAGGATATTACAATTGGAGAGATAATAGACCCAAAATATATGCATATTCAATTTAGACATGCCTAGAAACCACATAATTGACAAAATTTACTCATTTGAATTAAAGCCTAAGCTACAAAATCAGAATGCATACTCTGTGTTATCACTTTGTATTTCCAGATCTAGAATTTGACAAAAGACCCCTGCACAATAGCCTTGAATTCCCTTTTATGTCATCAAGGAAGCAAACAAGCATCAGACTATTGGCTAATTAGATTTCATTTGGCCTTCATTTCAAAAAAAAACTTCAATTTCATTTACACTTATTTGCAACACAAATTTGCCACAAAGTTAATTTTCCTTTTTCTAGGAAAATAAAACCTCCACCTGTAGAAATTAATTACCTTGCTCCAAATCTCACCTGTAAATTTTTTTCACTCTTCAGCTCTCCACTTTACCCTTTTTTCTTCATCTTAAAAAAATTGCTTTACATGATAAAGTCCTTTTATAATATTTCACTTTGGGCCTCAATGAAAATATTTCCTCGTAAAAGCTCCATTTATCCTCTTTATTTGTTGTAGAAAAATTGACTTCCCAACAAAATATTATATTAACATTTTATAAGGGAGGGCCTTTAAATCTACTTTCCACCATGCATTCATCTTTTAATAATGTTAGCACTCTAAATCTTTCACTGATCTATTGAAAATTCAGTTATGCCTTTTTAAAATATGTGTCCAACAATATTATCCTTGGGTAAAATTTCATCCACTTCCTTTATATTTCAGCCGAGGCATTTTAAAAGTGAAAATTTGAAATCATTTTATCAGGAAAAAAATCAAAATCTTACCCATGCTTGTGTATTTTCACCTTTACATTTAACCGCCTAGAAAATCAAATGTTCATCTCACCTTTACATTTTAAATTTTTTACTTAAAAATTGCACGAGCTTCAAATATTTCATATTTACTTGTTCAGTTTAATCTCTTCACGGGCCCACCAAACCTTCTTCCCGCTCACATCGTGGATTGATTGTAGGTGAGAGAAAGGAAAAACCCAACCAGTGATGGGCGATGAGGGGCGCATAGGCTTATACCATCAGGCATTGCTGGTTTCCTTAGAAAATAGAAAACCCAACCAACGATGGGTGATGTTCATTGTCCATTTTCTCTGCCTTCCCTAATTTCCTATTTTTTTGATGAGATCCCTTCGTTTGGTAATGGCAGCCTTCAAACATAACTTTGAGAAAATGACTGTGCAACCCATGCCTTCTTTTCTAGCACCATCCTCCACTGTTTCATTTTATTTAAGCCAATCATTGTTTTCATTTTGGCCGTAGCTTTGAACTTTGCTAGTTCTCTCAATTATGGTGGCTCCAACTACTACACAAACATAGCACATCCCTTAGTTTGAGATCACTTGGAAAGGAGACCCAATAGCTCATTTCTGGAGTGTGAGAATATTCATCCCTATTCTTGCCACTGCTTCTTTTATTCTTCATCCATTTTTGTTTCCAAAACTCGAGCCATATTCCAAGAAGCATCATTCATTTAATCAATCCCCTCTCTGCAAAATTGATGGTGCCCCATATGCAACAAGAACCTCCTTAAACAATTTTGATACATTTTCCCCGCAAGCAAAACACCCTCTACATTGTTCTGGTTCCATGCTGCTAGGTGCCAACACAACTACACAGTTCAAGCCCTTTGAAAATATGTTGCTTTATTCAAAGAATCCCTCCTTCTACTGCGCAACTGCTTCCCTCAACTCAATGTAGCATTGTGATTATGATCATCAAGGAACGCATGTATGCATAACAACATCCAACATTTGATTCCCCTCTTTACTGTGAAAGAAAATTCAATTCCTTGCTTCTCATTCACTGTTCTCAATTTATAATGTGTTTGAGTAGAATATAATGAAGGTCGGGCATCATTTAGCACCGAAAAAGTAAGGATGTGTCTTGTAGTAGCCTCCTCATATTGATGTGTTTCCTCAACCAATGGATCCCTCCACAATGCATATGAGCAACCCCATTGGCTTTTAATGCCGCCCCAATTCATAGCACCACAGTTTCCTTCGATTCCCACACTTATTTGGATTGATCCTCCACTCTCCTTGGAAAGCTCAACCCCATCAAGGAATGTTAACACCGGAATTCTATCCTTGATTCAATTCACGTGCAGCCTTGAAGATTCCTTCAAAGTATTGCTTCATTGCTTGCTTTGCTGCTTGAAACTACAAAGTGTTTCCATTTCTTTGTGCATAAACTTAGCAGAGGAATCTCTCACAATTTACTCACTCAATGCATCCTCTTTTCACTAGATCCTTCATCATGCACAAAGAATTAAGTTCAAGGAAGACTCAAGGCCAGCATGCGCAAGAGCCTCAATCGCCTTCTCAAGTGAATCATAATTGTCAGCTATTCGAGGGTATCTTATTTGTAACTTGTAACTTGAGCTAGCCTCTGACTCCATATGAAAGTTTGATGGATGACCTTGCATTCCATAGGATGCAGGATTGCATGTTTGAAGAGATTCATATAATAGAGCATCCCAAGATTGACTCCTCTAACAAAAGATTTTTGAGCTCCTGCCTCCCATAGCCTAGATTTAGAGTGTCAAACGTAATAACAAGTTTTGACAAGTATGGCACATAATATTTCCCCAAAATATCTTGAAAAATATTCTCTTGTGTGTACAATACTCGCATTATGCTGACACTTAAATGTGAAGATGTCATTGTTGCAAAGGAATATGTACCAACAAACATTCTAACTGCTTGAGTTATTCAATTTGTTTCATTATAAAATGCTATGGTCCCTCTTTAGTTATCACAGTGGTTGTTCAAACAACTTAGCAAGATTAAAATAGTGTTGTGACCTTATCCCATGGTAACTCAAGTGAGGCACTACCTTCATTCTCTATGCTTTGGAACAAAAGCATTTTAAACTCTGGTTTAAGCTCTCCAATGGTTGTATGCTTAAAAGCATTCTAATTGAACATCCTCTTCACACAAATCATCTGCATTTTCAAACTACAGTGACAATGATTGAAAATAATTGATGTGAGCAACTGATAAGAATTTATGCCTTGTTAATTTACCATCATTTATTGTTCTCACAACCTTGACTGAAATATTTCCTTTGAAGAACTTCACAACTATGTAAAGCATGTCAGGTCCCCATGTGGGCCCAACTAATTTTTTTTTGTTTTCAAACAAGTTTCAACCTGGATTGACTTGAGGCTTCCTGTGAGTGCATTTGAAGTGAAAATTTGAAGTGGGCTATCATTAAAAATTGCTTTCAAGCACTTTTTGCACAATGGTCAAGACTGGCTAGGTGGGCTCTGGAATTGCCCTGGGAAACCAGTTAAACGACCTCCCGGGGCCATAAAAACTTACAAGAATGTAGAAATTTGACCCAAGAATGGATTGCAAAAGACGGTTCGAAAAAAAGATCACAAGGTGAAAGTTATTCAATTGCAAAGTTTCTCAGTTAGACTTTTCTGCAAATGCAACTGTTCAAAATCAATTAAAACTCACTCAATCACCACTTTGAAAAAATATCAAACCAACTTCTGGGGAGTTGCCACTGGAAACACATGTTCATTTGGGTACACTGAACATGTGTGCAAGAGGAATTTGCTTCAATCACTATTCTTTACAAGATATTAGGGGTCAAAGTTGACCACCTTGAAAAGTTCTGGAAATGCAGAAGTAAAATCAGCACAAACTGCATTTGCTTTTGTTCTTGAAAAAATAGCAAATCATATCCCGAGGCTCTAAAATTGGACAGGGGAGGACATGAAGGTAGGGAGAATGGATAGCAATAATCTATTCATCATGACAATCATCTAGTTGCAAAATACAAACTCGAACGGGAGGCCACTTCACAGAACTAAGAGTTCACAAATAGTAGAAAAGTGTCAAAACCCTCCATCTTCACCTTTCAAACGCTATCAAAACTGATCATGGGAAGCTGAAAATTGACATGCACGCTCACATATGTCACATGAGTGTGTCCACAAAAGAGTTTTGCATGAAAATCAATAAGCTCCTATATAGGAGTAAATTTGCACCCCATGTGCAAATCCCCTTTTGGCCTTCTCCACCTTAGAAAACCAACTTCAGAGGCTTAATTATAACCAAGCCCGCTGCTTTCATCCCACTTGGCACCTATTTTGAGCATCGTGGAGGCGTTTCTATCAGGGATGCCCGCACAACGCATAGATGTCCACACGACATGCTAGATTCTTGCGGCTAAACCTGTTGAGGCGTTACACTTCTGATTGGGAGTAAAGTTGTAACACACCCTTCAACCGACCATCCCAAATATGGTCATTTTCTTCACTCTTTCCTTCAAATTCATCTCTTCAACAAGAATTTCATCTTCTAAGCATTCAACACACCTTCTTGGGCATTCTCTCAAGCTTTCAAGCAACATTTCAAGCACTCCATAGCAACAACAACTTGACTCCACTACTTTAGTAGAGCAAGTTTGGGACCACACCATTGCAACAGAGGCTCGAGTACTCTTATTTTCTCTACCAAGCAGCCTTGAGTGCTCTTGGTGGAGGTGGTAAGCTTCCCTCTCCTCTCCTCTATTAGTTGGTTGAGTTAGCACATTTACTATTTTGTAGTGTTTTTGGTGCTCTTCATTATAGTACTTTCTTTATCTTTCTTTCTTGGCTATCCGTGGAGGTGGAAACACCTAAACGGGGGTTTGATTGAGGCAGGCCCCTATACAACCACCCAACATTTTCCTCTCCTTTGTGTGTGTAGGTGAACGTGCTTTCAAGGAGCTAGATGGCGAACAAGTTTCTTTGTGAGATCCTTCTTTTCACTCTTGCATTTTTACTTTATCACATTAGAGAGTACTTTGTTTATTTAATCATGTTATTTTGGCCCTTTAGTGGTAGTTAGCTGGGTTGTTAGCTCATTTTCTTAGGTTTGACCTTGTCTCTATTGTTGTCTAGTCATTCGAATGCCAACACACTTTAGAGACGCCAACGCTCTGCACTGTCATTTGAGGATCATGCTTTCATCCTCGAGCAGAGAGCTTTCTAAGGTATAGTGTTGAACCTAAAAATTGGATCGCCTAGCCCCATCTTGCATTTTAGGTCTATAGAGTGGTTGAAGGACCTCATAGTCCTCATCATTCTCGTCCCGCATATTCTAACACCTTGTTAAGCCGAGGTAAGTTAGGGAAGCCTTCCACATCTTGTCCCTCCATGACCTGGGGCCTTGCACGTGGTGGTCCCCCTCTCTTACATTTTTGGTGAACCTGATGTGAACCAATGTCTGCTCATCTGTTGGTGTTGAGACCTCTCTTGTGTACTTCGTGACTATTGTGTTCCTAAGTGTTGTGAAGGTTTATGAACATCACAACCTAGTCTACAACTTTCAGGTATATCATTAGGAGAAGTGTATGAAACCTCCCGATGGAAAGGATGAATGTCTTGATTGGTTTCTCTACAGGCCTTTTCTCTGGTCCCACTGTTAGTGTGGCCACATAGGAGCAGTTGTCAAGGAATGAGATGGGATTCATTGACAAAACTGATCATGTTCCCACTCTTCCTACGTCCCCTACACCATCATTGGTGGACAAGTATGAGGCTGTTCAAATCCCTGTAGAATATGTCTCCACCCTCGCTAAAGGATTTGGAAACTTAGAAAATCACTTGGAAAGAAATTTGAAGATGGCTAGAGTTGCTCAAGTTGTTAGTGAGTTAAAAGTATATGATGGGTAAAGATGAAATAGGCATAGAGCTTCTGACTAGCCTCCTTAGTCTCACCGAAGCATGTGCTCCTTCAAAAAATCCTAGCTTTGTACAAGGAGTCACTTTCGAAGAGCATGAAGGAAAGTTAGGAGTATCGATGCCTCCCACATCCATTTGCATGGCTGACGTGGTGCCCTCTATTAGTATCCCTTCTGTCTTTGAACAACCTAAAACTATCAAATTAAATAGGGTCCCCTTGGGATTTAGCTTTACCCCCCTTGTCACCTCTAGTGGTGGAGGCTTTGGTAGTATGAGTGGTGGGGGCTTTGGTAGTGGTGGTGGATTCAGTAGTAGAGGCAGTGCTGGTGGAGGTAGCTCTGGTGGAGGTGGCATTGGTGGTGGTTTCGACGGAGGCCCTACTAGTGGCGATTGCTCTGGTAGTGGTTCTGGTGGAGGTCACACTAGTGGCGGCTCTAGAGGTGGCTTTGGCGGTGGTTCTAGAGGAGGTTCCTCTATCCCTTTATCTTCTAATGACCCCATTCTGAACACTCTTCTTCAGAATATGGGTAAGATGTAGAGCCAGTTGGCGAGTCTTTCCCAAGCCTATGCACAACCTATCTTTTAGCCCTTCTTCCAACACAACCCATTTTCAGTTGTGATATTAAACACTCTCTTCCCCCAAGGAATGTAGATCCCTAAATTTGAGAAGTATGGCGGTAAAGGAGATCCACAGACATGTGTCTACCTTTAACGCCCTGTGCATGGACTTCTTCCATCACAATGCGTTGATGGCTAAACTATTTCCTCATTCTCTCAAGGACACAACACTCGAGTGGTATTGTT
The DNA here is from genome assembly GCA_007258455.2 of Sequoia sempervirens. Lineage (NCBI taxonomy): Eukaryota > Viridiplantae > Streptophyta > Pinopsida > Cupressales > Cupressaceae > Sequoia > Sequoia sempervirens. The sequence continues at coordinate 38,391,271 of VDFB02086081.1, read as the reverse complement.
CCTTGCCTAATAACTCTATTTTATGGTTTGACCAACTTGTGAATCAATTCTTTAGACAATTTCAAGCAAACATCAGCCCGGAGATGAATTTTTTGAATCTCGTCCGCTATAAACAAGGAGATAACCAAAAAATCACTGATTTCATAGTGCACTACCAAGCACTCCTTTCACAAATCTCGTATCAGCTGCTTGATTATGACGTGCAAAAGGTATTCATAGGGAACTTACAATGGCCTTGGCAAGAGAGGTTTTCCCTTACGAAATACCCTTCTTTTGCGCACTTGTGTGCAACCTTATGAGAATACCAACAAATGGTGGTTCAGTTTGGGGGATTCTCCTCATGCTCCCGTTCTGAGGGAAAGTCCATCGTATCAATCTCTAGGAAAGGTAAGACCATTACAAATGTAGTTGTCGCTGCTGATGACAATGACCTCAAATGTAACCGAAAGTTCACAAAGTTATCAGAATCTTATTCTTCTATCTTGCAAAAGTTGTTGAAGGATAAGATATAACCTTGTTGAGTCCTAAGCCTATTAAAGAGCCTTACCCTACTTGGTATGATGGGAGCACTTATTGTCAGTACCATCGAGTTAATGGACATGATACTAAACACTATATGCAGCTGCGTCATGAGATATAGGACCACATCGAGGACGGTACCATTCGTCTTGATAGGAGTAAACAAAATGCTAAAAAATCAGTGGTGAAAGCTAATAGTGAACTGAGATATACATGGACCCATTTCTGTTGTATTCTGCTAACATGATTATCGATCCTACTAATTTTGTTACCCAACCTGAGGCCTATGTTAACATGGTCATAGTGACTTCTATTGCTCTACCTGCACCTAGTTTTCCAGACATAACATTCACATCACAAGATTTTCCCTTAAACAATAAACCCTCGCCTCTCTACATTCTCGCTCGCCTCAATGATAACATTATGATAGGAGTCTTGTTAGACCCCGTGGGCCATGTGAATATTATCACGGAGGAAACATTAGTATTAAATTCATTATAAAAGGAAAAATATGAAGACATGAAATCTACCATCTATACACATGATGGTATGTGTCTCAAACCTTACGGTTGGATAACTTTGTCTGTCTTGGTTGGACCTAGGGCTATTGACATAGTTTTTGATGTTATCCCAGAGTTGGATCTATTCAATCTAAAGCTAGGTATAACTTGGCTAGCTTTTATGAATAGAATTTCCTCCATTATTCACAAGTGTTTAAAATTATTCCATGAAGGTGTTGTGCATGTAGTGCATGACATGGGATACTAGCCCTTGGTGTCCCATGGTGGATATCCATTGGATCACTTCTAGTCCTCCCCAATCGGTCTACTTCCTTCGAGAATAGACCTAATTTACAAGAATTATGTAAAGTATAAAACTAGGAGCAAGGGAGAGCCAAAACTGACCCTTCTCGTGTTAAAACAATTGGTTGCCTCCTCTTCCCGAGAGGAGAAGGAGAAGCTTGTACTAACTACTCCCTCTTCCCAGAAAGGAATGGAGAATTCCATGTTGGATCTCTCTCCTTCCTGTAAAGGTAAAGAGAAGGTTACCTCCTCCTAGACTGCCTAGTCCTCTCCCCTTTCTTGGGAAGAGTATTGGACAAGTCAGCCCAATGACTATCTGCTGAATCTGATGATTCCTCTTTGGCGTAGGCCCAAGCTCCAGATCACGGATCTCCCTAATGAATACCCTGAACTGTGGTACTACTTATATGAAATAAAGAAAGGTTCTTGAAGGGAATTCGATCCGTGACCTCCTACCGCTCCTTCTCCTAAGGCAGTGAATGAGAAGAGGCCTGTTGTTGAGGCTCTTGAGTCGACTCCTCTTACTACTTCTCAACCTGTTCCTCTTGCTCCTGTTCAAGAATTTGTCCCTCTTCTGGAAACGACTGTAGTGGACATTCCCATGGTTGAGCAAGAGCCTTCTATTTCTTCACAACCTCTGGCCTTTGACTCCAAGAGTCATAGAAACCACATTGCATGCGAGCACAAGCGCTAATGAAAGGCTCTCTTGGCTGAGCAGGCCACCTCGCAAAGGAAGGAGGAAGAAATGACCACCGTTGCTTCAGGGCCTCCTACAATGTCTTCATCTCTCCTTCCTTTTGCTTCTCTCCAGTTTGGTCTTTTACTACTCCTGGCTTCCATTCTGAGTGCAAATGAACCTAACCCCAAGCGGGTACAAGTGTTCATCGCTCTAGTGGAGCCGCCTTTGCTAATGTCCGTTCCAGATATCCAACCTTTCCTGAAGCCCGTGGATATGATTTAATACCTTGGTTGTATCCATTGTGGTTCTTTCCTCCTCTTCCTCTGCACCTCTATCCTCATTTGTGGGGAGTTCATCTCCTCTGACAAAGAAAAAGGTGGGGAGTGGTCCTTCTAGCAGTGAAGGACGAAAGAGGAGCCCACCTTCTCCGCAAGGTGGCCCCATGCTGATTTGTTTCGTCTTGGTAACAAAACCAGTCCTAGCTTCCCTTGAGTTTTTCATCGCTCCTGAGTCATTCAATGAGCCTACTGGTGAATCTCAGGCACAACTTGCCTCGTTAATTGAAGTTAAACATGGAACTCCTATGGGGTGCATGTTTAACTCTATGGATGAAGTTCCAGCCTTGTCAGCAATCTTCGCAAAATCACCGACCTTAGCCCCATAAGAGCTCAGTGAAGAAGACCTTGCAGAGGATTCTTCCTTATCCCTTGTTATGGGAGGGTTGGATGCTCATCCTCTTAACATCCCACCACTATAGAATCATCCTCCTTCCCCCTACAATGATCTAGATTGGGAAGCAAACGACCTCTTGGTCGATCAATGTTAGGAGGAGGCCCCTTCTTGATTTTGTGTGTGTGTGTGTGTTTTTTGTGATGGGTTCCCCCATGCTCGTGCTATGTGTGCCTAGATGACCCTCATTACCCCTATTGGTGCTTGGATATAGGTGTGGTTTTTGTGTCATAAACCTTCTTCTATTTGTATAATCATTCTTCTATGTTTGTGCTTGATTTTTGATAAATTGGGGATGATGCAAAGCGTTGGGGGCATTTAGGCTTCCCTTCCATGTTGACCCAATTTTTTTATTTTTACTATGTTTTCCATGCATTCTTCCTGATATGGTTGGGGATTGATGATATTTCACCTTGCACCATAGTTACCTATTATCTATATAAGCTCGGGAAAATTTGACCCCGCTAAACCAAATCCCCCTGTGTCCTTTATTTGTGTTTTTCTCCTTTGATTTCTCTTTATCTTTTTATCTTCTTTGCTTGAGTTGTCCTTCTCATGTGTGACAACGGTTTTCTTCAACATTTCAATTTTTGGAAAATGCATTCGTTGCCAACAAATATTTTCTTGAGAATCTTCGCAAACTTTTCTTCGAAATCGCATTCTCAACTTGGAACCCTAACAAAACATGTTTCCTTCATCACAGGTTCGTAAAGAAAGGACTTGAGAACCTTCATCCAAAGCGGGAACAACTTTGATCTTCCCCTCACATGGGGGCATCTCCTTCCTTTCAAATTCCTTGATGAAGTGAACATCTTTCGAAAGGATCCCTTGATGATGGATTGCTCTGAGAAAGAAAACATTTTCTTTCGAATTGTGTGTCCCTTGAGTGGACCCCCTTTTTCAATGATGGGTTCTCGAGGGAGCCCCTTTGAAAGTATTTATCTCAAATAGATTCTTTCACGTCTATCTTGGGGGAATCCTGACTAGACCTATTTTGTACCTTCATGTCTAGCTTGGGGGCAGCCTGACTAGACCTATTTCATATCCTCACGTCTAGCTTGGGGGCAGCCTGACTAGACCTTGCTTTTCAAAAAGTGCATCCCTTGAGTGGACCCCTCTTATTTTGAAGGGTTCCCAAGGGACCCTTGTGAAATACTTCCAAATTATCGACAGTTTACGTGAATCTCTGCTTACTTTCCTACATGGCTATTTCCTGACTCTGTTGAGTCCGCTTTCTTGGTTTTCTTCCATGATAGAGTTTTTGGGGGACACCTTCATTGCAAGTCTATAGGCCTGTAAGTAACTTACTTCATGGGGATTCCTTCATGCGAGAGATCTTGGGGGTTGCCTCCTTGTAGGTTTGCGGGCCTGTACGATGCTTTCTTTCTTCAATTCATAGTTCTGAGAAGCTATGGAGTCCTTCGCTTTCCTTGTACCTTCAGGTTCACCAGATCATGGTATGCTTCCTCAATGGTTTAGGTATACATTTCTTACCTTACTCTTTCATGATCTACTTTACTGAGCACTCATCAGTACTTGTGCTCGCTAAAGTGGGGACAAAATGTATAGGAGCAAATTTGTACCCCATGTGCAAATCCCCCTTTTTCCCTTCTCCACCTTAGAAAACCAAGTTAAGAGGATTAATTACAACTAATCCCATTGCTTTCATCCCACTTGGTGCCTATTTTGAGCATCAGTGGAGGAATTTTTGTCAGGGACGCTCGTGTGGCACACAAATGTCTGTGCGACGCTCTTACATCCCTAATAGATTCTTGCGACTGAACCTGCAGAGGCGTTACACTTCTCATTGGGAGTAAAGTTGTAACACCCCCTTCAACTGACTGAACTGAATATGGTCATTTTTTTCACTCTTTCCTTCAAATTCATCTCTTCAACAAGCATTTAATCTTCTAAGCATTCAACAAACCTTCTTGGGAATTCTCTCAACCTTTCAAGCAACATTTCAAGCACTCCATAGCAGCAACAACTTGACTCCATGACTTTAGTAGAGAAAGTTTGGGACCACACCAATTTTCTCCCCCAAGTAGCCTTGAGTGCTCTTGGTGGAGGTGGTAAGCTTCCCTCTCCTCTCCTCTATTACTTGTTTGAGTTAGCACATTTACTATTTTGTACTGTTTTTGGTGCTCTTCATTATAGTACTTGCTTTATCTCACTTTCTTGGTTGTCCATGGAGGTGGAAACACCTAAACGAGGGTCTGACTGAGGTAGGCCCCTATACAACCACCCAAAATTTTCCTCTCCTTTGTGTGTGTAGGTGAACGTGCTTTCAAGGAGCTAGTTGGTGAACAAGTTTCTTTGTGAGATCCTTCTTGCCACCTTTACTCTTGCATTTTTACTTTATCACATTAGAGAGTACTTTGTTTATTTAATCACGTTATTTTGGCCCTTTCATGGTAGTTAGCTTGGTCGTTAACTCATTTTCTTAGGTTTGACCTTGTCTCTATTATTGTTTGGTTGTACAGATGTTAGCACACTTTAGAGATGCTAGTGCATTGTGCTGTCATCTGAGGATTGTGCTTTTGTCCTTGGGGAAATATTTTCCTAAGGCATAGTGTTGAACCTAAAATTTGGCTCGCCTAGCCCTGTCTTGCATTTCGGGTCTGTAGAGTGGTTGAAGGACCTCATAGTCCTCATCATTCTTGTCTCGCATATGATCCTAACACCTCGTTAAGTTAGGTAAGCTAGGGAAGCCTTCTGCATCTTCACCCTCCATGACCTAGGGCCTTACACATGGTGGTCCTCCTCTCTTACAACTCCAAATTATGACCTTCCAAAGTAGGTCACTTAGGCAAATTTCTTAGGTGCACTAGTGAGTGTACAAGGGAAAAATTTTCAATAAGGGCACTTCAAATTTTGCAAAATTTGAAGGTGCCACCACACCTTTCTTAGGTCCAAAGGCTTTCAATGCTTTTGTTCAAATTTTTGCAAGACTGAGTACCTGTGGAGCCATCTCTCTTGGAATTTCATTCCTTTCTAGCTCCTTGCTATCTCTCTTAAATTATCTTCTCTCTTCTCTTATCAAATTGTATTTAACGGATCAAAGATTTGCATCTTCTTCATCCTGAGTATATACCTCTTTCTCTCTTTGACATTGGTTACTTCCATGTCTTTTGCACATGTGTTCTTCTCTTGAAGCAATCAATCCTTAGATTCTTCTCTCTGTTTAAGAATTGTTCTCTGTGTCATTTCTTAATTTGGGGATGACGTATAGTACTGAGACAACCTTTTACATTGAGGTCTCTTTCACTTTGCTGACTCAAATCCTTTACTTTTTTATATGCTTGTGTGTGTGTTTTATATGTTCTAACCCCGTGATATAATGGCATTTTATGTTTTAACATTGTTGTCTTGTGAAAATCTTTCTTATCTAATGCATTTGTTTTGTAGGTCTTCAGCCTAGGGCATTCTTCCTTGGTTTGAAGATCTATCTGCTTCATCTATAGTATCCTTTTGGTATCATGATATTTATGTTTAGTAGATGTCCTTTAGCATGCATATTAGTGTAGTTTTATATTCCCAATAAAGTGGGGGAAAAATGTAATGGCATAAAATTGCACCCCTTACAATTTCACATACATTCTTGTATCCACTTTAGTTTCCACTCCCTCAGTATCTTGTGTAGGCTCATTTTAGCCCCTGCATCAACTTTTTCCCCTTTTAGGATGCTCAAGACCCCTTTTTAGCAGCTACCCTTATGCGTCAGCTTTGTGTTGAACCTTGTGCTTTTCCCATTCTTATCATTTTGTAGCATGATGTGTCTAGACACTAACATGTCGCATGGATGTCCATGTGTTGTGCTAGTGTCCTGTGACATTTTGATGTTCAAATGATCATTTCTGAGTTCCTTTCCACTTATCAATTTCTTTTGTCAGTGGTAATGGCTCGGGAAGCCTTGTAATGGCTCCAAAAGCTTCTTTTCTTTCCTCTTCTCCCTTTAAATTCCATCTTTCCAATTCATTTGTGCTTCTGGCTTCTCTCTAGCTTCTTGGCTTCTCTCTTTTCCCTCTTTACTCTCTTGCTTGCATAGATCTCTTACTTGTTACAACAGCTTCAAACACTCTCAATCTATCACAACACTCTTTGCTCTCTTTGGCTTCCTTAAGCCTTGTAGCTGATATATCTCTTACCTTGCACTTGTGAGTATCCTAGGATTTCTTACATCCCCTATCAATTGCATCCCTATCTCATGATACATGTTCTCCTCCTTGAATGGGGATTTCTTTTATCACTCCATATTTTCTTACTTTGCTCACTTTCTTTATCTATTTGGTTGCCCATGGAGGTGGGAACACCAAAATGAGGGTTTGACTAAGGTAAACCCCTATACAACCCCAACATTTTCCCCTTGATCTTATGTATGCATGTTTTGAAGACTTCTCTTTGCTGGAGGCTTCATTTCTTGGGTTGTTGTGAGCAATTTCTATCTTTTATTCTCTTAATTTATCATTTATTCTTCACCCTCTCTCAATTTAGTTACATTCTATTACTTTCTCGTATTCTAGAAATTCTTAGTAATTAGATTGTTGGTAGTCGCTTTACTGTTTTCTGTGATAAACTCTGTTTATGTTCCATACGAGATGTCAGCGTTCCTCTATGACTCTAGTGTGTCACTTTGTCATCTCTATTCCACATTGCCATCCTTTGGTCGAGATCTTATCACTTTTTCTAGAAAACCTTTGTGATCTACTCTTTCTGATTCTCAAACTCTTGCAGTATTCCTTGAGGTAGTTTAGCGAAATTCACCCCTTGTCATTCTCTTGAGAATAAAGAGACTCATGAGTAGTGAATCCCACTTCTCTACAACATATAAGCTAACATACATACATATAGGCATACACACATACTTACAGTGAAATCATGTGTTTCTCTTTGACTTCATGGGTAAAGAGTTGTACTAAGTTTTGGTTTCTCTTATTGTAATGTGAGTCATGACTTGGTCATTTTGGTCAAATAGTCTTGAAGTTGAACCATGTGGTTGTTTGGTTGGGAATGCTACAATGGAACCAACAATTTCCATCAATATGGTAGGTATGATTTCAAGATCAAAGGGGGGTCATCGCCATATTGGTAAGAATAGTTGCAGGTTGAAGGGGACTCTCATCTATGGCTACCAAGCCCATTTCTATAGAGGGTGATGCCATGGTTGGCTCAAAGTGAAAGAAAATGATGATATAGGGTATGATAAGCCATCTCTATGTACTATAAGTGAGATAGAGTTTTTTGTGTGAGTTTTGATGCTCTATCTAGATGTCTTAAGTTTGTAGGGGTGAATGAGAGAATATTTTTGAAAAACTACCAAAAAACCTAATCTAAAAAATGTAGTGATCATTTACTATTCTGACATCTAGGTCTAGAACAAAACTCATAGATACAAGAGGTTGAGGGATGAAAACTCTTCAATTGTCAAGGTAGACTCATGTAGATATCATGGGTGTAAGTTTTGTACTGTAACTTCTATTAAGGAAATAGTTGGTCATTGCAATACCATATAGCTTTATTTTTGTGAGAAGTATTTTGTAATTGAAGCTTCCATGTACTTAGGGTTTATGATTATCACCATTAACAACCTCTATTATGATAATAACATTTTGTAAGAGTATCTTAGAACCATTGCCAAATACATATTTATTGTTATCTTCATAATTTACAAGCTTGGTCTATTATTTGAGTGTCATATGTAAATGCATGAATGTAAATAATGTATTATGGGTTTATTTTCATATGAGAGTGATATAATTTTTTGGGTGTATTAGAGTCAACTAGTATGTTAGGGTTTGTTGTTTTAGGGTTAAATTAAGGAAAGTTGATCTAATGTCCCATTTTTTGGTTCATTCCAACCTCTTTGGAAACTCTTAACTTTCTTGGAGAGTTCCAACTTTATTGTAAAGGTATTTTGATAATGTCATAGAGTTCTTGGAGCCAAGATGAATACAATAGTATTTGTTGTGTGTGGATTTGAAATTTTGGGAGCACTTCATGCTTCTTAAAGAAGTCTATCATCTTCAGAGAGTGCCAAATTTCATATAAATTGTTATATTATGAATTTAAGGTATTGGTGGTGTGGTTAGAGTTCATATTTGGGAAATTTTTATAATTTTTGTGGTTGTACAAAAGATAATTAAATAATTAAATGGTTTAATATTTAAGTAGTCAAATAATAGAAAATTAAAAGACAACTTATATTAAATTATTTTAAAAGGGGTTGTTATAAGGAGACATAAAAGTGACTTATTCTTTTGGGACCAAAATTAAAGTTGAATTAAAAGGGGAATTTCAAAAGTCACTTGAAGAATAAATATTTTTTGAAAACACAATTTTTTTAAAAAACAATGAAAAAACAAAAAGCTATTTTTCAAAAGGTAACCAAAAATATATTTGAGGGCTTTGCAAGAGGTTGTCCATCCATTATTAATTATCAAATTATCTTTTCTTCAAAGGTTAAACTTTGTTCATATATTTCCACACCTAGGATGAAAACCTTGAGGTAAGAATGGTTTGGAGGACAAAAACCCTCCCAGCCATTTGAGAGTAATTTTGCAATGTCCCCTTTTTAGAAACCCTAAATCTTACCCTAGAATCACAAGATGGGTGTAGTTAGAGTTATGGTTCACCAATTAGATGCTTTAAGAAAGATGAATCCTAGTTTAGGTCCTGCAACCATGTTAGATGATATTGAAATATAATTCATATAATTAGATGTATATAACCAATGTATTATATACTAAATCATGTAAACATATAACTATTTCAAATATAAGCCACACAATATCATAATGCACATTGGAAGTTGAACCATAATGGGGCTAGGATGAAGAGCATGATAGGTCTTCTTGAAGCTATCCACATGAAGCCCAAGAGCGGATATACCATCCCCCTTGGCACTCATGTGGCACACACAATCATCTGACATGGGGTGGTCTACTTGGTGGACAACGTGTACCTACCTTCCCTACCCTTGCTACCTTATCCATCCCTCTTATGATTGAACCACAACCTTCATTTCATCTTGAAAAACAATCCTTGTAGAGGTTGGGCGAAAGGCTACCATAGGAGGCCCATATACATCCTATCCCTAGGCATAAAGGAAAATATCACCCCTGGCTCCAAGTGGTACACACAGTTATCCATCAAAGAGTGGCATACCTAGGAAGATGTCTAGTATCTACTCAACCTATTGGCAGTTTCTCCCCTACTCCTCCCATGATTTTTTTGATGAGAATAGTAAGCATAAATAACAATAAATACATCATGATTATGATAGAGCAACCATAAGAATAATAAGTATAAATAACAAGATATATACATATAATTGCATACAAAGCTATGATAAAGCATATTACAAGAATAAAAAAAAATATATACATATATGATTGCAGACCATAGTTATGATAAATCCTACCACATAAATAATAAATATAAATAATAAAATACAATGGTATACAATAACTATGATAGAACATACCACCATATCCTCAATGATATGATTTTTAGAGATTATCCATAATTAAATGATTCTCTATTTAGAGTATATTCCTCTTTCTTCTTACTCCATCGATTCATAATATTCATTTATTGTTTTCTATATATCTCCCGATTTTACCTTTTCTACCTCTTTTATCTCTTCTACATCTACTCCTTAAACTCAGAAAAGATTCATTTAATTGCTCTCATATAAATTTTGATTTTTGATGCTCCAACTTATATCTTTTCTCATAGATCTGCTCATGCATGATACATGGCTCGCACTCACAAAAGGATATGAATATCACAGTGAAACTTTCCTGGGAATTGAACATTCCGACAGGTGACTAATATCTTTCTGTGGACGTTCATTTACTTGTCAAACCAGGGGACGTAGACTTTAAATGGCGCAGCAAAGTATATGCACTAGGAATTTGTTTTAGTCAAATCTTAGCAAAAATACATACTGGAAAGAAATTCTATCTAAGCTACAGAATGGTAATGCAGAATTCTTTAACTCAACTATGCTTGATTAAAATAGAAACTGTAACAGCTATGACTGAAGCACAAACCATGAACTGGCCTTATGCTGTAGGAACAGTCACAGGGATGGACTCTCTATGCTGCAGGAGCAGTGTAAGACTGAGTTTGCATAAAAACTTCAAAAGATGAAAGCTAACTGGATATCATTAGAAAGAACATCTAACTAATTAACTATAGATACTTACTAAGTGGGCCCCCTTAGCAAGCATCTACTGATTACACAGATGCTGAACTCAGAACTTCATCGATCTTTATTCATAAGAGAATGAAATACATTGTCTTGTTGGTGTGAAAACTAACAACAAACTTTGCTTCTGGTCAAACAGATTATGTCTTTCATTATCATACTGATTCTTACATGATCTCTGCTACTCTGTTTCTATCTTACCTAAAAATCATCTATTACTCATTCTATTTCTCTTCTATCACTCTCTCGCGCAGGAGGAGTATCTTATTCTTAAAATAAAAGAACAACTAACTAACTAACTTTATCAAAGAAAGACGTGGAAGTAAAGTATATCCCTGAATCAAGGAACAAACTTCATAAATGAATTTATGTGTTCAACCCGATTCAGAGAGAATCTAGCGCTCCACTCTCTCCAGATTGACTTTTCATTAAAAATCTTTCCAAATTGGTTTCGGTCAAAGAGTCTTTGGCGGAACTTCCTCAAAGTAGATGCGAGGAAATGGGCTTTCTTGCCAAGGCGGGAATAAATTTGCGCTTGACTTCGATCATTCTTCAACAACACATTGAAACAAAAGGTAGGAGGCAGCGCCAAGAAGAGGCGCTATGAATTGCATACCGATATCCTATTCATTAATCACACATTTCAAATCTACTTCACCATTTAAAAGCGTATCACGATATACCCGACCATTTTGGGAGTCAACGGGGCAATAATGCAATCAAAAGTCAACACAATAGGCTCGCGAGGGAATATAAAAGTGCTAAGGATATCCGCAAGGGTTTTCATCAAAGTTTAAAATGAAATAACAAAAAGTAGAAATCATTTAAGCGTTTATCATATCATCAAATTATGAGGCATATTTTAGGCTCATCGCGCTTCACCAGCCCAATGTTGGTCCTCCAGCATTAACTTTCCTGGTGATTTCTCTGAAGTCAGTAGTGGCTGCATGACTCTGGAATGGATGTCCAAACCTGTAATAGAATCCTCTGAAATCCCGGCACCTTTCATATCTACGGTCTTCTAATTCACTGTTAAGATTTGTAGCCTGATGAGAATACAGGGGCCACATTAGCACAGGGGGTCTGAATGTCAGTGGCAGCCACAATTCAAATCTTGTTTGGAGTCCCAATTGAATATATCTGCTGGTTCATTTGAGTGCAGCTATAAAGTTGAGGGGACCATGTGGTTCTAACTTTCTTAACCCAACAGTCAATTTTTCCCATCTTTTCTCAGTTCTGGTATATGCTAATCTCCAAAATGAATATTGTTGTGCCTGGAATTCATCATATACTTGCTTTCTGATGTCAAATATTTTTGCTCTGCTGAAACATTATTAATACCATATGTCAATGCAAACCAATCTTTCAGCATTGCATGTGGGTTTGAACTTTGAGAGCGTAATGAGACAGGCTCTGTTTTCTCAATTTCCTCATACGTTTCCCACTGTCTGCCATAATTCACCTCATTTGCTGCCCATGACATGAATGCTCTCAAATGAATATCACCAATGTATGGAAGAGGATTCCATTCTGTTTCAAGTGGTATTAAAAAGTCATGCAAATAGAATTCACACAGAGAATTCCTTAACCAGTTAGGGGCTGCTTGATATGCTTCATAAAAATCTTTGGCAGAATGAATTATGGGGTCTTGGTTTCTGGAAATTCTCATCAATTGAAACCATAAAAACTGTTCTTTGAGGCATAGAGCATAAACTCTGGGTGGCGGTCTGCATTCCATAATTTGACCGGTTACCTTTAGCATTTCATCCATTTTTTATTTCAATTCAGCAATTTCCTGTTTCTGATTTTCAATTTTCTTTTTCAATTTCTTCTTTTCTATTTGCCACAGACTTTGTTGCATATCAGTCTGGGCAATGTGTCGAAAAGTCACAGTTTGCAGTGTAACTGTTTCCCAATTATTTTTAACAAATTCCAGAAATTCAATTAAAAAGGTCCTCCTATACACAACAATGGCTTTACACATTGCAGGATGAAATATAACTTCATTAGGCACATTTAGTTGTTCAGCCTGTTCTTGTTCTTGCTGCAGGATAAATTCTTCTTGTTGTTGCGGTGAAGAAGTCTGAGCTTCCTCCGAGAATTGCATAGCAGCATTAACCAGATCATCAAGACTTGGCAACTCATGCCCATTTTTCCCTGCTTCTTTTGTCTCTACTTGTTCCTCTTCAGGAACGACTGAACTCTGAGCAGCATTCTCAGATTCAACAGATCCTTCTGAAATTACAATCACCTCAGGTTGCGGTGAAACAGGGGAGGCCCTAAATTGTTTCCTTGTGGAAACCCTTCTTGGTATTGATGTGGCTGCAGGGTGTGTTCCGGTAGCTTTTCTTTTTCTTGTTTGTTCAGGGGGCTCTGCCCTACCAGAGGATGATGGTGAACTGGTAATATCAATAGCTGTTGCTGTAGGAGAATCTGCTGCAGGGGAAGGTGCTACAGGAGAGGAGCATTTCCTTTTCTGAGAACGAGGGTCAGATTCTGGGGACCCTTCTGCCTTTGATTTTCCTTTCTCCCTCCTAGCGGCAGACCTAGTTTGTACCCTAGTAGAGGATTCAGCTGTGACAGCTACAGGATCGGGTGCTACAGGAGTAGATGACCCTTGCCCTATTCCACTAGTAGATGCAATTTCTTTCTTCTTTCTTTGAGGCCGTGGGGTAATTACCCTAGGGGGTTGTGGAGGTTGTAAACTCTTTTGGGCAACAAATTGTTGCCAGGAGAGAGGTGAAACGTCTCTCAAAGAGCGCTCAATAAGAAATTTAATAAGGCCATGATGAGTGACAGAGTTATCTTTCCCCTGTTGAGTTCCATGGGCACTTTGCTCTAAAAACCTTAACAAGAAATTCGGAACATTCACAGCCAACCCATGCCTTATATGGCTTAATAATTTAAAATGATGCGAATGCAGATAAGAAAAACGGCCTTCACAGGTTAAATACCTCATTATATAAGTGGCATACTCTGAATATGGAAGAGGTAGTGACACTCGCTTGCATCCTTGCTTGGAGATGTCTAGCGGTTCATCAGCAGGCATCAAAAATTCAGCCCTTGCAGCTGCAGCATCTGAAGAAAAGTTTTCTCCAACGGCTGGGATCCCGGTTACCTCAGCAATTCTGTCTTCGGTTGCAACAACTGTTAGACCCCATACGGTGGCTTCCCCTTCAGAAAGTGTTCTCAAAAATTCTGTCGCAGCCTCCTCATCAAAATCATTTAAACTCAGAAAATAATTTAACCATCCACAGAGGCTAAATGCTTGGGTTGTCTGCGGGTTTTGCAACAACAATTCATGAGCTACAGGCTCATGTCGTACCAACTGACCACCCATGTCTGTAGTTTTTCTAGCTGAACTCAATTTCTTGCTGAAGATTCAAATTCTTTATTTCCTTTTCTGCTCTGGTTTTTCTCCATCAGGCCGCCACATTTCTTTCTTTTTTCCAAAATGAACTTTCTGGAAACAAGGCCATCTTTAATCATAGTTTGCAAGAAAAAGATGCATTGCGCTAGTTGGGTCATGCAATCACGCTTTGGAAAGTACCAAAAATATATTAAAGAAAGATTATTTTGTAGTTATGGCAGCGGCGAAAAGACAGGCTTCAAATGATGAATTACCCCGCCCCCTACTTAAAAGATGACATGTGTCCTCACATGTAGTAAAAAATAGGTAGAGATTCGGGTGATAATGACCAGTACATGCATAGCAGTAATTGAATGGAATGAAATAAATCAAATATGACATATGAAAAGATATATGCACTTTAGTAATTCTCATAATCGTGATGCGAAGAAAGATGACTACCGCATGAATTGACGCTGGAAAGATATCCGAATTAAGGTTGATGCGCATTTTGATGAAGGGATCAGTGACGGGCTGATGAAATGTAACAATGAAATGGATGGATGGGATGGATGGATAAGATAAAGAAATGAGGGGGGGCTTATAAATTTAAATGGAGAAAAGGGCTTTAAAAAGAAAACCTTTATTATGGGCATGCTTTTGAAAAATTAGAGGAACGCCGCAGAGAAAGGCTGCAGCCTTCGCCGTGAAGAGAAGCGGAGGAACTAATGAACCGCTCATGAAGTCTTCCTTGAAACCGCTTATGGTACAGCCGGAGTCGCGGCCATTGACGAGCAATTTGAAACGGACTGGATCAATTGTGACCAGCTGCACAGCTCCGTTGTCAAACACATTTTCAACCTCATAGGGGCCAAGCCAGCGTGTTGTGAGTTTACCCTGATTTTCTTGGTACCTGGAATCATATAACAAAGCCCAATCTCCAGCAGAAAATTTTCTGGTTTTGATGTGCTGATCATGCCATCTCTTTCTCTGCTGTTGGATTACTTCAGTATGCTGCAGGGCGGCTTTTCTTATTTCGTCCAAAGCATTTAGCTGCAGGAGACGGTCCTTCTGTGCTTCGGATAAGTCCATGTTGAGTTCAAGAGCTGTCCTCAAAGTTTTATGTTCAAATTCAATGGGTAACATAGCTGTTTTCCCATAGAGCAACTCAAAAGGTGTAAACCCAGTTGTTGTTTTCCATGTAGTTCTGTAAGCCCAAACTGCTTCAGGAAGTCTATTACTCCAGTCTTTCTTATGAATCTGCACTGTCTTTGTGAGGATTGCTTCAATTTCTCTGTTTGTTACCTCTGCCTGACCATTGGCTTGAGGATGATAGGGGTTGGACTTCCTGTGTTTGATCTTATAGTCATTCATAAGTGCAGTGATCAGATTTGACGTAAACTGAGCTCCTTGATCAGTTACAAGCTCTCTGGGAACACCAAATTTGGTGAAAATTTGTTCATACAAAAATTCAGCAACTTTGTTATCTCGGGCATTAGTCATAGCTTTTACCTCGACCCATTTTGTGACATAATCCGTGCAATTCACAGCCAACCCATGCCTTATATGGCTTAATAATTTAAAATGATGCGAATGTAGATAAGAAAAACGGCCTTCATAGGTTAAATACCTCATTATATAAGTGGCATACTCTGAATATGGAAGAGGTAGTGACACTCGCTTGCATCCTTGCTTGGAGATGTCCAGCGGTCCATCAGCAGGCATCAAAAATTCAGCCCTTGCAGCTGCAGCATCTGAAGAAAAATTTTCTCCAACGGCTGGGATCCCGGTTACCTTAGCAATTCTGTCTTCGGTTGCAACAACTGTTAGACTCCATACGGTGGCTTCCCCTTCAGAAAGTGTTCTCAAAAATTCTGTCGCAGCCTCCTCATCAAAATCATTTAAACTCAGAAAATAATTTAACCATCCACAGAGGCTAAATGCTTGGGTTGTCTGTGGGTTTTGCAACAACAATTCATGAGCTACAGGCTCATGTCGTACCAACTGACCACCCATGTCTGCAGTTTTTCTAGCTGAACTCAATTTCTTGCTGAAGATTCAAATTCTTTATTTCCTTTTCTGCTCTGGTTTTTCTCCGTCAGGCCGCCACATTTCTTTCTTTTTTCCAAAAATGAACTTTCTTAAACAAGCAGTCTTAATCGTAGTTTGCAAGAAAAAGATGCATTAAAGAAGGTCATGCAATCACGTTTGGAAAGTACCAGAAATATATTAAAGAAAGATTATTTTGCAGTTATGGCAGCGGCGAAAAGACAGGCTTCAAACGATGAATTACCCCGCCCCCTACTTAAAAGATGACATGTGTCCTCACATGTACTAAAAAATAGGTAGAGATTCGGGTGATAATGACCGGTACATGCATAGCAGTAATTGAATGGAATGAAATAAATCAAATATGCGATATTAAAAGATATGGCGTACCTTTAGTAATTGCACGTATGTGTGAAGAAAGATGACGGCGCTGCATGAATTGACAAGTTGGAAAGATATCTGAATTAAGGTTGATGCAGACGGATGAAGTGGACGGGTGACGTGGGCGGATGAAATGTACGAATGAAATGATGGATGGGATGGATGGATGGAAGATAAAGAAATGAGGTGGGGGCGATAAATTTAAATGGAGAAAAGGGGTTTTCTTAAAAAGAAAACCTTTATTATGGGTATGCTTTTTGAAAATTAGAGGAACGCTGCAGGAGAAAGGCCAGAGCCTTCGGCTGCAGGAAGAGTAGCGGGAGGAACCTGAATGAACTGCTTCATGAAGTCTTCCTTGGAAACTGGCTTATGGTACAGTCGGAGTCAGTGGCCATTGACGAGCAATTTGAAACGGACTGGATCAATTGTGACCAGCTACACAGCTCCGTTGTCAAACACATTTTCAACCTCATAGGGGCCAAGCCAGCGTGTTGTGAGTTTACCCTGGTTTTCTTGGTACCTGGAATCATATAACAAAGCCCAATCTCCAGCAGAAAATTTTCTAGTTTTGATGTGCTGATCATGCCATCTCTTTCTCTGCTGTTGGATTACTTCTGTATGCTGCAGGGCAGCTTTTCTCATTTTTTCCAAAGCATTTAGCTACAGGAGACGGTCCTTCTGTGCTTCGGATAAGTCCATGTTGAGTTCAAGAGCTGTCCTCAAAGTTTTATGTTCAAATTCAATGGGTAACATAGTTGTTTTCCCATAGAGCAACTCAAAAGGTGTAAACCCAGTTGTTGTCTTCCATGTAGTTCTGTAAGCCCAAACTGCTTCAGGATGTCTATTACCTGCCTTTCTTAAGTGAACTGCGAGATCGCCTTTGTGGAGGATTGCTTCACTGTTGTTACCTCCGCCGACCATTGGCTTGAGGATGATAGGCTGGACTTCGCGGTTTGATCTTATAGTCATTATATGCAAGATCGATCTGACGAACCAAGCTCCCTCGATCGCCATAAGTTCTCTGAACTCCAAATCTGGTGAAAATTTGTTCATACAAAAATTTAGCAACTTTGTTATCTCGGGCATTAGTCATAGCTTTTACCTCGACCCATTTTGTGACATAATCCATGCAAACTAGAATATATGACTTTCCATTTGATGGTGGATCAATTGGCCCCACAAAATCCATCCCCCATTTATCAAAAGGGGTGACTATTACCTGCGGATATAGTGGCATTTCATCTGACTTAGTTGGTCTTCCCATACGCTGGCATCTGTCACACTTCCTTGTATAGGCCACAGCATCCTTGTGTAATGTTGGCTAGTAATACCCTGTTGTAAGGACTTTCATTGCTGTTCTTTTTGCTGCAAAATGCCCTCCACATGGTTCATCATGTATGTGCATGCAAGATATCATAAGTCTCCATCTTCTCTACACATCTTCGCATTACTTGATCGTACGATAAAACAAAAAGACAATTGGCAAATCTAGGTAAAAGTTTGAAACTTTTCCTCACAACAACTTCTTTCTTTTGGGAAAATGAGTCGGTATTCCGCTTTGCTGCCGCATAATAGCAATATCTCAGATACCGTGGTGTATGTGCAAAGAATCGAAACAAGTGTTCATCTAGGAAATTCATCATCAATGACCTTGTTCCCTCGATGCGTACCGGACAGTCTTGATAAAAGTCAGCAATTTACATTAGCTCTTCCTCGGTTTGTCAATGATTGTGATATCAAATTTTGTAACAATCGTGGAGCCATCGTACAATCTACTAGGAAATGGCAGGTTTGTTCATCGCAATTTGATTAAGCGTAGTAATGGTCAAGTGGTGGACAAATATCCATAACCCATTACACATAAACAATTTCTATTCAAAACATATACTACTACAAGCAATTCCTTTTCTGTAACAGTATAGTTGAGCTCAGGACCTTGAAGGTTTTTGCTAATAAAGTAGATAGCATGCTCAATTGAATTTTCCTTTTGACTTAAAACTGCTCCTATACCAAAATCAGATGCATCAGCATGTATGTGAAAAGGCAGGTTCCATTTTGGACCTTGAAGAACAGGGGCTTTAGTAAGCAAGTCCTTTAGCTGCAGGAAGGATTTTTTGCAGGCCTCGGTCCACTCAAATTGGGAATCCTTTGTTAACAAAGCATAAAGTGGACTAGCAATTTTACTAAAGTCTTTTATAAACCTTCTATAATACCCCGCATGACCAAGAAAACTTCTAACATCTTTTTGTTTTGCAGGAGTTTGTAAATTAATAACTTCAATTTTAAAGGTGGTCAACCAATTCCATTCTTTGAAATATGACCTAGAACAATACCCTTCTTCCATCATTAGAAAACACTTTTCACCGGTTGAGAGACAATTTTGCTCTCTACACCTTTTTAATACTTTTTCTAAATTCACTAGTGCTTCTTCAAATGTGACTCCATATGTAGTGAAATCATCCATATAAATCTCCATACATTCATGAGATATATCAGCAAATATACTAATTACTGCTTTCTGAAATGTTGCTGGTGCATTGCATAAGCCAAAAGGCAAGACCGAATAAGCAAATGTTCCCCATGGACAGGTAAAAGTAGTCTTGTCTTGATCTTTAGGGGTAATTTTTATCTGATTATACCCACTGTAACCATCTAAGAAGGAAAAATATCTTTTACCAGACAGTGAATCTAGTACTTGGTCTACAAAAGGTAATGGAAAATGATCTTTCTTAGTGGCATTGTTCAACTCTCTGTAATCTACACATACTCTCCATTTTCCTCCTTTCTTGGGGACAATGACTAATGGAGAAACCTATTGGCTGTCAGAAATTGGGTAAATAAAACTAGCATCAAGCAACTTTTGAAGTTTATTTTTCACTATTTCTCTAAGTGCTAGATTTACTCTTCTCTGAGGTTGTCTAACTCAGAACACCTTCTTTAATATATATCCCATGCTGCATGCAGACTGAGGATCTATTCCTTGCATGTCCCCATATTCCCATGCAAAAGCTTTTATACGTTTTGTAGTAATTTTAATAGTCATCCTTCTTGAGATCGACAACTTGCTATTAACATTCAAACAATGATCCGAGACACTTATCTGCTTAATGAGATTACTCATAGAATCAATAGGTAATGTTTGTACCTCTTGTGGAAGCAAGTTATGAAAAATTGTCAAAAGTTTAGGCAATGAACTCTTAGAATCTAGCTGCTACAGGAAACATTGATGTTGACTGTCACTTGAAATCAGATAAATTATCTGCATCAAGATTGAATTGCAGAATTTGAAAAAGCAAAGCATCTTCACTTTGAAGTTGAGAGAATGGATCATTTTGAAGCATCATCAATTGAGCCAAAGAATTGGCTTCTTCAGTTTCTTCTCCCACATCTGGCCAAACAGGTTGGGACAAATCTGGTTGAGGTTTAGTAGGCGGATACAAAGCCAATTTCTTTGTGGACTGCCCATCAGAAATGGTCATATCTCCAGAACGGCATCCTATAAAAGCATCAGTAGTTGCTAACCATGGCCTACCAAGGATAACTGGATACCCTCCTAAAGTTGCCTTAACTGATAATATTGTAAAATCAGCAGGATACTCCCAAGATTCAAGAGTGACGATTACATCTTCTATCATCCCATCAGGTTTGACTGTGGAGCTGTCTGCAAGCTGCAGAACTGTGGGTGTAGACCTAATGTTTGAAATATTCAAGGAGTCCATAGTATGCTTTGTCATTACATTAATGGCAGCTCCTAAATCAATCAAAACATTTTTTACAACTTGGCCATTTATATGTATCTGTATTACAGGGCTTCCAGGGTCAATATACTTTGGAATGACTACATTTCCCAACATTATATCAGCCAATTTCCCTAAGACATGAATTGTTTGGGGATCCTTTTTCTTTCGTCCAGGCTTCTTCAAACAGGTTTCTTTAATAGCTTTTCCAAAATTAGGAACATCTTTAATAGCCTGAAACAAAGGGATTTGAATTTGCACATTCTTGAGCTGATCTAGTATATCAAAAGTGGGTTCTTCCATGAGTTTAGATTCAGTACTTTGTAACCTCTGAGGAAAAGGTGGTTTATCTTGTCTCTGCAGAACAGGTTCCATAGAAACTGTATCGGGTATAGGCATGTGTTCAGTGGAAACAACAGGTGCATTAGATTCTTCAAAGGTTGAATCAGATATTTCTGTAATCAGAGGTGGTTTGGGAGTAGGTAAAGTAGTTTCAGACCTCAGATGGATGTCATTAACATTTAAGGTATAAGCTTGATATTGGTTGGCCTCAAAAATATACACAGGCTGTTGAGGCTGCTGCTATTGCTTATTATTGGGATTAGGCAACGGCTGGGCAGGCATAGGCGTTTGCTTTGGAGGTCCAGGATTTGTGGTAGTTGCTGCAGGAGGTGGCATAAGGGCCTGTTGTTGTGGCTGTGGAGGCTGCAAGAACCCAGGAGACTGGTTTTTCCATTGTTGAGGACCCTCCATTGGAGGATTTTGTTGCCAATTTTCTCAAGGTGGGGTCCATCGGACCTAGGGTCAAGTAAGCAACCCTCCTGGAGGGAGATCACAACGCTGGGTTTGATAATTAGCCAGCTTGGTTGGGATGGATTCCATGGTGGTGGTGGTCCATGCTTATTGCCATTGGTTATTATAGCAGAATAGGACACAAAAGTTAAAGGGTCTTGAGGCATACCTTGCCTTTTGGGCCCATGGTCTCCTTTGTGCAACAAAGAACACTTGATCATCATCACCTTCCACTGGTTTGAAATCAGTAGGCAGTTGTCTGGCTTCCAGATTAGCCACCATCTTGCATCTGCAATCACGCTTCTTTTGTCTATAGTAGGGACAAAACTCAGCCAAAGCTACCTCAGCTTCTGCATGTTTTTTCCGAGCTTGCATAGTATCCAATTGTGTAGCCATATTATTAATGATGTCCTGCTTGAAATCAGATAGCAGATTTGTGATCTCCATTCGGGAAACTCCACTAGAAGAAGACTTCCCCACTGAAGCATGATGACCTTGACCTTTCTTAACTATTTCTCGAGAGTAGTTAAGGTATATCTTCTGTATATCATCCCA
>VDFB02086081.1:38247765-38369366 GCA_007258455.2 Sequoia sempervirens | reverse complement strand
CTACTAATTTTGTTACCCAACCTGAGGCCTATGTTAACATGGTCATAGTGACTTCTATTGCTCTACCTGCACCTAGTTTTCCAGACATAACATTCACATCATAAGATTTTCCCTTAAATAATAAACCCTCGCCTCTCTACATTCTCGCTCGCCTCAATGATAACATTATGATAGGAGTCTTGTTAGACCCTGTGGGCCATGTGAATATTATCACGGAGGAAACATTAGTATTAAATTCATTATAAAAGGAAAAATATGAAGAAATGAAATCTACCATCTATACTCATGATGGTATGTGTCTCAAACCTTACGATTGGATAACTTTGTCTGTCTTGGTTGGACCTAGGGATATTGACATAGTTTTTGATGTTATCCCAGAGTTGGATCTATTCAATCTAAAGCTAGGTATACCTTGGCTAGCTTTTATGAATAAAATTTCCTCCATTATTCACAAGTGTTTAAAATTATTCCATGAAGGTGTTGTGCATGTAGTGCATGACATTGGATACTAGCCCTTGGTGTCCCATGGTGGATATCCATTGGATCACTTCTAGCCATCCCCAATCAGTCTACTTCCTTTGAGAATAGACCTAATTTACAAGAATTATGTAAAATATAAAACTGGGAGCAAGGGAGAGCCAAAACTGACCCTTCCCGTGTTAAAACAATTGGTTGCCTCCTCTTCCCAAGAGGAGAAGGAGAAGCTTGTACTGACTGCTCCCTCTTCCTAGAAAGGAATGGAGAATTCCATGTTGGATCTCTCTCCTTCCTGTAAAGGTAAAGAGAAGGTTACCACCTCCTAGACTGCCTAGTCCTCTCCCCTTTCTTGGGAAGAGTATTGGACAAGTTAGCCCGATGACTATCTGCTGAATTTGATGATTCCTCTTTGGCGTAGGCCCAAGCTCCAGATCACGGATCTCCCTAATGAATACCCCAAACTGTGGTACTACTTATATGAAATAAAGAAAGGTTCTTGAAGGGAATTCAATCCGCGACCTCCTACCGCTCCTTCTCCTAAGGCAGTGAACGAGAAGAGGCCTGTTGTTGAGGCTCTTGAGTTGACTCCTCTTACTACTTCTCAACCTGTTCCTCTTTCTCCTGTTCAAGAATTTGTCCCTCTTCTAGAAACGACTGTAGTGGACATTCCCATGGTTGAGCAAGAGCCTTCTATTCCTTCACAACCTCTGGCCTTCAACTCCAAGAGTCATAGAAACCACATTGCATGTGAGCACAAGCGCCAATGAAAGGCTCTCTTGGCTGAGCAAGCCACCTCGCAAAGGAAGGAGGAAGAAATGACCACCCTTGCTTTAGGGCCTCCTACAACGTCTTCATCTCTCCTTCCTTTTGCTTCTCTCCAGTTTGGTCTTTTACTACTCCTGGCTTCCATTCTGAGTGCAAATGAACCTAACCCCAAGCGGGTACAAGTGTTCATCACTCTAGTGGAGCCACCTTTGCTAATGTTCATTCCAGATATCCAACCTTTCCTGAATCTCGTGGATATGATTTAATACCTCGGTTGTATCCATTGTGGTTCTTTCCTCCTCTTCCTCTGCACCTCTAGCCTCATTTGTGGGGAGTTCATCTCCTTTGACAAAGAAAAAGGTGGGGAGTGGTCCTTCTAGTAGTGAAGGATGAAAGAGGAGCCCACCTTCTCTGCAAGGTGGCCCCATGCTGATTTGTTTCATCTTGGTAATAAAACCAGTCCTAGCTTCCCTTGATTTTTTCATCGCTCCTGAGTCATTCAATGAGCCTACTGGTGAATCTCAAGCACAACTTGCCCCGTTAATTGAAGTTAAACATGGAACTCATATGGGGTGCATGTTTAACTCTATGGATGAAGTTCCAACCTTGTCAGCAATCTTCGCAAAATCGCTGACCTTAGCCCCATAAGAGCTTAGTGAAGAAGACCTTGCAAGGGATTCTTCCTTAGCCCTTGTTGTGGGAGGGTTGGATGCTCATCCTCTTAACATCCCACCACTACAGAATCATCCTCCTTCCCCCTACAATGATCTAGATTGGGAAGCAGATGACCTCTTGGTCGATCAGTGTTAGGAGGAGGCCCCTTCTTGATTTTGTGTGTGTGTGTGTTTTTTGTGATGGGTTCCCCCATGCTCAAGCTATGTGTGCCTAGATGACCCTCATTACCCCTATTGGTGCTTGGATATAGGTGTGGTTTTTGTGTCATAAACCTTCTCTATTTGTATAATCATTCTTCCATGTTTGTGCTTGATTTTTGATAAATTGGGGATGATGCAAAGCGTTGGGGGCATTTAGGCTTCCCTTCCATGTTGACCCAATTTTTTATTTTTACTATGTTTTCCATGCATTCTTCCTGATATGGTTGGGGATTGATGATATTTCACCTTGCACCATAGTTACCTATTATCTATATAAGCTCGAGAAAATTTGACCCCGCTAAACCAAATCCCCCTATGTCCTTTATTTGTGTTTTTCTCCTTTGATTTCTCTTTATCTTTTTATCTTCTTTGCTTGAGTTGTCCTTCTTATGTGTGACAACACTTTTCTTCAACATTTCAATTTTTGGAAAATGCATTCGTTGCCAACAAATATTTTCTTGAGAATCTTCACAAACTTTTCTTCGAAATCACATTCTCAACTTGGAACCCTAACAAAACATGTTTCCTTCATCACAGGTTCGTAAAGAAAGGACTTGAGAACCTTCAACCAAAGCGGGAACAACTTTGATCTTCCCCTCACATGGGGGCATCTCCTTCCTTTCAAATTCCTTGATGAAGTGAACATCTTTCGAAAGGATCCCTTGATGATGGATCGCTCTGAGAAAGAAAACATTTTCTTTCGAATTGTGTGTCCCTTGAGTGGACCCCCTTTTTCAATGATGGGTTCCCAAGGGAGCCCCTTTGAAAGTATTTATCTCAAATAGATTCTTTCACGTCTATCTTGGGGGAATCCTGACTAGACCTATTTTGTACCTTCATGTCTAGCTTGGGGGTAGCCTGACTAGACCTATTTCATATCCTCACGTCTAGCTTGGGGGCAGCCTGACTAGACCTTGCTTTTCAAAAAGTGCATCCCTTGAGTGGACCCCTCTTATTTTGAAGGGTTCCCAAGGGACCCTTGTGAAATACTTCCAAATTATCGACAGTCTATGTGACTCTCTGCTTACTTTCCTACATGGCTATTTCCTGAATCTGTTGAGTCTGCTTTCTTGGTTTTCTTCCATGATAGAGTTTTTGGGGGACACCTTCATTGCAAGTCTACAAGCCTGTAAGTAACTTACTTCATGGGGCTTCCTTCATGCAAGAGATCTTGGGGGTTGCCTCTTTGCAGGTTTGCGGGCCTGTACGATGCTTTCTTTCTTCAATTCATAGTTCTGAGAAGCTATGGAGTCCTTCGCTTTCCTTGTACCTTCAGGTTCACCAGATCATGGTATGCTTCCTCAATGGTTTAGGTATACATTTCTTACCTTACTCTATCATGATCTACTTTACTGAGCACTCATCAGTACTTGTGCTCGCTAAAGTGGGGACAAAATCTATAGGAGTAAATTTGCACCCCATGTGCAAATCCCCCTTTTTCCCTTCTCCACCTTAGAAAACCAAGTTCAGAGGCTTAATTACAACTAACCCATTGCTTTCATCCCACTTGGTGCCTATTTTAAGCATCAGTGGAGGCATTTTTGTCAGGGACGCTCGTGTGGCACACAGATGTCTGTGCGACGCTCTTACATCCCTGACAGATTCTTGCGACTGAACCTGCAGAGGCATTACACTTCTCATTGGGAGTAAAGTTGTAACACCCCCTTCAACCGACTGAACTGAATATGGTCATTTTTTTCACTCTTTCCTTCAAATTCATCTCTTCAACAAGCATTTAATCTTCTAAGCATTCAACAAAACTTCTTGGGCATTCTCTCAAGCTTTCAAGCAACATTTCAAGCACTCCATAGCAGCAACAACTTGACTCCATGACTTCAGTAGAGCAAGTTTGGGACCACACCAATTTTCTCCCCCAAGTAGCCTTGAGTGCTCTTGGTGGAGGTGGTAAGCTTCCCTCTCCTCTCCTCTATTACTTGTTTGAGTTATCACATTTACTATTTTGTAGTGTTTTTGGTGCTCTTCATTATAGTACTTGCTTTATCTCACTTTCTTGGTTGTCCATGGAGGTGGAAACACCTAAACGAGGGTCTGACTGAGGTAGGCTCCTATACAACCACCCAAAATTTTCCTCTCCTTTGTGTGTGTAGATGAACATGCTTTCAAGGAGCTAGTTGGTGAACAAGTTTCTTTGTGAGATCCTTCCTGCCACCTTTACTCTTGCATTTTTACTTTATCACATTAGAGAGTACTTTGTTTATTTAATCACGTTATTTTGGCCCTTTCGTGGTAGTTAGCTTGGTCGTTAACTCATTTTCTTAGGTTTGACCTTGTCTCTATTATTGTTTGGTTGTACGGATGTTAGCACACTTTAGAGATGCTAGTGAGTTGTGCTGTCATCTGAGGATTGTGCTTTTGTCCTTGGGGAAAGATTTTCCTAAGGCATAGTGTTGAACCTAAAATTTGGCTCGCCTAGCCCTATCTTGCATTTTGGGTCTATAGAGTGGTTGAAGGACCTCATAGTCCTCATCATTCTTGTCTCGCATATGATCCTAACACCTCGTTAAGTTAGGTAAGCTAGGGAAGCCTTCTGCATCTTGGCCCTCCATGACCTAGGGCCTTGCACATGGTGGTCCTCCTCTCTTACAATTCCAAATTATGACCTTCCAAAGTAGGTCACTTAGGCAAATTTCTTAGGTGCACTAGTGAGTGTACAAGGGAAAAATTTTCAATAAGGGCACTTCAAATTTTGCAAAATTTGAAGGTGCCACCACACCTTTCTTAGGTCCAAAGGCTTTCAATGCTTTTGTTCAAATTTTTGCAAGACTGAGTACCTGTGGAGCCATCTCTCTTGGAATTTCATTCCTTTCTAGCTCCTTGCTATCTCTCTTAAATTATCTTCTCTCTTCTCTTATCAAATTGTATTTAACGGATCAAAGATTTGCATCTTCTTCATCCTGAGTATATACCTCTTTCTCTCTTTGACATTGGTTACTTCCATGTCTTTTGTACATGTGTTCTTCTCTTGAAGCAATCAATCCTTACATTCTTCTCTCTGTTTAAGAATTGTTCTCTGTGTCATTTCTTAATTTGGGGATGACACATAGTACTGAGACAACCTTTTACATTGAGGTCTCTTTCACTTTGCTGACTCAAATCCTTTACTTTTTGATATGCTTGTGTTTGTGTTTTATATGTTCTAACCCCATGATATAATGGCATTTTATGTTTTAACATTGTTGTCTTGTGAAAATCTTTCTGATCTAATGCATTTGTTTTGTAGGTCTTCAGCCTGGGGCATTCTTCCTTGGTTTGAAGATCTATCTGCTTCATCTATAGTATCCTTTTGGTATCATGATATTTATGTTTAGTAGATGTCCTTTAGCATGCATATTAGTGTAGTTTCATATGCCCACTAAAGTGGGGGAAAAATGTAATGGCATAAAATTGCATCCCTTACAATTTCACATACATTCTTGTATCCACTTTAGTTTCCACTCCCTCAGTATCTTGTGTAAGCTCATTTTAGCCCCTGCATCAACTTTTTCCCCTCTTAGGATGCTCAAGACCCCTTTTTAGTAGCTACCCTTATGCGTCAGCTTTGTGTTGAACCTTGTGCTTTTCCCATTCTTATCATTTTGTAGCATGATGTGTCTAGACACTAACGTGTCGCATGGACGTCCATGTGTTGTGCTAGTGTCCTGTGACATTTTGATGTTCAAATGATCATTTCTGAGTGCCTTTCCACTTATCAATTTCTTTTGTTAGTGGTAATGGCTCGGGAAGCCTTGTAATGGCTCCAAAAGCTTCTTTTCCTTCCTCTTCTCCCTTTAAATTCTATCTTTCCAATTCATTTGTGCTTCTGGCTTCTCTCCAGCTTCTTGGCTTCTCTCTTTTCCCTCTTTACTCTCTTGCTTGCATAGATCTCTTACTTGTTACAACAGCTTCAAACACTCTCAATCTCTCACAACACTCTTTGCTCTCTTTAGCTTCCTTAAGCCTTGTAGCTGATATATCTCTTACCTTGCACTTGCGAGTATCCTAGGATTTCTTACATCCCCTATCAATTGCATCCCTATCTCATGATACATGTTCTCCTCCTTGAATGGGGATTTCTTTTATCACTCCATATTTTCTTACTTTGCTCACTTTCTCTATCTATTTGGTTGTCCATGGAGGTGGGAACACCAAAATGAGGGTTTGACTAAGGTAAACCCCTATACAACCCCAACATTTTCCCCTTGATCTTATGTATGCATGTTTTGAAGACTTCTCTTTGCTGGAGGCTTCATTTCTTGGGTTGTTGTGATAAATTTCTATCTTTTATTCTCTTACTTTATCATTTATACTTCACCCTCTTTCAATTTAGTTACATTCTATTACTTTCCTGTATTCTAGAAATTCTTAGTAATTAGATTGTTGGTAGTCGCTTTGCTGTTTTCTATGATAAACTCTGTTTATGTTCCGTACGAGATGTCAGCATTCCTCTGTGACAAAAGTGTGTTACTTTGTCATCTCTATTCTGCATTTCCATCCTTTGGTCGAGATCTTATCACTTTTTCTAGAAAACCTTTGTGGTCTACTCTTTCTGATTCTCAAACTCTTGCAGTATTCCTTGAGGTAGTTTAGGGAAATTCACCCCTTGTCATTCTCTTGAGAATAAAGAGACTCATGAGTAGTGAATCCCACTTCTCTACAACATATAAGCTAACATACATACATATAGGCATACACACATACTTACAATGAAATCATGTGTTTCTCTTTGACTTCATGGGTAAAGAGTTGTACTAAGTTTTGGTTTCTCTTATTGTAATGTGAGTCATGACTTGGTCATTTTGGTCAAATAGTCTTGAAGTTGAACCATGTGGCTGTTTGGTTGGGAATACTACAATGGAACCAACAATTTCCATCAATATGGTAGGTATGATTTCAAGATCAAAGGGGGGTCATCGCCATATTGGTAAGAATAGTTGCAAGTTGAAGGGGACTCTCATCTATGGCTACCAAGCCCATTTCTATAGAGGGTGATGCCATGGTTGGCTCAAAGTGAAAGAAAATGATGATATAGGGTATGAGAAGCCATCTCTATGTACTATAAGTGAGATAGAGTTTTTTGTGTGAGTTTTGATGCTCTATCTAGATGTCTTAAGTTTGTAGGGGTGAATGAGAGAATATTTTTGAAAAACTACCAAAAACCCTAATCTAAAAAATGTAGTGATCATTTACTATTCTGACATCTAGGTCTAGAACAAAACTCATAGATACAAGAGGTTGAGGGATGAAAACTCTTCAATTGTCAAGGTAGACTCATGTAGAGATCATGGGTGTAAGTTTTGTACTGTAACTTCTATTAAGGCAATAGTTGGTCATTGCAATACCATATAGCTTTATTTTTGTGAGAAGTATTTTGTAATTGAAGCTTCCATGTACTTAGGGTTTATGATTATCACCATTAACAACCTCTGTTATGATAATAACATTTTGTAAGAGTATCTTAGAACCATTGCCAAATACGTATTTATTGTTATCTTCATAATTTACAAGCTTGGTCTATTATTTGAGTGTCATATGTAAATGCATGAATGTAAATAATGTATTATGGGTTTATTTTCATATGAGAGTGATATAATTTTTTGGGTGTATTAGAGTCAACTAGTATGTTAGGGTTTGTTGTTTTAGGGTTAAATTAAGGAAAGTTGATGTAATGTCCCATTTTTTGGTTCATTCCAACCTCTTTGGAAACTCTTAACTTTCTTGGAGAGTTCCAACTTTATTGGAAAGGTATTTTGATAATGTCATAGAGT
The DNA here is from genome assembly GCA_007258455.2 of Sequoia sempervirens. Classification (NCBI taxonomy): domain Eukaryota; kingdom Viridiplantae; phylum Streptophyta; class Pinopsida; order Cupressales; family Cupressaceae; genus Sequoia; species Sequoia sempervirens. The sequence continues at coordinate 38,361,484 of VDFB02086081.1, read as the reverse complement.
TCTTGGAGCCAAGATGAATACAATAGTATTTGTTGTGTGTGGATTTGAAATTTTGGGAGCACTTCATGCTTCTTAAAGAAGTCTATCATCTTCAGAGAGTGCCAAATTTCATATAAATTGTTATATTATGAATTTAAGGTATTGGTGGTGTGGTTAGAGTTCATATTTGGGAAATTTTTATAATTTTTGTGGTTGTACAAAAGATAATTAAATAATTAAATGGTTTAATATTTAAGTAGTCAAATAATAGAAAATTAAAAGACAACTTATATTAAATTATTTTAAAAGGGGTTGTTATAAGGAGACATAAAAGTGACTTATTCTTTTGGGACCAAAATTAAAGTTGAATTAAAAGGGGAATTTCAAAAGTCACTTGAAGAATAAATATTTTTTGAAAACACAATTTTTTAAAAAAACAATGAAAAAACAAAAAGCTATTTTTCAAAAGGTAACCAAAAATATATTTGAGGGCTTTGCAAGAGGTTGTCCATCCATTATTAATTATCAAATTATCTTTTCTTCAAAGGTTAAACTTTGTTCATATATTTCCACACCTAGGATGAAAACCTTGAGGTACGAATGGTTTGGAGGACAAAAACCCTCCTAGCCATTTGAGAGTAATTTTGTAATGTCCCCTTTTTAGAAACCCTAAATCTTACCCTATAATCACAAGATGGGTGTAGTTAGAGTTATGGTTCACCAATTAGATGTTTTAAGAAAGATGAATCCTGGTTTAGGTCCTACAACCATGTTAGATGATATTGAAATATAATTCATATAATTAGATGTATATAACCAATGTATTATATACTAAATCATGTAAACATATAACTATTTCAAATATAAGCCACACAATATCATAATGCACATTGGAAGTTGAACCATAATGGGGCTAGGATGAGGAGCATGATAGGTCTTCTTGAAGCTATCCACATGAAGCCCAAGAGAGGATATACCATCCCCCTTGGCACTCATGTGGCACACACAATCATCCGACATGGGGTGGTCTACTTGGTGGACAACGTGTACCTACCTTCCCTACCCTTGCTACCTTATCCATCCCTCTTATGATTGAACCACAACCTTCATTTCATCTTGAAAAACAATCCTTGTAGAGGTTGGGCGAAAGGCTACCATAGGAGGCCCATATACATCCTATCCCTAGGCATAAAGGAAAATATCACCCCTGGCTCCAAGTGGTACACACAGTTATCCATCAAAGAGTGGCGTACCTAGGAAGATGTCTAGTATCTACTCAACCTATTGGCAGTTTCTCCCCTACTCCTCCCATGATTTTTTTGATGAGAATAGTAAGCATAAATAACAATAAATACATCATGATTATGATAGAGCAACCATAAGAATAATAAGTATAAATAACAAGATATATACATATAATTGCATACAAAGCTATGATAAAGCATATTACAAGAATAAAAAAATATATATACATATATGATTGCAGACCATAGTTATGATAAATCCTACCACATAAATAATAAATATAAATAATAAAATACAATGATATACAATAACTATGATAGAACATACCACAATATTCTCAATGATTTGATTTTTAGAGATTATCCATAATTAAATGATTATCATTTAGAATATATTCCTCTTTCTTCTTACTCCATCGATTCATAATATTCATTTATTGTTTTCTATATATCTCCCGATTTTACCTTTTCTACCTCTTTTATCTCTTCTACATCTACTCCTTAAACTCATAAAATATTCATTTAATTGCTCTCATATAAATTCTGATTTTTGATGCTGCAACTTATATCTTTTCTCATAGATCTGCTCATGCATGATACACATTTTTATTCCTTTAATTATATCTCCTCAAAGTCTGCTCAAACTCATATAATGTTATATTCTTTTATTCCCCCTCAAGTTATCTCCTTTATCCCCTCATGAAAGAGCATGCTTTCCTTTTGATAGTCACCACTCTACACATAGGACATGACTACCATAATGAATCGTTGTCTTTAGAATAATCGTTGTTTTTCTTTATAACTATTATTCCTCCTTTAATTAAGATCTTTGTTCATTCTTATTAACCTTCATCACTGCGTATTTGTATATACTTGTTTTGTACTTTTTTAATTTATTATTTATGGTTATTGTTTTATATTTTATATATATGTTACATAAAATATATTTGTTATTATTATTATTTTATATATATTTTAGTATATATATTATGATAATAATATTTAAATTTTTAGTATTTTTATTTTTATATAATTATAATTATAATATTGTCTTGTGATAATTATAATTATAATAATATTAAATTACTAATATTTTTTATATTTTGTTATTCATTTTATTTATTCATTTGTATTTCAATGCTTCATATTTTAGTGTTACAATTTTGGGGGCATGACAATTCTCTCCTCCCAAATTTTCTTGTCCTCAAGCAACTTAATATCTCAGTTCCCTTTGTGAGGATATAAGCTTCATTTGTGACCAAGTGATGAGGCTCTTGGTTATGTTGACCCTATGTCCTTGGAAAGTAGCTGTAGTGCTCTTTTCCTTGATTTACTACTATTGAGATTAATACCATCCTCTAAGGTGTGAGGGAAATTTATTGTCTTATGTACTTTTATTTCCCAATATCTCTCAACAACAAAACCAAGATTTTTAGAAATTGACAAGGTTGTTACTTAAGAAAAGTTTTCTCTCATTTTTTCGCTATAAGGGTCCTAGGAAATGATGTAAACCCTCCATTATCAATGATGGATTGTGGGGATGTTGTGAGTATTAAGATACCATTCCTTTGTGTCAAATCAATTTTGTATCTATGTAAAGGACCTAGATGTTTGAATTCCCTTAGGTAAACATTCAAACAACGCTTGAAGCAAAAATGAGGAGCTTAGAGTGTTTTAGTCAAGTATCTATCTCTCCCATACTTAAGTATAAATTTATGTGGCCAAAAATAGTTTAGCTTTAAATTTGTAGTTTTACCTTATTATCCAATTCCATCTTTTAATCCAATTGGAGGTTATCATCTTTCTTCTACATTAGGTACTAAGTATCTTGGAGAAGAATTTGACTTATTGAACCATACCAATTTATCTCAAGGTTGAATGGTGAGGAGTGATCTCCTCTGGATGTTAAATATAGAAGTGAATACACCCATTTGTAGGTTACATGCATTACCATAAAGTAGTGTAAGAATGAAAAGAGTCAATTTCAAAATGAAATAATGTAAATGAAGTAAAACAAGGTAAAATTAGATGAAGTAGGTGTTCACTAAGTCTAAAATATTATTCACTAAAATAGATCAAACCATTCCAAGATAACAAGGAGATAATCAAGTAGCTCAAGAATGAAAGCAACCAACTCAAGCAAGTAGGAAAGTATCTCAAGTACACAAGCAACCAGCTCAAGAAAATAGGCAAGTAGCTCAAGCATGCAAACAACCAACTCAAGAAAGTAGGAAAGTAGTTCAAGCACACAAGAAACCAGCTCAAGAAAGTAAGCAAGTAGCTCAAACATGCAACCAAGTAGCTCAAGAAAACAACCAACCAACTTAAGCAACTTGACAAACAAATTTTAACATTTTCACAGTTTTTAAGCATAAAGTAATTATAAGAACACATCTTGTTGAAGATACATGAAGTAACACATAGATACATGTGATACATAAAGTATAAATATGAGGCATGAATACACGTTGTAATACATAGAGTATACACAAGAAACATGAAGCATATACATGTGAATAATACATGAAGTATATGAATGAGTACATGAAGTCACAACACGTACATATGAATACAAGTAAGTCATAAAGTTTACACTTAGATATGTATGTCGCATGACTACATGTAAGTAATAAAGTTTACACTTAGATATGTAAGTCGCATGAATACATGTATACACATGAGTGCACACAAGTCACAAAGCATGTAGTTTGAAAAGCATACACTTGAATACACGTAAGTCACAAATCATACAATTGAAGACACTTGAATACACATAAACCACAAAGTATGCACTTGAATACACAAAATTCGCAAGGTAAACACTTGAATACATTTGAATACATATAAGGCACGAGCTATACACTTGAATAGACATAAGCCACAAATTATACACTTGAACTTGAATATACTTGAATACATATAAGTCACAAGGTATACACTTGAATACACATGAATACAGATAAGCCACAAAGTATACACTTGAATACACTTAAGCCACAAAGTATACACTTGAATACATAGAAGTCACAAGGTATACACTTGAATACACTTGGATACACATAAGCCACAAAGTATACACTCGAATACACTTAAGCCACAAAGTATACACTTGAATACACATAAGTCACAAGGTATACACTTGAATACACTTGAATACACATATGCCACAAGGTATACACTTGAATACACATACATAGGTAGCATGAAGTAAACACATAATACATGAAGCATACACAAGATGGCATGAAATATGCTCTGATATCAATTGTAATGTCCCCTTTCAGAAACCCTAGATTCACAAGATGGATGTAGTTAGAGTTATGGTTCACCAATTAAATGCTTTAAGAAAGATGAATCTTGGTTTAGGTCTTGCAACCATGTTAGATGATATTGAAATATAATTCATATAATCAAAATATATATAACCAATGTTTTATCTACTAAATCATGAAAACATCTAACTATTTTAAATATAATCCACACAATATCATAATGCACATTGGAAGTTGAACCATAATGGGGCTAGGATGAGGAGCATGATAGGCTCACCCGAAGCTATCCACACCAAGCCCAAGATCAGATATACCATCCCCCTTGGTATTCATGTGGCACACACAGTCATCCAACATGGGGTGGTCTACTTGGAAAACAACTTGTACCTACATTCCCTACCCTTGTTGCCTTATCCATCCCTCTTATCATTAAACCACTCCCTTCAATTCATCTTGACAAACAATCCTTGTATAGGTTGGGGGAAAGGCTACCATAGGATGCCCATAAACATCCTCTCCCTAGGCCCAAATTTGGATATCACCCCCTTGGCTCCAAGTGACACACACATTCATCCATCAAGGGGTGGTTTTACCTAGGAAGACATCTATATCTGCTCAACCTATTGGTAGTTTCTCCCTTATGCCTCCCATGGTTGTTTTGATGAGAATAGTAAGCATAAATAACAATAAATACATCATGATTATGATAGATCATGTCACAAGAATAAGAAGTATAAATAATAGGATATATACATATAATTACATACAAAGCTATGATAAAGAATATTACAAGAATAACAAATATAAATAATAGAATATATACATATATAATTGCATACCATAGTTATGATAAATCCTACCACAAAAATAATAAATATAAATAACAACATGCAATGTGTAGAGGAGGGGTACCAATTGCTCAGGACCTTAGGTCACAGGAGGGTCTAGAACAAATAGCTGCCCTGATCTACCTCACGCTAAGGATTGTTCAATGTAAGTTTGGTTTTTTAGGAGGGTGAAAAGGGAGGGCAATTAACTTGTCACTATCCTTCTGTCAACCCAAGAGGTTTAGGGAACCAAGTGAGTGAATTCCCGAGTCAAAAATGTAACCTTAATAGCTCTCTACCAAAGGACCCCCGCGTAAAAGACAGACGACAGTGCAGTGTGTTGGCATCCCAGTCAGGCACTGGCATTCATATGGACAAAGAGTATGAAATATAGTTAAGAGTAATAGGGGATTAGCTAATCTACCTAATAAATATGATTTTAAGCAATAACAGAGAACTAGAAATGACTAAATGGCTAGAATAACACAAAGAATACTTTAACTCAAGAAATGAAAGTTGATGAAAGTAAAGGTGGTAGAAAATCAAACTCACGATTGGTCTAGCCTCCTGCAAGCTGTAAATGAATGCAATACCTACACACAACAGAATGGGGAAAAAATTTGGGGCTGTTTCGGGGCTTGCTGCAATCAAACCCCCATTTCGGTGTTCCCACCTCCACAGATAGCCATAATAGCCACGATACAAAAAATGTGATAAAGAATGTGTTGAAATGGAAGAAATTACAATCAATGGTAATAACACTATGGTGTGAAATCAAATGACAATGCTAAATGAAATGGATATCACCTCCCAAACAAGGTGCCCTCGAGCACATGGAGGGAGATACTAGCTCACAAGCTTGTGAGTGCCATCATTTTCGCAATAATGTGAGGAGAAAAAATAATAGAGTGTCAGCTTGGAGCTTCAACAATGGAGAATGTTGTGAAAAATGAAGTGTGTAGCAACAAGTGTGATTGAGTAACGTCTAGCTAGATTTTAGAAGATTGAATAAATGAAGAATGAGATGTTTTTAGGATGAATAGAAGCCCAAGAGTTGTTTGAGTTCATTCAAGGGCGTAGGAGCGTTATGCTTCATCGCCAATGGAGAAGTGCAATTCCTTTGTAGATTCCAAAGGCAGGAATCCTGTCAGGATGACAACACACTGCATAGATGTTTATGCATCATGCTAGCATCCCTGAAAAAAATTCCCCCACCGACACTACAGAGAGCCGCCAAGTGGGTGGAAAGCAAGTGGATGAAGTGGAAAAGCATCGTCAGGTTTAATTTTTTTAAGGTGAGGGGTGTAAATGAGTAATTTGTGAGGGGTGAAAATTCACTCCATTACACAATGATATACAATAACTATGATAGAACATAGCACAATATCCTTGATGATCATATTTTTAGAGAGTATCCTTAATTAAATGATTCTCTATTTAAAATATATTCCTTTCTTCTTAGTCCATCGATTCATAATATTCATTTATTGCTTTCTATATATCTCCTGATATTACCTTTTTCTACCTCTTTTATCTCTTTTACATCTGCTCCTTAAACTCAAAAAATATTCATTTAATTGCTCTCATATAAATTCTGATTTTTAATGTTGCAGCTTATATCTTTTCTCATAAATATTCTCATGCATGATACACATATAATTTCCTTTAATTATATCTCCTCAAAGTCTGCTCAAATTTATATGATGTTATATTCTTTAATTCCCCCTCAAGTTATCTCCTTTATCCCCTCATGAAAGAGCATGATTTCCTTTCCATAGTCACCACTCTACACAACGGGCGTCCCTCCCATAATGAATTGATGTCTTTAGAATAGTCGTTGCTCTTCTTTATAACCATTATTCCTGTAATTAAGATCGATGTTCATTTTTATTAACCTTCATCGCTACATATTTGTATATACTTGTTTTGTATTTATTTATTTATTTATGTTTATTGTTTTATATTTTATTTCATATGTTACATAAAATATATTTGATATTATTATTATTTTATATAGATTTTAGTATTTAATATTATGATAATAATATTTAAATTGTTAGTATTTTTATTTTAATATAATTATAATTATAATATTATCTTGTGATAATTATAATTATAATAATATTAAATTACTAATATTTCTTTTTTATATTTTTTATTCATTTTATTTATCCATATATATTTCAATGCTTCATATTTTAGTGTTACAATTTTGGGGACATTAAGAAATTTTATCCAAAAGTCACCTATGTGTTGAAGATATTGGGTTGAGGATAAAAACCATCAACGTCCACTGGAGTAATTTTATATAGAGATTTCCAATGTGTCAAATGTTATGAGATTTGCATTGAGGAATTAAAATATCAAAATATGATAAGTAGGAGGTATTTTTCCATGTGTCAAATTGTGATATTGCTATCATGATTCAACCATGTAGTTTTACAAGTCAAACTCAGTGACCCATGTTTCATGAGTAGTGGTTCACAAGAACCCATCTCTCATGATAATGAATGATCCACTTAGCACTCATTGCATCTATGTGGTGTTCATTGCATCTATGTTGAATCTTGATAGAAATATCATAATTTGACATGTTGTGGAAAAATACCTCCTAGATGAGCTAAACAGGCTCTATAATGAATGGTTCATAAGGCGCAACACTTGCTAAAGGTTTTACAAATGGGGTTGCAAGCTAAGTGGGCTTAACCTTGGGAAAAATCAGTGGTTAAGTGCACTTGAGTTGGAGTAATACTAGGATGGATGACATCCCGGAAAAGCCTACTACTTCACCTCTATGAGAATCACCTAAATGCAATGAGTGCTAAGTGGATAATTCATTATCATGAGAGATGGGTTCTTGTGAACCACAACTCATGAAACATGGGTCAATGAGTTTGACTCATAAAACTACACGGTTGAGTCCTAATAGAAATATCACAATTTGACACATTGTGGAAAAATACCTCCTACTTATCAATTGATGAGCTAAAGGGGATCTATAATGAATGGCTTATAAGGCACAACACTTGTTGAAGGATAATGATGAGTGGGAACTGTAGTAGCAGTGTAGGTTTGAATGGCGATTATGTAGGTGATGAATATTTAGACACAGAGGATGATGATGGTGTTTGGCAGTTTGTTCTTTGCCTTTCAATGCCTTTGTGGTGTTGTTTTCTTGGGTGATGTGAGGCTCTTTCATCCCATTTGGTGTTGTGTGGGAGTTGGGTCGAGACCTTCTTTGGTGTGGTTCTTGCTCTCCTTCCTCTGCTTGTGGGTCATTTTGATGCTACTATTTCTAGCATGACTAGAGGAGGCTATCTCTTTCTCCCTCTCTTGGTTTGGTTGTGTTTTCCCTTCCTACTTTTATTCTCACTGCTCTCTTTGTAGTGAGTGTGGGTGTTGTTGGTTTCTTTGAGGAAGATCGGTTGAAGAATGGGCTTATTTATGCTCCAATTCAATGTATTAGGATGGCTTAGGGGCTCCTTGTGCTTGCCTATTCTGCTTCTTGATTCTTCTTGGTCATCCTTCGATTCTTCCTGCTATTTGTTTGGTGGATTTGTTTTGGGGTTTTTTTGTTCTTGGAGCATTTTGGGTTCTTCTTATCTCCTCTCTATGGAGTGGTGGTGTCTCCCCTCAGTTGGTTGTGTGGAGTTTTGGCCCATCTCTAGCTCTGATCGGCGTGTTGGGGTAGCTTGGTGTTCTTTTTTGTTAGGCCTTCTCCTTATTTCTATCTTGTCGAGCCCCCTATTCCTCTTGGGACTTGGTTGTTCCCATTCACTCTGAGACTGGGACTCTACCTTTGGTAGTCTTTTGGCCTGTGTTTCTCTTTGTTGTTGTGTTCTTTGCGGCCTTGTTCTCTCTAGCTGAGTGTCTTTTGCAACCATTTTCTCTCTGGTGGAGTGTATTTGGATCCTCTTTGTTGAGGTTGCTATTGTTCCTCTTGACCCCCAGGTGATTTGTGTTGTTCTCTCTTCTAGTGGGGTTTGAATCCTTTGTTCTAAAGTTTTACTTCTGCTTGTTGAAGTCTTCTGGTTTCTCTTTGTTCTGGGCTTTGGGCCTTGTCTTGATTTGGTTTTTTTTCCCCAGTTGGGTTTCAAAGTTATTGTTGATGCAGGGGTTTGAGGTTCTTTCTTGAGTTGAGCAGCTTCATGTTTTTATTTTGAAGGCTCAGATTTATTTGGGTTTTGTCCAGTTGGTTGAAGTGTGTTTTTTTGTCTTGTATCTGCACTTTGTTATGCCAAAAGAGGATATGCTTGTCTAGCCTTCCAAATTCTTTGTGTTCTCTTTGGATCTATAGGTGGGGTCTTCTATGGAGGTGGAGACTACTCCCATTGAGGAAGAGCCCTCTTCTATTCAGGTGGAGATGGTTGTTGTAGATTCAGTGGATATTCTGGTTAGCTTGTTCCTATCGAGGTGGAGCTTGTGTGGGAAGTTGTGTAAAGGATTTGGAGGGTGGGGCTCTCATATCTTCTTCTCCTATAGAGGGGAGATCTCTCCTATTGAGGTGGAGGTGGGATTGGATCTAGTGGGGTGTTGCTACATGAAGATAGATATGCTTCAGTGTTTTGGTGTGCTCTCTAACTCCCCTATTGAGGTGGGGATCTTGGAGATGCTAGTGTGTTTGATTATGGGTTTGGGGTTGATGGTGTTCTTAACCATTAAGTTGGCTTTTTCTCTTGGCTTAGTGATGTTTTTCCTGAGCAGATGGTTTGCTGATGCAGGTGAGTTCTATGTTCACTTAAGGTTTCTAGGTCCTAGTTAAAATATGGTTGTTTAGGGATCTAGTCCCTCTCTTTTTTTTTGATGCAACTTGTGTAGCCATATCTTCTTGTTAACTGTTGCTTCTATTTTTTTGCTGATTGTATGTGATTTATCTTATCTACAACTTGCCTACCTTGGATAGGGTTATGAAGCCCTTCAAAAATGGTTGTATTAGGTTTGGGGGGCCCATCAAAACCTGCTTTACCTCTAATAAAAAACACTTGTTGAAGGTTTTGAAAATGGGGTTGCAAGCTAAATGGGCTTAACCTTGGGGAAAAATCTATGGTTAAGCATGCTTGAGTTGGAGCAGTATTGAGATGGGTGACCTCTTGAGAAGGCCCAATGCTTCACCTCTATGAGCATCAGCTCGATACAATGAGTGCTAAGTAGATAATTCATTATCATGAGAGATGGGTTCTTGTGAACCACTAATTATGAAACATGGTTCAATGAGTTAAACTCATAAAACTACACTATTGAATCCTGATAGTAATATCATAGTATCAAAATATTGTTGATGGTGTTTTCTACACAACAACAACTCAGAAAAAATATAATATCCTATCTCTTTTGAAAGGTAAATATCTATTAGCAAGCCTCAAGGGATAACCCCAAGGTCTCTAATGTCAGGTCTTGACAATGCATAAACAACTCAGTGATAAATGTGAAAATACTGGTAATCACAAAGGGACCTTACTACAAGAAAATACTAAATCCTTAAATTTATCAAATCTAGCAAGATAGTGATACTTTTAATCCTAAATCTAACCCAAATGATAAAATAAATAGCAAAAGAGATAAGGGTTTTTAAGAGACTTCTAAATTTAACACTAGCCCTAAGATTGACAATGCAGATGATAAACACTTAAAGTGGACTAAACCCTTAGAAACTGATCTCTGCTTGACCCAGATGAATCTGCAATCTTACAGAAATAGTGCAATCTTCTAAGGTATTAAATATTTTTAGATCATGAATATTCATTCAAAAGAACCTTATTGCAATTGCAATGAACCAACATTCACAATTGAACTAAGCACAATGAATATAAAGTCCAGGATAACTTTGCAAAGCAACTAATAGTCAGTTAGCTACAAAAAGTATGGACTAGAGATTGCTGCAAACACTTCAAGCCTAAAACCATAAACCTCATCATATCATCTAACATTAACCTAGCATATATCAAATAAACTTAAGCAATTTCAAAAGATAGAATCTCAAGAACCATGCTAGATAAAATTCAACACAAGAAAGGCACCAAATCACAATGTCTCTACTTGCACTAAATCACCCAAAGTAGCAACAATTCCAGTCTTTTGTCACAACACTTCCTTGAAAATGATACTAACTCCTAACTCTAACTCTTGCTATATTGCTTAATTCGCTCCAATAGCAAAGACTATCTAGCTCTTACAAATGAGGCAGAATGCAATACCCAAGACATGTCGGCCCAATTAAGGTTTACAATAATAAATGGCCACAAAACAAGTCAGCCAAGAGGAATTTGAAATAAAGAAAAATATGCATTAAATGCATGTACTTCATCCAGTTCGGCCTGGGATCTCCAACATAACTTGGTCCAATGCATGTGAAGGAGAAGAGAAATAATGGGGAAGAACAAATTTTGATGAAGCATTGCATTAACTACTTCCCCCTTTATCCTTAGCATGCTCCATCCTATCATGCACTATCAAAAATACTCTGTCCAAGTTGGCCACAGGTGGCATAGCTAAAATCTTAATTATCCTTTCAATGGACTTAATATCTTCTCTTGACTGTTTTACCATTTTATCCCAATCTACCTTACTAGTTTGATATTTATCAATTACTACAATGTAGGTAACTGCATCATCCAACTAATGTTCAATGACTGGGCCTTCATTGATTGGAGAATACACATCTCACCACCATTTTCTCAACTGCTCCAAGCTTAGATGTTTTGGCACAAACCTCTTTCTCCCTATCATAGTGTCTAGCACATTCAAGCACCAACTCATAACGTTGCACTGTAGGAGGGAATCCAACTACATGTGCCAACCCTGATTCAAATATTCTTCTAGCTAGCAAAGGAAGGTTCTGTGCTGCCATCCTTGTCTTAAACTCTTCATAATCCCACAATCCAACATTGGTATCAGTGACCTCTGACCAGATGGAATTCAGCTTGCTCTCAGGGATTCTGCTCTTTATATCCATTTTGATTCTTTCTGCTTCAGAAACAACAAACCCTTCTTCACTTGGATCCACTACTCTGCCCTTGGTCTTGGCAGCAACCGCTTGACTTGATTCAACCTGCATTCAATAGAGAAACCGTAATAAAGATCACATGAAATTCAAGATAATCGATCACAAATGATATATTCATCTTTAATATAAGTCCCATGATAAGAAAAGCCGATAAGGGCATGGTTCGGTGGTCAAGTCGCTTGGTTGTAGTGACGGCCACCAGGGTTCAAACCCTCGCTGGGCCAAAGTGCTCGCATGCCTTGTGCCTTCGCTGGGCCTTTGTGCTCGCGGGTTTGGTTGTTTCTTGTGGTTTGTTGTATCCGGTTCATAGCTCTGGTCAAAAAAAAGCGTTTACCCCTAATATTACGGGTGCATTGCACCTTTTTAAAAAAAAAAAAAAAAGTCCCATGATAAGAAAAATTCTCTAAAACCTCATAAGAATTGTTCATCTCAAAGTTCGGGCTTTCAGTCCTCTCACATAATTCAGGCCAGAGAGGAATTTCGAAAAATTCCTAGCTAGACGGATTTTAGTGAAATAAACATAAAAGGCTTCCAATAATTATTTAATCAACTATCATTAACTAATAAGTAGAATGAAACCTCTTTAAATAACTCAAATTTATCATACAATGCGTAATCACCAGCTAATAAACCATGCTACCTCTCGATTCTTCATTTTCAGCAAAATTTTAGAGAATTCCGCCCAGGATGAAAATCCGCGAAAATAACAATAGTCTACAAACTTTGAGAAAATGAAGGGAAAAAGGAAATTTTGGTAAAATATCGAGGGAATAGAAATCTGTGAAGTAGGCATAATTCCAGATTATTGCACATCTTCGAGAAAACAAAGAGAAAAAAAAAATCAGGGAATTCCAGTAGTTAAGGAATTCCATGAAGACTTTGGAATTCAGAATGTCAATGTTTCTTTGCAACTTCACTCAAATTGATCAAACGATCACAAATTTGAAGACCTTAGGCTTGAAGCTAGCTCGATTTGAACCTCTTATGGATCATCTTTAAATTTGAGACTTATCCTGAAGTAAATCGATAGGAATTGGTGATGCCCTAAACCCGAAACCCTAAAATTTCATCATGAACATACAGGACAAGCTTGGGCTCATCTTACTCATTTTCTAGGCTTTCAAAAAGATCTTTATGGCCTACACAAGCAAGCTACCTCATAATGAAACCAAAAAACAAGCTCACAAACTCACTTAGGATCGTCAATCTAACAAAATCGAATAGCCCTAGCTTCAAGATGTTCAATGCCGAAACATGCAGAAATTCAGACTCCAAGCACACTCAAGACACCAAATAATCATTCATATTCAACAATCAAAAGCAAGGAAATGAATACATACCATTGATGAAGTGAAACTCGATTATAGCAATGACATATAACAATCTTTAGTGCCCTAGCAAACAACAACAATTATGACACCCAGGAAAATCACCACCAAATCTAGGAATCCACAAATTCAACACGCTAAGTCTAGCCAAGCACTCAAGATCAAGCACCTCAGATCAATAGAAAGAAAATGATAAAAATTAATGGCACAAAAATCCCCAAAATCAATTAAATACATGCTGTAGAAATCATACAATCAAGCATTAATGCAGTTGACAAGACAACCTCGACTAAAACCCAGGAATTCGATAGGACAACAGATGTTCAGAGAAATCTGGACAACACGGAATTCCGAGAGGTCTCAGAATTTCTGAATCACAGTGCAAAGTAGCCATCACTGGGTTTTCAAAGTATCCGAGAAATTCTGCCAAGAGAGGATTTTCCCGAGAATAGTGAGAAACCCGAAATGAGTCTAAAACTTGAGATTTTCAATTAGTATCATAGAGGGATCACCAATGTAGGTAAGATAAACATCCAAGCTCATGCCAAAGCAAGTAAGTCCTTAAGATCAAAGGGCCAAAACACTAGGAATGAAAGAAAAAGAGGGTCCCTACTTTTAGCGGGGCATGTGTGTGAAAAACTGCACAACAAATATCATTTCCAAGTTTTTCAAGTATTGCTCATATTATTTGGGATCACTTGGTGTATCATAAATATGACTTATTTAAGCTATGGTACTTAATATTAGCTTCTTGTAATTATATTTGATGAGTCCACTTATGGATTTTATCTACTATTGCATCATTTGGTGAAGCTAGAGGTTTTTATTTTTTGTTACAACAATCCATAGTTAGTTCTAGAGGAACATAAAATTAGTGGTAAAATGGCTCAAATAAATGCAACCCCATGGATTGCAACAATGGGAACATAAAAGCTATTGAGTGGTGATGAGTGGGAGTGAGAATTTTGAATCTGGGAGAGGGAGCAATGGATGGAGACTCTGACGCAGATGGCAATGATGACAAAGATGGTCTTATGGTGTTGTAAAATATTTTTATCCCTTCCCTGGTTCGTGTTGTTGGTGGTCGGGATTTTCTACTCAATGGGCTTCTTTTGGCGAGTTTTGAAGGACCGTTTTGCTGTCTGCAAGTGGATGTGGGCATCCTTCATGGTCGTGGTGTTGCTCTATGGACCTCTATTTAGACTCTCCTAGTTTTGGGAGTGGTGGTTCCTTCTCATTCTTTTGGTTTTTCCTTGGAGGTTTCCTATCCTAGTGTTATTTTTTCTAGCTAGTTTGTGGTTTCCAACTGACTATTGGAATTTCATGCTTATTCTTGTGGTTTGGAACTTGTTATAGGTCATTGGCCCCTATTGTGGTGCATAATTACTACTTGGGTGGGAAGCTCTTCCTCCCTTTTCCCTTTTGGGTCTTGTGTGAGCCTGCTCTAGTGTTTGCTGATGGTTTATCTTATGAGAGCACGTGTTTCCTTCTTCTTTTTGTTCTTGGTTTTCCTCCCTTTTTCAATGTTACTTATCTTTTATGAATGGGGGATAGTGTTTTGGATTGACCCCTTTGTGGGTGTGGGTATCTGGTTTCCTTTCCGAGAGTTCTCTCTTTGGTTGTGGGTAATCTTTCTGCCCTTTGGTGCTCCACTTTCATTATCCCCCTACCTAGTTTTGGGTTGGGTGTGCCTCAGGAGGTTGTTCTTCAATTCTTTTTTTGATTTAGGGGTTCTTGTGGAGTATATTTTTTCCCTCCCTGATGTTGTTGGAAGTGTGTGTCTGGAAGGAAAAGAAAGTTCCCTATTAGTTTGGTTGGTTTGGCTCCCTGTCTTTTGGAGGGGGTGCGTGTCTTTCTTGGAAGAAATTTTTTGTGAATTGGTTCTCTTGGCTGGGTGGTTTGCTATGTTTTATCTCAAGACCTATATTTTCATGAAACTTAAGGATGTCTTTGCAGTTTTTTTGGATAAGCTCCTATTTGCTGAGATATTGCTAGTCTAGTTTTTTTTGGTGGAGTTTTTTCTATTGAAGTTTTTCTTGGTGCCTTTGGAGGTGTTGTGGGTTGGGTGGTATGAAGAGATTATTCTGACGACCCAAATGCTTTTGTTGTTGTTGTGTGCTAATTTCATTCTTTCTACTACAATCTCTACCTTCTCTCTAGATACTGAGTCTTCTTTTGAGGTGGAGACCTCTCCTATGGAGGTAGAGTTCTCTCCTTTTGTGGTTGAGGTATGTTCTATTGTTGAAGGATAGCTCCTACATCTCCCATTGAGGTGGACCCCCTTCCTATTTAGGTGGAGTGTTGGTTTGCAGAGAGTTTTGTAGTTGTTGTGGCAAGGATGAGCTGGTTTTTTCTCCTATAGAGGTGGGGAGAACAATTGTCTTTTATGGAATACTGGTGGAGCCTTGAGTGTTTGCGGTGACTTCTCCTATAGAGGTGGAGAGGAAGTGTTATTGGGCTCAATTATTTCTGCTCTTGATTTGGTTGTTTTGACTAGTGGTATGGAGAGTTTGATTTTCTTGGTTGATTGGTTTGTTGTTGTGATTTGTAACTAGAGGTTTACCATTAACTTGCAAATTAACTTAAATTACAGTTAATACCAATCCTGACAGAATTGTGTGACTATGTTTAACCATTGAAATTACAAACTAGGTTCACTTTTACATAAATTAATGAAATTACTAATTACTAAATTTTTTTAATTATAAATCAACATAAGGAATTAAAACTGAAAGAATGAAAGACATGAGAGAGAAGAATTAAAAGATAGAAGAGAGAGAGGAACACAAGCTTGATAACATAGTTCACTTAATATGAGCTACATCTTCGGGTTCGCTTCTCAAGGTTGGACCACTTTATTAATGAAACCAAGCTTTAAATTCCTTTTTACATCATCCAAGCTTCATACCTACATTAAAATTTCTCTCACAGTCTCTCTCAACACCTAAGACTCTTTTGCATTCTCCTTTACTCCAAGGAATACAAAATACAAAGTCTCTGTGCTTATAAAAAAAATCTTCTCCAAAAGAATTCTCTCAACACTCCTCACTTAGTTATCCAACTCTAAACTCTCACCCCTCTTTTATACATAAATTTTTTCCCATTATGGTTAAAAACCATAAGATTTACAAAATCACCCAAATCCCCTTTTACAAGTAAATATCTTTGCAAAATCCCTCATTTACAATAGGAAAATCTCATAAAATCCCCTTAATAATCTTAATAATAATAAAAAACCTTTGATAATATTTTAAATATCTTTATAAATCATTTTGATATCATTTTAAGCCCTTTATATTTTCATGTAATCAGGCTTTGATGTCTAAATATCTTTATAAAGGTTTGAAATTATTTAAATTGGGGTAATACTTTAACTTTAGGAGATATTGGCTTCAAAGCATTTGATAAAATACACCGATGCTGAAATTAACTCAAAAACCATGGCTTGGCATGGTGGTTGGAGAAATAAGTGGTAAGGAGGAGGTTGGCGGTTCAAACCTCCTCCCTCGCAATTTCAACTTTATCCTCTTTTAATATAAACCTTGCCTTTTAATATCCAAGAAAAGTGGATGGTATAGTGGTGGAGAGTAAAAGCTGCATTTGGGACGTCAAGATTTCGACCCCCATCAATCAATTTTTCAACAAAAAACAACATTTCCATGTATAAGGAGAAGAATACCATGTGTCAAGCTGTGATGAAGCTACATCAACAACCTAACAATTAACTTGCCATGTTAGCAACTTGCCAACTATACATGCCACATCAACAACTTGCCAACTGTGTCTGCCATGTCATCATGATGACATCATCAAATTCCATGTGTCAACATCTGAGATTGCCACAACACCCAGCCATACTGCCACATCACTATGCTAATGTCATGCTGATGTCATCATCTGTACCTAGTCAACCCTTTCCTTTTGTAACTTTGACCGGCCATAACTCACTCATATAGACTTTGTTTTGTGCTATTCAAGCAACATCAGAATCATCTTGATGAGAACTTCAATTTGACACTAAATTTGACCAACTTAGAGATGACCAATTTTTGACCTTTGACTGGCATCTGGTACCCAGTTTGACTAAACCTTTGACTAAGCATAACTCACATGTACTATCTCCTTTTGACGCGATTCAAGTTGTGTCAAGATTGTGTTGGCGAGCTCTTTCCAATGATGTTGGGTTTGTTGGATTCTAAGACTATGAAATTTTTGAGTTATAGATCCTCCTGGATCATTCCTCCCATTTGAGAAGCTTTTAGACCTCCAAAAGTTCTATTTTATGTACAATTCGAGCTAGGGAAATGTCACCCCCTTTCCTAGTATCATCTGTCCTTCCTACTGAAATTTTAAACATCTAAACCATCACAAACACAAAGAAATATGAGATAGATTTGTTGATACAATAAACTGCATGTTCATCAATATTCACTATCACATTCATCATCCACATAAAAATAACTACCAGAATAACAAGAAAAAATACTGAATACACTGATGTGAATGAAATAGTATCAACATTCTGAATCTCCTAAACAAGAACTTTATTAGAAAATGAAACATTCAAACCCTCTTTTACCACCTCTAGTTGAAGGTCCGACTCTTCTTGCAATTGATCCTTACTCTATGCTATCTATGACACCGTATCATGATCAAAGATTATTCCATATTTATGATTAGTATCACTAGTTGTTACAGACATAAGGGTTAAAGCATTGCTTGCATTTACAATCATCTTCATATGCCCTATGTTTACAACAAATATGTCATTCTTCATGTGATGAGCTCTAACATTGAATTCAATTCCATCTTTAAACAAATGATACCTATTATGTTCCCTATAGAAAATATCTTTTTTGTCATACAAATAAGGACTACCTAGAACCATCCCACAAATGTCAAGTGGAATAACATCTAACTCTACCTCATCAACAAACTTGGATGTGATTACAAATCAAAGTTTACACTACTTTGACACATGTAGCCGAGCATTATCATGCACCCAACCCAATGGATAGGGTCTAGGATGAGGAGTTGTTTTTAATGCCAATTACTTAACAACTTGTTCTAAGATAAGATAAAATTGTGACCCACTATCTATTAGTGTATCAATATTAGTTTGTTTAGCAATAGTCCTTATATAAAACAAGTCATTCCTTTTACTTTCAAGAGGTACTTCATTACATCTTAGAGAAGAAGCATGAGAACTAGTATTGACAATAGGAGTATTACCTTTGATACCCACAACTGAAATCTTGGTTTCATCATTGGAACTTGATTTGAGATCCTATACAATAGTTGTGGTCTTCTACTTACCCTTTCGATCCTTGAACCACTTTGACTTATAATCGAGATGTAGTTTCCAACTTCTTGCATCTTCGTGCCATTTCTTCTTTCAATGTGAGCAATAAGGCTTCTCGTCTTCTTTCTTTATAGTAGTTGTTCATTGTAATTTCTCTTTCCCTTTCTTCCTTCCTTTGTGCTTACTTGAGTTCATCAACAAATTGTCATGGCTATTCCTTGAGCTTGTTTCCAAATGGATAGCTTGCACACTAACTTCATCAATGTTAGTTGGATTAAACATAAGTATGGTATGTTTCAAACTATCATGTAATCCACCTATGTACTTTAACAAAGTTTCTTATGTGTATAATGGAATGCCCAAAATTAAATCCCTCTTCCTAAACTCCTGTGTATATTCTTGCACACTTTGTCCTTTCTCTTGTCTTAATGATTGCCAATTCATTATTGCTTTTTGCATATGTCCTAATGGATAGAACTATTTCTTTAATGCAGCTATAAACTCAAACCAAGAAGAAATAATTTTTCCATAATGACTTAGATCCTCCTATGTTCTACTCTCCCACCAAAATAAAGTTGTGCCTCCTAGGTGAAGAGTAGCTAATTGGATTTTTGAACTATCACCACTAAAATTCTAAATTCTACAATAAACTTCAATTTGCTTAATCCAATTATCTAGTGTATCTGCATCTAGTTCTCCATTATATATTGGAAAATTAAATTTAATATCCAATTTTAACAAAGGTGAATTAGTTTGCATAGGTTGTTTCTTTTTAGAAGAGTTAGATGAAGAAGAAGAATAGGATGAAGAAGATGAAGAGGACAGGGATGGAGGTTCAAGAGGGTCATGACCACCTCCTACTCCTTTACCTTTGTCTTCTTTCAATGAGGATTTAGCTTCCTCCTTCTTTCTAGCCTTGCCTTCCTTTATCTTCTTTCGTTCTTGCCTCTCTTGGAAAAGAACTTCCACCATTGACTTCATCTTGAGAAAATATTGTTGAAAAGTTTTCTCATCAAGCTCTGTAGGACTTTGTTCAACTGCAATTTTTGATCATGGAAAAGACCTTCATTTTTGATCTCAGGATTGAACTCTGTAAGTGCACCTTCTCCTTGCTTCAATTTCAACCTAGTTAACATTTGCTTTTGTAATTTCCTATTAAGAAGCTCTGATACCAATTTGATTTGTAATTAGAAGTTTACAATTCAAATTTATTTAACCTTAATTACAATTATTCCTGATCTAGACAGAATTGCGTGACTATGTTGTTTAACCATTGAAATTACAGACTAGGTTCACTTTTACATAAATTAATGAAATTACTAATTACTAAAATGTTGTAATTAGAAATCAACATAAGGAATTCAAATTGAAAGAATTGAAGATAGGAGAGAGAAGAATGAAAAGATAGAAGAGAGAGAGGAACACGAGCTTGATAACAGAGTTCATTCAATATGAGCTATGTCTTCGGGTCCACTTCTCAAGGTTGGACCGCTTTATTAATGACTCGAAGCTTTAAATTCCTTTTTACATCATCCAAGCTTTAGACCTACATTACGATTTCTCTCACAATCTCTCTCAACACCTAAGACTCTTTCGCATTCTCCATTACTCCAAGGAATACAAAATACAAAGTATCTGTGCTTACAAAAAAAATCTTCTCCAAAAGAATTCTCTCAAACACTCCTAACTTAGTTATCCAACTCTAAATTCTCACCCCTCTTTTATACATAAATTTTTTCCCATTATGGTTAAAAACCATAAGATTTACAAAATCACCCATATCCCCTTTTACAAGTAAATATCTTTGAAAAATCCCGCATTTACAGTAGGAAAATCTCATAAAATCCCCTTAATAATCTTAATAATAATAAAAAAAATTTGGTAATCTTTTAAACATCTTTATAAATCATTTTGGTATCATTTTAAGCCCTTTATATTTTAATTTAATCGAGCTTTGATCTCTAAATATCTTTATAAAGGTTTGAAATTATTTAAATTGGGGTAATATTTTAACTTCAGGAGATATTAGCTTCAAAGCATTTGATAAAATAAACCGATGCCAAAATTAACTCAAAACCCATGGCTTGGTGTGGTGGTTGGAGCAATAAGTGGTAAGGGGGAGGTTTGTAGTTCCAACCTCCTCCCCCACAATTTTGGCTTTATCCTCTTTTAATATAAACCTTGCCTTTTAGTATCCAAGAAAGGCGGATGGTATAGTGGTGGAGAGTAAAAGTTGCATTTGGGAGGTCAAGAGTTTGACCCCCATCAACCACTTTTTTAACAAACAACAACATCCATGTATAAGGAGAAGACTGCCATGTGTCAAGCTATGATGAAGCCACATCAACAACCTACCAACTATACCTGCCACGTCAACAACCTGCCAACTATATATGCCACGTTAGCAACTTGCCAACTGTGTTTTCCATGTCATCATGATGACATCATCAAATGCCATGTGTCAACATCTAAGATTGCCACAACACCTAGTTGTATTAGCACGTCACTATACTAATGTCATGCTGACATCATCTTCTGTACCTGATCAACTCTTTCCTTTTGCATCTTTGACTGATCATAACTCACTCATATAGACTCCCTTTTTCATGATTCAAGTGGCATCAAAATAATCTCAATGAGCACTTTGATTTGACGCCAAATTTTACCAACTTGGAGATGACCAATTTTTGACCTTTGACTGGCATCTAGTACTCAATTTGACTAAAATTTTGACCGAGCATAACTCGCACGTACAATCTCCTTTTGACGCAATTCAAGTTGTGTCAGGATTGTATTAGCGAGCTCTTTCCAATGATGTTGGTTTCATTGGATTTTGAGACTGTGAAATTTTTGAGGTCTTCTACATCCTCCTAGATCATGTTGCCTAGCAGTTATAGGTGGTGTCTTTGGGTTTAAGGTCCATACCAAAACCTGGTTGTAAAGGGTTGATGGTCCCTTCAAAACCTATGGGTTCGAGGTCCCTATAAAATTTTAGTTCTATGGTTGGCAGCTGGGTTTTGTTGCTGGTTTGGGTTGAGGTTTTTCCTTTGTCTCGTTGCTGGTTGTTCTTGGCTTTTTCTTTTGGCAGCATCATCATTTTGGTTTGGTTTTGGGGTCCCTTCAAAACTTGTTTTTATATGGTTTTGGGTCCACTCAAAACCTATTTGTAACTGGTTTTAGGTCCATTCAAAACCTACTTTTCCCTCTAATTAAAACATACAATTAACAAGAATCTAATTTTCAAACCAAGAAAACCAATAGTAATAAGATTTATATTCATTTTCAAAAGAATATTTGTGTGGAAAATATATTATTCCAATTATATCAAACATTATGAACAATCAAAAAATTAGTTAGTATATTGACTATTTTTTGAAATGTCAACTAATTAAATTAGTATTCAACTGTATGACTAATTTGGTTTCATTTTCAAAAGTAAGAGAAATCAATTTATTCATTGATGTGTTTATTTGTATACAATTTTATTTCATATATTTATCAAGTAGTTGTGAATTGCAGGTTGTTTGACAACTATTTTCTCAAAGGAGGAAAATTGTTTGTGAATACTATGCTAATAAATGATAGTTGTAGTTGTTCCTCATCATTAATATTTAAAAATATTGATTGGTTTAATGTTTCACCAACTATTTGATGAAATGTCTACAAGTTAAAGGTTGAAACAATTGTAAGTTTTTTTAAAAAATTGGTAGGGACACTAAATAGTATCAAAGTTGGTTTTCTTGCGAGCTTGCTAGGTAGTCAATATTTATTGCATATCATAGTAAACCTTTGTACCTGCATTCTAGTATTCAATAGTTATATATTATTGTTAAGTGGCTACATTATAGTAATAGTTTTATGTTTTGAGTTTACCATTGTTGGTATGTGGTGACTGATCATGCAAATATTGTACACTCATAACGTATCAATGGGGCTCACAATTGTTTTTGTTAACACATCAAGGTTTTCTTGCTAACACATCAAGGTTTTTCCTGTTGACACGTCAAGGTTTTCTTGCTAACACATCAAGTATTTTTACCACTGACATGTCAAATATTTTTTCCCATTGAAACATCAAGGTTTTCTCGTTAACACGTCAAATGAAAAATGACCTTGTAAAACCCTAATTCTAGAAGGTTCCAAAAATCTTGTTATAAGCAACTGGGATGTATGTTGCGACATGGTGTTCACGAGATTGTAATCTATTTTGCACTGGATAATAAAATCATTGGATGGATGAGTTTCTGTGGATGTAGCCCATATTGGGTGAACCATGTTAAATTCTATGTTGATCTCTTTTTTGTTATTTTTCATTGTTTTTTCTAGGTTATTTAATATGCATATAATTATTAATGTTTATTGCTCTAATCTGCCTAAACCCTAACAATTGGTATTAGAGCCATGTGTATTTTAGTTGATTGGAAAGAAACGTATAGTTTTGAGTGGGAGAAATGGAAGGAGGAAAATTCAAGGTGAAGAAGTTCAATGGCTAGAATTATCAATTATGGAAGATGTAGATGGAAGATTATTTGTATCAAAAGGATCTTTGGTAGCCATTGCAAGGAAAAGAAAAGAAAGATGCTACGATGTTTGCTGAAGAATAGGAGATTCTGGATAGAAAGGCATTGGGAACCATTTGGTCTTGCTTGACACCATTTGTGGTGTTCAATATAATAGAAGAAAAGACAACAGAGGATCTAATGATAGATTTGGCTAAATTGTATGAAAACCCTTAGCCTCAAATAAGGTATTTCTCATGAAGAATTTGTTTAATTTGAAAATAATTTAAGGTGGATTTGTGAAAAACCATTAAAATGAGTTTAATACAATTACCAGTCTGTTAAATTTTGTAAAAGTGAATTTTGATGAAGAGGTGAGGGATCTCTTGGTTTTATGTTCTTTGTTAGAAAGCTGGAATAGCTTGGTAATGGTTGTAAGTAACTTTGTCTTTGGTTCAAATACATTGAAATTTGATGATGTTCTTGGTGTTATCCTTAATGAGGAAATATAATAGAAAAGAACAGGTGAGAGTTCAACGTCGGGTAATGCTTTGACCGTAGAGAATAGGGGAAGAACAAAAGAGAGGGAAAATCCCAAAAAATAATGGAAATTCACAAGGGAAGTCGAAGAAAGGTAGATCTAAATCTAGAGGAAGAATGGATTGTTGGCATTATGGAAATACATGACACTTGAAGAAGGATTTTTGGTCTCGAAAAGGAAAACAAGGAGATAGAGAACATGATGACAGTAAGGAAGCTAATGTTGTAAGTAATAAATTGCAGGATGCTTTAATTCTATGTTTAGATAATGCTCATGATTCCTAGGTAATGGATTCAGGGGCTTCATTTCATGTCACACCCCATAGGAAATATTTTGTAGATTATGTTCAAGGTGATTTTGGATAGGTATATTTGGGTGATGATGAACCCTATTACATTGTTGGAAAAGGAAAGATAAAAATCAAGTTGTAAAATGGAAATGAATGGTTACTACAGGAGGTAAGGCATGTTCCAAATTATAGAAGGAATTTATTTTTTGTAGGACAACTGGGTATTGAAGGCTAAATAGTTACCTTTTCAGACAAATTTTGGAAGGGCACTAAAGGTGCATTAGTAGTAGCTAAAGGTGAATAGCTAGGTACATTGTATTTGTGTACTGGTAATACTTTTTCTACCTTAGCTACTACAAAAACAATTGCTATTGAGACAGTTACAACACTTGATATAGGGACAAAAGCAAAATTGCGGCACCATATAATTGAGCACATGAGTGAGAAAGGGATGAAGATCCTTCACTCTAGAAAGTTTCTACCAGGTTTGAAGTAGATTGACTTGGAGTTCTGTGAAAATTGTGTTTATGGAAAATAGAAAAGAGTTTGATTTCTCAAAGTTGGGAAAGAGAAGAAGAGTGAGAAATCATAGCTTGTGCATTTAGATGTTTGGGGACCAGATCAAGTATCATCTCTTGGTGGCTCTTGCTATTATGTTACTTTTATTGATGATGCAACTAGGAAAACATGAGTGTATTTCCTAAAACAAAAATTAGAAGTATTTGAAACTTTTAAAAAGTGGAAAGTTTGGTTGAGAATGAGACAGGAACAAAGTTGAAGTGTCTCAGATCTGATAATGGAGACAAGTATTGCAGTAGAGAATTTGAAAATTACTATTCATACAATGGAATTTGTAGGTAGAAAATGGTGTGTTTGAAAGGATGAATTATGACCATTATGGAGCATGCAAGGACCATGATATTGCATGTTGGACTACCCTTATAGTTTTGGGTAGATGTTGTACATACTGATGTTTATTTAATAAACAAGGGACCTTCGAATCCTTTGAATGGTGGCATTCTAGAAGAGTCATGGATGGGTAAAAAGGTAAACTATTCATTTTTGAAAAATCTTTGGTTGTGAAGCTTTTGTCCATGTTGATATTGAAAATAGACCCAAGCTTGAGGATAAGTCTAAAAAATGTACCTTTATTGGATATGGAGTAGATGAATTTGGTTATCCGTTATGGGATTATGAAAATCATAAAATCATTAGGAGTAGAGATGTTATATTTAATGAGAAGGTCATGTATAAGGATCAGTTGTAGGAAAAGAAGCATGAATAGGCCAAAAAGGAATATGTGGTGTTGGATGAGATTCTAGAAAATAAAATGCCAGTGGTACCTGATGCTCAACAACAAGAAGTTATCCCACAAACTCTTGCAAGTGTTAGACATTCTACAAGGTAACTAGACCTCCAAAAATATTTTCTCCAACATTATATTCTATAATATTAGCTGATTCTGGTGAACCTGAAGGTTATGAAGAAGCAATGTAGGTAGATAACAAAAAGTAGTGGGAGCTAGGTATGAAAGAGGAAATGGATTCCTTGCTACAGAATCAAACTTGGGACTTAGTCCAATTGCTTGTAGGTAAAAGAGAATTTCCAAATAAATGGGTTTATAGGTTGAAGGAAGAAGATGGAGGCAAGAAAAGATATAAGGCCAGACTCATGGTAAAAGGTTTTGCACAAAAAAAAGGTATAAATTTTCATGAAATATTTTCTTTGGTTGTAAAGATGACTTCTATTAGAACTATTCAATTCTTGTGGCTATGGAAGACTTTCATCTTGAATAGCTAGATGAGAAAACAACATTTCTCCTTAGGGATTAGGAAGATAAAATATACATGCAACAAAGATAGGCATATGAGATCAAGGGTAAGGAGGAATTTGTGTGTAGGTTAAAGAAAATTTTGTATAGCCTGAAGCAAGCACCTCGACAATGGTATTTGAAATTTGATAGTTTTATGGTTGAACAAAGTTACAAAAGATGTTATTCTGATTATTGTGTTTATTTTAAGAAATTGGGTAATGGAAGCTATATTATCCTGTTGCTTTATGTTGATGACATGCTTGTTTCCAAGTCTAACATGCAACTTATTAATGAACTTAAGCATAAATTAGCAAATTCATTTGCTATGAAGGATTTGGGTGTAGAAAAATAAATCCTTGGTATGAGGATCACATGGGATAGGACAAATAGAAAATTATTTTTGTCTCAAAATGAGTATGTAGAGAAGGTGTTGAAAAGGTTTAACATGCAAAATGAAAAAGAAGTTAGTACACCTTTGCCTAGTCATTTTAAGTTGGTCCTAAGGAGATGTGTCCAAAGACACAAGAGGAGGAAGGAAAAATGTCTTAGATACCATATGCATCAACAATTGGAAGCTTGATGTATGCAATGGTATGCACAAGACTAGATATTGCATATGTAGTGAGAGTTGTGAGAAAGTATATGAGAAATACAGTAATGGAACATTGGAATGTGGTAAAATGGGTTCTCTTATATTTGAGAGGTACTACTTCAAAGAAACTATGTTTTGGCAGAACAAATTTTGCTCTAAAAGGATATGTTGACTATGATCTGGTGGGTGATATTGATATCAGGATGAGTACTGTAGGGTATTTTTTTACTATAGGAGGTACTATAGTCAGTTGGATTTTGAGGCTACAAAGGTTGTTGTGCTTTCAACCACTG
The DNA here is from genome assembly GCA_007258455.2 of Sequoia sempervirens. Lineage (NCBI taxonomy): Eukaryota > Viridiplantae > Streptophyta > Pinopsida > Cupressales > Cupressaceae > Sequoia > Sequoia sempervirens. The sequence continues at coordinate 38,334,502 of VDFB02086081.1, read as the reverse complement.
AAGTTAAGTATGTTGTTGCTATGGAAGCTAGCAAGGAGATGATTTGGTTAAAATGTTTTCTGGAGAAATTGGGACAAAAACAAGAAGATATCCCTTTGTACACTGATAGCCAGAGTTCCATTCATCTTGCTAAGAACTCAAAAATGCATTCAAAAACTAAGCACATACAACTTAGACACCACTTCATCTGGTCAGTTTTGGAGGATGGACAATTGAAGCTAGAGAAAATTCACACAAGTGAGAATCCTATAGATATGTTGACAAAGATAGTTATACGGGAGAAAATAATTTCCTCATTAGTTTTCATTAGTCTTCATGAATGATAATGGTGGACATAAGAAACCATCCAGACCTACAATCCAGTGGGAGCTACAAGTGTAGAGGTCATCCAAGATTAGTCTCCAAGTGGGAGATTTTTTGGTGTGGATCCTGATCAGTCTCCAAGTGGGATATTTTTGGTATGTGGCAACTGATCATGCAAATATTGTACACTCATAACATATTAATGGGGTTCGGGGCATCACCCAAGAAAAAAATTGTTAACACGTCAAGGTTTTCCCACTGACATGTCAAGGTTTTTTTCCCACTGGCACATCAAGGTTTTTTTCCCGTTGACACATCAAGTTTTTCCCATTAACACATCAAATGAAAAATGACCTTGTAAAACCCTAACTCTAGAAGGTTCCAAAAAACTTGTTATAAGCAACTGGGATGTATGTTGCAGCATGGTGTTTGCAAGATTGTAAACTATTTTGCACTGGATAATAAAATCATTGGATGACCGAGTTTCTGTGATTGTAGCCCATAGTGGGTCAACCACATTAAATTCTATGTTGATCTCTTTTGTGTTATTCTTCATTATGCATTGATCCAAGTGACATTTATTTTATTTCTTTCCCTCTCCAACAAGTCATTTCATGAATTTTAAAATCCACCTAATATCATTTATTGTGCACATTCATCAAAATGTGCTCAAGCTTCCTCCATTCACATCTTGACAAGTGGCAGTCGGCCATTGGATGTTGAATGATCCCACATTCATCCATTTTTCCTCATTCTCTATCATTCTCATCTATAAATAAGAGGCTTTCATTTTTATTTTGGATCCACAACTTAGAGAAAAGTTCCTATCTTCACATTTGGAGCAAGTTTATCCATTTCCATAGCATTTTCTATCATCATAGTTAGGTTAATGCATATTTCATCAAGGAAGCACATTGTTCATCATCATCAAGTGGGTCAATCTTCATCAAGCTTGCAAAGGAGTTGGGAAAGGGCCAATTTCCACATCAAATTGGAACCAATTCCCCTATGGGATTGAGAGTTTGCATGATTAAATAGGATTTAATTGCTTTTCTTGCTTTGTTCTTCATTTCTTTCCTATTTTGAGCATTGTAGATGAATTTCATGGGGAATCTTAGTTCTAACTTGCATATGGATCTAATATTGTGTTTGCTTGCTATGTTTGTGTAGGTCTAGGATTGGGGTTCACAACTAGATATGTTTTAATTATTGAACGGTTAGCAGTTAAATGGTTTAGCAAAATATTGATTCACCCCCTCTCAGTATTCTGGGTGTTCAAAAATTGGTATCAGAGCTTGGTTCTTTTTGAAAAGTTTAACATCTTAAGGAAGATCTTGAAGTTTGAACAAATGGCTAAAAAAAAGTATCATGTTCCTCTGGAAGAGATCTCTACAACTGAAGAACTCCATGTTGCTCTTGATGATCTGAACAAAATTTAAAATGAGAAAGAAACTCTAAGGGAAAACTTAAAAGAAGCAAATGTGTGCATCAAGAAGCTAAGAGAACAAATCAAGAAATTCAAAAAAAGGCATAGAGAAGTAAGTGATCAATTGAAGAAATAAAATGAAGACATCACCAGACTAAAGGTGCAAGTGGAAGAATATAAAAGAATTGAATATTGTCAAAGAGCTGAAATCTAGAGCAAGATTGATGAATGTACGAAGCTTGGACAAGAAGTGGTAACCCTAAGGTTTGAATTGATGAAAGCAAGAGGTCATGAGGAAAAAATAAAAGCAAGTATATGTTATGCCTTGCATAACCACCCCATTTTAAATTTTTTAAAATAGGTCCCCCTTTGTTCTATTCTTTTTCCTTTGGCTCTTTTGTTTTCTGCCTTAGGAGTTTTACTTTTTGTTCCGGCGGACGTGGAATTGGGACCGAAACCAAACTTGGAATTCCTTCCAAGTTTTGGTTTCTGTTTCGTCCCCAGTTCCAGTTCTGCCTCTCTTGTTTTTTCCTTGGGATTTTTCGGCTTTGTTTTGGAGGACGTGGAACGGGGACCGAAACCAAACTCTGGAACTTTCCTAAGTTCTAGGTTCAGGTTCCGATCTAGTTCCGGTTCCACCGGTTTCCTTTGCACTTGCTCTCTGTTAGTTCTGGCAGGCACGAGACGCAGGACGAACCTGGACTTCAGAAATTTTCTAAGTTCCAAAGTTTGGTCCCGTTCTAGTCCCGGTTCTGCTGGTCTTGTTTGTTTAATTTGTCTTTTGTTTCGATCTTTTGGTCATGGGGTGTTTTCTCCCCTTCTTCCCTTTTCCTTTTGTCCTTTTTTTGTTGTCTCTTTGTATGTTGTTGAAGGCAGAGCCGGGGTGGAAACTGAACCTAGAATTTGGAGAAAGTTCAGGCTTCGATTTTTGTTCCACTTTTGCCCCCATTGTGGTTCGCTTGGGATCAGTTTTTACTCCGATCCCACCTCCATTTTGTTTCCATCTTTGTTCCTTGTGTTTTGGCTCTTTGCTTATCTGCTTTCTTGCGGGGTCAGAGATGAAACAGTGTGATGAATTGAAGTTAACGAGTTGTCTTATGTTCGGTTCCCATTCCGACTCCGGTCTCGGTTCCGATTTTGTTTTGGATCCCATCCCACCGGTATTGAAGGTAGGTGTTCCTAGTTTGAGTTTGGTCCTGTCTCCACCAGAGTTAAGTTTTGAATGAAGGGTCTAAAGGATAAGACGAGGATTGATAATATTTTCTATGCTTGGAGGACTAATGAGGGCATTGTTTTGCAGGATTAAAGCATGTCAAGAACACTTGATGCTGTCTCAAGGAAATCTATTGGAAAATGTGCCTTAATCTTATTAGCATGAAGCTCCTGAAAGAGTAAGGTCGGTGAGACCTTTTGGAAGTCTTGCCGACTAGCAGTGGTGTTCATCTGTTGCTGTAGGGTAACTTGAAGAAGGATCTGGATAGAGAAGAAAAGGCCGTGAGTCTCAATGATAGCTGGGATGTTGGCTGGCAAAAGCAGATCGACATTAATGACAACACCCCTGGAGCATTCAAAGTAACTCTATGGAGCAGTTTTCGAGGTTGAGGATGAAACGCGTGGAGTCCTAATGGCAGACTCAAAGGCTTCGAGTGGATGACGATGATTGTGAAAGATCTGAAGGCCATGCCTGGGAGCGATCTTCTACTGACATGAGCAAAGTATGTACATTTAATGCATCCTTGACTTTGTTCAAACCTCCCCCGGTCACTGACTCTGCTGCAAACTGACATATATTGTAAAAGCCTAAAATGGGGTGGATATTTTTTGAAGGCACGTGTATTTATGACACTTTCACCTCTTTGTAAAAAGAGGATATAATTTTTTTAGAGAGACACACGTAGAGAGAGATTTTTTCTTTTGTTAAGAATTAGCAAGCTAGGGTTTTATAGGAAGTTAGGCAATTTTTTTTAGTTCAATAGGAAGGAAGTAATGTATCTTTCAGGTTTTCTTAGTATAGATGGAGATGATTTGAAGACATGGGTTTTCTGTAAATTGGTGTTTTGCTAGATTTGTAAATGTTGTTTATCTATTTCACCAACAGTAAAAGCAACCAGATTTAAATCTACTTCATATTATGCTCCAGAATGGTATTTATCTTGGGTTAATTATTTGATTTGGAAAGCTTTCAAGGAATGGAATTTTATCTTATGTTTTGTTTAAATGATTATTTGCAATATGTTGTTAAAGTTTGCACTGTGAATGAATGAAACTATGTTAATTGCAAGTTGATTTTATTCTATAGTTTTAGTTTAGAAATTCCTTGGAAGGCAACAAGTATGATTACTTGGATGAATTAACATTCTCTTCAGTTCCAAAGCTTTAATCTATCTTTTTCTATTTCTTTAAAAACCATAGGTTAAAGTAGGTTTAAATGTATGTTGATCTTATAACAATCCAAAAGCTCAACAACAGCAGGCCCCTTGAACATTATAGTTACATCAACCATTGAGTGAAATCAGCATAACCTTACCAGGACCTTGGGGGTTAGATTTCCATGTGTTATCTTTCTATTTCAGGAGAAACAAAATAGAAGTATCATGTTTACATGTTGTTGTGCTATTTCAACCATCAACAATATAATAATGCTTGATGAGTTGATTTATTTTTAGAAACCCTCTAAGGAAAAAGTTGGTTTGGGACTTGAAGAATGATAGAGCTCAAAGGAAAATTAGACTCCTAACAAGGTTAATAATCAAAGGAAGACTCAAGACAATAGTGGATAGATCAAGAATCAAAGAGACAATACCAAAAGGATTCCCATTAGACAACCTAATACTCAAAGGTACCCATGTTTCAATGGTATTTTTTTTTCATGTAATAAATTTGGACATAGAGCAACAAAATATAGAAATAGAATGAATCAAAATCCTAGATTCTTTTCTAGACAATGTTTTTCTTGCAATAAATTTGGACATAGAGCTATTGAGTGCAAAAGTTAGATGATGATGATGAATAGATTCAATATTGGTAGAATGATTCAATATTTTCAAGGATATTGCTACACATTTAATGCATTTAGACATAAAGCTAACTAGTGTATATCAAGGTTAAATACAATTCAAACTGGTTAGAAAAATATCATGTGCTACACTTGCAATAAACTAGGACATATTTCAAAATTTTGCAAAAGTAAGAATGCAAAGAAATCTAATTTGGAACAAAGGAATAAAACTATGAATAAATTTGATCCTATTGAAGTTAAGAAGAAAATGGTAAAAAATTGGAAGAAAAAGGAAGAACCTAGGAATAAGGATGAATCAATGAATCTATACCTAAATTTGGTGCAGATACTTCTAAAAACTAAACCCAATAATATATTTAGGGGGAGAAATTACATAGAAATCTTATAAACCCTCGATATAAGTAGTGTCAATCAATGACACTAGGATATGTGTTGCAAAATGTCATTCTGAAGGTTTTGGAAAAGATTTCGGTAGATAATATGCAATTTTAGAAATTTGTAGAGCATTTTAGGGTTTATAGTGTATTCATAATGTGTTTATCATCTTTTTGAAGGTGGAATGCATTAAATGCAAAATTAGGGAAAATCGATAAAATATAAAGTAAAAATTCAAGTCAAGTTAAATCACTTTTACATATTCAAAAGAAAGTAGAATGAGATGAAGCCATTTGAAGGCAATTTAGAGTATATGGCATCAAACCCTAGTTTTTGTTAAAGCTTGAAAAAGGTATTTACAACTATCTGTACTTAGTGGACTTTAATTTAAAGCAATTTTCTTGAGCATATATAAGTAATTTGAGAGAAAAATGGCCACTCCCAATGTGGTTCAGACTTTTGAGAGACCCCAACTGAAATTCAAAAGATATTCATGGAAGGTTTATGATATGGACCCCATGGGTTCATTTTCACAAATTTTGAGTAGTGTTTTACCCACTGAGGATACAAGAACCTACATCCATGCAAAATTGGAAGAATTTGACTTTCAGGTGCTTAGGGATCAATAGTTTAAGGAGCTAGTTGGAGATGATTCCTTGGTGAAACTAGAATATGAAAACCTTGTATGAAAGAAGCTAGATGTATGGAATTGGTTCCCAAAATTTCGTTGTGAAATGGATGAAAATTTTGTAAGGATGGTACTTAGTAGAGTACACGATAAATTTCTATGGAAAAGTGTAGCTAGAGTAATTACTAAGGAAGTGATTAAACTTGTAACTGGTCTCTGTGACCCTAGACTTGTACCAGTGCTAAAGCTTGTAAATAATGATGTGGTCATGAAACTAACTAGTGCAACATATGATGGAAGATCACTAACAACCAAACCCATTACAAACCCTACTGTAAGATATGTTGCAGTCATGATTGGTCAGAAAATATACTCTACCAAAAAAGGTAATTCAGTGTCTACAATTGTAATTTATGTTGCATATGAAATGGTGGTTAATGGAAGGGATTATGATTTGAGTGAGGTGCTCTAACAACAACTTATGGATAACCTAAACCAAACTAAGATAGAGAAATATGTATTCAAGTTTGGTACTTTGGTAGTTTGTCTACTATTCTACTCTCCGAGAGAACTACTTGGAAGGTGTTATATTATATGGAATCACAACAGACTAGTGACACACCAAATATTTGAACATCTATGTAGTCTTGGAGATTTCAAAGCACAAAGAGATGCTTTAACTACATTCTTTGTATTTTTTCAGAACATGTATGAAAGATATAGAGTTTCAAGAAGCATGTTAAGGAAATATGCAAAAGAAATAACCTTTCTTGTGTCCATTGATGAGTGCATCATAGAGGTAGTAGAACCTAGGACCCTATGGATAGATCCTCTAGGATATGAGATTGATGAGCAAATAGCTAAGGGAATCATTGAAATGTTGTTAAGTAGTTCTAAGGATCCCTCTCTACCCCATCATGGTACATATGAAGAAAAGTATAATGTAGTGCATTTGGAAACTTCAACACCTCAAAGGGATAAAAAATTAAATAAAAATATTAAGGAATTATTTCAAATGCATTCACTCTCTAAGGATGATGTTGATAGGATGAAGGAAGTTGTTGATGAAAAGAGGGCCAAATTAGTTGAAGTGCCCTTTGGGCCTAGAAGGTTAGGAAGAAAATCTTCCAACACTACCTCTACATTTCCTAAAACATCTGATATAGTGGCAACAACAAAAGGAAAGAAGGTAGAGCACAATGGCCCTACAGTATTTGATGTAACTTCTTCCTCTAGACCCAACACCAAAGCTTCTAAGAAGATAAATGTACCCCCGGTTGCACCATCTATCACCCTTGGAAGAAGAATAAAGAAAAAGGAAAGTAGGAAAAGGAGCATAAGTGATGCTATATAAGAAGAAATTGATCTTGGATTGCATAAAGAAAAATAGTTGAAAAGGAATAGAAGAAGCAGTACCTCTACCAATAGTGAAAAAGAAAAAAATAGAGACAATGTTGAAATCTTATCCGATGAAGAAGAGACATAAGATGAAATGGAATATTTCAAAATTAATGTGCATGAGAAGAAGAGAGAAGGAACATCAAAACCTATGGAGGACATGCCTAGATCTCATTCAGTAAGTGATCATCCACCTCTAAAGATGGAAGCTTTAGTTAAAAATATGATAAAATCTAAGGATTTGCTAGCTACTGCTAGGTTATTTGATGAATTTAATAAAAAGAATAAGGAAAAAATTATATATGCTTTCGTTCAATACATGGTTATTTTTAATGAGAATATGGAAACTATAAGGAAGAAGGTGACTGACAATGTATGGGAAGCTTTACTACAAAGAATGCATGAAGTTGTAACAGTTGATGAAAAAATGAAATTTAATGTCGTACATACATATGGATCCTCCTTGTTTGAGGAAGATGTTGCCACCCTGTTAAATGAATTTTCTAAGTTGTTCAAGTTCAAACAAAGATTCACTCTTCTAATGACTAAAGAGAAAGTTAGTACTAAAAGGTTGAGGCAAGAGACTCTTGATATAGTTAGGGAAATGGCAAGGAATTATGGGATGAGAACTAGTTCTTCATCTCATACAATTCAAGCACAAGAGCTTGCTAATGTTATAGTAGTAGAGGATCATCTTATTTTGGAAAATTTTGGTGATACACATGTTGCTTTGGAGATAGCTGCTCCTCTGAATGATACAAAGGAAACAACTAGTAAACACACTAAAGATTGGCATAAGAATGATACTAGTAAAAATTCAAAAGAACATCATGAGGATACTAGAAATAATAGAGAAGAAGATAAGAATGAAGATGAAGGAAACAAAGATGAAAAGAGTAATGATGAAAAAGATGATGAATGAAAGGAGGAAGAAAAGAAAGAAAAAGCATTAGAAAAATACTCTAGAGAAAAGGAAGAAGAAGATAAGGAAAATAAATAAGAAAACAAGGAAGAAACAAAGATTGGAGAAGTGAAGAAGAACCCCCCCAAGACCATGGAGCTATCAAAGTCTTCCAGAGAATCATCCATAAATACTCTTAAGGGTTTACTAACAAGGAAAACAAGGCTTTAGCCTATGCTACCACCTTAGATAATTCAACTTCTGGCACAACCAGGCTATGTGGATCGAAGAAAGATGTCACCTATAGAAAGGATAAAGGTTCATGGTACTTTTCTTAACTCTGGAACATAGGAAATTGAGCATAATTATCAAAGAGGAACTAAACTAGTAAATGAATCTATTAAGGCTTTGCAAGAGACAGCCCTTGGTGCCACAATTGATGATTCCTTGTTCATATTGAAAATTTAAAATTCTTGGCTGATTTTGTCAAAGAATATACCTCTAACCTTAAGATATAGACTGATAAAGGGGAAAAGTCAAGACTTCTAGAGAGTAGGTTATTGATTCTACAAGATAAATGTGCAATCACACACAAAAAGGTGTTGAAAATTATGAAAGAGGTGAAGGATTGTGATGAGGAAGCTTAGATACTATTTTTATATTGCATGCGATGGCTTGATGCCACTCGAGGAATTAAATAATTAATGGAATCAATAGGTTCTCAACTCACCAATGCCTCTGAAACTTGTAGGATTGAAAATGATAGAAATTATACTGCTTGGACTTTTATTGGAGACTTGTAGAGCAAGTTTTTCACCCAATAGAGGTAGAGAAAAGATGCTATGAGGCGCTTTGGACAACTTGGAGATCTGGTAATTTCCAAAAAAATTCCTATATCAAGTTCCTTGGTGGATGCAAACAAACTAGACAAGATGAATCATAATCCATCCACTCCAGAAGAAGGAGAATATTGCTTAGTACAACTGGAATCATTGCACGAAGCACTTGTCAGAGCAATGTGGATCTAGGATGATGTAAAGCTTGCTTGGGAAGTTATTGTCAAGGAATTACAAGGTGTCCCTAGTTCCTAATTACATGTTTTTGTTTATCCTTTTTCCTTGATGTCAAAGGGGGAGAAGGATTGGTATGGAGAAGGTACTATATGAAGAAGGGAGAAAATAATGTTGTAAAGAATTTATTTTTATGTATATCTGAAAGGGGGAGTTGAGTTCACACAATTTTGGTTTGAAGTGTGAAAATAATTTTTGTTACTTTATTTTTGGCACATGTTTCCATCAATTACAAAGGGGGATATTGTTGGAAGAATGAAAAAGAAGTCCTCTAGTGCATGTTGTCATTGATGCCAACATTGGTTTGTGGCAATTTTTGTCCATTTGGTAAACAATGATTTAGGTACTCTAATATGGTAATCTAGTCCTAAATTGTTCATATCATAAGATCTACCTATGCAATTTTAATATGTTAATCAAGAATATTAATTGCAGCTATGGACAAGTTTTCAGTGATTTTGGTTGAATAGGCTGAGAAATATAAATAACAAAATTTCAGCTTATAGTTTTTGGTATGGGTCTTCTTCTAGCTGACTTAGACAAGTGATGCACGCTTCATGTCCATGTTTAAAGAGTTCTCTGTTATGTCTGGGCCAACCTAATTTATGTCTTGCACATTTTGTTTTGGGCACCAAAGAAGTTTTGGTTTGTACCAACAAGCTATTTTTAAATTGAGTATGTTTACATCTAATTAGGTTGACCTAATTGATGTATGTTGATGTAAGTCGGTACATATGTTTGAAATTTTTTTGAAAAAGAAGAGAGATAGAGATAGATAGACAAAGTTATATGTATGTTAAATGCAAAAATTACAAGTAGTGTGTGACAGTGTGTTATTGTGTAAAGTTGTTGGTAGTTGTTGTGAACTTGCAAACCAGTGCAGGATTTTGTTTTCCAAAGCCTAATTAGAATTGAAGTCAATGCAGAGAAGGTGTATTTCATTAGTTCATCCTTTGGCAATGAGCCACACTCTTTTGTAATCATTTCAGGCTATGAGCCTTTCAAGGACATCGAGTCTTAGAAGTGTGCCCTATAATATCTTATGACCAGTTATAATTTATTGTGAGCTAATCCTCACCGTGGTTTTTACCATTTTGGCTTTTCCACTTAAAAATATTGGTGTTCATGTGTCATATGATGTTATGATTCCTTTCATGTTTTTGTTTACAGTTGCAGCTAGATATGTTTTAATTATGCAATTTATTTATATGTTTTAATTAGGTACACTACACTTGAAGCACATTTAGGATGGATAACATTACTATTTGAATATTGATATTTTCTAGGGTTTTATAAGGTTATGGCTATGGGTAAACATTGTTATGCATTCTAGGGTTTTTATGGTTTGGATTTAATATTATTTTCTCAAAATTTAGCATAGGACATTATAGTTGTATTAGAGTTATTTTTCCTACTAGCTTGTGAATCATGGTATTCCTAAAATTGCTAATATTTGGTAGGAAAATCTCTTCATGAGCAAATAGTAACCAAAAACAAAGGTGATGAAAGACCTCTCTAACCCATTTTCTTGCAATAAAAAAAGATTTATGACAGAAGCTCCAAGTGTAGTGAGGAAATATATTATTTTCTATTATACTAAATATAAAAACTTCCATTAAGGATTCAAGTAGTGTCCTCATATTTCATGAATATGAAGAGTGTTAGAGGTACAAGCAAACAAAATAACCAAGGTAAAGGTATCAAGCTTCCAAAGAAAAATATAATTCTAGTAGAAACATCACATAGAGGATATTGTTAGAATCATTCAAGAGTTCAAAGGTAAATCAAGAGTTTTCAAAGATGCACTACCCTTTTACATGAACCTAGCATGTAAAATATGTTAGGAAATAATGCATCATACCCACATTCTTAATCCAGTTCCTACATAACCCCATGAGAGAAAAAAATGCATACAAACTTACAAAATAACAATAATGCATAGATCAAAATAAAAAATCCATAATATAATACAAGATATACCTTAGGAAAACCCTTAAGAGGGAAAAAACCAACCTTCAAAAGCATCCATATTCTATTTATTATTCAGCAACAAAATAATACATGCACTTATAGAGTTACCATGAATACTTCTAGAACATTAAGCCTCTCCAATGCATCCTCCATGTGTCCAAACATGAATCCACACATCCCATGACATGCTTCACAGATGCACTCCTCAAAAAGAATCAATAATGACAACCCACTCACCCAACCAACATTAACCACTAATCATGTTCTTATTTTTATGGACTTAAGATCACATAAATACAACTGATTGGTAAGATAAAACCATGTGCCACAAAACCATTGATCCCTCATTCAATATTAGGTACTAATTTTTAACTTTATTAAATGATTTCCCCAATATTAAAATATTATCCTATGTCTCCCACATATAAAATATTAAACCTAATGTCACAATACAAATTTACAAGTGATCCCAAATAATTATCTAATGTGGCTAAACATGCCTCCTAAATGCACCACAATTAAATAATTATTTAATTACAACATTATAATATAAAATTTCATGCAATGGTGTACAATGCTATATCCTAACATTCTCATAGCCATACATGAAACTACATGAATCTCCACATGCCATTGTGCTCCATCAAGATACTTGTAATAGAACCAAAGTGACTACCATCTCAAGAAATAGCTCCTCTCATCCTCCAACGTGCCACTTATAGAAGAAAAATAACGTGCCAAGGTGAAGATGCACCAATCCAAGAACACAAGAATCAAATCAAAGTAATAAAAATGTCTCCAAGCTATTGTCAAAGGTAAAAGTCCACATGATCGGAAATAGAAACCACAACACATGCTAATACATCCAACCATCCATACCTCCTAGGTATTAATAACATTAATAAAGTCATGCCAACATATGCAACCCATAAACCACAATCACAAGCTCCTTCTATCAAACATGTCAATGAATAACATACATATCCAGGGACTCCCAATGCATGGGTAATGTTAAATCTGAAAAATGGTCAAGGAATATCAAGTCTACCAATCAACACTATACCAAGGTGTGATAAATGATTAAAACATGAAGTACCAAGAATAATCATAATGATCTATACACATGCAACCCAAGTAGTTGCATACTTTCTCACAACATGTCACCAAAATCCTCCCAAATCATATGAACATGAACCTATAGAAAGGAACCAAAGAATGAAGAGAGAACACCTATAAACCATAACATGCCCTTCTCCAAACACCTCAAAAGTGTTACACTATGTCAAGTATGATTTCCTTAAAAACCCAAATGAAAATCCTCAACAACACCCAACCACTTAATCCCAAAGATCAAATGTAACATATGAATCATGCAATATCAACATGGATGTAAGCCTCTCTAATCTCAATATATACACAAGTTATGTTGGATGATACGCACATATGTCCAAGTTATGGTTATAGTGACTTCATAAATTAATTAAAAAATATATGTAACCAAAAATTATGAAAAAATATCCTTTCCCTAGATATTAATGTTGAGAATCTATATTTCAAAAAATATAATTTTATCATTTATAGAAAAAAATTATGTTGGACAACACAAACATTAATTTTTGAAAATGTTGTTTTCTATTTAAAACTAGTTATTAAAGGATATGTTTAAATATTTATTATTTATTTTAGAAAAAAATTTAAATATATATTTAGAAACTACACAGAAATTGCCACAAATCACTAGTTTGCATCATCTTCAAATTCTTAACAGTTTAATTACTATAGGTCTTAGATGATGAAGATTCAATTAAAAAAAATGATGTAAATGTCCATCTTGGGAAAAAAGTGAGACACAGTATTATGGGATCACCCATCGTGGTTCCAAATTTTTTCCTTAGACTTCTTTCCATAAGACGTAGATCTTCTTGAAGACTTGGACTTAGACTTCTTGTCTTTTTTCTTTCCTTTCTCCTTTGATATTTCATGAATAGCAAGGACCTTCTTGGCCATCTCAAAATATTTCCTCCGCATCTCTTCAGACAATAGTGAAGCATCCACATCATCCATCTTGAAAATATTTTTGTACTTATGATAGCCATCACTAGGTGGTCCCATGAGTTAGGAAATAAACACAATAGGGGCATGCAATGATCTTTTTCCTCTATCTTCACACTATCAAAACCCAACTGAGCAACCACCATATAAAAGGCATTGAGGTGATTTACAATGGATCCTACTTCATCCATCTTTAGAGAATATATTTTTTTTAGGAACATATTATTTACCAAGGATTTCCCTTAATAAATATCTTCAAGTTTCTTCCAAAGACTTGCTACAATATTCTCTTGTGGACATTAAGGAGAACGAAATAAGCCAAGAAGAGTCTTATCAAACCCTTGGATTTTTAATCCATTAGATCCCTATCAATATATGTTGTTTTGGTTGGTTTTGTGTTGGATATTGTAGCCCATTGATTTCTATCTATGAGCATATCCTCTATTTTGAGTTTCCACAACTCAAAAATTGTTGCCATTAAAATTTCCATATCTATTCTTCTGGACATGTTTTCCATCTTAATCCTGTAATAAGATTACAAAATATTTTCTTATAATTCTCCCACTGAAACTAAGATCAATATAAAAAACCAATCAACCCAAAAACAGAAAAAAAGTTGGATTAGCTTTGATACTAATTGAAAGGAAAGCTAGGCATGGAAACAACTTCCAACACAAATCTAAGAAGGAGAGGGTTGCAAAAATTTGTTTCAAATCTTTTAACTATTAGAATTTAGATGCACATTCAATTATTAAATTTTAGATTTAAACACATAAAGCCATAACACAAAAAATTATATGAGAAAACCCTTTTGGGAAAAACACACACACCAAAGCATAGATCAATTGTATTATCAATAACAAAGAAGTTACAATACAATAACATAGTCTACACTCTTGCAAGTTTATTTGCACTATGATACAAATCTAGAGTAATTCCAACAACATAATGACTTAGAAATTACAAAAATCATCACACAAAATAAATATATATTTCACATATTTATAAACCTCTATCATGGGCATCTAGGAATGTCATGTGCCATCTCCACAGTATCTACATGCATGCAAATTGAAATGAAGAACATGCACTAGTCCAAATTGAACAAAAAATCAACTTGCCAATCATGTACCAACATGAAACAATATGCAAGGCGTCCAACTCCAATATTTTATGAAAATATTAAGTATCCTTGACATGTATTTTCTCACTAGATAAAATCAAGCCAACTGCCAATTTTGAACTCTCATTTGACTTCTAGTCAACCCATTTGGTTGTCATAGTCTCACTTAGCATCTTTCCAAAACCCACCAAGTGATAACTCCAAAATCAAGGACACATGTCACTATGATGCATCTTTGAGATGTTTTCACAAGCACCTCTTCTCAATTGAGCACCCAAGTGAAAAGTGGAATAATTTTGTGCTCTCCACCAAACATGTAGAAAGCCAACTAACAAACAAGTCCCACAAATTGATATATCAACTTAGAAACATATCACTTAGGATTTAATTAATAAAATATGTAGCAAATGGACTAATTTAATTAATTAAATAATCTTGGGACTCTCTAAGGTTGATACATCTTAATCCCAACACAATTAAGATATCATGAATCTTTAAGCTCTACTTTGGTAGCTAAGACTATATTTATTTGGTGTATAATTTTATTATTCTTTATTTACTTTTTACAATCTCTCCTTTTCAACCCCTTGCTCCTCTCCTCCAACCACCACATGCACAAAAAAAATAGGATTATCTTAGGATAGATAGGGAATTGACCATCTAATTTCAAATACTATCTTTTTAAACCTACTTTCATTACTATCTACAATAATTTTAATGCTCTTAGTCCTGTGTGTTGTATTGGCCCTTGAAAAAATCCTTTGGATTGAAGAATAAATTTTGGCATGCCTAATGAGACTTGAACAATTGTAAGTTTTCTAGTCTTCATTATATGATTTAGACCCATTATTGGTTGAGTTTTGGTGAACTCTTGGCCATCAATGTGAGTATTCTACCTAAAAAATCTACACTAATCAACTAAAATGAGCCTACAACCCTTGTGATTACCACAATATTTGCAACCAAAGCCAAATTCTCACAATAATACTCTACTCTATACTATAGTCAGAAGCTCAAATCCCTCAAGGAATTCCTACTATGGTTACATTAATCCATTAATCCCTCTAATACTACTTGCAATATGAGTATCCATATGCAATTATATTATATGGTATATTCCCTTCTTCACAAGAGAAAAAACTTGCAAGACATTATGAATCACTATAGTATTCATAATATTTATTGATGAATAAATAATTCTATTAAGGTTCTTAATTGCTTCATTTAGAAAGAAATCTCTTGACTATAATTGACCACTTCCACCATTATTGTTTGTTGATTAGGACATGCCAAAATTTCCTCAGCAAGTTCAAAGAAAAGGAAGAAACTTCATCACCATTGGAGCAATTAAAGACCATAAAAGGGGTCTAATGGAAATACTGGATGACATGATAACACATCTAACTTGAGGTTCACCCTCTATCAAGTATGGCCTATATTTCTTATGTAAAATATATTAATTTTGAGATAGATATGGTCATAAAGAATAAGTGAGGATATAGTCTCCCAAATTTATATAAAGTTGTTATAGCTATGAGAAAATGACCTTACATGGATTGAATGGTTGGTGTATCCCTCCCAAAAAAAATTATTTTCAAATACCTAGTTGTCACATCAATTGATAGCTAAATAACCAACATTATAAATAAAGGCATCCATATTAACTAAATAGACCTTATGTGTAGCTACAAAAGAAGGTATGTCACAAGTGTGTGTATGTACATAGACAAAATCTATGTGCATATACATATATGTTCCTACTAATGTTAAAGTTTGTGCATACATTCTGAAATAATAATTAATTTAGATTTGCAATCTCAAATAGTACTCCAATTGATGTTTCATAAAGAAAACAAAACAAGTTTATGCTAACAATTTCACACACTGTTATTGCATTCTCACTACTATGCTTTTCTAACATTGTTGTTTTCTTGAGAACATTCATTGTTTGAATAGAATAAGTATTGTTTTCCTACTAAACAATTATAAGGCAAGTTGTTCACACATGTGCATTCATTGTTTGAATAGATTAAGTATTGTTTCCTACTAAATAATTATAAAGCAATTTTTTTTCATACTAAATAGTTTATAAATCAACGTTATTTCTAGCTACAATGTGAATCTTTTGACAAAACATAGTTATTTGTAAAAGATTAACCTTTGTTTACATCATTGCAATACTGTTTCATACTAAATAGATTATATTTAAAGACAATAATGTCATTTACTTAGTTTGTTGATCTCAAACTATTTACATGTTGAATGACCGCCTTATAAGTAAGTGTTCACCGTCTCATATAGAGCGGGTTTTCCATTATGTTTAGGAAATAAATAAATCAAATATCCCAGTTTCAATCTTAAGGATAGATTGTCTATTATCCAGACCTTGAACACTTTCATGAGAAACTTTTAATAAATAAGAAACTAAGTTAGACTTTTTTGTTGATGAATTTCTTGAGAAAATATTTTAGTTAAGAATGCAAGGAAGTTTTAGATTCAACATTACTTTTTCCTATTTTAGCTACAACAAACAAACCAAGGTTGCTTTTTATTTGACCCATTTCTCTAGTCGGGTGGTTTCTTTCTTAACCATCAAAATAACATTTGATATTTCCCTTATGGGCATTCTGACTTAACCCATAGTGCATGCAGAAAAATACATCATGCAAACTCAAATCTGATTGTTATTTAAGAAAAATTAAACCTATCAATCATGAGGATTGATTCCTTACAAGGCTACATAGAAGCCCAAACTTTTACATTCTATCAATTCTTAAATTCAAGGGGCATTCCTCTTTATGAAACTATGGTTTCCATATTACTCAACAATGGATGTCTTTATCTTGCCATTATCGGACTAGTCAATAATGGAAGGTGACACATTTGAAAATGTAATGTAGTCAATACATTTAAAGATAGTACAAAGGATTATATCCTCTATGTAGATTTGATATGAAAACCTCTACAAAATTTAGACACAAAGTGTACACATTGATTGGGACAAGATTGTCTGAAAGCCATGATGTGGCTATATTACCATGCAATCTTAGAACATAACAATCATATCTAAAGGGGGTTTGGTGCCTCATTTAGCATAGAAAACTATCCGATAAGGCTCCATTCCAAGACTAAGCAAGAGGAGGCAGTAGGCCATACGATCCTAGAGGGTGGTCGTTAAGTTTTTACCATCAACACAAGTCATCACACAGATAGAAAATTATACATGTTACTATGCTATCAGTTATTCATCGAATGTTGTAACATTCACCAACTTAACATGGAAATAAAGATAGTGAAATCAATATTGATTCAAAAGAAATTGAATTACCTCTATCGTCGAGCATTTTTAGATGAGGATTTTCTTTATTTTTTCTCCACAACTGTGTACTCTACTATGATTTTTCCTTCTTATTATCGATTTTTTTTTCCAAAAATTGCTTCCTACTAAAATGGTAACCTCTCCTTTTGCATGCAGCTAGGCACTATAAATATGGTTGTTTCCTACCATAGCCACCATCCTCTAATTTTGAACATTGTCTTTTATGATTTGGTAGGCCACGTCCATTGTGGGTCTACCTTGTTATCTTCATTGATTCTCCATAGTCTGATTCTTAATGTATCAATTATCAACTTGATTTCAATTCAAATTTGAATATGTATATGTATGTGTATATATATATGTATGTATATATACATGTGTAATATATATATATGCATATATATATATATATGTATTAGTATATCTATATGCATTTAAATAATTTCATTCACATTTACCATGTATTCGAATAATGTATATATATATCTATATATATGTGGATATATGTATATTAATATATATGTGTTCGATTTACATACACACATATATATATATATGTATATATATATATATGCATTCTTATACAAGTTGCTTGTTTTAGAAAGGCTTGTAAATTCTATACACTATCATTTAAGGTAAGGAACTTGAAATTTCATTTCGAGCATATATATATATACTAAGGAAAAGAATTTTCTTTATAATGCTCGCTTTCCTTTCCTTCAAATCACAAGGTTTGAATAGACAATTTAATCTACTAACCATTCATTTGCAAGCACTAAAATAGTTCAAATCAGAATTTTTTTTGTTTTCTTATTTATGCAAATCAGTCAAATGCAAGTCATCATGCCATTGTGGTGTGTGCACCCAGATTCCAACTGGCTTACCATTCGATCTGGCTAAACAATCCTACTTCAACCATGTTCTCGTCCTTCAACCTATCACCCCACAACTACACACACTTGCACTTGCAAATTTATTAGTAGCGTTCAATTCTTGGTAACATATAAAATGAATTTTCAAAAGTTCACAAAGTCAACATCAGTCAATTTCTGTCATTCAATTTTTGAATATTCCAGAATCTTCATTTAATATTTATTGAGTTTCTTCATTAATTCCATTTACCATATTATAATAAATATGCAACAAAAATGGGTTATGACATCCTTCCCTTCTTGGAAGATACATCATCCCGATGTCTAATATATCCAATAAAATAACATCATATCAAATTTTTGAGCATTCATGTCTATTTCAACATCACATCAAAAAATACATGTCTATTTCAACATCACATCAAAAAAATATATGTCTATTTCAACATCTAATCAAAAAATATATGTCTATTTCAACATCTCATCAAAATATATGTCTATTTCAACATCATGTCAAAAATATATGTCTATTCAACATCATATCAAAATATATGTCTATTTCAACATCATGTCAAAATATATGTCTATTTCAACATCATGTCAAAATATATGTCTATTTCAACATCATGTCAAAATATATGTCTATTTCAACATCTCATCAAAAATATATGTCAATTTCAACATCTCATTAAAATATATGTCTATTTCAACATCAAAATTTTAAAGCATGAAATATCATATTATCTCAATCCAAAAACTTCCAAGCAAAAATCATTGAGTTCCTTGTTCAAGAAAGTAAATGTGGAAAGGAGCGTTCTATTTCTTTTGTATCCTCCCAAATAGCACTGTCCTCTAAGTACTAGTCCCATTGGACCTTAAATTGAGCAATATCTCTACTCCACAACATAACGTTGCATCTATCTAGGATTCTAATGGGCTCCACTAGCACCACTTCTGGATCTTGTACATGCAAGGATTTCCAATCAAGTGCATGAGTCACATCAGGATGATATGGCTTAAGCAAGGAAACATGAAACACATTATGAAGTTGAGCCAAAGCAGGTGGTAGAGCTAGTCTATAAGCAACTGGGTTAATCACTTCCAAGACTTCAAATAATCCCGAATATCTTGGGGCCAACTTGGAAGACTTTTCAAAAGAAATAGAGCTTTTATGAGGTTTAACTCTCAAGAAAACTTTATCCCTAGTTGTGAACTATTTAAGAGTTTGATTCTTGTTAGCATAACTCTTTTGTCGATCTATGGCCTCTTTTAGTCTACTCTTAATGATCCTCATTTGTTCTTTCAATTCCTTAAGCATTTCATGTCCTATTATGATCCTATCCTCCAATTTATCCCAACTAATGGGGGTACAACACTTCCACCCATACAAGGCTTCAAATGATGTCATGCCTAAGGATGTATGATAGGAGTTGTAAGAAAAATATACCAAAGGAAAATATTCTTCCCACCTATAATGTTGGTCCATACAATACATTCAGAGGAGGTCTTCCAGTACCTGATTCACCCTCTTTGTTTGGCCATCAATATAAGGATAATAAGCCAAGCTAAAATTCAATTTGGTCCCCAATTCCACATTCAAGGTTGTCCAAAACCTTGAGGTCATCCATGTGTCCCTATCAGAAATGATAGTCTCTAGAACTCCATGTAAATAGAAGATCTCCTGAACAAATTTATTAGCCAAGGTCAATGATCCATCCTTAAGGTTTCCCATAATGAAGTGTGCAACCTTAGTCAACTTATCAATCATGACCAAGATTACATAATTCTTATTCTTGCTCAACAACAACCCTTGTACAAAATTCATACTAATCACCTGCCATTTATATTTAAGTATGTCATGAGGATACAATAACCCAACTAGGTGTGCATGCTCATCCTTGACTTGCTGGAACTCTAAGCATTTGGCTATGTACTCCACCATATCCTGCTTGAGTTTAGCCAAAAATACAGAGTCTTCAACTTCATGATCATCTTGGATACACTAGGGTGTCCTAAATAAGGTACATTGTGAACTTCCTCTAAAACCAACTTTCTTAGCTCTCTAGAGTCAAAAATATACATTCTTCTTTGGTACCTTAAAATACCATATGGTTCGAGCTCGTACCCATTGAACTGATGATCCAGAGGATTTTTTGCTAGGGTGCTCTTCACTCTCTCATAGTGCTCATCCCCTGGCAGATTTTGGATTACTTGCTGCCTCAAATTAGACCTTGTTGAGATCATGGTTGTCATATGTCTTTGTCTACTAAGATCATCAGCCACTCTATTCTCTTTCCCTTTTATGTATTCAATTCCAAAGTGATACTCGCTAAGGAATTCTAACCACCTTCTTTTTCATGCATTAAGGTTTGGCTAGGTAAATATGTATCTCAACCCCAAGTGGTCTGTATTGAGTTCAAATGGATTTCCCAAAAGATAATTACTCCACATCTGTAAGGCATGAACTATGGCTACCAATTATAAATCATGAGGCACGTAGTTCACTTTGTGCTACTTGAGCTTCCTTGATTCATATGTTATCGCTTGTCCATCTTGCATTAATACTGCTCCTAATCCATCTCCTAAAGCATCTGTGATTACTGTGAATCTCCCATTAGGATCAAGGATAGTTAGCACTAGTGCTATCGTGAGCCTCTCCTTGAGGAGTTGGAATGCCTGCTCCCATTTCTGGGTCCATTCAAACCGCATTCCCTTCCTTTGGAGTGAGGTAATAGGAGATGCAATTTGGGATAATCCTTGCACAAACTTCCTATAGTATCCAACGAGGTCCATGAAGCTACGAACTTCCAACACATTTTGAGGTAGTGGCCATTCCACGATCGCCTTGATCTTCTTGAGGTCCATGGAGATTCCTTTAAATGAAGTGATATGGCCCAAATAGTGCACTCTACCCTGATAGAATGAACACTTGGAAAACTTTCCAAAGAGTTTTCTTTCTCTCAATCATTGAAAAACTATCCTCAAATGTATATCATGCTCTTCAATAGTATTTGAGTAGACTAGAATGTCATCAATACAAATCAGAACAAAGTCATATAAGCATTCTTTGAATGCACTATTAATAAGCTTTATAAAGTTTTTTGGTGCATTAGTTAAACCAAAAGGTACCACTGTGAACTCATAATGTCCGTACTGAGTTCTAAATGTTGTCTTCATAATATCTTCTTCCTTAATCCTGAATTGATGGTACCTTGAACTAAGATAAATTTTGGAGAACACCGTTGCTCCCTTCATTTGATCAAACAATTCATTAATCCTCAAAAGTGGATACCAGTTCTTGATGGTAACCTTTTTCAACATCCAATAATCTATACATAGATGAAAAATTCCATCCTTTTTCACAAAAATAATTGGCACTCCCCAAGGAGACACACTGGGTCTTATGAGTCCCTTATCTAGAAATTCCATTATTTGGGCCTTTAAATCATAGAATTCTATGGTGGTCATTTGATAAGGTTCCTTGGATTGAGGCTCAACTCCTGGGACTAGGTTGATAGAAAAATTGAATTCTCGCTTCAGAGGAAACTCTGTAAGTTCTCTAGGAAACACATCTTAAAACTCCTTGAGAATAGGATAGTCATCTAAATATGGCTCCTTGTTGTCAGGATTACTAACATTCACTACATAAATTGAACATCCTTTCGACGAGCCTTCTTGAGCTACATCATAGAAATCTATCTAATCTCTAAGGGTCTCTACATTCCACAAACCTCAACTGGATTTCCATAGTCATCCAGATAGTTGACCACCTTATCATCATAGTTCACTAAAGCCTTATGCTTAGTTAACCAATTTATTCCCAAAATTACATCATATGATCCTAAGGGTGTGACATATAGGTTGACTTGAGTTTGAAAGGTTGGAAGTTCTAACTCACTACAAAAGAGACAGGTATCCACCCTACACTCTACTTGATTACCATACTAGATTTTCCATGAATTTTCCATGTATCTAGGTCTGATGGGTATCTTAGACATTATTCTAGGATCTATAGAACATTTAGTAGCTCCAATATCAACTAATATAGAAACAAATTGACCATAGAGCTTACTTGTTAGTTGAATTGGTGAAGCCTAATACTATGCCTGTCTATTTTCCATTGTAGTGTGTATCTGGTGATTCTACTGATAGCTTCCTTCCTTTCACGATTTCAACTGCTAAGGATAATAAGAGACATAGTGGTCACCTCCATAAGTATATCATCCATCATGAGGCCCTTTGCGACCTCTTGGATTGTCCTCTCTAAATCCCTTCTACTTATGGTCGTCCTTTCCTTTACCCTTGTTTTCTTTCTTGTTCTTTCCACTGTTACCATCTTCATCCTTCTCCTACAATTCACTTTCCCTCTTGAGATTATGGATCTGATGGCTCTTATCTTCCTTATGAAATTTTTTCTTTCCATAGCAAGACTTAGAACTTGAATCATTGCAAAGATTGGATAACTGGTGCAACTTTTGTTCCTATTTGGTAACTTTTTGGAAGACTTAATTCATGGTTTGAGGTTTGTGCATATCCACTTTGACTCCTATATGGGGTTTGAGTCCCATTATAGATTTTTGGATACAAAATTGTTTGTCTCCCTGATACTGAGGCACATACTTCAATAGGTTAGTGAAATCTTCCCAATATTGTATCATAGACATATTTCCCTGAGTTAAATTCTAAAATTTTGTTACTTTCTTGTCAAAGAAAAGCTATGGTAACCATCTCTTCTTGAAATCCTGGAGGAAGAGTCCCCAAGTGATCTCAATAGGTTGTAGGTTTTTCTCCAACTTCTCATTATTCCACCAAGTTGCTACTTCACTTGAGAGCTGATACGTAGCCCATGACGCCTTAGTTTGTTCAGAAAGGTTAAGGAGCCCAAAGTATTTTTCAATTTCTATAATCTAAGCCTCAACTCCTACTTCAATAGCCTTTCCATCAAACTTGGGAGGTGCTACTCTTTTGAGGTATTTCCCAAGCTCTTCCTCAATTCACCCTCGTGGACCTACCCTTTGAACACCATCTCCTTGATTCCCTTCTACATTCCTGTGGTCTCAGTCCTCGCATGCCACTCATACTTCTTTCTCTATGTGATCCATACGAGACTCTTGTCGATTCAAAATCTCTAGAATTTACACCAGTCTCTTGTTTGGTTTGTTATTGGAACCACTATGACCCCCGTCTTGCCTAGTGTTCACCATGATGTACCATAGTTATCTTGCAATACAGTCACATTTATCACATATCAACACAAGGTTCTAAGAATAAATGTTCTTATGCTTCATCTCATAATTTCATATGCATACATCCCTCAATATAGAAGACATACACATTCATGCATCATACGTACAATTTTAGAGTCTCTTATTGAACACACCAAAAAAATGTTATTTGATTTGATTTATATTTAAGTTAATTCAATTCAACCTTATTTACAATAAGCTTCTTGTTACATCATTTCAATTTCTTGGTATCAGTTAGATGACATTCCTAAAGGTCATCATCTAAGTTTACTTCAAATTTTACAGAAGAGGATGGTTGAGCACGTAGGCTCTCCTTTTCCTTTTTAGTCAACAAGGGTGCATTGGGTCCACACCCTAGAGGTCAGTCCCAGATTGTGGAAAGATTTTCGATCTTGGGTGTTCACTTCTCCTCAATCTTCAAGCCTCTCTCTAGCTTGAGTCATGTAAGAGCCTAAGCTAGATTTTCATCATCGTGAATTTCTGATTGAACCTTGACCTTGGCGTTTCCTTCCTTTATGTCATTTTTATGTGGGGTTCTAACAATTTTCCCCTTCCTTTTTCCCACCTTTGACCTTCCCATTCCTACATTCAATTCTGGCTCGATCAATTCTTAGGACTTCCAATTTTTGGGTCAAGGTTCAACTACCCTAGTCAACTATGGTAGACTCAAAAGGCCTAGAGATGAACCCTAAGCTCTAATACCAAATGTAATAACCCATTCCAAATTATTACTTAATTAATATTATTATAAATGACACATGAATATACTCCAAATTAAAAAAAGACATAACTAGTGGCTAAAGTCAATCATAGCTACACATGTACATTTAAAATGAGTCAAAGATTCTTATATTCACTTCAAAAGTTAAATTACAATTCAAGTTTGTCTTGGCTCCTAAGGCCACAATGTCATTTCATTGTACACATTACATCAAGTACAAGAATGAATTACATCAAGTTACATCTTAGACTATATAAGTCTTGTGAACAACTATGGTTCTTCTTTGACGCTTGCCTCCATTGATAGATGAGAACATGGTTGAAGCACTTTACCTCCCAACCACGAATCTTATGCTTCCTCGGTATTCTTTTGACTTGAAGAATGCTTGACCCTACACAAATTTTTTAGCAAGAGAACAATCTGCAAGGTGGAATCTGGTGTGTACCCATACATCAACATGCAATTCTATCTTCAAGTTAGAAAAGAAAATGCATGATCTATGCAAGAAATGGTAGAGAGTGAAAACACAGAGTTCATTCGTACATACATAATGAACTACATTGCTTGGCCAAGCATAATAAGTGTGTTGCAACAACAACAAACAATAGGTTTTGATAAAGCAAACCTATACTCTCTAAACTCCATTTCGACACCCATCCCAAAAGGTAGCTTTCTACAAAACATCTCATAATAACTATCTACCCTCTAGAAGAATCTACCCATAGGTGCTCTAGTCAACTAAGGTATCATTGTTTTGTTCAAGTGTTTAAAATATTCTTCCCAAATTTCTTCAAAAGAAGAAATAGAATACTAATTTATACTCAAATCAAAAATCATATTTATGATTCACAGAGTAATTCAACAATTAGTCATATTATTCTTATGACTATATCTACTTAACATCTTAAGAATTTTTCCTTTTAAATATACTAAAAATAAAAGAAGGTATGTCACAAGTATGTGTATGTACATAGATGAAGTCTATGTGCATACACATATATGTGCCTACTAATGTTAAATTTTGTGCATTCATTTTGAAATAATCATTAATTCAGATTTGCAATCTCAAATAGTACTCCAATTGACGTTTCATAAAGAAAATAGAACAAGTTTATGCTAACAGTTTCACACATGTTGTTATTGCATTCTCACTACTATGTTCTTCTAGCATTGTTGTTTTCTTGAGAACATTCATTGTTTGAACACAATAAATATTGCTTCCTACTAAACAGTCATACAACAAGTTTACATATGAACATTCATTGTTTGAACAAAATAAGTATTGTTTTCCTACTAACAGTTATAAATATAGCTATTTTCATATGTACATTCATTGTTTGAATAGAATAAGTACTATTTTCTTACTAAATAGTTATAAAGAAAGTTGTTCACACATGTACATTCATCATTGGAACATATCAAATATTGTTTCCTACTAAACAGTTATAAAGCAAGCTATTTTCATACTAAATAGTTTATAAAGCAAGGTTGTTTCTAGCTACAATGTGAATCTTTTGACAAAATAGAGTTATTTGTAAAAGATTAACCTTTGTTTACATCATTGCAATACTATTTCATACTAAATGGATTATATTTAAAGACAATAATGTTGTTTACTTAGTTTTCTGATCTCAAACTGTTTACATGTTGAATGAACACCGTACAAGTAATTGTTCACTATTTCATACAGAACATGTTTTCTATTATGTTCAGAAAACAAATAAATCAAATAGCCCAGTTTCAATCTTAAGGACCCATTGTCTATTGTCCAGACCTTGAACACTTTCATGAGAAACTTTTAACAAATAAGAAACTAAGTTTGACTTATTTGTTGATGAATTTCTTGAGAAAACATTTTAGTTAAGAATGCAAGGAAATTTTGGGTTCAACATTACTTTTTCCTATTCAGGTTGCAACAAACAAACCAAGGTTTCCTTTGATTCGACCCATTTCTCTGGTCAGGTGGTTTCTTTCTTAACTATCAAAATGACATTTGATATTGCCCTTATGGGCATTCTGGCATAATCCATAGTGAATGCAACAAAATACATCATGTAGACTCAAATCTGAGTGTTATTCAAGAAAAAATAAACCTATCGATCATGAGGATCAATTCCTTACAAGGCTACAAAGAAGCCCAAAATTTTACATTCTATCAGTTCTTAAATTCAAGGGGCATTCCTCTTTAGGCAACTATGGTTTCCATATTACTCAACAATGGATGTTTTTCTCTTGCCATTATCGGCCTAGCTGATAATGGAAGGTGACACATTTGAAAATGTAACAGTTAATATATTTAAATATAGTACAAAGGATTATATCCTCTATGTAGGTTCAATATGCAAACCTCTACAAAATTCATACACAAAGTGTACACATTGATCGGGACAAGATTGTCCGCAAGCCACAATGTGGCTATATTACCATGTGATCTAACATAACAGTCACATCTAAAAGGGGGTGGCGTCTCATTTATCATAGAAACTAGCTGATAAGGCTCCATTCCAAGACTAAGCAAGAGCAGGTCGTAGGCCATGTGATCCTAGAGGGTGGTTGCTAAGTTTTTACCATCATCTTAAGCTATCACACAAACAAAAAATTATACATGTTACTGTGCTATTAGTTATTCATCGAATGACATAACATTCACCAACTTAACATGGAAATAAAGATATTGAAATTGATATTTGATTCAAAAGAAATCAAATTACCTCTATTGTTGAGCCATTTTAGATGAGGCTTTTCTCTGATTTTTCTCCACCCCTGTGTACTCTACTATGCTTTTTCCTTCCTGTTATTGATTCTTTTTTTCCAAAAATCACTTCCTATTAAAATGGTAACCTCTCCTTTTGCATGCGGCTAGGCGCTATCAATATGGTTTTTTTCCTACCATAGCCTTTGGCCTCTAATTTTGAACATTGTCTTTTATGATTTGGTAGGCCACATCCATCGTGGGTCGGCCTTGTAATCTTCATTAATTCTCCATAGTTTGATTCTTAATGTATCAGTTATCAACTTGATTTCAATTCAAATTTGAATATGTATATATATATATTTGTGTAATATATATACTTATATATTAGTATATCTATATGCATTTAAATGATTTTATTCACATTTACTATGTATTTGAATAATGTATATATATATGGATATGTAGAACCCCAATCCTAATACCTAAAAAACACAAGAAACAAACACCTTATTAGATCCAATGCAAGTAAGAATCAAGATTCCCCATGAAATCCATTAGCAATGCTCAAAATAGGAAATTAAATTGAAGAACACAATGAGAAAGCAATGAAATCCTAATTAAGCAAGAAAACTCTTGATCCCATGGGGGAATTGGTGCCAATTTGATGTGAAAATTGGCTCTTTCCCAACTCCTATGATGCAATGTTGATGAGTGATGAAGATTGATCCACTTTGTTGAAGATTCACTTGAGCTCCATGATGAAAAATATGCATAACCTAGCTAAGACCTTGATAAAATTGATGAAAATAGATATGCTTGAGGATAAAATTGAGTATAGTAAACTTGCTCAAATTGTGGATGATCAAAATGAGGAGAGAAAGCTCTTATTTATAGAAAGACAAGATGGAGAAATGCAAAATGGGATGAATGTGGATCATTCAACACCCAATGGGGCAAGTGCCACTTGTCAAGATGTGAATGGAGGAAGCTTGAGCACATTTTGATGAATGTGCACAATAAATTGAATTAGGTGGAATTTGAAAATAGTGAAATGACATGCAAGAGGGAAAAATAATGAATTAAATGCCACTTGGCTCAATGCACAAGGACATGTAAGAAGGAATGAATGTCTTGTTGGAAGGACAAATCCACTTGGAGGGATTTCAAATTTGGAGGAATATTCCTCTAAAGATGCCAAGTTGAGAGAAAATAGAGATTTAATATATGAATGAAATGTATTTTCATGTGCAAGTGGAAAAATCTAGAGAAATTTGGAGATTAGGATTAAATTAATCAAGGTTTAATTAATTTAATGAGGGATTAGATGATGTGACTATTTGATTTAGATTTAATTAAATAAAGGATTTGATGTATTTAACTAAAGTGGGTGATGTTAGATTTAAATAAGGTTTAATTTATTTAATTTAATAGGGCGACCTTAGAGATTTAATCAAATAAAATGAATTATTTAATTAAATAGAGACTTAGGGTTAATTAGATTAGATTGATTGATTTAATTAACAAGAGAGAATGACTTAATCGGATAAATGATTATTTATTTAATTAAGGTATGAAGAGTGATGATAAGTTGAGAAGGTGATTCAGGACGAAATGGTGTTAGTATATTAATTGGGATCGAGTATGTCGGTATATTTTTCATGTCTATAGGATATATGTATATGTGTGTGTGTGTTCAATTAACACACACACACACACACACACACACACACACACATATATATATGCATTCTTATACAACTTTCTTGTTTTAGAAAAGCTCATCATTTAAGGTAAGGAACTTGAATTTTCATTTCAAGCATCTATATATAGAGATATATATTTTTGTAGAAAAGAATTTTCTTTACAATGCTCACTTTCATTTCCTTCAAATCACAAGGTTTGAATAGACAATTTATTCTACTAACCATTCATTTGCAAGCACTGAAGTAATACAAATCAGAAAAAAAATCATTTTCTTATTTATGCAAATCAATCAAATGCAAGTCATCATGCCATTGTGGTGTGTGCACCCATATTCCAACTGGCTTACCATTCGATCCGGCTAAACAATCCTACTTCAACTATGTTCTTGTCCTTCAACCTTTCACCCTACAACTACACACACTTGCACTTGAAAATTGATCAGTAACGCTCAATTCTTGGTAACACATAAAATGAATTTTCAAAAGTTCACAAAGTCAACATTAGTCAACTTTTCTCGTTCAATTTTTGAATATTCCACAATCTTCATTTAATATTTATTGATTTTTTTTAATAATTCCATTTACCATATTATAATAAATATGCAACAAAATTGGGTTATGACACTTCCTTGGAAAGAAAAATTAGACTAGAAATCAAGGTGATTAACAATTTATAGTAGAGACCTACCAAAATTAGATAAGTAATCCAAAATAAACACTAGTGACTTGGAAAGATTCTAAATTGTATACTCAAAATGTACTTGTTGTAGCTTTGAAGGGACAACATAAATTTGAATATCAAACTAGAATAAGAAGAAAGGTGGTAGAAGGACAAATGTAATCAAGGACACCACCAACTATGTAGTAGATAACTAAGAATATGCCAATATTTGATGTGCTAATGACATCCACTTGAAGGCCCATGATACCCATTGACATGAAATTGAATGAATTTGAGACAACTAGAATAATAGAATCCTAGCCAAGGATAAGAAATACCACATTCTCTATAGTCTAGAATTTATGTGTGCATTAGGCACCTAATTCAACTAAGATGAATTAAATTGAGATCAAATTCAATATAGTGGATCAACTTTGAAAATATCTAAGGCTAATTCACCTCTCTAGAATGGGTTGTCCATATTTGATAAAATGAAGATGCTTGAGGAGACTCTCAAATGAAAAAATATGTCAAGAAAATAGAAGGCACCACTTGCAAAAAAGTAATAGAAGCAATCATGTACCTACTGTAGTATAGGAAATTGTATACCTTTACAATTTCACACTTTGTTTCGGTCTCTTAATTTATTGGACTTAATTAAGCTTCTAATTTTTCAAATTATGCATTCCAAAGCCTTATTTATCCAATTTTTCAAAAGGTAAACCAACATTTAATTAATTAAATTAATATGTTAATCACCCTGGAATGTGAATGTCTTGGACTTTTAGGCTAGGACCCATTCGCCCAAGGGCGAATGGGTGCCCTTTAAGTCCTAGGACCCATTTTTAAATATGTTTTTGGCTGTCTTTTATTGATACAAATTCAATATGTAATTGTTAGATTTTGGAATCTAATTTTTGGGAAATTAGATAAACACCTATAAATATAGTCTTTTTGTCAATTCAAATCTAACACACTTTATGAGATCAATCCAAGAGAAAATATTATTTTCAAGAGCATTCAAGAGTAGATTTATCAATCATTTGTTGTAATAATCAAGATCCTATCATCATGATCAAGCTTATGTGTGTTCATGTCATCTTGTGAAGGCTAATATGCATTGTTGATCCTAAAGCATCCAAGAATTTTCAAGTGTCCAAATCCATGAAGCAAAGAAAGATCAAGTTCCTTGGAGTGATGTGTTTGTCTTCGATCCTCTAAGGGAACCCCATTGAAGGCTTGGTGAGTTGTAGCAAGGAAGTGTTCATTCATCATTTCCTTCTCCATTGTCATTATCTTTTTATCAAGGTTTAATTACCAAACTCGAGGTTTGAATAAGACAAACCCCCATTCCAAAAAAAAAATTCCCTCTCTTTGTGTATGTGCATATTACAAGTTAAAGAAGGATTGAAGATCTTAAAGAGAAATTTTGCATTCTTGCAAAAGTTGTCATCATTTTTGTCAAGCCACAAAAACTCAATTGTGGATTTTATTTCTAACTTTTCGACAATGGAGCCTATGAAAAACAAAAGCTAAGATCCTACCTCAAAGGACCGCAAAAATAATTTTTAGAAGCCCTAACCAAGACCCATTCGCCCTAGGGTAAACTTGTCCTTCAATAGAGCTCAAAACCAACTTTTGGTAACTAGTAACTTACCCTTCTCAGATCTGCCTATAAATTATCATTTCAATTTTTGTACTTTTAAGAATTATCATTTCATGTTCTACGTCTTATTGTTCATTTAGTTTGAGTATTGCATATCATTTTAATTTGGTTTCAAATCTATCCTATTGTCTTAATGACTGATATCCAAGTTTGATTGACTCACCATTGAGGTTGAAAGTCAATATTTACACCTTGTGATCTATTTTCTAATGAAATGCCTTAGGGAAAGGTACAAATAGAGAAAATACCCCCTATTCTTTAAGGAACCCCTTTCCCACATTTCATTTTGGAGAATCCAGTGTGAATACATCATAACTTTTCTAATTTGGTGATCCTTGAAAACCTAGATCTAAGTTTTGCATCATCTCAAGTTTTTTATTTAATTTAGGGTTACATATTGCATGTTTGCATCATTTAAACTCATAAAAATCCAAAATTTGCATACATTATGCATAATATCTTGCATTAAGGTGTGTTTTAGTCATTTAGATCAGAATTTCATTCAAAAATACATCTAAGAAAGTTGTCATTTTGTTCATACATAGTCATTTAAATTTCATTTGCATTTCATCATATTTCAGGAAAACTATCACTGAAGAATTTTTTTGTTGTTAGGAATAATGAGCTTAATTATCAAGTTAAATACTTAGATTTAAAATTTTCAGACCCCTATCCTACGACTCATTCACCCTAGGGAAAAATTGTCCTAGTACAGGTGATTTTCCAAATTTCTACACACTGTTTTGTCTTTGTATTATCAATTTGTTCCAACTTGAAAATCTCTATTTTAGTTTTGGAAATTTCATATTTTGTAGTTCTTTGCATTTAGTTCAATTGGTGAAAGATATTTCATTGTTTGAAATCAAAATTGGCATGCAAAAGTAATAATTTTTTATTTATAAATTTCATATTTCTATAGTTCTTTGCAACTATTTCAATTGGTGAAAGATAGTTCATTGTTTGAAATAAAAATTGGCATTCAAAAGTAATATTTTTTTAGGTTTTTGCATCTAAAATTAGTCAATTATCATATTTTAGATTTGAAACTTGCATTAGAATTCATATTAAGCACAACATGTTTCCTTTTCTAAAATATGGTTTTCATAGGATACCACATAGCTTGTATGATTATCACCTCCCTACTTATGAGAATAATCTAAGGAAATTTTAAATGAAACCGTTGACAAAAATGCTAGTCATCCTCCTAAAACCTCTTCCATTTATGACAAGGTTATAATTCAAGAGAGTGCAATTATGGATAATCATGAAAGTCATAATGAATCTTCTTCCCCCAACTCCCCTACTTGGGAAGATATTGATGGGAAAGAGGATAAAATAATGGATACATTTCTTCCATAGCATAGTGAGACATTTTGTTTGGATCAAGGTGATAAGGTCATCCTAGATCCTCCACCTTTACGCCAAACCACTGCCCAATCAAGTAAAAAGCATAAGACTAACAAATTCAAGAAGCCTAAATTCCATGATCCTCTTGAAAATTTACATCCCCTATTATATGAATCCAAAATTGAGCATGATTTCTATACACTTTTACATAGTTGTTTAATTAAATTACCCCCTAAACCTCATTGATTAAATAGGAAACAAAGAGATACAATTGGACCATATTATGTGTATCATAGAATGTTTGGACACCATATCAATTATTTTCATGTTTTATAGGAACTATTAAGAAAATTTGAGCCCTCTATGGATCAAATTGGATAACATGCACACACTTTTCTCTTTTCCATGTGATAGTTGTAGAATCATAGCATACTCACTATTACATGTATTGCACTTTATGTAAATAATTTTTACATATTGCAAGGAGCATCATATCACCACTTATCTTGGCTCGTCCTTTTCCTACATTTGGGTGGCAAGGGGTTTGGTAGCCTTGTCCTAGTATGAAACTTGTCATTACTCCTTTGGCTAGTTATCCACCTTTCATATATGATGAACAGGATTGGGATGCAAATGACCTGATTTAGGTTGTTTGCATGTGACATACTAGCTTTATTTTCTCTTTATGTTTGTGATTTCATTTATGCAATTTGATCCCTCATATCATGCAACTTGGCATGCCTTTTATGCTTGTGAGTTTTATTTGGATGACCCTTGTACCCTGTTGGTGCAAGGATACAAAGGAAGTGAATCTATTGTGACATTCTTCCATTTTTATCTCTGTTATTCTATTTGTCATAATTA
The DNA here is from genome assembly GCA_007258455.2 of Sequoia sempervirens. Classification (NCBI taxonomy): domain Eukaryota; kingdom Viridiplantae; phylum Streptophyta; class Pinopsida; order Cupressales; family Cupressaceae; genus Sequoia; species Sequoia sempervirens. Next base: position 38,301,142 of record VDFB02086081.1, on the reverse strand, counting down.
TTATCTTTTCTTTTTTCTTGTGTTTTCCTTTTGGCAATGATGCAAGGCATTGAGACATCCAAGTCTCTTCCATGTTGACCCAAAATCTTTTCCTTCGTTTTCACTATCTATGTGTCATTCTTCCTTTGCATTTATTGTTCCACAAAGTATTAGGGGAATGATGATGGTTCCAAGCTCTATTATATCACTATAGAAAAGACATGTGTTGGCCCCGAATCCATGGATCCCTTATGTGTTATCTTTTAGGATTGCATGTGGGGGAAACCCTCCTTTTCATGGTGCATCTTTATTTGGAAACATATGGTTGGCGTAGGGCTTTCCAAATAAGCTCTCATGGCCCTTTTATCAATTGGAATTTATCATTTTGTACTTTAAAGTAATTGCTCACAACATGGTGTTTAGAAATTCCTCTAAAGTGGGGGCATACATTGGAATTATTTCATTTTGGCATTGACATTTTGGAATTTTGGCTTCACTTTTGTTCACAGAGTTTGGAATTAGTATAGTGTTGGCATAGTACATTGATCATTTTGTGGCACCTTATCAAAGTTATCAAGGAGTATAACTTTTGGTATGATAGATGTATGGGAGACCTATAGACCTAGTGTGACCTTCTCATTTGCCACCCCTTTTTATGAGTACACACCTTATAGACCTAGTGTGTGTTTCTCATTTTTCCTTTGGGTCTCACCTAGTGTATACTAGACTGCACTAGCCCTTGTGAGCATATTTTGATGGACGTGGCATAACACAACTTGCTAGTATGTCCTTTTCCTTTCCATTAGCTTTGACATTGTATGCTTGTTTATCTTGCCTTGTTGCACTTATCTAATAGATCTTTTATGTCCCTTTGTCCTTATGTTAGTTTGTAATGGGAGATTGGATCATGAGGGCTTGATCATCCTCTTTGATCTTTGTTATCATATATCTCTAACATTTGTACACTTGGACCCCTCTTGACACATATTTGTCTACTATAGTGTGATTCTGAGTGTAAGTCCATACTCTCACTAAAGTGGGGGCTAAATGTAGTGTAGCAAATTGTATACATTTACAATTTCACACTTTTTTTGGATCCCTTAATTTATTGGACTTAATTAAGCTTCTAATTTTTCAAATTATGCATTCCAAAGACTTATTTATCCTATTTTCCAAAAGGGAAACCAAAATTTAATTAATGCAATTAATTTTTTAATCACCCTAGAATGTGAATGTCTTGGACCTTTAGGCTAGGACCCATTTGTCAAAGGGTGAATGAGTCCCATTTAAGTCCTAGGACCCATTTTTAAATGTATTTTTTGGTGGTCTTTTAATGATTTGAATTCAATATGCAATTGTCGGATTTTGGAATCTATTTTTTGGGAAATTATATAAACACCCATAATACATAGTATTTTTATCAATTCAAATCTAACACACTTTATGAGATCAATCAAAGAGAAAATATTATTGTCAAGAGAATTCAAGAGTAGATTTATTAGTAATTTGTTGCAGCAATCAAGATCTTATCATCATGTTCAAGCTTATGTGTATTCATGTAATCTTGTGAAGGTTAATATGCATTATTGATCCTAAAGCATCCAAGCATTTTTCAAGTGTCCAAATCCATCAAGAAAAGAAAGATAAAATTCCTTGGATTGATTTGTTTGTCTTCAGTCCTCTAAGGGAATCCATTGAAGGTTTGGTGAGTTTTAGCAAGCAAGTGTTCATTCATCAATTCCTTCTCTGTTGTCATTATCTTTCTATCAAGGTTTAATTACCAAACTTGGGGTCTGACTAAGACAAACCCCCCCATTCAAACAAAAAAAGAATTCTTTCTCTTTGTGTATGTTCATATTACAATTTGAATAAGGATTGAAGATCTTAAAGATAAATTTTGTATTCTTTCATAAGATGTCATCATTGTTGTCAAGCCATAGAAACTCAATTGTAGATTTTGTTTTTGAATTTCTGATAGTGGAACCTATGAAAAATAGAAGCTAAGATCCTACCTTAGAGGACTACCAAAATAATTTTTAGAAGCCCTAACCAGGACCCATTCACCCTAGGGAGAACCTTTCATTTAGTAGAGCTCAAAACCAACTTTTGGTAACTAGTACATGTTTCCTTACCCTTCTCAGATCTACCTACAAATTGTGGCATCAATTTATATACTTTCAAGAATTTGTATTTCATGTTCTATGTCTTATTGTTCATTTAGTTTGAGAATTAAATATCATTTTAATTTGGTTTTAGATCTATCCTAATGTCTTAAGGACTAAGATATAGGTCTAATTGGCTCACCATTGAGGTTGAAAGTCAATCTTTACACCTTGAGATATCTTTCCTAATGAAATGTCTTAGGGAAAGGTACAAATAGAGAAAATACCCAATTATTCTTTATTGAATCCCTTTCCCACATTTCATCTACCATCTTAAAGTTATGGGAAAAGAGGTGATAAAGATCAAACAAAAAGAATTATATGTAACACTTGTTCATAGCGACAAGTTAATTCATAATTGTATTGTAAGATCTAGTTCAAGTACCTCAATGATGCTTACAAATGTTGCAAAGGATATTGGCTTGATATATGGATTGAAAGCCAAGGAAGTTGTCTAATTGGATGGTACTTTGGTGAGTTTTGTAGGAATGGTTAAAGACCTACACTTATCCCTGTATGTCTACCTCAATGTTAAATTTCTTTAGGACATATTGAAGATTGAGGTTCTTGCCACATTTGGCTTTGGATTTATAGATTTCACTACTAGATTTGGAGGATATATATCCCTAGACTACAAACACATGTTCTTAATCACAAGTTATGGAATTGTGATGAAGATCCCTTCTAGACTATTCAGTGTGCATACAAACCCCCCTTTTTCCCTCTTCCCCTCCTCTTCTACCAAATCTCTAAAAAAAATTTCCTTTTGAAGCTCAAGTTGAGGATGAAAATGGAGGAGACTTCACAGACCCAATTGGATAATGGTATTCCATGGAACGAGCTATCCATCGAATATAATTTTAATATGTTTTGGTTTTATTATGTATTATTTTAGTTTGATTAAACATAGTTTTTCACTGAAAACCAAGCTCTTTGTTCTGCACATGTTGAAAAATAGCAGATTATCAGAAAAAAAATGAAAAATATTAGTGCACTAGATATTGATATCCTTGATCCAACAAAAAAAATGAATTTCAATCATATAAAAAAGTTATGTTTTAGTCGGTAAATCATGTCTAAATTGTAATTGGTTTGAATTTGAAACTTAATTAAGAAAAAATAATTCAATGAAATGATATGAAACCAATTTCATGCACTGGATATCATAGTTATGAATCTAAATTAAAAAAAAATAGAATTTTATCCTTCATATAAAAATTTTTATGTGTTAGCCAGTAATGTCACTCTTTAAAAATAATGTTTACTGTTAAAAACTAGTTTTCAAAGGAGATGGAAAACAAAGTGCAATCTAATTCCAAAAATTTTGAAAAAAATATATTTAGAATCTATAGACAAAATATCACAAATCACTATTTTGAATCATCTTGAAATTCCTCATGGTTTAGCCACTATAGGTGCCTAAAAGTGAAGATTTAGTTAAAAAAATTTAGTTCAATGTCCAGTTTGGCCAAAAATTGGAAACTAGTATTGTGGGATCACCCTATCATTTTAATTTGGTTTCACATCTATCCTAATGTCTTAAGGACTAAGATCTAGGTCTGATTGACTCACCTTTGAGGTTGAAAGTCAATCTTTACACCTTGTGATATCTTTCTTAATGAAATGCCTTAGGGAAAGGTACAAATAAAGAAAATACCCAATTATTCTTTATTGAACCCCTTTCCCACATTTCACCTACCATCTTAAAGTTATGGGAAATGAGGTGATAAAGATAAAACAAAAATAATTATATGTAACACTTGTTCCTAATGAAAAGTTAATTCATAATTGTATTGTAAGATCTAGTTCAAGTACCTCACTGGTGCTTAGAAAGGTTGCAAAGGATATTGGCTTGATATATGGATCAAAAACCAAGGAATTTGTCTAATTGGATGGTACTTTGGTGAATTTTCTAGGAATGGTTAAAGACCTACACTTATCCCTATATGTCTACCTCAATGTTGAATTCCTTTAGGACATATTGAAGATTGAGGTTCTTGCCATATTTGGCTTTGGATTTATATATTTCACTACTAGATTTGGAGGATATCTCTCCCTAGACTACAACCACATGTTCTTAACCAAAAGTTATGTAATTAGGATGAATATCCCTTCTATACTTCCAGTGTGCATCATTTAATATCAATCTCATCATCCATAATGATCCTAGCCAATCATTTATCATTGAAGATGATCCATCCTCTCTTGAGAACTTTGATGAGATACATTCTTCAAATGAATTCATAAATGAAGATCATGATGCATAGTGATAATCCATCAATGCCATAAAGGTAATTATTCATTATTTTTTTGAAGAGACTAGCCCATGCATTAACCTAATTCATGGCGAGAATCTACTAATCCCATAAATAAATAAAAGGAAGAGAATGTGTCAAGATGTGATAATTTTATTTTGATGGCACTAATTATAGAGTAGGTGTTGATTCCAAAATAAAATTTATCTCCTCCCAAGGAGAAAATTATCAACAATCCTTTTGGTTCCAATTTAACTACACCTACAAAATTGTGAAGCATGAAGTGCTAATGATTTTCTTTTTAGAAAAATATTAAGATCCTCTAGATATATTGCAGGTCAAATCTATTTATGAAACATGTTAGATCGGTATTCCCAACAAGAATTTCTTCATGATACATGCACCATATTTGATACCTCCTAAAATCATTTAATGTTGTTGTTAACACACATGCGATACTAAGGAAGAAGAATGTTTAAGTAGATAGAATGAATCTTATTCGTTATGAATTTGATCTCATTGTGTACCTATTGAGAAATAATGATGGGGTAAAACTAGTAATCTAACCTGTGGTTCTTAATAATTAGTTCCACTAGATGGTATTTCACAATGATCAATAGATTATTGACTTCCTTCAAAACACTTAATTTAATTCATAGAGGAGACCACTTCTAAGATTAGGAAGCTTATGAAGACCAAATAATTGAGTTGAAATGTAATAATATCCCTGCATGAATGGTCACCCTTGAAGGAATGTTTAGTCCTAATAGCTATTGTAGAGAAGAAAGGGGGATGCTAACCAATAAGAAGATTATAAGGATGTATATTTTACCTCTAGAAGAGTTGTGAATTTAGAAAAGGTTTGCACATAAGAAGAAGACAAGAACATCATCAACCTTTATAATAAATATGATTTCATGGCTTGGGACTATGAGTTGTCAAAGATATATAATAGGGAGGTAATGCAACACATAATTGAGACTTAGCCTAATATCCAACTAGTCAATTAGAAGTAAAGACTAATGGATCAAAATGTTGATCCTCTTATGAATTGAGATCTCTCCAAGTTGGTGAGCTCAAAATAATATACCTAATTAAATTTTCAACATGGGTTCCCAACTTGGCCCTAGTAAGAAAGAATGATAGAGAGATCAAGGTATGTATGCATTTTAGCAAATTTAATAGGGAATCTCTTAAGGGTAATTATCCACTACCATCAATGGACTAAATATTGCGAATAATGGTTGGTTCTGATATATTATTTATGTTGAATAGTTTCTCTATCTTTAATCAAATACTAGTAAAGGAAGGGGATCAACATAGGGTGACATTTACCACCAAATAGGGCACATATGCCTATCAAAATATTCATTTTTTCCTATCAAACGTCATCGCTAAAATTTAAATAGAAATATGCATTACTTTCAAGGACCTAATCAACAAGGTTATCCTAATATGTCTAGATGACCTAACTGTATTTTCCAAGAACAAAGTGGATTACTTTGATCACCTAGAGAAGGTATTTGAAAGGTGATAGCTATTTGGGATCTCCCTTAATACAAGGAAATGTATATTTGGTGTGTCATAGGGAAATTTATTAGGAAATGTTTTCTCTAAAGATGGATTTCTATATATCCAAAAAGACTTGAATCAATACTACAACTCTCACTCTTACAACATAAGAAGACATCACAATATTTCCTAAAAAAGATTACTGTAGTGTTGAAGTTAAAATCTAGTTTTGTAGTCATAATCTAGCCCATCATTCTCATGCTGAAGAAGGATTGATAATTCATAGGTGAAAAGGAAGGATGCTAAGGAATTTGATCTCATAAAATAGACAATTACAAAGGCTCTAGTGCTAATCAATCATGCTTTATCTAAAGACTTTATTTTCTATCTATGGAGGAAACACTGACATTACAATGATGCTCACTCAAAGGAAAGGAGGGAACAATAGTGAACAACATCACATTGACCTCCTTGGTCAAACCTTGAAGGATACAAAGAAGAAATATAATTTTGTGGAAAAACAATCCTACAACATGGTAAAGGGGTAGAAGAGGTTCAAAAACATCCAAAAATAAAGTAATATCCATGGTGATTCATTCAAGTATTAGGAAAATCATCCCATGTAGACACATCGGTGAGAAAAATGACCATTTGGATCACAATATCATAGAATATGACATAGATTTGAAGCCTACAAGATTTTCCAAAGGAAGAGTTCTATGTTAACACCTAGAAAATGATACCCTCATTCCCAAGGAATTAGGAGAAGAAGAGAAACTACAAGACACAAAGTGTTTCATAATAAGTGAAGAACGACACAAATTGAGATTAATTGAAGACAAAGAATGGTGCTTGAAAACAAGGAAATACCCCAAATATCTAAGCCCAAAACACAAAAGACCATACAAGCTTCAGTTGATGCCATATAGGTCAATCAAAGGTGTTTTATTTTGATGGAATTTTTACAAATAACTTCTTAGATGTATGGAACATGAAAAAATATTGGTTATTCTCAAGGAATTTCTCCAAGGAGAATTAGGTGGACATTTTAATCTACTCAAACCATAGCTATTAAAATAATAATATTAGGATACTATTGGCTGAAAATGTTTGTAGATACACATAGATGGATGCATAATTGTCAAAACTCAATTCTATATTGGAAAGAAGAAGAAAACACCACCCTTTTTCTTGAAGCCTATCTCCACAATTCAAATATTTGTTGCGTGGAGTCTATATTTCATTATCATGATCAATCCTCCATCTAGCATCAACCATAATTTTATACTAACAATAATAGATTACTTCACAAAGTGGATTGAGGTCATGACACTAAAAAATGCAATGGAGGAAATAATTATTAACTTCCTAAAAGGAATAGTTCTAAAATTTTGCGTTCCTATTTAACCATCATTACTAACAATACTAAGGCATCTACAAGGACCTCAATCACTCAATTTTACTCATGAATGTGAAATATATATTAAAAAATCCTCAAACTACTCTATAAGAAATGGATTAATAGAGTTCATAAATAAGAATCTAATGAATATCATCAAGAGAGAAGGGACAAACAAGCTCTCTAGGTTGATTTGAATAACTCCAGGTAACAAGAGCATCTCCTTGCACTCTATTTTATGGAAAAGAAGCTCGATTACCAATCTCCATAAAGCTTCTAGCACTAAGCATCATCCACTAGTTAGAGGCCAATAATAATAGAGCAATGACTACTGCAATGGTTAAGTTGATGTAACTAGAAGAACAAAGGATTGATTCACAAGACCAAATGAGAAAACATCAAAGTAGAATGAAAAATTGGTTTGAAAAGTGGCCATGGTTCAAGATTTTAAGGTTGACAGTTTTGTGCTAAAGTGGGTAGACTATCTTTAGAGTGGACCATACATCATGGTTGTAAGTAGGCCAATGAATTTGAGCTTTAAACACTTGACGAAACTATTTTACCAATTCCAATGAACATAATTCATTTGAATTCATACTAGTTAGTGATCCTTCCCCGTGTAAGTAATCTTTGTATCATATTTTTCCTTTCCATGTATAATTTTTTATTGTCCAATGATCATAGAAACACCATAACATTTCCATGGAAAATAGCTTGTCCTCTCACCCATTTTATTTTTCTCAATCATTCTAGTTTTGTGATAAGTTTTGATAAGTCCATTATGTCACTCCACCTCTTCACTAACTCGGAGTCCAAGCCAAAAAATGAAAACCTCTATCTGACACAAAAGGAAGCATGGCGAAAAGATTTTTCCAAAAAATAATGTTGAACATTGACCTTTACATATTGGTTTCAATCCAACGATAGCTGATCATCTTAGAAAAAGCTTTTGAAAGTTGTTGGGTATGTGCAGGATTAGGATGGGCCAAAATTTGGCGATATGATGGGTATGTGTAGGGTATGTGGTTGATGACTTTTTGTTTACCCAAAATTGATGAAACGAAAAGGGTTTTTAAATGAGATTCTCAACTTTCCACCAATATAAATTATGCGTTCTTTGAATTTAATAAATAATTATTATTCATTTTCTATTTGAATTACGACTAAAGTCCTAATTGATAGGATGATTGAAAAACATCTATAGCTTTCAAATGGTATCAATTTTTTTGAATTTGAAACATGTGTCACATTCTATGCTTCACATACTATAGGATAAAAAAAATGAATTTCATGAAGTTTTGACCAAGTTAAGGTGGTTAGACATACGAGTTTTTATATTTTTTAAAATTTGTAATAAAAAAATCATAATTAATTATTTACTTAGAAAAAAATTACAAAAAAATATGCATCACATCAGGACATGAGTCCTCTACTTATATCTAAAATATTATACAAAAATATTATCATTTTATTGTGATTAGGGTGGTCAGGAAGACACCTACTTCTTATTTTTTCCCTAAAATTTAAGTACTACTGCATTGAAATTTCAAAATTTCACCAAATAGATGTTTTTTTAAATAAACCTAGTAGTTTAGAAACTACGTTCATTTTTCTACAGATTCTATTCTTACATATTTTTGAAATAACATAGATAACTTATTCAAATTTTTACGTCAAGTTTCCTAACTCTATTTTTTTTGAATTTTCATCACCACTTAAGGGCTTGTTTTTTCCATGGTGATCCTACACATACCCTATTATTAAAGAGAAGCCTCAACTGCTATACAATACTTGAGATGTTTCATTTGCAACATTTGTTGGAAATAAGTAGTATATTCTATGTTTTTATTTATTTTGATGGTGGATTCTATTGAAATGTAACATACTAACCTCTATTGAAGTAAAAATTTCTAAATTTACACTTTACGAGTAAATAAACTAAGTAACAAACCATTGCAATAAAAAAATTTCTTTTCTTTATTGAACAAGATGCATTACATAATACTACGTGGATTTCCATTTCGTTATAATAAATTATAAGTTACATCAATACAAGAATGCATACATTTACATACATAGCTCAAAGAGCTTTAGAAAAAATAGTTGTAAGATGGTTTAGGATCCTTCCTTCCAAATCTTGGTTATTTTGTCGCTTGTTGTGGAGGAGAAGCATCACTCAGGGGATTTTCTGCCAACCATAGACTCTTAATGAAGTCCCCTGCACATCTATCATTTGATAGATGGCCCTTCCCTTCGATGAAGAGATTGGTAGAGTAACCAATAATGACAACCAACTGAGCATAGTGTTGTGTCCTACATAACTAGAATTTTTAATCCAACAATCTCAAACTAGCATGTAATACTAGACCATGGTGAACTGACAGTGTAGTCATGGTAGTCACACAATCCATAGTGGAGTCTCGGACATTACACTACTTTTTCCAAAGTGTTACATTCAATATTCCTATTGAGAGTCATCTATCACATACAATACTCAAGGTTGATTTGACTTAGGGCTATCTTAAACTACACATAGGTATTGTCCTTCAATGGATATTTTGTCACCCCAGATTAACCTATCACCATTTTAATCTACCTAGAATGAACCTACTTAACAAGTAAGTACACAAGCTCCCTCCCATACTAGATGAAATATCCTAGGAGTAACACAAGCTTTCCTAGTTAAATCAATAACTTTAGCTAGGTGTATCTCAAGTGCCTCTTGTATTCAATCATGCCTAGTATATAATATCTATGATATACACCAAACTCCTATTATGGAGTACTTACAAGCACAACATAAAAAAATCATAAAGCTTCAACTCCTTTTCAAAGACATTCACAAATACCTCTATTGCACATACTAAAAAATACATTTCAAGCAGTCATGGAAAACATAACATTTCTAAGTAAATAACAAAGAAGAATAGATCCACATGCTTGTTATCGCTTATCCAAATTAATGACAACAATACAACCCTCTCAAATAGTAATTAACTTGATATTCAACTTCTCAAGAATTTATTAATAACTCCACCTCACAAGTTGATAACTTACTCCTCTCAAACAACAATGTTTCCTCTCAACACAATAGAACTCACTATTTCTTGTACTCACAATATAAGGTAAGTTTGGCTAGAAACAACATAGAAAATAATGTACTAAAAAAGATTTGTAATCTCTTGGGAAAGAATGTGTCCTCACTAATGAAATGGCTCAACTATTTATAGAGCAGTCTAGCAACCTCATGGTCTACAATTTAGTTATGCAAAAGGATAGAAAGCTTCATGCAAAGCAACACATGAAACTCAACAATAAGGAAACGATCAAATAAGCTCAGACTCAACAAAAATATCCTATAGATTGAATTGCATCCTTGACAACAATCCAAAGACTTATTCAAAAAGCACATGGAAAATTAGTATTATACTCCAGCAAAGAAATCTAAAGAAAATCATTTCAAGAGGTAGTGCCAAAGCCTCTATTCCTTTATCAAGTCAGCATAGTTTCTTATAGAGAGAAACAATCAAAATTAAATTTGTAACACTCAACACTCATCAACTAAATTTAAGGAATGAGTCGATTTAAACATTTAAAGAAGTTGGACAAAGTCAAATTTTCTCTTTATCACAACATCAACCAAGTCTAAGCTTGCATTGATGTTAGACAACAATTTAAAATGCATTCATATTTTTTCACATACGTGACATGGTGAGTGGAACTCGGCTTCACTACACAGTCGTAAGCATTTCCAAATCGACTTCCAACCTCATAGTCATTGATGACTATTATTAGTCGTTATTGTCATGGTCATAATGTCTAAAAATAGCCTTTATAAATTGGCTTCTATTGAATAAGAGATAGTCAAATTATAATATGTTCATATATAATATGTTAAATATATATTATATACATATATATATATATTTAAATACCATAATGTATTTATATATATATGTGTGTGTGTGTATAAATATATATATATATAATCATTTAATATATATAAATACATATAATATATATATTTTAAGCCAATAGTGTAAGCATACATTCAATATATATATATATAGGAGTACATCCAATATAGTATATAATAAACACATTATATATTGAATGTATGCATATATATATATGTATAAATGTTGTAGAAATCCAAATTTGACCACTTCCATATGGTCAAAATCGTCTACTCTATTCATCTATTCCATCAATATTAATTAAATGATTTATTCAATTAATATTTCATCTTTCTACCTAAAGTATTTAATTTTACAATTAAATACTTTACCTTACACCTTTTCTTCTCTAAATTAAATAAACATGCCAATTTATTTGATTTAGTCATTTGAACTTTTTAAATCAATTTTTAAATTCTTCTTTCTTCTCTCTCCTTGTCACATCCTCCATAATCCTCTTCTAATTTGGATTAATTTAATTAATTCATGATTAGGATGTGCACATCCTTAATCAGGGATTAATGTCACATCCTCCAAATTTTCCCACTTGTTTCTAATCCCTTATTAATTTCCTTAACCATGTATTTTCACAACCTTAATCTAATCAACTTACCACATTTAGCATACCTTTTTGGTCAACCTTTACATGTTCCATATTTAGCATTGACCCTTTTTCCCATGTGAATTTTTAATTCACATTTATTCAACCAAGACTCCTCTCTTCCCCATGTGAATTTTTAATTCACATTTATCCCTCCAAGACTCTCCTTATCCCCATGAAATTTCTAGAACTTTTTGACTTGTCACATCACTCACATGTGTCTAAGTCTTCTAGAACCTTTGAATTGTCACGTCACTCACATGTGTCAAAATCTCACCTTTTTGGGAACCTTGTCCTATCCATGGGAACCTTGTCTTATCCATTAGAATTCACATTTATTTTCCCAACTACTTTCCTATTCCCCATGGAGATTTTTAGGAATTCTAAAATTCCTGAAGTGTCACTTTCATTCTCACTTGGGGACAAGAAGTTCCTTTTTGAGGAAATCTTCTCATCCCCCAAGGTATTTTCAAAGTACTTGTCCTTCCTCCACATCATTTGTCCTTATTCCACCTCACTTACACCTCATCACATCTTTGACCACCTCACCCTCCACATGTCAAGATGTGAGGGCTTGTGAGTCCTCAACTCACCATAGCCATTCATCTTATCCATGGTGGAAAAATATTGACTGTCGAATTCTCTAGAGAATTCAAATTATTCTATAAATACCCCCTCTTCTAACGAATTTGCATAACTTATTCATTTTGCACCCTTATTCTACCAAATTATCAAGCCATTTTATAGCATTATTCCTTGCATTAGCATCCAAGTTCAAGTGCATTTTCCATTATAGCTTCATCAAGTCTTCATTGTCTTGCATCCACCCTTCATTTCATAGCCATCCAAGGAGCATACAAATCAACCACATCAAGGGCCAACTAAGGGGATCGACACACAAAAGGTATAATCACTAGCTTTGTTATCTTTCTTTTGTGTTTTTTTCCTTAAGCTAATCATTTGAGGTGATCTTGTGTTTTTCTTTGCATTCGTTTGCATACTTAGATTAGGATAAAAACACCAACATCACATTTCTGACACACCTAGTGGGACCCACAAATGGGTTCCATCCTTTTTTGTTTCTTATTGCTTAAGTTGTTTGTAGGTTCAAGTTGCAGAGGGGCGAACCTACCCAAGAGGGGTGAACCTACCCTTATAGAGGGGAAAACCTGCCCAAGAGGGAGCAAACCTACCCATGCAAAAGGTCGAACCTACCCAAAAACTTAGCTCTCTGTAAATATTTTTTTGATTGTTTGCTATAGAAGGGAGAACCTGCCCAAAACCTTAGTTTTATGTAAATCTATCTTCTAACTGTTTGTTGTAGAGGGGAAAAATTTCCTAGGTGGGGCGAACCTACCTCTACAGAAGGGTGAACCTACCCAAAAAATTGAGTTTTTTGTAAGTTTGTTTGCTAACTGTCTACTGCAGAGGGGAACTTGCCCTAAACAAAGCACTTTAGGAGGTAAGACAATCATTTTAGCTTTATTTTTACTTAAGTTTTTTTATCATTTTCAGATTCTTACCCCCTAATATCGCCTGTTTGCAAGTGTATTTATGCTTTTTTTCATTTTTATGTAGCTTATTTCGTGATTGACAAAGAACGGAGGAAAAAATAGCTAACATTTTCTTGTAGAGCAATCCGTTTATTTAGTATTTTAACATTTTCCTTCTTGTTTTTTTGATTAATCTAGGCATATAGTTTAACTCGAGGGTAAAAATTTTTTTGTGTTGTGTCTACAACTCTTTTTGTGTCACCCAAGGGGGCATTATTTCATTCATGCTTTCTCCTTGCATTTCATGTGAGCCTGAGGAGTAGCCGGAAATGATTAGTGCCTTCTTTCTAGCGGGACCTACTTGGGGATTTCATCACCCCAAGGGATGATCCCAACCACACATATCGACGGGGTATAGAAAGGGGGGAGAGCCAAAGATGTACCCCAATTTAGTCACATCATGTTTGGTGGAGTGTTAAAACTAGGGTGATACCTAGATAGACATGAAGAGTTGGTATGATCCCTTCAGTATCTCACTGCGGTTCCCGACTCATGCTTGTGATGGGCTGGTGTTCATGGTTGTTCCTCACGTACCGAGAGTATATCAAGGACTCCCTTGAAGCCTTGTGCATCCTAGATTAAGGACTATGTTGGCCATACCCTTAACACTAATCATAGGATTGTGTTGTTTGAAGTGTCTTCTTATGGAAAAATAGTATTTTTTTTTTTGACTAGTCAGCCTTATTGCTTGTTGTTTGTTATATTTTAAGTCCTTTCCATAGTCATTTCTGTCCAAGTCAAGTTCTAGTTTCCTGCAGAAGGGTGAGCCTGCCCTGTAGAAGGGTAGAATCGCCTTGCAGAAGGGTGAACCTGCCCTGTAGAAAGGTGAACTTTCCCCCCAAACAATCAATTTCACCCCATTCATTCATTCTAACCCTCCGTTCATCCATCTTAAGCATCTGTTCACCTGTTCCGATAATTTGTCCACTCATTTTGAACACCCATTCATCCCTTCCAAACTTTCGTTTGTTCATTCCAAACATCTTTTTCTCATTCCAATTGCCTATTTCACCATTCAGGGAACTCATTTTATTGTTTAGAGATCTCATTTCACCATTTGGGGAACTCATTTTATTGTTTAGAGATCTCATTTCAACATTCAGGGAACTTGTTTCATTGCTTAGGGATCTCGTTTCACCATTCGAAAGACTTATTCCATTTTCTAGTGAACCCGTTTCACCATTTGTTAGGATTGTTTGCAAAAGCCAGTTGGGAACCTAAAGCCTTGTCATTTTCTATGATCTAAGCACTTTCATTCTCTTTCATCCACTCGCAATTCATCCTTTAGTCCATTTTCACTTTCCAAAAGATCACTTAATCATCACCTGCATCATATAGGCACCTTTAGAGCATCTTTAGGTTACATCGTTCATCATCATTCTTTCAATCCAAATCCCCTAAACCTTTTTTTTAGGCTATTATCCCAATTGACCAAGGAATTTGAATCTAATCATTATCCTACATATCAATCATTGTCTTTGGCCCAATCAATCCACTTCCATCTTGAGGAAAATTTGGCACTGTAAATCATTGTCTTCGGCCCAATCAATCCATTTCTATCTTGAGGTGGATTTGGTGCCATAATCCTTTATCTATCCTTCAATCTAATTAACCAACAACTTAAATCACCTAAGGTGATTTCCAAATTAGTTTTAGAAGCCTTTACATCATCCATCACCTAATCTTGTCAATCGTTTATCAATCAATCCTATCCAATCATCTGATCAATTAACTATCTAATCAATACAATCATCAGATCCCATCATCCAACCAACCAATCCTTATCAAATTTGAATCAATCTTCCAATTGTCATTTAGGTCATCCTTGCATTAAATCTAGTCTCGTCCTAGTCCACCTAGTAGTTTTGTAATTTCATGCTTGCTTAGACTAGATCACAAACCAAAAAGAAAATGGCACAACAACAAGGTCAAAGTTCCCAGTTGAACATCTCCCAAGATCCCAACAACGGTGCAAACATCTCCCAAGATCCCAACAATGGTGTAAACATCTCCCAAGATCCCAACAACAGTGTGAACACCTCTCAGGATCCCAACAACGGTGTGAATATTCCTCAAGACCCCCATAACGGTGCTTCATCACAATCTCAAACTAATAGTCAGAATACTTCACTACCTGGTGACGAAAACATGATGAATTAACATGAAGTCACTGTCGATGAATACTTATGCAATCCCAATAAGATCCAAATGATAGATCACCTCCTCAACAAATGTGGGGATAAAATCCTCACCACTCTAATCATGAAGGGAGTCAAACCGCCATTTGGTTTTGACATGTCATAGTATACCAACACCTAGCCTCCACTAGTACATCAAGACCCACAAAATGTTCTTGGAAATTCCTATGTTCCCAAAGGTACACTTGTAGATAACTGGTATCATCCTAAGTTTGGAAATTTTGTGATACATCAAGTTGCTAATCATCCTCCCATTCCATCTAATCCTTATGATCCCTATGCCTATGGCATGCCACAAAACATCCTATCTACCCCACCAATCCCACCTCAGTATCCTGGTCAACCACTCATCAACATTGGGGGAAATCCCTTTCTCACATTGATGCCACCACCAGGACATGTGCCCACATGCAATCTACTACCGCCCCCTCAAGGTAATAATTCTCATCAATCCATTGATTCACAAGCACCACCACAACATGTAGGTATCTCCTCACAAGCACCCCCACAACATACTACTACTATGTCAGTTCCCATACAACATCATCAACAACCCCCAAAATAGAACATACCATAGTAGAATGTTCCAAAACCACAACTTACTGTCGCCCATATACAACCTCATCATATAATGCAAACTACATCACACCCTCAACAATCACCCCATGGTGCTTCTACAACGATCCCACAACAACAACACATCCCATCTTGTTTGCCTCATCAAAAATCACATACCCATGTTCCCACACAAGCACAACATAACCCTCTCGTGTAATACCTCTACCATCCATTCAGTACATACACTACTTATACTAATTCAAACATCCATGTGACTACTTAGAATCCACCACAGATGCAACCCCCTCCTTACACAAATCCCCTGCAATCACACACCAATCCATATCAGCATTAGTCTAATCCACAACAGCCTCCACATGTCACACAACAACCCAATGTCACATATAATCACCAAACCCATCCCTATTATAATCATCAACAACCTTCGAATCAACAAGGTGCCTCATCCATGCCCTATGTGCAACAACAACCACCTCATCAACAGGGTGCTCAATCTACCTCTTATTATCAACAACAATCACCTTATCAACAAGGGGCCTCCACATACTACCAAGCTCCACACAAAACCCCATCTACTTCATATCATCAACAACCGCCACCTTAACAATAGGCACCATCTGCCTCTTATTACCAAAATCCATCATCATCATATCTGCCTTATGCTAATCAATATCAACCTACATCCTCATACTATCCATATGCATCACATCAGCAATATCCATTTAATCCATCCAATCCAATTCCACCCATCAATAAATATTTGGAAGAACTCAAAGTTGCATTCAAAGACCTACAAGTGGGTACATCCAAGAAATCCTTCAAATTTGAGGAAATTTTCCCATATTAATTTGACTTCTCGATTTCACTTATCCCCTTCCCAAAACACTTCGAGATACCCAAGTTTGACAAGTATACTGGAACTAAGGATCCAAAGGCCCATCTATAAGAGTTATATGCACAATGTCAAGATGTCCAACATAATGACAATTATCTATTGTGTTTGTTCCCTAGAAGCTTAGGAGGACCAATCTTAGATTGGTTCATGGTCTCAAGAAGGGGATAGTTTCTTCATTTTCAGATCTTTCCGAACAATTTTTCAAACAATTCTTCTTTAACTTGGAGAAAGGAATTGACACTCTAGACCTCTTGAAGGAGAAACATCGTGATGGAGAAACTTTTGCTAAATACCTACAAAGGTGGTGAGATGTCGCTAGCCATATGAAGTCCCCTCCCAGCGAAAAGGAAATGGTCACTCTTTTTGTGGCTAATTCCCATCCTGAACTAACACATGCTCTTAATATTCATTGTGTTACTACCTTCGCAAAGGTTATCGGAAATGGACCCATCATTGAGAGAGCACTTGTTGCAAAAGGGAAAATTAAATTGTATAACTCGAATAAGGACAAGTCATCCAGTGACAAATCCCATTACTGGAATAAAAACAAGAATGTGGTCAATGATGGTGTCACTGATACTAAACATGTTCAGGTGGCCAATGCCTCCTAGAAGCAAAAACCATCCATGCCCAATGCCATATCCGTACCACAGGGGGCACCTCGACCCCCTCAAAAATCCAATCAAGGGAATGGTCAACACAAATACACTTAATTAGGAGAACCCTTGAGCGTCGTCTTGATTGTTGTAGTTCAATTACCCAATTACATATCCTATGACCAAGCTACCTGATGAATCTAAGCCCAAACCAGCCTGGTTTAAATAGAATGAATATTGTGAGTTTCACAAAATCAAAGGGCATACCTTAGATAAGTGGTAGAGTCTCAAAACATACATCCAAGATCTTATAGATTGAGGAGATATCCATGTGGATGCCAACCAAACTTCATTGTCCAATGTTCAATTACAAATATATCAAAATGCTTTCCCTGAGCATAACTAGGATCCTAGCACATCTAACACAAACCCAGGACCTAGCAATAACAATAATTAGAATAACAACTTCAGTTACAAATATGTGCCACTTAACTATGAAGGTCTCATCACTCACATCGAACAAGAAGAACCATGTGTTTCTATGATACATGCCAAAGGAAAAGAGCCTCAATGTGTTGTTACCACTCGCTGCACCTGCATTACTATCCCTGGAGCTACAGCGCCAACCCCATCACCTCCTATGATCTCTCTATATGACATCCTTGACCATCTAGGAAAGACCACAACACAAATATCTATCTTATATTTGCTAAAGTATTCTCCTATATACTCAGAAATCTTGACAAAAGCTTTACAAGATGCCCACATTCCTAATAACATCAACCCCACATAATTCCAAGCCTTGGACATATGTCATCAACCTACCAACTAGGTTTAAGTCAAAACAACATGCCTACCATCAACGCCAACCACAATCGACCCCTTCATATAGAGGTTCTTGTTGCCCGACATAAAGTAAAGAGGGTCTTGATAGATAATGGCTCTTCTCTCAATCTATGTACATTAAAATTCTTAAAGAAAGTAGGATATACCCACATTGATTTAAGTAATCAGATTATCACCATAAAGGCTTATGATAATGTCGAAATGGATTTTGAAGGGGTTATTGAGCTTCCAATTCAAGTTGGCCCTATTATACAATACACCACCTGTCATGTCCTTGATCTGGACCTCCTCTACAATCTTTTCTCGGTTGACCATGGATTCATGCCATGCAAGTTGTTCCATCCACCTATCATCAATGCTTGAAATTCCCATTTAATGGAATGGAAGTTATGATACAAGCCGATCCTCATCCTTTTGAATACTTTCATTCACTTGAGTCTTCATTCGCCCACTCCCATTACTTCCCAAGAGTTTAAATGGGACCACCACCAGCATCCTCCTCTAATCCATCATCTAATTCATCACCCATCACCACATCCGCCCGATCTTCTACATCCGATTCCACTATCACCAAGGTCCAGATCATTGACAAGGGATGTGGTGAGTATGAAATGAGTACTACTTTGAATGTGGCAACCATGCCACCCTCACCACACACATATGGTCAACCCTTCGAATTTGTACCAAAGAAGGAACAAAAGGTAGTCACCTTGAGCTCCAAAAATATGGGCACTAGCGCTTATGTATCTTTTGATTTACTAGAGTATACGCCTAAAGATGATATAAGTTTTTAGACATGAAAAATTAACATTATGCATTCAATTAGGATCATTCAACAAGGCTCCACATTAGGTGCATTCATTAGTTAATCAAGTTCACCTTCATTCATTTATCAGGTAATCTCATTAATTTCCATCTCCTAAGGTCATTCATTCAAAATTAAATAAACATTATCATCAACCTTTTTAATCAAATAAATCAAACATCATCCCTTTAATTAAATAAACCAAAACTTTATTTAATTAAAATCTTCAAATCCATATTTCATCCTTTTCTGATTTAAATAAATCAAACATTTAAATCATGAAAGTCAAAATAACCTAATCATCATTAATTTAATCTAACCATGATTAAATGCTAATCTTACCCACTTGCATTCTCTAGATTATGCCACTTGCACAAATAAATCCATTTATTGATTTATTTAAATCATCATTTTCACTCAACATGGCATTTATGGGGAATATTCCCTCAAGTTTGAAATATATGACAAGTTGATTTGTCCCTCCAACATTGCATTTATTTCTCATTTTCTTGTCCCCCTCTCAAAATTTATTTCCCAAATTTGAATTTGAAATTCCCTCTCATGGGCACATTTCCCAAATCTTGCACATGCATCAACCAATCACATGATGACAAGTGGCCTCTTTTCATTGGCCTGTTTTTAGTCCCACATTGGTCCATTTTCAACACTCTTAGCATTTGAAAATCTTTAAATAGAGGCATCATCTTTTATGAAATCCTCCACAAAAAATCTCCAGAATCTCTTGTAAAGTCACTCTCCTTGAGAATTGATTTTGTCCATTTATCATCTCCATCTTCATAGCAATTTCATCACTAGCTTATCTATCAAGGATTGGGAAAGGGCTATTTTCAACAATAGCACCAATCCACTATGGAATGTTATTTACTTCATGATTTATTGTATGCTTTCATCTAGTTTATTTAATCCTTTTTGTTGTTTTTATTGCATCATTAAATCATGTTGACTCATTTCATATGGATGTTGAGGTTTTGCTTTGCTTTAAACTGAATATGCTAATGTATGCTTTAAGGTTTAACCATTTACAGAAATCAGCAACCACAAAGTCAATGGATATATCGTGAAGAACCTAAACCTACTCCTTTAAAGGAATATTTTAAAAAGATGTACCCTTGGTCCTCTAAGTATGCTAAAAAACATAATTATCAAGGGGGAGGTCTTGGTCCAAAAGAGCTAGGAAGAAAGTAGCCGATCGACACTTTTGTATGTCCAAATAATTCAGGCTTAGGCTATGACAAAAAGAAAAAGGGTCCCGCAACATCGACTAGTACTTCCAACAATGTCAGTGTAGGTGACGGTCTTTTGGAAGCTATACTAGAAGAAGAATGCATCATACACATGTACGATGATGTAGACCATGCAGACCTTTCTTCCATGTTTGAATGCCTATCCATTTGCACCATTAGCCTTTCCCTTCGCCATCCTAAACTCATCGATTGGGACCAACATGACAACACACCTACCAACTCACTTACCTCAATGGATACCTATGTACACCTCATGGGATTGGGGGAAGATGAATGCCCTGGTCGTAAAAATAAGAAAAAGAAAAATACAAAAGATTCACCTAGTGAAAACCTCCTTGAGGCACTTCTTGACTTGGAAAAAGTCAAAACAAAGGACGTATCTCATGGTGACAACCTCAGTGAGGAACTGGAAGATGGGGATGTTCATCTTCCCCTTGTAGGAACACAATGGTCTAAACGATTGTCCATATTGATAGAAGAAACACAAGAAATCAATTTGGGAACTAAAGAGGATCCCAAAATCACTTATGCAGCCAAAGCATTATTGGAAGATGAGTATTCCACCATCTCTAAGATCCTCAAGGAAAGCAAGATCAATTTCGCATGGGCATATTCATACATGCCTAGATTAGACCCTGCCTTGGTTGTACACCAACTAGATGTGTATCTTGATGCCAAACCAGTTAAGAAAAAGCTTCGCAAAATGCACCCACAAGTTGCCCTATTGGTCAAGAAAGAATTAGAGAAATTTTTGGAATCCAAATTCATGGGTAAAAGCACAAAGTTGTGTCACACTTTCAACCAACTTATCAGCACAACTGAATTTAACTATTTCTAACTAAAAATCAATTTTGGTCAAACATATGATCTAGTAAGATTCATTCTAGCTAAGTTAGATGCTTCCACAACTTTTTAAACTAAAATTGTTGGCTAAAAATGTATGGAGCACTACTTTGAGTCCAATTTACCAAAAATATTAAATTATTTGAAAAACTTGAAGTTTCAATAACTCCTACTAATATAAACAACATTTTTTTAAAAATATAAAAATACCATTTTGTAGATCCATAAGTGTAGTTTTCAAAAATATATTTATTTTAATAGTTTAATTATTTCTTATATTTTATATTTTATTTTTACTAAAAGTAGGTTTTCAACACAAAATATTAGGTTGATTACTATGCCAAGGAAAAATACTAAAACTTATTAAACAAAATTGAAAAAAATATGATGCACTAGATAAAAGAATCTATTTTAAGATGGTATAATTTTGTTTCCATTTTAGATAAATATTTAATGTGAAGGTTGGCATCCGATGAAAATAGTTGTTTTTTTATTCACACACATTTTAATATTTATTTAAAAATATATATTTATCAAAATTGGAAAAAAATATATCCATGCACTAAAATTTCAAGTTATCAATACACACACAAAAATTGAAAGAAAAAAAAAATTACTATAAAAAGTTTGACGTCCCATGCAACTTCATTTTTCAACATTTTATCAACTTCATTTTTTCAGCATTTTATCAACAACTAAATTATAGTTTTAATTTATTAAAAACTAGTTTAAAATTATTTTTTAGATTTAAAAAAAAATACAAACATAAAATATACTAAAAAATACATATTTTACTAGTTTACATCATTTCAAAATTCAAAATATATATGCCACTTTTTAGTGATTCAAGTTTTAAAATTTGATCAGCATTGGCCATTTCCTTTATAAAGTGTTAATGGATCTCCAACATCGTGCCAGTAGCCAAACCCAATGGGGATGTTAGAATATGTACAAAATTTTGTGATCTTAACAAGGCTTTTCCTAAAGATGGCTTTCCTTTACCAAACATAGATATGTTGGTTGATTTAACTGTAGGAAACGAGATGCTATCTCTTATGGATGGTTTTTCTAGATATAATCAAACCAAGATTGCGCCCGAAGATCAACAAAAGATGACCTTCACCACACCCTGGGGCACATTTTTCTATAATGTTATGCCCTTCAGGCTTAAGAATACAGGGGCAATTTATCAGTGTACAATGACCATCATCTTTCATGATCTTATCCACATCATCATGGAAGACTATGTTGATAATCTCTTAGGAAAATCAAGAACTAGAGCAGAACACCCTGTAGTCCTAAGAAATATTTTTGAATGGTTACAGCACTACAAGTTGCATCTAAATCCAAAGAAATGTGTGTTTGGGGTCACATTAGGAAAATTTTTAGGCTTCATTGTCTCTAGGAGAGGTATAGAAGTGGATCGAGCCAAAGTCAAAGCAATTATGGATATGCCTCCACCTCACAATCTAAAATAGTTAAGGAGTCTCCAAGGTAAGCTATAGTCCATCAAAAGATTCATAGCATAGTTAGCAGAAAAATTTCAACCATTCACCCACCTCCTAAAAAGGAATATATCCTTCAAGTGGGATCCTGTGTGTCAACAAGGTTTTGACAAAATTAAGGAATACTTGGCTCATCCTCCAATCCTAGGGAAGCCACTCTTATTGTACATATCAGCTACTTTAGTGGCACTGAGGGCACTACTAGCATAGCATGATGAATCATCCAAAGAAAGAGAAATCTACTATATCATTCAAACCTTAGTTGGCTATGAGCTCAACTACTCTTCAATAGAGAAGGCCTGTCTAGCCGTAGTTTTTTGTTCACAAAATATTAGACATTATATGCTCAACCATCCAGTCAAATTAATATAAAAAGTTGACCCACTTAAGTATTTACTATGCAGAACAACTTTGACTGGCCGAATGGCAAAATGGGTTATGTTGTTGAGTGAGTTTGACATAGAATATGTGGACCACAAAGCTATTAAGGGACAAGTGATAGCATATTAGTTAGCCGATGCTCCCTTGCTTGATGCACATCCTTTGGTGATGGAATTTCTTGATGAGGAAGTCTTTAAAGTAGTAGAAGGCACCATGTGGACTTTATATTTTGATGGGTTATATACACATAATGGATTAGGGGTAGGCATATTGTTTGTCACTCCCCAAGGTGATTATATTCCAAATTCATCTAGACTCGCCTTTCCATACACCAACAATATAGCAAAGTATGAAGCTCTTCTCACTGGCCTTAGAGTCACAATCAAATGAAATATCACTTACTTAAGAGTCTTTGATGATTCACAATTAGTCATAAAACAAGTCAATGTTTAGTTCTTAACAAAGGATGAGAAGTTGCTGCCTTATAAGCGCATGGTTGATGACTTTAAGAAATCTTTCACCTCTATTCAATTTGACTAGATCCCCAGAATATAGAACAAAGCTACTGATGCAATGGCTACAATTGGTTCCTTGATTGGCATTCCTAAAGATCAGAGAAAAAGTGAATTCCTGATTGAACAACTTTTAATCCCTGCATACGATGTCCCTAAGAGTGAGATCGTGTGCAAAATCATATTTCCTGCATCCCCATGGTATCATGAAATCTATGCTTATCTTCATGACAAAATCCTACCCGCTGACCTTACCCACAATCAATACAAATCATTCATCCAATGTATTATTAGAATTCAACATGCTTTAATATCATGTTGAAATGATGGATGTTGAATCACCCAATGAAGCTACACACACTTCAAAGGATCTTGCCAAGAGAAATTACACCACATAGAAAGTGTTGCAACTAAGGGCTGCAAAGAGATATTACTATTGATCTACAACATTAGATCATAGATTGATATTTGATTGATATGATACAAATGAACAAGTTGCTTGATTATATAGGAAAAAGAGAAAACCTAAGATGCAAGAGATGTTGCCATGTGTCATGATCTAACATGTAACAACATGTGAATCTTATCCAAGAAATTATTAAATGTTGAGATAAGTTCTAGAAGGACAACTCATCTTCTAGAAGGAATCTTATCCCTACAAACAAGGAAGGGGACATTACCCCATTATTAAATGATTTATTAAAAATGCAACCTAGGACTAAATTATGCAAGACCTACGTTAACTTATGCTAGTGGAATAAATAATTAATTACACTAAAACCCCCCCCATAAGTTCAACTTAGGGAGGAAAATGCAATTATTATGTAGAGATGATGATGATGATGATGGGTCTTGGCTACAAGGCCATGTTAGGTACCCATTTACATGAAGAAGATGTAGAAAAATCTCCCACAATTGGAGAAAAGGTGAAAACCCAATGGGAACAAAACCCCTCTCCAAAAAGGAGATGAAAATGCACAAAAGTGAGATAGGATGGGAAGGATAGAGGACTCCCAAATATCCCCCAAGGACACCATATATCACATGGATACAATACAATCAATGTCCCCCCCATAGGGAGGAAAGAGAGAATATATATCCCCCCTAGAAGATGAGATCACCTACAAAAATGGTAAGTGTTTGAAGACAAAACAAGATCCAATGTCAACAAATAACTTGTCTCCCTTTCAGAAGAAAAAAAACCAAATGCAAGTGCAGAGATGCTTCCCATTCTGGATAGGAATTGAAGGAAGGAAGGATGAATGTGGATGTTGATGATGTCTCTGAACTTTTCTCAAATGTCTCCTTTACTGAATATGAAGATGCCACAATCAATGAAGAGGATGACAAACCAGGATGATGTGAAAACTAATGTTGAAAAATATCCAAAGATAGTGTGATGGATATGATAGATGTGTTGGAGACTTGATATCCCCCCCTAAATGAAGTTTCCTCAAAACCACTGTAAGAAGCCTGAAGCCGATCCAATGGTAGATGTTGAAGAAACCTCAAATCCTGAATGGAATTACAAGGAAGAAGTCTCATACATGAAATATCTAAGGAGAAACCAAGTGCCTCCAAGATAGTCTCAGGATCCCTAATCAAGGTTGAGACAAAGGGATGAGAAGACTCAAGAAAAATCTCCAAAGTGGGATCTGAATAGAGGAGTGATATTCCCTCAAGAATGTCCTCCAAACCTGTAGAAGTAGCCAAGTCAGTGATACTTGAAACAAAGCCATCCTGTGATGCCAAGTCTGGAAAACTAAATGTGTCCTAATGAGTGATGATGGAAGCCTCAATCAATGAATCTATACAAGGAATCACTGAATGTGAAGGGATACCATAGTCTCTGATGGAGAAGAAGCACCTGAAACAACCTTGTCAACCTCTTCAGAAGATTCAAAGCAATCAACCTCCTGCACAACAATATCATTATGAGGTACTTGATCTGAGGAATGACATTCTGATTTATGACCATATGGGAAGGGTGGAGTGTTTGATCCTCCATATAGCTCCCAAAGCTTACCCCAAAGGATATGAGGACAATCACAATGATCAATATAACTAAAAACATCACAATCAACTTGTATAGAAATGATCTCCAAGACAGTGTATCTATTGCAACTCCAAGAAAATTCATGAATACCTTCACTTGGATGGGGAACTATACCATACAAATGAGGCAAGAGATCAATTGATTGGAGATGGTGTGCAATCCCATCCTACCATTTCTTATAGTTACCCTTGTGCAACATAACCAGAGAAGGAGTATATGCAAGACCCATAATGAACTTTCTCCAAAAAATACAAAGACACTGACCTTCAACAACAAATAAAGACTTCCAAGAATGATGTGCAACTGAAGTGATGCCATCTGAATAAAAAAATATTTTCCCAAGCTTTAGGATATCCAAGTTATTGAACAAATACACCAAACTAAAAAAATAAATGCAAGAGTACTTGGAGCTGAAACTGATCAAGGTGTCTAGACTAATGAAAAAGCCTCTAAATTATCTTCTTAATTCTATTGGAATCACTGAAATCCGATAAACGGTTGTGAAGATACGAGCCTTTGAGTCCAAATTAGGGTTTTTTCTTAATTTGGCTATAGATTTTTTTGCAAGAAATTTTTTGAAGAATTGATGTCACCATAGGAAAGTAGACAAAATTCTCTTTCTGACGGTATCTCGTTTGCTAATTTTTGATACGTTGGTGAAAAGTTATGATAAAACAAAAAAAATTCCTATATTAGGCAATTTGCAAGCTAATAAGGGTAAAAAATTTGGCCCCTGGGCTAAAAAAAATACATCCCCTAGCCATTGATATGACCATGGGGTGCTTGGAAAAAAAAGGACCACCAGATAGGAAGTGGCAGAGCGACGACCTTAGCGGAGTAACCAGCGGGGTTATCAAGCTCTGGCACTGGCGAATGAAGAGTGCTAGTCGGCACTAAAAAATCATTGTGGTTGGTTGGAGATGGTCAGTGGGGGCCAATAAAAAATCACCGACAAAGAGCTCATTGGTGGTGGTGAGAAGAATGGATAGCGGGGACAAAGGATGAATGAATAGTGAAGTAACTTGTCGTCGATGAAAATGATGGATGGGATAGGGTTGACGGTGATAGGAACCCTGCAGAAACTTTAATGTTGCCAACTACAGACTTTTAAAAAAATGACAACCAAATATATTTTTGAATATTGCTTATAAAGCAATTCAAAAATAAATGTCGATGCATATAATATATTAATGTCGATGTTGATCAAATAATAAAGCCCGCATATTTAATCAAACCCAATATTTATATGTCGACCATGATTAATATTGTAGGTCACTCCAAAATATTTTTTTCCAAACTAATAGATGAAGCCTGATTTTTTTTTGAAAAAAAAAGAAAAAGAAAATTCCTACGACTAATTTTTTTTTGCCTCAAAGGACAATTGACGGGATGGATTTTTTACTACAAATTTGTACGGATTGTACTAGTTGATTTTGCAAACCCAAATACCTCTGATGGCTCTTGGGTTGATGTATCTGATTTTGATGAATGGATAGGCAATCCTTGGGTTTTGAGGCCTTTTGAAGAAAATGGCGAGCTCGAATCTGACTCTATATACTTCAAAAATCAGCTTGGTCCCTAGGTGGAAACAAGTAGCCTTCAAAGGAAACCTTCAAGCCTACAAGAATCTCTCCAACCCAACTTTCTTGATCCTGTGATGAACTCTCAATGGAATAGCTCTGATACCATGTTAGAATTCAACATGCTCTAATATCATGTTGAAATGATGGATGTTGAATCACCTAATGAAGCTACACACACTTCAAAGGATCTTTCCAAGAGATATTACACCACATAGAAAGTGTTGCAACTAAGGGATGCAAAGAGACACTACTATTGATCTACAACATTAGATCATAGATTGATATTTGATTGATATGATACAAATGAACAAGTTGCTTGATTATATAGGAAAAAGAGAAAACCTAAGATGCAAGAGATGTTCTCATGTGGCATGATCTAACATGTGACATTATGTGAATCCTATCTAGGAAATTATTAAATGTTGAGATAAATTCTAGAAGGACAACTCATCTTCTAGAAGGAATCTTATCCCTACAAACAAGGAAGGGGGCATTACCCCATTATTAAATGATTTATTAAAAATGCAACCTAGAACTAAATTATGCAAGACCTAAGTTAACTTATGCATCCCATTACACCATAATAGGTGATAATCTTTATCGTCGTGGATATGATGGAACTCTTCTTTGGTGTCTGAATGAGTTCGAAGCTCACACTGCATTAGCAAAGGTACATAGTAGTGTTTGTGGAGCCCACTCAAATAGCATGGCCTTAGAAAAGAAGATTTTGAGGGCTGGTTATTATTGGCCTACATTGGAGCATGACTCTTGTGACTTTGTGAAGATATGTTTACCTCGCCAACAACATGTAGACCTAATACATGCTCCTACTCAAGATTTGAAACCTATTGTAGCACCATAGCCCTTTTCTTAGTGAGGTTTCAATTTAGTTGGAAATATATATCCTCCATCTTCTGATGTCCACACCTTCATTATCACTACCACTAAGTACTTCACTAAGTGGGTGGAAGCCATACCATTCTCCTAGATAATGGGTACTCAGATCTCCAAGTTCATCCTCTACCATATCATCTGTAGATACGACATATCCTCCACCATCATCTCTGAAAATGGTAAACCATTCAAAAACCAAGTTGTAAAAGAGCTCTGTAACACCTTTCATGTCCAACACTAGTGGTCCATGCCCTACTACCCCCAAGGTAATGGATAGGCGGAAGCCACTAACAAAACTATGATCAAAATCTTGAAAAAGGTTGTCAATAGTAATGACCAAGATTGGCACCTCCACCTCCACCCCACCCGTTGGGCTTATCACACATCCATCCACACTCCCACTAGTACCAATCCATATTCCCTACTTTATGGTGTTGAAGCCATCTTGTTGATTGAAGTTGAAATCCCATCTTTGAGAATATCTTTAAAGAATCTCATCAGCGAAGAAGAATCACAGGTTGCTCGCCTTTCCCAATTGGAGCTCCTAGATGAAAAGAGGACCATAGCATACAATCACCTTCAGGCATATCAGAATCATCTCAAGAAGAGTTATAACAAGAAATTTCATCCTAACCAATTTAACATTGGAGATCTAGTTCTTAAAGAAAATCAACATACACAACAAGACTAAGACAAGAAGGGAAAGTTTGAACCTAATTGGTTGGGTCCTTATGTTATCACAGAAAAATATAGATCAAGGGCTTTCTACCTTGCCACACCTGAAGGGGGAACCCCTCGAAGATCATATCAACATAATGCACTTGAAGAGGTTTACACTTAAATCAACTGGGTCCTCCTATCTTTCCTTAATCTAAAAAATACAAAAAAATCAAAAAATCAAAAATAAAAAATAGTAAAGAGAAATAAGTTCATCCTATGGTGAAAACCACCCTTGGTGACACCTTGGATATGTACAGTTAGTGAAAACCTAGTAACAAGTATCATTCGTAGATAGCTTAATCATTATCTACATTGTGTCCTAGTTATTGCAGGTGTCCATATCCTATCCTATCCTATCACTTCATCCACATACTGTTCTTGGCCACTTGGTATATTTTGAGTGAGCATTGGATGATTGTCCACTATTAGTCATCCTGATCTTTTATCCTCATTTGATCTTGTGGCATTCATCTGGTTGTCTTGTCAGTCCATCATCATCTAGGGTCCTTCATTGTGTCAGTCTCCACTTAAATATCCATCCGGTCATGTCGGTCTTTTTGGTCTTTGTCGAACTACGTTACCCTTGCAATTTCATGTAGGCAAGGCTGATCATTTGATTTTCCCCCAAGGCACTTTGACCATCTCATTTTGGTCATCCATCATCTGTCTCCATCATCCCCTTTGCATTCTTATCCATAGTCGGTCATCGTTTGTCTTTTCCAAACTACGTTGCCCCTGTGCTTTCACGTAGGCAAGGCTTATCATTTAATCCTCCCTTGGGGAATTTTTCATTCCTATCTTTCATCATCAATCTCCATGGGTCCTCTTTAAATTTTTATCCATGGTCTTTTCTTGAACTATGAGGGCTCTGTGCTTTCACGTAGGTAAGGCTAATGTTTGATCAGCCCTCAAGCCCCTAGGTCGTTAGGGTGTGTTAGTCCTGTGTTAGTCTTCTATCTAGTCTCTTGTGTTATGTTGTCATGTATGCCCTTATCCAGCTGGCTCATCACAAACATGATCCTCTAGTATCAGAAGATCTGATTATGTGTCAAAAATCATGCATCATGTGGGTCATATTAGTTTAGTATCCATCATCGGTCTCAATAGGATGCATCCTTCCTAATAGACCTCATCAACCCCATCCATCCTCTTGATCCTATGGCAAAGGATGTTTGAAATTGACTGTGATCTTTTAATACTTTTGGATTTTTTTTATTGTTTGAGCTCCCTATTCCAACTAATCAAGGTCACCATGATCTATCATATTATGGTGTGTTTTGATGGGTTAACATAGGGGAATATCTTGATTTTTTATTGTTGTTGTCTGCTGGGTTATCCCATGTAGTACCCATTAGGATCTCTAAGATCTTGTGTTACACTGGGACATCCCTTTGTGCTTGTGGTTATCCTAATGCCTGGCCTGACCAAAGTCTCTATCACTTTGGGGCATTGGGATAACCTTGTTTGTTGTGTTTGTTCTATGCATTAGATACTAACTTTCCTTGGTTTTTATATATACCTTGGAACATGGTGTCTTATGCTATAGCAAAAATTAGTGCTCCAAAGATGGAAAATTTAAATTAGGATTTCATTTCATAAATCAATTTCATTGCATTCATCCCTATCCATCAACCTATGATTTTGGTTGTGCAAATATTCACCTTCTCTTTCTCCCATTCTTCTTAGGATATCAATGGTTTTTGATAGGTACAAATTTCACACCATCCACCCACATTCTCATGCAAGTCCTTATTGACATTTATGTTGCATTATTGGTTCATTGCATTATTGTCTTAAGTTTTTTAAATTAATCATGATTAGTTATTCTATAGCATCTTGGATTCATTTCCATACATTTCCATATTATATCCTTAACATATTACATGCATCACAACTTGCAGCACAAAATGTTCCATATGCATAATCCATAAAATCACGAAAACATACATCACATTCTACATTACACACATTAGTTGCATCCATACAAAGTATCAACATATAACATCATAAACATGTACAAATAATCATGATCACACATCATAAAATCATACACATACACATATGCATCATCCATCATATACAAAACATGGTGTCAATAAGGGCTATTGAATATCATATAAATATCAAAATCATATATCCATCACATAATCTATAATAATTTCCATCGATATCACCAAAATACATATCCATTTTATACATCATAATCACAAAATAAAAGTATCAGTACAAAAATTTGTATCAAAAACTCTGTACTTCCCATCTTGCACCTATCAAAATATGATATCCCCTCATCTACCAAATGAACTTCCCACATCCAACCTCTTTGGAGAGTCGGAGACTAGCCCCTACAAGGGAGGGTCCCTTGCAACTCACTGTATCCTCGGGTCCATGTCCCTAATGTCTGGGATGGCGCAGGCATATGAGGAGCCTGCCGGACATACTAAAATGTGCATTGCATTAGATCTGGAGCCACATGATGACAAGCAAACATCTAACAAGTCACCTCTCTCATATACTTAGAACTCTATGTGGCCTAATATTTGGTAGCATTCTGCTCATGCCTATATATGTCTCAATCTCTGCTAATGACACCCCTCTCTTGTGCCCATACATCATGTGCCAACCTAAGTTGATCTCTCTCTACTCCCATCCATTCCACCTACTCTACGACCCTATCCCTCTCATCCTCCATCTGTTCTTGCATAGCCTATATCTATGCCTACAATCTCTACACCTCTAGCTCCATCTCCTCTCACACTGTACTGCCTATGACTGGCCCTATGCCACATCTCTCCGCACTCTCTACCCAAGAAATTGTTGCATCCCTCTCCCCTTGTAAGGTTTGCACCTACTTTGTGGCCCTATCCCTCTCCTCTTGAATGAATTGCGCCTCTCTATATTCTCTATCTCTAACCTCAAAGGGCTTGCACCTCTGTATGCACTGTGTCCCTCTCTGTGCATAGTCTCTAATTGGGCCTCTTTTGCCTCCGCCCTTACCCTCGCATCCCCAAGTGTTGTCTCTATCACAGACACCCTATCCTGAAGCTCTATCCTCTCCCTCAATAGTCCTATTATTTGTACCCTCAACTCCTCCATCTCCCTCTCAACCTGTTGTCAATCCCGTCCTGAGACCCCCTTTGTTGGACCTTGATCTGCTACCCCTCTAGGCTCCTGCTGTCCTCTAGCCTGTGCTATAGTCATCATTCCTTGTAGTATGTGTTGATCCCAGGTCACTCTAGCTAGCTCACCACATACTCCCTATACCTCTGCTCACAACTCATCCCTCTCCCTCTTCGCATCTTGTACCTATGAGGTCAAGTGATCAACAATGAAATCATAATCCCTCTATCCCTGTGCCTAGACTTTGCACAAATTTTCCTCTACAATCCTCAGTCTCTGCTCTATCATCCATAGCCTTGCTTGGGCCCCCCACAACAATACAATAGGATCCTCAGCTGGTGCACCTGGTACCACTACCAATGACTCCACCATATCAACATCAACATCTATAGCTTTTGTCCCCATCTCATCATGCCCCTGCTCCTCCCTACTAGTCACCTGAACTCTCCTCAGTTGTCCCCTCCACCCAACCCTCATCTGTTGTCCTACAAATCTCACCTCCCCCTTAGGATCCTCTCTCTCTTCACTCATCCCCATCTCTATCTCATGGGGCTCCTACTCAACTCTAATCTCTTCTTGGGACCCCTCTATCATCTACTCCTCTTTGTCACCCTACCTGGCTGTCCTCCAGTCCCATTCTCATCCTGTCCTCCATCCTGACATCCTGTAGCCCCTACATCCTCTTTCCCAACCCTACTTCTCACTCACACTCTCCTCAGCTATACTCTACTCCCTATGCCTGTCTACTGACTCATTGCTCCCACCTCCACCTTGGGCACATCTAACATCTCCACCTCTGGCCCTCTCTCCTCTTTGTGCCGTGCTGCATCCTCCAACCCCCTCCCATCACCTGGATATGCTGCATCCATCCTCACTCTATTCCTCCTCTATTGTCTCCTCCTCCTCATCCTCTTTGACTATCTTATGGCCCTGATCTCATCCTGTCATCCACCCTACTATCTTGCAGCCCTTGCATCCTCCTATTGCCCTATGGTCCCAACTGCCTCTTGTCCTCTCCACTGCTATCCCCTCCTCTCTCTACCCTCACTAGTCAATCATTTCTCATCATCTAATCCAAATCCTAAGGCCCCCACAATGGGCTACACTAGTGTAATCATATCCCACCGGTGGTTGCAGAACCACCTGGCACATCACACTATCACCCCTGTATCTGCCTCCCCAACAACCCTCCCTGGATATGCTGCCAGAAATAATGACTCCCAATGATCTCTAGAAAGCATTGGTGAGATTGGCTCCCCTAATGGCCACTCTCAACTGATCCGTTGAAACATGTGAGGACTCGCCAAAATATCCTATACCACCCCAAATTGTCGGGTCACTCTATCTAGCCTATGCACCTCAACTATGTGAGGTTGAATCCCAACTAAGAGGCATCTGGACACGAAGTAGCCTAGGTGTCTCACCTCATCATCCTTCCATCTTGCAAATCACTAAAACATGTATGGATGTCATACTATGTGCCCCTCCTGCAAGTCATCAAAGACTCTCGTCCATTCGTCCATATCCCCCTACATCTCATAATGCAGAACCCAACCCTTATCTTGCCTATACCACCAGGCTATAGGCGCTGCCTCCTCTGCCCATCCCCTCCTCACCACTAATGGTCTGGAAATACTAATATGCTCCCAAGCCCATACTTGTAATAAAGTCACATGTGTCACACTTAGTGCCTCTTGGTAGTAGCTCATGTGCATATCTCTATACA
Organism: Sequoia sempervirens; assembly: GCA_007258455.2. Lineage (NCBI taxonomy): Eukaryota > Viridiplantae > Streptophyta > Pinopsida > Cupressales > Cupressaceae > Sequoia > Sequoia sempervirens. The sequence goes on along the minus strand of VDFB02086081.1, from coordinate 38,267,201 downwards.
GATGCACCAGTACACATGTGCCCCACGAAAACTATCCCTCTCACCCCTTGAAAATATGTTGGATCACCTCCATAAGTGCTTGCTCTGGTCTAGTAGCAATATCCCATTGATCAGTCCACACAGAAAAAGTGGTATTGGTGGCACCCTTATTGACAAACATTGATCCACATCCAACTACCCTTTCTGCATGGGCATATCATCTCACTCGAAAAACACCCCTATGGTGTGATCTAGCTTAGCCCTCATTGATTTCACCTCACTCACTAAACACCCTACTATGGGAAGCCTCATAATGTGCCACACATCCTCTAGCATCACTGTCATCTCCCCCGTTGGAAGTTGGAATGTCGATGTTGCTGAACTCCATCACTCTATGAGCACTGCCAGCATAGCTCGATGCGCTTTGATCCTCAGATAGCCTAATATGTGCAACAATCTAGCCTCTACCAGTGCATGGTGATCTACTCACTCATAGTCGCTATTGTCACTGCCATCACCTCTGAGTGTCTCTCATGGGTCCTCAGTGAATCAAAACTTTTCATCCATAATAACTCGCATGTCAATCCACTTCATTCTCGGTCTCGAGACATCATTTTTCTTAAATTTCATTTTTCTCTCCCCCCTAGTTTTGGGCCCAATTACCCCTTCCCAGAGCATACCCACCTTGGTCGACAGGTGAACCCACCCTTGCTTGGAAAGGACTCACCTTCTTTCAAGCGGACTTGCCCTATGTCGAGGTGAACCCGCCCTTGCATAGGGTAGACCCACCCCAGGTCGAGGCAGACCCACCCCGGTGCAAGGTGGAATGCCCTTGCATGAGGTGGACCCGCCCCCTTCCAAGGTAGACCCACCCTCTTCCGGGGCAGACCCACCCTAGGCTGAAGTGGACCTGCCTCCTTCTGGGGCGGACTCGCCCCAACATGGGGCAGACCCACCCTCATCCAGGATGGACCCACCCCTATCTAGGGCGGACCTGCCCTTGTCCGGGGTGTACCCACCCCTATTTTGGGTGAACCCACTCTGGCCTGGGGTAGGTCCACCCCCAAAACCCCCCTTCTTTGTGAAACTCAATTTTTTCTTGCCCCAACCCATTCTCCCACCTTATTTTGAAAAAAAAACCCAACTTTTCACATAGGCATAAAAATTAAAAAATACATTAAAAATATTTTAAATCATTAGAAAAGGTTTTGACTCTAACCTAGCATGGAACCATGCACTCATGGTAAAATCACTACACCTTGTCCCCTTGGTGGATGATATCCGAATTCTAGTCCTCTGACATCTTGTCTCCTCATCTCCTTCCTCTCCTCTTCTCTCTCTCTCTCTCAATTGCTATAGTGCAAATGAGGTGAGGTAATTTATAAATTTACCTTATATCACTTTTCCCTCCTTTTTAACCTTTTTAAACTAAAGCATATTTTTCCCTTTTATTTAACCTTTTTTTTCCTCCAACTAATTCCCTAATTTCCTAGGGCCTCCATTTGCAAACCATATGTCCAATCAACTCCATTCAAAATTCAAACTTTCCTAGTTTTTTGACCTCTATCCATTCATACCCTCAATTTTCTCATATCAATAAGTCTCTTGGGGCCCCTTTTTCTTCCCCAACTTCCCTCTTGAGGGGGCATACCCTACCATTTTCCCCATTCCTCCGTCATGATAATTCCCTCGCAAGATTCAGGCATCTCCTGTCATTCCCCTCCATTAGGGCAGCTCACACATCTCCTCTCGTGCTGGGGCATCATTTTCTAGTCGCTTCCTCTATGGAGTCATTTGCATTTTCTTTTCTTTGAAACATTGTTATTCTAACAATATTTCGAAGAGGGGAAAAATGTAGACATCCAAATTTGACCACTTCCATATGGTCAAAATCGTCTACTCTATTCATCTATTTTGTCAATATTAATTAAATGATTTATTCAATTAATATTTCATCTTTCTACCTAAAGTATTTAATTTTACAATTAAATACTTTACCTTACAACTTTTCTTCTCTAAATTAAATAAGCATGTCACTTTACTTGATTTAGTCATTTGACCTTTTTAAATCAAATTTTAAATTCTTCCTTTTTCTCTCTCCTTGTCACATCCTCCATAATCCTCTTCTAATCTAGATTAAATTAATTAATTCATGATTAGGATGTGCACACCCTTAATCAGGGATTAATGTCACATCCTCCAACTTTTCCCACTTGCTTCTAATCCCTTCTTAATTTCCTTAACCATGTATTTGTACAACCTTAATCTAATCCGCTTACCACATTTAGCATACATTTTTGGTCAACCTTTACATGTTCCATATTTAGCATTGACCCTCTTTTCCATGTGAATTTTTAATTCACAATTATTCACCCAAGACTCCTCTCTTCCCCATGTGAATTTTTAATTCACATTTATCCTTCCAAGGCTCTCCTTATCCCCATGCAAGTTCTAGAACCTTTTGACTTGTCACATCACTCACATGTGTCTAAGTCTTCTAGAACCTTTGACTTGTCACATCACTCACATATGTCAAAATCCCACCTTTTTGGGAACCTTGTCTTATCCATTAGAATTCACATTTATTTTTCCAACTACTTTCCTATTCCCCATGGGGATTTTTAGGAATTCTAAAATTCCTCAAGTGTCACTTTCATTCTCACTTGGGGACAAGAAGTTCCTTTTTGAGGAAATATTCTCATCTCCCAAGGTACTTTCAAACTACTTTTCCTTCCTCCACATCATTTGTCCTTATTCCACCTCACTTACACCTCATCACATCCTTAGCCACTTCAACCTCCACATGTCAAGATGTGAGGGCTTGTGAGTCCTCAACACACCATAGCCCTTCATCCTAGCCATGGTGGCACAATATTGACCATTGAATTCTCTAGAGAATTCAAATTCTTCTAGAAATACCCCCTCTTCTAATGCATTTGCATAACTTAGTCATTTTGCACCCTTATTCTACCAAATTATCAAGCCATTTTATAGCATTATTCTTTGCATTACCATCAGAGTTCAAGTGCATTTTCCATTATAGCTTGATCAAGTTTTCATTGTCTTGCATCCACCCTTCATTTCATAGCCATGCAAGGAGCACACAAATCATCCACATCAAGGTCCAACCAAGGGGATCGACACACAAAAGGTATAATCACTAGCTTTGTTATCTTTCTTTTGTGTTTTTTTCCTTAGGATAATCATTTGAGGTGATCTTGTGTTTTTCTTTGCATTCTAGTTTAGTTAATTTGCATACTTAGATTAGGATAGAAACACCAACATCACAAATGTATATGCCTCTATGCACATGTATATGTAGGTATATCATATTGATGCTCCCGTATGAGTGTGTCCATTTGCCAACATAGGAATGTATCGATATACATATACATATGGATACATGTATATACTATACATATATATATATATGTTCACATCTGATTCACATATAGCCATTCACAATTACCATCATATTGATAAGTGTTTATGTGTGGTACATCTATACATGTGAATATACATGTCGTTGGATCCCATTGACATGAATTCACATATATATATATACACATAATTACACGTACATCCTAGTTGTCAATATAATTGTAATAGGACAAGAAATAACTCAAAAGCTAAAATAGATAAACATCACCCAATAATGCATGTAGTAGTAAACAAGACTCTTGACTTACCTATTAACCACAAAATAAATCAACTCAATCATTCTAATGTGGTGTGTGTATATGCTCAGATAGTTTACTTTTACTAGTTACTCGACCAAGATCTTCTCCCGAGTGATACTTCCCCTTTGCTTGAAGGAATCAAACACATGCCTGTTGTTGGCCTCCTACAATGATTTAAAAACTAGGAATTTACAACTGTGATTCAGAGATTAGACTTCTAACTTGAATAGCTATTTCAATCATCATGAAGGTTCATTTAACTTGTCAATCTAGGGACGTGAACTTGAAATGGGTCAACATAGTATGTGAACTAGGAACCCAAAGTAGCCATTTTCATTCTACAGCTAAGAAAGACATAATGTTGAAAGTAAATTACTTGGAAAGGAATAACATAAATGATGAACATGAACCAAAAACCATACTAAGCTTGAAATGCATGACAAAAATAAAAATATGAACAACAAACAAGAAACTACTATGTTTACTTTGGTTGTAGGAATAGTCACAAAATGGAATTCTAGTGGCTGTAGGAACAGTCAATGCCAGATTCTTGACTAATTATTAAACATAAAGTAAATTGCTTGGAAAGGAATAACATAAATGATGAAAATCAACCAACAACCATACTAAGCTTGAAATGCCTGACAAAATTAAAAATCTAAACATCAAACAAGAAACTACTATGTCTACTTTGGCTATAGGAATAGTCACAAAATGGAATTCTAGTGGCTACAAAAACAGTCAGTGTCATATTCTTGACTAATTACTGAACAAAAGGTAATAAATAGGCTAAACTAAGATAAAGAATAGATTTCTCACCAAGTGGGCCCCCTTGGATGAATATCCTCTACTACTAATTAAAGCTTAGATGCTCAAACTTAGAACTTTATTTTATTGATCAGGAAACATGAGTACAATAGAGTAGTGTAACTGTATCACTGGAATCTAAGAATGAAAGTGCAATATCAAATCACACAACCAACCCATTTAGAAGGAGCATCTAATCCTTATTTATACTACCAAATAAGCAAATCCATGAATTGGAAGGATGCCATTTTAGGGAAAGTAGAGAAAGTGGAGAGACAGTTACACACACATGGAATCTGGTTAGACGTACCTACTTCAATGCAAATTTAGCATAGCAATAATAATTCCTATATTCAATCAACATCAATAAATATCATTTACAAGGTGGTTACATTCAATTTTCATGAGGAATCTCCTAACGTTGACCTCCTTTGACCTTTGAATGATTCCCTTGCTAGATGTTATGGTGCATGCCCAGCTGGCAGTGTCTTTCTTAATATAGTATCCTCAAATTATATTTGCATGAAAATGTTGGTATGCACAATAATTGCATATATGTAACCACCTTAAAGAAAATTCATTAACCACATACAAAATCAATATAGATAGTCCATATAACATGCCAATTCCATTAAAGATTTGCAGAAATAAGATTAGGCCCAATGTCTATAGTTCTGAGGAAATATCATAAGAAATATCAACACTTAGCATCAAGGTCCATGAAAACTTCAACAAATAAATCATAAATTCTACCCAAAATTGGACCATAAACTAGACTTATCACTTCCGCAAACCTAAGTTTTTGCTAGTCCTCCAGTAGGGGAAGGGTTTTTCTTCTGCTTGTTCAATGCTCTAAAATTTGCAATTGACAACTGTCCTATATTAGTGTTTGTTGTGTGTGAATCAAGGTCCCAATAGAATCCTCCCAATCTATCTAATCTGCTCCATCTCTATCTCTCTACAACAATATCATAGTGGTAAAACCTAAAGTTTGGTACATGCCACATCATAATGGGTGGCTGAAAAGTCAAGGGAAGCCAAAATCATCCCTTTGTTCTTCCAATCTATATATATCTATCAATTCTTTTAAGTGTTGAAACATAGTTCTAGAGGGAATGAGGCTCATCCTATTTTAGCTCATCAGTTAGGTTGTTCCATCTTTGTGAGAGGTATCTCTTCATAGTTTCCTCTTTTGCTTTTTCCTTCACCTCGTGCTCACTATAGACTGCTTCTGTCCAAGGCATAATCCTATTACCATAGCTAGGTTTGAAAAGCATTCTATGCCATTCCCTTTAAATGTCCCTTGGATTCCATGATTCAGCCCTGATGGCCAGAGGGATGTTAGATTCCATTTGCTTATAAGCCCCATATTGTTGTCCCCAACTGATCTCATTTTGTACCCAAGACATGAATGCACTTAATTGGACATCCCCAACATACATGAGTGGATTCCAATCATGGTCTTGAGTCACAACATAATTATGCAAATAAAACTCACACAACAAATTCTTCATTTCAAGGGAAGCAATTAGATAAGCATTGAAAAATTCAATAGGAGTCTCAATGGAAGGGTGAAAACCTGATACAATCCTTTCCAGCTTAAAGGAAATATATTTCTCCTTCAAATGAAGAGCATAGACCCTTGGAGGGGTCCTGCACTCTAAAATCTATGATACCAAGGTTGCCATATTGTCCACTTTCTTCTTCAAGGTGGCAATTTTTGCATCCTTATCTTCAATCTCCTCATCTTTCTTTTCAATTTCCTTCTTCAATATGTGTTTCCCCTCCTTCCATTATTATTCCCTTCTTTGCATCTCATTCCATAAATGCATAGCTACCATGTGCATTGAAAAATCAGGGGGGTTATGCATTCCTACCAACATGTTCCCTGACATTGATGCTTGCTCTCCATATAGCACTAACTATAAGGATTCAGGTTGTCTCGTCAATTTTAGTTGTAGGAGCACTAATTTCTCTTGTTCTTGCTATTTCTATAGGAACTCTTTCTCTTATTCTTGCTCTTGCTCATGCTATAGGATCTCTTGTTGAAGGAAATCCTAATTTTCCTCATACCCTTGATTCTCCACTTTTTTTGCAATATCAACAAGATATGCAAATTTTATGTTTGTTGTCGTCTTAAATATATCCTCTTCCTCGACATTCACCTTCCCCATTAGAGCTTCTATGTCCCCCTATGATATTTATCTAGACTTAGGGCTTTCCTGCAAAGGCATACCAAAGGCTAGTCTAGATGGTCTTGATTTCCTGGGAGGGCTCTCATGTTTTTCTTTGGCTGTAGGATGAACAATATCAACTTTCCACTTCTTAAAGCTTAGTACTTCTTTTTCTGTCAACCATTTTTATCTTTTCCTTTTCTCATTTCTACCTCTCTCTTCTATGCCCTAGTTTTCATTAGGATTCCAAGTGGAACATCATCATTAGAATTTGGGGAGGAACTTTCTTTTTCTAAGTGCTTTGTCCCAGAAGAGCTAATTTCTATGGTTTCTTCTATTTCCGGAGGGTTTACACTAGGGCCTACACTAGAGATTGAAGCACCAAGAGTGGATTCAGTCATTCTCAATCTCCTACTAGACCTATGAGGTTGAGGTAAGACCCTAGGTTGCAAGTTCTCAAGTATAATTTGATCATTTTTTATGAATTCTTCCTAGGTCATTCTAGACATATCATGTAGAGATTTCTCAACTAACAATTTAATCAAACAATGGTGGGAAACATAATTGTCCCTACCTTTTTGAGTCTCAACCACCATGATTGAAAGAAGGTTGTATATCAAATTTGACACATTCATCCTCCTCTCGTGCCTCAAGTGATTTAAAAGTTTGAAGTGCATGGAATGTAGATTCAACAGGCGACCTTCACAGGTAATGTATCTTATGAAATAGACAACTACCTACTTCCATGGCTCGAGTAGAGAGGTTCTCTTCACACCTTGTTTATCTATGATCAATAGAGGGTCACTTGGTTCTGTAAATTTGACCCTAGCTGACCTGGCATCTTTGGAGGTAGGGTAATGTTCACCATTAGTAGGTAACCCTGTAACTTCTGGAATCCTTTCTTCAATCGTCATGACCTCCAACCCTTCTACCATGACCTTCCCTTCAGACAATGTCTAGGAAAATTCTAGTGCAATGTCTTCATCAAAACTATCCAGCTCCAGGAAGTAGTCTAACTACCTGCAGTTTTTGAATTCGGCCAGGCAAGGTGCATCCTGTAGTAATACATCGTGCTTTGTGGGTTCATTTTGAATTAACCCACCTCCCATTGTCTACAATCAAATAACCAGTCTATAGTTTCCTTCTTGCAATTCTCACCTAAAAACAAAATTCACCTTCCTACAACACTTGCCAAATTTCCAATGCCAACGTCGACTGAATTTTCCCTTTATACATTACCTTTTGTTTGTAGCTTGATATTATGATAGGGTCAGTAATAGCAAGGAAGGATTAATAAAGGAAAGCTATGATGGAGAGAAATGGTGGTGATAGTTGGTGTCACCTCACACATGCGAGCCATCCTCTCACTAAAATTTTAAATTAGCTCAATTTAAATTTTTCTGACATAGACCAACATGGACTAACATGTGGGAAAAGTATTCACATATTTTTCCTCCCCCCAACCTAAATTTGGGCATGTGTCCTCACATGCGAGAAGATGATTTGACAAGGGTAGGGAATAATGGTATGCTATGGTGAACATCCATATTAGCATACAACAATTAAATGAATGCACTAAAGACAATTAAGATATAGCAATTAATGCACGCATACCTGAATGTGTGGAGGATTCCTTGCAAAGATTGTGGAGAAAGTATCGTTCACCTTTTTAGAAAAGAATGTGAGAAATTAATGAAAATGAGGTGGAATGGGATGAAGTGAAGTGATGGAATTGGGAGAAAGGTGGAGATGGATGGGCGGATGGGTGGATGGGTGAAGAAGTGGACTCCCACTGAAGTGGAAGTCTTTATTATGATAAGTACATACCTCAATTAGCCAAAAAGAGGGACACTAGGTCCACTTCCTTCAACTGTAGGAAGCTCGGGTGCAACATGCTAAGTGAACTACTATAGGAACTCCTCCTTGGAAGTTGGCTTGTGATACAATCTAAGGTGATGACCATTGACTATCAACTTGAATCTGATTGGGTCAATAGTATTGAGCTTAACAAAATCATTAGGGAATACTTCAACAACCTCATATGGCCCTAGCCATCTTGTCTACAATTTTGTTACATTATCCTGATACCTGGATTCATAGAGTAGTGCCTAGTCACCTAGCTAGATTTCTTGTCCTTGATCAATTTAACATGCCACTTTATTCTCTGATTCTGCACTACCCCTATGTGATGCAAGGTGCTATCCTCATCTTATCGAAATCATTTAGCTGCATGATTCTTTCGCTTTGTGCTTTAGAGATATCCATCCCCAAATATACTACAATCCTAATAGTCTTATGTTCAAATTCAATGGGCATCATGGTTGTTTTTCCATATAACAACTCAAATGGAGTGAAGCCTATAGTTGTTTTCCAAGTAGTTCTATAGGCCCAAATAGCTTATGGTAACCTATTTTCCCAATCCTTTCTATGGATAGCTACTATTTTCATCATAATAACTTCAATTTCTCTATTGATCACCTCAAATTGGCCATTGGCCTAGGGGTGATAAGGAGTAGACTTTCTATGTCTTATATTGTACTCATTGACCAGTGCTACAACAAGGGTTGATGTGAATTGAGCCCCTTGATTAGTTACTATCTCTCTTGGAACTCCATACCTTGTGAAAATATCCTCATAAAGGAATTTTGCAACCTTGCTATCTCTTGCATGCTTCATGGCCTTAACTTCTACCCACTTTGTTACATAATCAGTGCATACCAGGATATAAGACTTACCATTTGATGGAGGGTCAATGGGTCCTAAAAAATCCAATCCCCACTTGTCAAAGGGAGTGATTACTGCCTGAGGATAAGTGGTATCTCATCTAATTTGGTTGGTCTTCCCATTGTTTGGCATTTGTCACATTTTCTTGTATACCTTCCTGCATCCTTGTGGAGTGTTGGCCAGTAATATCCTATGTTCAAAATCTTCATTGTTTTCCTCTTGCTTGTAAAATTTCCTCCACATGGTTCATTGTGATATGCATGCAAAATTTCATATGTCTCATCTTCTCTCACACATATCCTCATGACATGGTTTGGTCCAGTATAAAATAAACATCCAACAATCCATGAGAAAGGAAAATATTTCTCAATGAGTGCCCTTATCTCTTTTGGAGAGAAGTGAGGAGTAACCCTACCTGTGACCAGATAATTAGCTATGTCAACATACCAGGGTGTTTGTACACTAATGGAGAATATATGTTCATCAAGAAAAGAGCCATCTATAGCTTGATTATCCCTTGATGTAGTCAACCTTGAAAGAAAATCTGCAACAACATTAGCCTTCCCTGCTTTATCCACAATGGTTATTTCAAACTCCTGCATCAACAATAACCATCTTGATAGCCTACCAGAGATTAGAGGTTTATTCGTGAGATATCTAATGGTTGCATGATCAGTGTGCAAAAATATTTGGTAACCTATTATGTAATGCCTAAATTTGTTCAAGGCGTAGATCGCTGCCAACATTTCTTTTTATGTCACTGTATACTTGAATTCAACTCCCTGCAAATTTTTGCTGACAAAATAAATGGAATTTTCAATAGCTCCTTTCTATCCTAAAAATAATCCTATGAAATAGTCTAATGCATTTGTATGGATTTGGAAAGGAAGCTCCCAATTAGGTCCTTTGAGTACAAGAGCATGAGTCAAGGCTACCTTCAAATCAAAAAATTCCTTGTCACAATCTTCAGTCCACTAGAATTCAACATCTTTAGTGAGAAGAGTATATAATGGTGCTACTATTTTTCTAAAATCCTTGATGAAACACCTATAATTTCTTACATGGACCAAGAAACTCCTAACACCCTTCTATTTTGTAGGTGTGGGAAGATTTGTGATCACCTTAATCTTTGCAGGGTCTACTTAAATTTCTTTGTGGGAGATGTAGTGGCCAAGGACTACACCTTCTTGCATCATCATGAAGCACTTTTCACTATTTAAGGATATATTTTGGTCTTCACATCTCTATAGGACTCTTATAAGATTTTCCAATGCCTAATTGAAATCAACACCATAGGTGGTAAAGTCATCCATATAAATTTCCATGCAATCAAGAGAGATATCTAAAAATATGCTAATGACTATCCTCTGAAAGGTTGCAAGTGCATTGCATAAGCCAAATGGGAGTGTTGAGTAGGCATAGGTCCCCCATGGATAGGTAAAGGTGGTCTTCTCCTAGTCCTCTAGTGTAATTTGGATCTAGTTGTAGCCGTTGAATCCATCTAGAAAAGAAAAGTATTGCTTTCCTGCAAGTGAGTCCAAAATTTGATCCATGAAAGGTAAGGGAAAAAATTCCTTTTTGGTGTTAGCATTGAGTTCCCTGTAATCAACAAAAACTCACCATTTCCCTCCTTTCTTGGGAAAAATCACTAATGGAGACACCCACTAGCTATCTAAAATGGGGTAGATAAATCCTACATCTAGCAATTTATGTAGTTCTCTTTTTACAATTTCTCTCAATGCAGAGCTAAGTCTTCTTTGTGGCTACCTCACTAGTGTGAAATTATCTCTAATGTAAATTCTGTGAGTACAAAGCTTATGGTCCAATCCCTTCATATCATGATAGTCCCACACAAATGCATGTTGGTGAGTCCTTAATAAGTTTGTCAATAACAATTGTTGTTCTTCACTCATTTTGATGTTAACATTCAAATATTTTCCTTCTGACACTTGCACTTGTGTACTTAATTCTATCATGGTTGCTTCATTAATGCATGGTACCTTTAGTTCATATGGAATCAATGTATGGGACATAATTGTTGCTATAGGAAGTTTGGCTATAGGAAGAGTGGCTATACGAAGAACGGTTACATGAAGAACATTTGCAAGAATAGTGGTTGCAGGAAGAGCAGGTAGAAGTGTCTTGACTAGAGCAGCAGAATGAGAAGATGATGCTTCCTCCACTTCACAATGGTTTTTAATGATTTTAGCCAATACTTCATCTTCATCTTGAAGCTGCATGAAGGAGCTTCTGCCTAACATCATAAGTTGCACCACAAAATTAACTTCCTCGGCCTCTTCACCAACATGTGGCCATACGGGATTATCCTCGTCATGTGATGGATGAGTAGGAGGATAAATAACAAAATTTTTGGTGCTCTTCCCATCAGAAATGGTCATGTCACTTGACCAACATCCAATAAATGCATTTGTAGTTTCTAACCATTGCCTTCCAAGAATAATGTGATACTTGCCTAGTATAGCTTTAGGAGAAAGAATCATGAAGTTTGTTGGGTACTCCTAGGAGTCTATAATTATCATGAGGTCCTCCACTATACCATCAAGCTTAACAAAAGAACTATCATCAAGCTACAGGATACTAGGAGTAGATCTCATGCTGGAACATTTAGTTGCTACAGGATGTCCTTAGTCATTACATTTATTATTTCCCCTAAATCAATTAGAGCATTCTATATTTGAATCCCATTTATAACAACTGCTACTAGAGGACTACCTAGGTCATTTTACTTAGGAAAAATCACTTTTCTAAGAATTATGTCAGCCAGATATCCCACCACTTGAACCATAGTGGGATCTTTCTTCTTGTTGCTTGGATTCTTGAGGCATGCTTCTTTGATTGCCTTGTCATAGATTGGGACATCCTTTATGGCCTGAAATAGAGGTATCTAGACACATATATACTTTAGCTGATCCAAGATGTCAAAGGTTGTGTCCTAATTTTTCTTCCTTCTTAGAAACTTCCAATCTCTGAGGAAATGGTGGGTCTTGTTTAGTTTTCTTGACTTGGACTGGTTCAGGATTTTTAGGTGCACTTAGTTGAATGAGATCATTCAGAGGTTCATCTTCCTCTTCCATAGGAAGCTTAGTGATAATGGGCTTGGAAGGGGCTGGTAAAGTATTTCTTGAATGCAAGTGGATGTCACTTGCACTCACAACAAATGTAGAGAATTGGTTTGAATTAGTAGAGTATACAGGCTACTATTTTGGTTTGTTATTTGGATTGGGTGTGGGATGAGCTAGTAGCTGAGTAGGTTTAGGTGAATTTGAGATTGAATTAGTAGAGGGAGGCATTATAGCAGGTTGTTGGGGTTGAGAAGGTGGCTTCATGTAACTAGTTGTCTAGATAGGCCATTGTTGTCCTCCCCTCCATTGATTTGTTTGTTGCCAATTTCCCTGAGGTGGTTTCCAATGCCCTTGAAATTTTTGCCAACTCCCCTGAGGTTGTTTCCACTAGGGTGAAGAGTTTTGATGATTGGGCCAAAAATTTGGAGGGTTACCCCAAGGCTATGGTGGATATCCTCCATAGCTGGATGGATATGGGGGTTGTCATTGGTTACTAGATGAATAGGAATTGAAATATGCTAGTGGATTTGGTGGCATACCTTGTCTTGGAGCCCAAGGCATTCTTTGTGCAACATAGTAGACTTGATCTTCTTCAATCTAAATTGGTTTGAACTCAGGTGGAATTTTCTTACTTTCAATATTAGCTACCATCTTGCATCTATAGTCCTTCTTATTTTGTCTGCAATGAGGGAAATACTCTGCCAACATTGCCTCTGCCTCCTCTTGTTTCTTCTTAGCCTAAAGTGTATCTAGCAGAGTAGCTAGATTTTTTATAATGTCTTGCTTCAAATATGCCAGAAAGTGTGTGATCTCCATCCTTGAAACTCTACTGGTAGATGACTTACCCATAGAGGATTGGTAAGCTCTCCCTTTCTTTGAAGCTACCCTAGAATAGTTCTAGCATATTTTCTTGATATCCTCCCAAGGAACTTGGGAGATATCTCCTCCTCCCATCAGATCCAAGGCATTAGTGCAATTGTCATTAATTCCTCTCAGGAAAAACAACTTTTGTGAGTCTTCATTAAGTGTATTATGTGGGTATTTTTGTAGGAAAAATAGAAACCTTGTATTGTAATCCTCCAGGCTCTCATCTTCCTTTTGCAGTATCCTAAAAATGTCACCTCCTCTCAAGTCATTGTCCCTGCAATAATCCTTGTATTTCTCAAGGAATTTTGTCTTCATGTCCTCCCAAGTTTCCATAGTATCTTTTCCTAGGTGCATGAACCATCTTAATGTAGCTTCTTTCAGAGTGGTAGGAAATAGCTTAAGCCTATGGGCATCAGTGGTATAGTCATAACTCCTATAGAGTATGTCAAAATCAAATAAGAAGGTATTAGGATCTTCTGTGACAAGTCCATAAAACTTGGGGAGTGCTGAAGTATGGATGTTTTTGATGTTTTCAACTTCATTCTGATGGGCAATGGGGAAAGGAAAATTTGGTTGGTTAGGTTTATTTCTATTTGCATCACCCATGTCTGCTTGATGTAGTTCCAAAGAAAAGGGGTTCTCAAGTTGATTTTAGTCTTTAGAGGAAAATTTAGAGCTACTCATATAAGGAAATGCATCAACAAAGGGGTGTGGATATTATTCTCCTTCTTCTCTTGGAAAGTTATGATATTCAACTATCTGGAATGGATTAGGATTATTAGGAAGGAATCTCCCATAAGCATCTCTTCTCCTTCGTCTATGCATGTAGTATCAACTCACTATCAGCCAGCTCACACAAAGAATTTGTAAACAATAAGGGGGGTCATTACTTCCTAAATGAGGGGCATACTAAGAATAAATTTCAGAAATACTACAACAAGAAGACTATAAATGAGTCCAAATAACTTCCTAGTTTGACACCATCCCTGGCAATGGCACCAAAAATTTTGGCCTCCTATAATGATTTAACAACTAGGCCTTTACAACTAGGATTCAGAGATTGGAAATCTAACTTGAATAGCTATTTCAATCATCATGAAGGTGCATTTAAATTTCCAACCTAGGGATGTGAACTTGAAATGGGTCAGCACATTATGTGCACTAGGAACCCAAAGTAGCCATTTTCATTCTACAACTAAGAAAGACATAATGCTAAAAGTAAATTTCTTGGAAAGGAATAACATAAATTTTGAGCATCAACCAACAACCATACTAATCTTGAAATGCATGACATAAATGAAAATTTTAACAACAAACATGAAACTACTCTGTCTGCTTTGGCTGTAGGAACAGTCACAGAATGGAATTCTAGTGGTTGTAGGAAAAATTAGCACCAGATTCTTAACTAATTACTAAATAGAAAGTCATAACTAGGATAAACTAAGATAAAGGATAGATTTCTCACCAAGTGGGCCCCCTTTGATGAATATCCTCTACTACTAATGAAAACTTAGATGCTCAAACTTAGAAGTTCATTTTATTCATCATGAAACATGAGTACAATAGAGCAGTGTAACTATATCACTGAAAACTAAGAATGCAAGTACAATATCAGATCACGCAACCAACCCCTTTAGAAGGAGCATATGATACATATTTACACTACCAACTAAGCAAGGAGGTCAACTCCATGAACTAGGAGGACACCATTTTAGGGAAAGCAGAGAAAGTGGAGAGGCGGTTATGTGCACATGGAATCCGGTCAGACATGCCTGCCTCATTGCAGATTTAGCGCAACAATAATGCCTATATTCACTCAACATCAATAAATATCATTTACAAGGTGGTTACATTTTATTTGCATGATGAATCTACTATCGTCGACCTCCTTTGACCTTTGAACGATTCCCTTGCTAGACGTTATGATGCATGCCCAGCTGGCGATGTCTTTCTCAATTTAGTATCCTCAAATTATATCTGCATGGAAATGTTAGTAAGCACAATAATTGCATATCTATAACCAAATTAAAGAAAATTCATTAACCACATACAAAATTAATATAGATAGTCCATATAACATGCCAATGTCATTAAAGATTTGTATTAATAAGATTAGGCACAATGTCTATAGTTTTGAGGAAATATCATAAAAATATCAACACTTAACATCAAGGTCCATGAAAAATTCAACAAATAAATCATAAATTCTACCCAAAATTGTACCATAAACTAGACTCATCACCTACATCCACTAACACATGCACATGGTAGTTAATTGTTCATAACATATGTTGTATACATAAACATTTCCAAAGTTAGAATAATAATAATTCAATAACTTTTCATTCACATATATGAAGTGTTTCACCAAGAATAACATAAACTAAGGTAATATCGAATGAGATAACATTCATATTGATAACAAGGTACAAGCATAATTCATTCATCTCTAGAATTCACATTACATTCATAGTTACCCTATGTTGTAATAGTAAATAGTAACTTCACAATTGGGGTGTAACATGAAAAATCTATTATAATTTCAAATGAGCCATCAATCTAGTCACTTCACCCCATTCAATCACAAGGAAAGGTTAAAAATCTGATTGTTAGATCAAGCTTCATTAATGCATCCAAACTACCCTTTCCAGAAATGGATCCTTTTATAGTCAACGATACTAGACAATCTGTTTTTGGGTTTACACATGACTTATAGTATATAGGACTGCCTAGTACTCCATATAGGAAGCATCTAACTATGCCACAAATGAGATGTACATACCCTATTCCAATAATATTTGAACTTGTAATCTCTCTTTCAAGAGTACAAAAAAAGAACATTATTCTCCCAAAATATGAAGTTCACTGGTCATGTCGACACTACATAGGTCAAAATCTAAGAAATCCATGTCTAAAAATATGGATTGTAAGTACCTACCACATTATCATCCATAGCCAATGGTGAAGGAAAATTTAAACCTATAGAATTGACATGATTCAATGACCTTCATGGCAGAATTAATGACATGTATTTCCAAGACAACTAGAGACTCAAATTTGAAATTCTATAAATAAATGTGCCTCGGGCCATTCTTCTATTTGGAAACCAAAAATCCTAAGAGAACTTAAGATTTGTTGAGAAATTGAAAATTTTAGAAGAATTTAGTAAATAGTGTGGGCAAAAAATTGCATCTAAAATCAAACTGCAAAAGCAAGAAACTAGCAAAGGTCTACCACAATGGGGAAAAGAAGGGAGAAGCAAAAGCAGGTGAAGGTTTCAATCTTAGCTCCATCATAAGAGAGAGATAAATTCATTACAAATTTGGATCAATCATGTATTTCACATAGATATTTATCCAAATGAGATGGTTGAAAAACTACGTAATCTCATTTCCTATTCTCATACCGTAAAACCTATGTTAGTCAGAGATGATGGATGCCATATTTGTGATGTCCACATTTCTACTAGCCCCACATCATTCAGGCATGGGAGAAAATATAATATTTATGCCCCAACATATTTACATCAACATACATCGAACATACTTACTCCAACATGTATTGTACTAATTGTAAACAAAGATTTTGGCACCCAAGGATCTTTCTAGCCCTTTCACCTAAAAGGGGAAAGATGGGCCAAAGTGAAATCTATACATTCAAACTTAATGTGATATGGATGCAATATTCCTAGATGAGATGACCTAAATGCAAATGACTGATAAAATAGATTGATTATGTATGCAAAACTAAGAAATGTAAAGTGTTTGAAAACACAATGTTGTATGCAAAAAGACCTAGAAAGATGAATATAAATGCAAGTAAAACAAAACAGAAAGCTATAAAACTGAATGTGTGCACCTGTAAACTTGCTAAGGATTGGAAATGACTCTAAAATTCTAAAAATTCTAATTTTTTGCTTGGTGTGACTCATTCGCCATTCTAGGAAAATCAGACCCAATTCTGAAAAACTGCACCGGGGCATGTTTTAGCCAAATGGGTGTCCAAACCTGCAAAAATATCCAAAAAATAGGTATAGTGGGACTCATTCACCACTCTCGGTGAAATAGTCCACTTTGGCTTTTCTGAAAACTCAAAAGTGGAATCTAAAGCTCTCGATCTGCTCAATCTGCACCTCCAGGTGTCTGGATCTGAAACCTTGATTTTTAGCACTGTTGGTGACTTTTGTGTAGGTTTTGATCTTTCCAATAGGGAGATAAATTCAACAAGTTTGAAACCTATTCTTCAATCATTTCCAAGCCATCCGAGCACCTAAATCTACAAATACACAACAAAAGAAAGAGAAATGTTGATTGTTAGGGGATGGGGGTTTTCCTTGGTCAAAACCCATTTAGGTAATTAAAACAAAATAATGAAATAAGATAATAAAGCATGAAATATGAAAAAATGCATTTAGATACTTTCCATGATGAAGGATCTTGAATTACTACAACAATGGATGAAGAATATTTCTTTTGAATGCCTTAGAAGTGGTCTTGAATGCTCTCTAAATGACCTAACCCTAACTTGCTTGATTTGACAACATGGATGAAGGATGAATGAATGGGTGAATTAAATTATTAGGTTAATGAATTAGGGTTAAAGGTCTCCTTTTATAAACAAGTGGCTAGAATAAGGATCATGATCAAGGTCCAAGATTAAATTAGAAAATAACTTAATCAAGGGTGGAGGTTAATTGAGAGAAGAAAGACATGGATAGATAAAGACTTGAGGTGGAAGATAAGATTGGCACGAACAAAGAGGTGATAGGAGAAATAATAAAGATTATTTAATTTATGTGGCCAACATAGGAGAAATAAATAAAATATTAATTTTATTTATTTAAAAAGAAAGGTGAGAAAAAATAATGAGATAATTAAATAATTAAAAATAATTATTTAATTGGGGAGGTAAAGAAAGGATATATAATTAAATAAATATAACATTTATTTAACTATAGAGATAAAAGGGTAACAAATAATTAAATAATAATTATTTAATTATAGAAGAAGATGGAAATTCTAACTTTTGAATTAAAATAATATTTAATTCAAAAGTGGGGGAGAAAGGACTAGGATAAGTGCACCAAGATGGTTCCCAAAAAGGGGGCTTAAGTGGCCACTTTTTTTCTGAAATAAGGAAATACTAACCTTGGATGTGAAATTGAAGATAGCTACACTCAAAATTTTGAGATGGAACAAAAACAAGGATCAAAGTGCTCCAAGTCTACTTTCTAAACTACTAATTTATTTTTAAAATGGTTGAGATTAAGGGGTTCAAAAGAGGGATGTACAAAAATTTTTGTTTTTTTTGTCAGAAAAACATAACATAGCAACTCTTGTATGACCCTAGCATGGTGAACTTTTTTGTAGTATTTTTAAAAT
Source organism: Sequoia sempervirens (assembly GCA_007258455.2). Classification (NCBI taxonomy): domain Eukaryota; kingdom Viridiplantae; phylum Streptophyta; class Pinopsida; order Cupressales; family Cupressaceae; genus Sequoia; species Sequoia sempervirens. Next base: position 38,248,506 of record VDFB02086081.1, on the reverse strand, counting down.
TTCTATAGTCAGAAGTTAGCTAACAATATCTAGTTGATGCAAGATTTTTCTGATAATTTTTTAATGAATATTTGATTTTTTACTAATTTTCTAAGCGGGCACTTCCTAAAAAGTAGAATTTTGGCCATTATCCCCCTACAAATTTTGAAAAGTAATATATTTTTTTAATTTTTATTTTTTAAAATTTGTAGAATGGAGTCTAGTTTCTAAAAATATAATTTATTTGAAAATTTGATGAATGGTTAATTTATAACAAAAAAAACACCAAACACTACTTTTTGACAAAAAAAAGACATACAAACAAAAGAAATTATGGATGAAAGGCCTAACATTGTCAAAAAGTGAAAAAAAATACATCATTGGAAAGCTAAGAGAGAACTTAACATTAACCATGTGTTCAATTTTGTCGATATTGAACTAGATGCAATTATGATGGTGAGCACGAACCTGATTATGTGAAAAATTGTAGAATTTGCAAAAAACACGTCTCTAGTCATTGGGAATGCCCTCCAAGCCTTTGGGTTGGTATTCCAAGGAAAATACCAAAGGTAAGGCTCAGGAATTCCCAAAGAAAAATATAATGCATGTGCATTATGTGTTAGTTTTGATATTTTTTTCTTCTCCAGGGAACATGTCTAGCAACACATAATGCGCTTGTGTTATGTCTTCCTTTAGTTAAATGCCACTTTATTGAATGTTTGTTGATATGTTTGTATGTATATGTATTATGGTATGTCATGT
>VDFB02086081.1:38191997-38247665 GCA_007258455.2 Sequoia sempervirens | reverse complement strand
CCTCTATCTCTCTCCTCTCTACCCTTAACCCTCTCTCCCTCTATCTCTCTCCCACTCCCTCTCTCTCTCTCTCGACCCTCTCCCTCCTACCCCCTCTCCCTCTCTTAGGTCTCTCTCTCTCTCTTAGTCACTCCCTCTTTCCCTCTCCCCTCTACCTTTAATCATAAACCTTAAACTCTTAACCCTTAAATTCTCTACCCTCTACCCTTGGCCCTTCCCCCCTCTATCTCTCTTCCACTCCCTTCCCCCCTTTCTCTCTCAGGTATCTCTCTCTCTCACTCACTCCCTCTATCTCTCATCCCTCTAACCTTAACCGTCTACCCTATAAATCTTAAAAAAAACCAACTTTATTATAACACAAGAATGTTATGAATAAGTAGAGACATGGCCATTTAGCAAGAAATAATGTGCTTGTGTAATAACAAAAGCGCATTCTAACACGCGCACATTTTTTATTACACTAAAAATGGTTAAAAAACACAATATACCCATGATGTTGGCCCACATTATGCATATTTTCCTGGTTCTGCGCGTGCTCCGACAAAAAGTAGCTTTTTGGTGATTGAGTGAAGTGTGCATGCATGATTTTTAGATTCCACCACCTTTTTAATGATATTTCCATCACTTTTGCATGAAATAGCAGATTTTTCACGTTGAAAGTCATATAATATGAATTCAAGTTTGAATTACAGTGATAACTGATATTCAATTAAAGTTTGGAGGGGAACAAGCTTTTGAAAAAGTCAAATTTTTGAGGAGTTTGAGGAAAGAAGAAGCAAAGGCTACATAATTTGGTAGAACTCCATTTGAAACTTTGGTTTTTTAAGTATGTGAAGTCTTTTTACATTTTCTTTCATTCTATTATGGCTTGCTTTCATTTTTATTGTTTTGCTTATTCCATGCTGATAAAATTGTTTGTTTGTCATGTTACAACCTTAGGTTGTCAATGCACATTTTAAATTACACAATTCTATACACTTTCCTATTACATTTTTAAACCACATCTCTTTGAGGAATTTTGTTAAATTTAACAATTGACTTTCTTTGTGTATGCTTCCAAAGCTTTCATTGAGGTATTTTGTCAAATAGTTATACAAACCAGTTGATTTCCTTGTCTATGCTACCAAATTTTCCATACATATCTCTAAAAAATTGGAATATACTGCTAATGCAGTAGGGGGAGGCCTACAACATACAAACACACAACTCCAATCTACAAAAAAAAATTCAATTTAGAATTTCATCATGACCTCTTCTTTCAACAAATTCACATTGTTTAGGTTGTAGCATATCAAATTCACTCAATTGGGTATAATTCCCCACACAACCTTCTCACTTCTCAATAGACCCCCAAATCCAAAAACAGTCTTTACTTAGGTCTCAAAACAAAAGATTTTCCAAGTCTTAGGACCTTGCATGCTCAAATAGTTTTCCAATAAAAAAACCCTCAATTTTCTCATAAATATCTTGGGTTTTCTATATTTCACAACTCCAAGGCCTTCCAAGCCTCACCAAAGCATCAAACAAAATAAACCTTCACTAGGCCTTTAGCCTCATTAGATCTCAAAAACACCACTTTGGTTCCTCCTTTTCATGAAAAAAACTCACATTCTCAGCCTAAGATAACATCACCAGCCCTATAGATGCCTTACCACTATTAAAAGAAACATGAAACTTGAAAACAACATATTACAAGCCTTTCCTCCAAATCACAGGTCACCACAGTAGGAGGAAAGGCTCCATCTTTAAATTAAAGTAAAACTCATACCCTACTGGTCTGTACAGACTGGTCATGAAGAATGGAGTTTTTTGTTCACCAAAACAACCAAAGGAGTCTCAAAATAGATTGAAGTCCAAGTTAAGACCTGCCTAGGCTTAGAAACCATATGTTTTATTGATAGTAGCACTTTACAAACATTCCAAAACTTGAAAACTGTTGAAACAAGCCTAATATACCCTGCTCATACTCAATCTAACATAAAATAATGCTACCCAACTCAGAAACTCAATTTTAGACACCAAAAGCTCAATTTTTTTAAGGGAAACTAACATTTGAAAGAGGTGACCGTTGGTCTCCCTCTTTAATAAACTTTTACAACCCTTCTCTATTAGTCAATTTGACTTGACTTAGCACTTTTTGTACAGGTAAAATTATTCGTCATGTCGAAGAGAAGAACTGTTAAAAGGAAAAAACTAATAGATGATCAGCTCCAAGCCTTCAGAGATAAAGAGAAAAAACAGATGAGGGAATATCGTGAAAATAAAAAATTGGGAACGATTGACGAAAACAAGCCAGTTGAAGAGGAACCTCAATTGTCAAAAAGAGAAAAGAAATTGGCAGCACAAAGGGCACGAATACGAAAGAGTCGTGCTAGGGGAGATGCAGATATCGTAGTTGGAGACACACCCTCTACCACAAGTGAATACGAAGGGACACCATTAAGCACAAGCGAATATGGAGGGACACCATCTACCACAAGTGAGTATGGTTGGACACCATCCACCACATCTGAAGTTGAGAGTACATCATCACTCGGATTTGATGGAAAAGGTATGCCATCATTCCCACGTGAACCTCAAGGTATGTATTCTATTTCCACCCTCAGTCGAAGGTACACAGTCTAGCCCACCTCAATTAAATATTGATGAAATTGCTAATGTTGAGATGTATGTACCTAAGAGAACACCACCTAGAATTTTGTGTAGAAAGCCAAATTTTTTGATTAATATTGATGAGGATATTTTGCAGCACATGGAAGGTAAGATTCCAAAATGCACTTGTAGAAGATATGTTGATAAGATTTGGAAAATGTTCTTTGAAAGGGTAAATGAGACCAGAAGATGTCAACTATTTTTTCAAATTATGTGGGGTTTAAAGTACAAAAACATCATGAAGACTCTTGGGTTGAGAACATCGAATGCGTCAAGTGAAAACAATATTGTGAAGAATCTAATGGATGCTTATGAGAGTGTGGGTAATACCTCACGCTCAAAGGATAGTAATGTCACCCGACGTTTCATTACATAGACTTTGGTAAGCTATCAAACAAAGAGATCTCGTCTCATTAAAAAGACAAGTGAACAAATGGGAATTAGTAGAAAAAAATTATCAAAATTCATTCAAAGGTGGAAAAGAATTGAGGGCACCGATTCAAATGAATTATGGGAATTCTCGGGAAGACTACCACATAAATATAAAAAAGTTGTTGAAGCATTGAGAACACTAATTGAAGATTACTGGAAGAATAATACAAGGCCATCTCTAAATCAAAGGGATGTCATAAGAAGGAGAATTGGTAGTCGGAACCATGAGCCACATCCAAAGCATTTTTTGGATACAAATCAAACCCAATTTTTTCATAAATTTCAAAATGCTTATCCTCAAATTAGTATTTCTCAAATATTTTTTGAAATTCTTAAACCTTTTTATTTCAAGATAAATCACACATGCACTACTTGTTGTTGTATACTACATATTGAATTCGCTAACCATTATGATGTTTATCATTCTATATGTTTAGATTTGCATACTAACGATGTTTTGCAAGATTGTGGCATAGAAGCCCCACCAAAATCTTCAAGAGATTTCTTATAAAAAATTCTATGTCAAATAGAGGATGGCAAAATATTCTACATGACAACATGCTTGGATGCTTCATGCGAGCATTGCGGTGGCTTGCAACGAATGCCAATATGTCAACATATGGAAAGCACAGATGAGGTGGGACATAAACTAGTAGATTTTGGGAAGTATAAAATAGTGGCATACACTAAAAAAGATGTGTCTCAAGAAAAAGGTGTGATTTGGTTATTGAGAAGATTCCAGTGTATCAGTTTATGTCCATGTTTCGTGAGAATCTAGTGTATGAGTATGCAAGGCATACCCATAGAGCCCGATGGTTGGACATGCAATTCAAGCTAGGCAAGGACACCTTTCTAGTTGGAAGCATAGTATCAGTGGTTGACTTTGCAGAAAACTACACTCTATAGCCATAGTGTGAGGTGCAATCATAGTATTACAACTCCACATAGGTTTCAATATTTGTGCACATAGCATTCATTCATGCAGTTCATAGTACAGAGGACCAAAAGAAGGTATGGAGGGAGTATCACTTTTACATTAGTGATGATCACACACATTCTATATAGTTTGTGCAAGGTTGCTTCTAGATGTTCTATAGTGATTTGGCTCGGAGGGACATAGCATATGGTCGGATAACTGTGCAGTACAGTTCAAGAACACATGCATGTTCTATTGGCTGTGTAGAATGCATCTCACTACAAGTGTTCAACATATGTAGAAATTTTATGAGGTCGGGAATGGAAAGGGGGAGCATGATGGTGCAAGAGCATGTGTGAAAAGAGCATTAGCACGAGAAGAGTTAAAGTATATAGACAGTGCAAAGTTGACAGATGCAATTTCAATCATCGAGTGGTGTAATGCTTCAATGGGTCTAGGTAATGAAGGTACATCTTTAGTTCATAGATTTTTTTGGTTGATGGATGATACTAACATTGCACCATATGAGGATTGTTGTACACTAACAGGATTGAGTGAGCTACACTCTTTCCTTAGCTCAAATGTAGGTTCATGGAGTATTGATACACATAAGATGGCATGCTTTTGTTCTTCATGTACAATGCAAGCCTGGAATGATTGTGAGTCAGGGGAGTGGGTTGAAAAATGGTTGACAAGTTATCTTGGCCCACTTCACACATATCGCCCTCCGATGGCATTGAAACTAATACAAATGAAATCATCAGTCGACTTTGACCACGTATCAGATCTAGTTCAACTAGGTAATATATCTACTTGCTTAGTTTTTGAAGTTACATATTGTTATCTTACTTTGTGTCATTGTGTTGAGGCCAAAAATAAATTGGAAGCCCCAATTATAGATGGAGAAAACATCGAATACCCTATAGGATCAGTTGTTGTTACTGGAACGTGGCTTAGAAGGTACCCACATAAGATTGTTAAACATTGGTTGTCTGAGGACTTTGACACGCATCGTAAGATTCTTCATTATTGGAACCTTGTTGTGGCATCCAATGTTCATTTGAGAAAATATGGGGGTAGACCTTTGAACAAGACCTTGTGGAAGGTCCGTGAGTCTGACCATGAGGCAATACTTGACACAATAAAGAGTAGAGCAGATTTAGATGGTTCATTGGATTAATTTGTAAGTATATGCACAATTGTTCTTATTAATTTATACTTGTATCCATGTTAATTTGTTTGATGCTAATGCTATCATATCTTATTTTACTTTTTGTATCTGTAAGTAACCCGGTAAACATTGAATGGTGTCCCCTTGCAGAAAATGCAGATTTATGAGCCATCCAAGAGAATCTCAGGCATAAAAACAATGCAACATCCCTATTTTGATGATCTTGAAAAATCTCAATTATGATTTTCAGCCATTACAAAAGTGTGTGCGAAGCTTGGTGAGGGAGTTTCAATTTATTCATTTGAAGTTAACCTTATCATGAGCACCTATGATGTAGACATTATAGGAGCATCTTGAATTTCAAGATATTCTAGATTCATGAGAGGTGTTGTATGCAATAGGTATCTTGGAACTCGTAGTGAAGATGTATGAGTAGGAGTGATTAAGTTGAGAGACTTCCATGCCTATTTGTAAGTGCCTTCCATCTATTTTCATTTCATTTCCATTTTGGACATGAGTTGTTTCTTTTTATTCTTTTACTTTGCCTATCTGTAACTAAACTAGTAAAAATTGATTGGTCTCTCCTTGCAAAAAATGCTGATTTTGGAGCCATCGAAGAGAATCTCAGCCAAAAAAGCAATGCAACATCCTTATTTTGACGATCTTGACAAATCTCAATTTTGGATTTCAAGCCATTATAAAAGAGTGTGTGAAACTTTGTGAGGGAATCTCAAGTTTCTCATTTGAAGTTAACCTCTAAATGAGAACCTATGATGTAGACATTATAAGAGAATCTCGAATGTATGAGTGACATTCTAAAATATCAGTGAGAATAGAGTACCTAAGGCATTGTAATGAGATTTACTTGTAATGACATTTATTGAAATAATGAAATTTGGTGTAGGGGCACCAAGGTTATTGAGAAAATTTGGTTCAAGGAAATATTTTAAGTTAGTTTTTTGTTTTGAGTTTTGTCAATTGAATAAGGTCATAACACATCCACAATTGATTTATAATGTAATAAGTCATGTTAGTTACAAAAAGAACAGTTAGGAATGATTGGAAATATGTAGAATCATTTGTAAAGGCTATTTAAAGCCTCTTGAAGGCTATTTAAGTCAATATTTGAATTTGTAGCCTTTTGAAGGAAAATCTTTGAATATGGTTGTAAATGTACTATTAGTGAGATTGAGATTGTTAACCTTCAGAGAGTAGTAGTATTTATGTTGATGAAATTTACTTTAGATGCAAGGATTCAAAGCATATCAACCATGTGGTACAAATGATTAAATCCTAGAGACGATTTGTAGCAATGGAAGACTCTAAAAAGGTAGAGAGAGATACACTGGTGACTTAGGAGAAACTTTAGTGATGTAGAGTCAAGGTGGAGAAGACTCAAACAAATCAGATTTCAGTAAATCAACAACCTTTGTTATTTTATTTGGCCTTCATGGAACAACTACCAACAAAAAGGCTTCCAAACTCAACAATTTGGCTTAAATTTTAGAGAATTCCTCTCAAGGACCATCTCATCATCAATAAAGCATCTACTCAAACTCCCAACACCATTCCCAAGCTAGAAATACAAGGTTTCTTTGCAATTTCTTGGAGATCCTTCAAAATGCCCTACAAAAAGGCTACAAAATTAGCCTTGTTTTACAAACAAACAGCTCTTTAAACTTATTCTAACCCCACAATCTCTTGTAAAGTCATCAAATAGGTCACAAAACTCCCAATTCCATAGGTTTTAGAAAATCACTCAACATCTAAGCCATAATTTCTTAAAACTCTCAATTTCCTAACAAATACCTAAGGTTTTTAGCATCTCACAACTCCAAGGCCTTCCAAACCTCACCAAAGCATAAAATTTTTTTTTTAGGGTCTACACTCACATAATAAACCTTCACCTAGCCTTTAGACTCAGTATATCTAAAAACATCACTTTGGTTCCTCCATTTCAAGCCAAAATCTTACATTCTCAGCCTAAAACAACATCACCAGCCCTATAAATTCCTTACCATTATTAAAAGAGTTAAGGAAACTTGAAAAAAACACATTTTAAACCTTTCATCTAAGTCACAATTCACCACAATAGGAGGAAGGGCTCCATCACAAAAATTAAAGTAAACTCAGACCCTGCTGGTCTGTACAGGCTGAATAAAGAAAAATAGATTTTCCTTTTACTAAAACAACCAAAGGTGTATCAAAACATATTTAAATCTAGGTTAAGACATTCCACCACAATGTTTCATGAATTTCTATTCATAAGAGGCCTGCACTAGGCTGTATAAAGAGAAAAGAAACTGAAAAACTAAGAAAAATGTTGAAATTCCATAATTTTAGGCATTGTGACGAGCACCAATCTTCAAAAAAACTATTGATTGAACCCTCATTCAGGCTTGAATGATGTTTTTAATACATTTCAAATGAGAATCATCTCCCTTCAATTCCCATAACCACCTTTGAACCACCAAACCCTTATTAAGCCTACAAATACTAGTATTTAACAATGGTTTTGCTTACCAAGCTTTATCATGCAAATTTATTATTCTAAAGGCCTAGGACCACTTAGAAACCCTTATAACATGACTTTTAGACTCTTTCTCTACACTCCCACCTACTTTTTACATAATTTTCCTTTATGGAAATATCAACAATTATTTAATTCAAGAGTGCTTTTGCACATTTGTCCACCCTAACCTACTCATTCCCAAAGTACATAAAAGATTGGTCTATTAGACCTTATTCAAGACAAAAAGACCTCAAAATACTAACATTTATCAACTGTCCTCCCAATTTACCATCAAACACTCATACATCTTGACTCAAAATCGGACAAAAGTTCATCAGAATTTCGACGAAATTTAGTCAGAATTATTTCTTCAATTTTTTGATGAAATTTGAAACATCGAAATTCCGACCCAGCTGACGATGCTGGGTCAGAATTTTGACGTTTCAAAGTTCGTTGGAAAATCGATGAAATAATTCCAAGGAAATTTTGTTGAAATTCTAACAAACTTTTGTAAAATTTTGAGTCAAAATTTATTAGTGAAACAATCACAAATTGAGGGTGAGGTGTGGGTGCTCCTGCACCATTCAACTTTCAAAAATAAAGTCAATTAGGCTAGCAGACATTTGGATTAGGCTAGCATTTGGTGAAAGAGGAAGAAAGATGACTGGAACTCTAGAGGCCCACCATACTAGATTTTGGTATTGAACTATGAGAGTAGAAGAGAGAGTTGATATCATGTATCAAAACATTAAGCATGCATTCTTCCAATCAATGAAGAAGGAGATGATTACTTTGCTTTATTTTCATTTGCATAAGCATATCAAGGCATGGGAACCAAGAAGACCAAGGATGTCCAGTTTTATGTGGAGGTAATGGATGTGGTCCAAACTTTAGGAGGGTCAAGAAGGTCAATGTATGATCTTGATGAAATTGAGGAAGAACAACAAGAGAGGGATAGGAAAAATAAAATCAATATAGAGTTTCAAGGATTTGTCAAGCGAGTAAGACAGCTATGGGAGCAGCCTCATCTAAAATATTTTGAACTAGACTTTGATATGTACCATTTAGAGAGCTTGGTTTTCATGGAGTTCCTTTCAAATACTTTGCTTTTATTATTCTTATGGTAAACTATTTGGTAGAGTTGGTGGAATTACCTTTCTTAGTAATTGCTACTAGTGAGATTGAGATTGTTAACCTTGAGAGAGTGGGACTTGGGAAAAAGGAATTTGATATGGCTATTTCTTTCAAAGACTTCAAGTGGGATGTACTCTGCATTGATGCCATTCCTCAATCTTCACTTGATGGCATCAAGGAATGGCTAAACTCCATGGTTATAAATTATTATGAAAGTAGAATGAACTTGTACTAGTAGCCAATTTTGAAGACTATTATTGATGATATTCAACCATGAGAGCAAAAGAGAGAGTTGATATCATGTATCAAAACATTAAGCATGCATTCTTCTAGCCAGCGGAGAAGGAGGTGATTACTTTGCTTCATTTTCATTTGCATAACCATATCAAGGTGTGGGAACCAAGAAGACCAAGGATGTCAAGTTTTATGTGGAGGTAATGGATGTGGTCCAAAATTTAAGAGGGGCAAGAAGGTCAATGTATGATTGTTACCTTGAGAGAGTATTTATGTTGAGGAAATTTCCTTTAGATGCAAGGATTCAAAGCACATCAACCACATGTGGTACAAATCATTAAATCCTAGAGATGATCTGTAGCAATGAAAGAGTCTGAAAAGGAAGACAGAGCAACACTGGTGACTCATGAGAAACTTCAGCTTTCAAAAACAAAGTCAATTAGGCTGGCAGACGTGTGGATCAGGCCAACATTTGGTGGAAGAGGAAGAAAGATGACTAGAACTCTAGAGGCCCACCATACTAGATTTCGGTATTCAACCATGAGAGTAGATGAGAGAGCTCATATCATGTATCAAAACATTAAGCATGCATTCTTCCAGCCAACGGAGAAGGAGATGATTACTTTGCTTCATTTTCATTTGCATAACCATATCAAGGCATGGGAACCAAGAAGACCAAGGATGTCGAGTTTTATGTGGAGGTAATGGATGTGGTCCAAAATTTAGGAGGGACAAGAAGGTCAATGTACGATTGGTGCAAGAGCACCATTCAGTAGTTTTTTGTTCATCAAGGTAAATAAGGAGAATAATATCATCAATTTACTAAAACCAGCCCAAACTTTTACATTTGAAGGTTTTGAGTCAATAAAAATAGATTTTTGACCCATTCCTCTTTTTGTAGCCTTGATAACTTGAGGAATGGGTCTGAAATAACATTATTAAGGTGTGGGAATGATGTGTTAGTGTTGGGGAGGTCTGAAAGTGAGCTGGGTGTGAAACTCATGTGTGTAAAATTGAGTTTTCTTTAAGAAAAATGGTGGTTTTGAAGAGTCAAATTGTGTTTTTGTGTAGGGAAGCATTATTTTATGATTTTTTGAGCTTGTGTAGGGTATCACAAACTTGTTTGAGTAATTTTTAGGTTGTGGTTAGCTTTGGAAATATCATTTTCAATAAACCCCTAAGGTTTAGGCTACAATAGAGGGTTTTGTGGTTTACCCATTGTACAGTGGTATAACTAAGATATGATTGTGGATTTTGAAGTTTTGACACCCTAGAATTTCTACCCCAAGAGTTGGTAAGGTTTGGATAAGTTTAAAGTATAGACCCTTTGTTCAACCGGATCGATCCCTTAAGGGTCCAAAGGGCAAAATGGCTGCAAACTTTAGCATGAGATTACTCGAACACCGTGATGCTTAGAAAATTTTCATCTAATCCTATGGGATTGTGTTGGGCCCCTCTACAATAACCTATCTCAGTTTTTTTTATCTTAGAGTGGTTTTCCCGTGGTTTCCAATTTTTAGTTGATGGAAAAAGTGTCAAATGGAAGCAGCGAAAAGTTGCTAGGTGGTGCAAATTTCGTTCTGCAACTTGTGTGACCAAACAGACTGTTCCAACACATTTGAATAAGCATTTTTATCCTAGGAATGGTCCTCTTTCACACCCAAACATGCGGAATCACTCTGAGCTACGTTCAACCAGAAAGATCCCTTAAGGGTCTGAAGGGAAAAATGGCTGCAAACTTCAGCATGAGGTTACTCAGACACCATGATGCTTAGAAAATTCTTGTCTAATCCTATGGGATCATGTTGGGCCCCTCTATAATAACCTCTCTCGGTTTTCATTATCTCAGAGTGATTTTCCCGTCATGTCCAATTTTCAGTTGATGGAAAAAGTGTCAAATGGAAGCAGTCAAAAGTTGCAAGGTGGTGCAACTTTCGTTCTGGCTCTTGTGTGACCAAACAGACTGTTCCAACGCATCTGAATAGGAATTTTTATGCTATGAATGGTTCTCTTTCACACCCAAACACGTGGAATTGCTCCAAGCTACGTTCAACTGGATCGATCCCTTAAGGGTCCAAAGGGAAAAATGGCTACAAACTTCAGCATGAGGTTACTCAAACACCGTGATGCTTCTCATCTAATCTGATGGTATCACGTTGGTCCCCTCTACAATAACCTCTTTTAGTTTTTGTTATCTCGAAGTGGTTTTCTCGTGGTGTCCAGTTTTTAGTTGATGAAAAAAGTGTCAAATGGAAGTAGTAGAAAGTTGCAAAGTGGTATAACTTTCATTCTACAACTCGTGTGACCAAATGGACTGTTCCAAAATGTTTGAATAGGAATGTTTACACTAGGCATGGTCATCTTTCACACCCAAACATGCGAAATCGCTCTGAGCTACGTTCAACTGGATCGATCATTTAAGGGTCCAAAGGGAAAAATGGTTACAAACTTCAGCATGAGGTTACTCAGACACTGTGATGCTTAGAAACTTCTCGTCTAATCCTGAGGGATCATTTTGGGCTCCTCTACAATAACCTCTCTTGGTTTTCTTTATCTCAGAGTGGTTTTCCCGTGGTGGCCAGATTTCAGTTGATGGAAAAAGTGTCAAATGGAAGCAGTGGAAAGTTGCAAAGTGGCACAAATTTCATTATGCAACTCATGTGACCAAAAAAACTATTCGAACGCATCTGAATAGGTATGTTCACGCTAGAAATGGTCCTCTTTCTCACCCAAACACGTGGAATCGCTCTGAGCTACGTTCAACCGGATTGATCCCTTAAGGGTTTGAGTGTAGTATGTTGAAATAGGCCATTCCACCTATTGTTCAAGCTCTGTCTTGGTGATATGGGCCTAATTTAAGTAGGATGAGGAGTAGGAATAAGAAAATATCATTATTAAGGGAATTGGAAGAGATTACTAATGCTGCCCCTGTTGAAAATTCAAAATTGAGGCCCCTTAAAAGCAAGGCTAGAAGAGGTGAAAAGAATAAATTGCTTGAAAATAAGTTATAATAGGTTGGAAATAAGGTGAGATTGTGGAGTTTGATGTGTTCAAAAGGTCTACAAGGACAGGGGAGGTCAAAATTATGTTATGGCATGACATGCCCTAGTTGGGAAAACAGGGGTTTTGAATGAAAAAGAGACGTTTGAGGGAGTAAACGTGGGTAAATTCAAGGGGAAACATAATCTGGTGGTCAATTAAGTTTGTGTAGGAAAAATGAAGAGTGTTGGAATAGGTTTTGAGGTTCAGGTTCGGGGGTTCGGTTCACTGGTTTGGCCAAAATTTTTTGGAGGGGGTTCAATTTGTTTTGGGTTCATTGGTACAAAAAACATGTAAAAACAAAATATATATCTATGCAACCTAGAAGCATGAATTAGGATTAGAATATCAGATATCATCATATAAACAACAAAACCACCATAAACTTGAATGTCATTTAAAACAACAAAATTGCCAAAAAAAATGTGTTTATAACTTGCAAAAAAATGTGAATAAAATCACATTGATTTTTGCATGAAAAAAAACCATGAGACCATAGCTTGTTGCTTACTATTATGCTTTGATACATTTTTTCCAAGCATCCATAGCTTGTTCAAAAGTAATTTTTTTAGGCATTTAGCCATAGCAGCAAGGTAGTGAATTGTTTGATAAAATTCTTTGGTAGACATGTATGAAAAATGTGGTAGCATAGACAAGGCAATGAACTATTTGAAAAAATGCCTCAAAGAAATGTGGTTTCATGGTGATGGAATGGCATGACGAATGCCATGATAAGCAAATTGTTATGGATTGTCATGGCATTCCACCACCATTGAGACCACATTTCTTTGAGGATTTTTATTAAACAGTTCACTGCCTTGTCTATGCTATTGCTTATTATTATGCTTTGATAGATTTTTTCCAAGCATCCATAGCTTGTTTGGAAGCACCTATTTTAGGATTTGATCGATAGCAGCAAGGAGGTGAACTATTTGATAAAATGCTTTGGTAAAAATGTATGAAAATGTGGTAGCATAGACAAGGCAGTGAATTGTTTGAAAAAATGCCTCAAAGAAATGTGGTCTCATGGTGAAGGAATGTCATGACAATCCATAGCAATTTTCTTTTCATGGCATTCCATCACCATGAGACCACATTTCTTTGAGGCATTTTTTTCAAACAGTTCATTGCCTTGTCTATGCTATTGCTTACTATTATGCTATGATAGATTTTTCCAAGCATCCATAGCTTGTTCAAAAGCACCTATTTTAGGATTTTATCCATAGCAACAAGGCAATGAACTATTTGATAAAATGCTTTGATAGACATGTATGAAAAATGTGTTAGCATAGACAAGGTAGTGAACTCTTTGAAAAATGCCTCAAAGAAATGAGGTCTCATGGTGATGGAATGCCATGACAATCAAATGCTTTTGATTGTCATGGCATTCCATCACCATGAGACCTCATTTCTTTGAGGCATTTTTTCAAAGAGTTCATTGCCTTGTCTATGATATTTCTTACTATTATGTTTTTGATAGATTTTTTCCAAGTATCCATAGCTTGTTCGAAAGCACTTGTTTTAGGCTTTCAGCCATAGAAACAGGGCAATGAACTATTTGACAAAATGCTTTGGTAGACATGTATAAAAAATGTGGTAGTATAGAAAAGGCAGTGAATTGTTTAAAAAAATGCCTCAAAGAAATGTGGTCTCATAGAATGTTATGAAATGCAATTGGGAGCTGCTCCTAGTTATTAGTTATGCAATGTGAAGTAATTGCATAATTGCTTACGTTGACTTTGTAAAAACTATATTGTAATTGAAATTTTGTTATCTATTAGCATCTAGTTATTAGTTATGCAATGTGAAGCAATGCTTTGAGTTTGAAAGATGTGCAATGCATTGTAATCAATGATATGAATATAAACTACAAAAATCTATTTTTTACAATTTATTAGTTAAACTCTTTATTTTATTTGCTCTCTATATCTCTATGCTATGGAAATGCCTTTAATTTTTTTATTTTATTTTTTATCACTTGTTCTAATTTTTTTTACCTTCTTTCTTTAAATCTATTTTTTTCCCAATTTTTTCTAGACTTTTTCCTGATTTTTTCAAAAAATCTAATACTTTTGGTTTGCCAATTTTTTCCCCAAAATATTTTTGCTGCTATGGTATAAACACATATTTTTTTAATATCAAGGATACTTTTTGAAACTTGAATGCATTGCTAATCTAAAAGGAAAAGTCTTTTGCCTAATCTGTATGCAGCCATGCTTTTAAAATTGTCAAAAAGAGAAAAACTTCCTGAATGATGCAAAGGCATGGCCAAGTAGTTCTAACTCTTTGCATGAGAGAAGAGAAATGTTGGAGAGTACATCAAGTCAGTGAGAACAAAAGTGTAATGTGTTTTAGTTTGTAGTATTCCTCTATTTCTCTACAGATGTGTGATAAATTCTCAGTTCAATGATGTAGAACAATTTTTGAAAAAAGAAAGTTGTGTCACAATCCGCTTTCAATCTAGCAACCAAAAATGAAAGCTCGGCCTCTTGGAATTAAAATGCTTGTTTGCAAAAAAATGAATAAGAATGAGTTAGTTAAGATGTTTGAAGTGATTTAGACGTCACTTTTAGGGTTCCCTTGGGTGTGGGTCAAAATCAAACTCCATAAAACATTAAGAAAATGTTCAAAAAAGACTTTTTTGGATGCCTAGGCACGTGGGTTTTGTCTTGGTTTTCCTGGGTTCTATCTGGGTTTTTCCTGGGTTCTCTTGTGTTCTACTTGGGCAAACCAGACCCAAAAATGAAGGAACCTGTTTGAACCCATAGGCGAAACGAACCAGGACCCACACCACCTAAGTGAACCAGAACCAAAACTAGGGCTAAAATAGAAGAACCCAGTAACATAGATAATGTGTCAAGAAGTTGACTACTTCATCTACTCTGAATATTATGTTTTGAAAGTGTTACATGAAGATTATGTATCCTTTGCTTAATTCAATTGTTCCAATCAAAGGCTTAAATATAAATTGGAATCTTTTTATCAATCATTTCACAGAATACCAATTGAAAATGTGTTTTTTGCTTTTAGATACTTAGTTGTTTACTATCAATCAATTAATTTATTCAAGAAAAACCATGAAGGACAACAATAATCAATGCTAGGGCTAACCAATTAATAAGTATACACATGAATAAGTCAAGCATGTACATGTATAAGGGAAGCACAAGTAGTCACAAACACGTATGCCTTGAAGTATATAGATGAATACACGGTATACACAACTTAATACAAAGTATATGCATGAATACAAGGTATACACATGAAAACACATAAGTCACAAAGTATACATTGGAACACATGTAAGTCAAAAAGTACACGTAAGTTGTAAAGTATACACTCAAATACACATAACTCATATCTATTGAACCGTGAATTTATAATGCAAATATGGACACCATCGATAAAAAATATTTGTATTAACCAAATAGCCATGTATACATACATCAATATATGTTGATATAAGTATAAAATATAGTTACAAAATATCCATATAGGCTTATGAGAATGCCATATAGGCATACAATGTCAAATATATCCAATACAAAATATGTACAAAATTTCCATGTCTAGGCATACAACAAAGGGCTTTGGAATCAAAATTCATTTCTCTCCATGCTCTGGAAATAAATTATTTCCCTTTGTTTGGTGATTCGATGGCGATAAGTTTGTCACTCATTTCTGGTGTGCTCGAGGAGTGCTCCTGCTACTCTTCCTCTAGTTTAGCTCTTGGTGAAGTTTTAACTATTACAATAAGAAGTAAAAACATTAATATATAGAAATTACAATATAAAAAATCATATATTTAACAAAATAATCACTTACGGCCATCTCATGATCACTCTCCACAATGGAAATATTTGCATGCCAATGCTTAGGAGTGCTCAATCCTATTATAAACCATCCAAATAAGAATTAAACTACAAATCAATAATGGTTTGATTTTTCATTAGAACTAACATCTATAACAACGAATGTAAATTGAAATTTAGTAATTTGCCTCATACCTCCCCTATTAGATCCATTGAGGATTGTATAGTGGATGAAACACATATATCTATTTCCCTTGTAACATTTGGAGGTGTTTCCACAACTAGCATTTGAAAATAAAACAACAAGTTATTCAATCACAAAAAAGTTACAATAGTGATCCACGTCATGACTTATAATGTATGAGATCTAATGAAAAAAAAAATGAGTACAAGTATTAAACTATATATTTTTGGTAGACCTTGGCAGTTTGATAGGAAGACCAAGCATGATGGGGAGAAGAACACATACTCCATTGTGAAGGATGGGAGGACTTACAACCTTTCACCTCTCCTAGAAGAAGACAAGGCAATGTATAAAGGGCCTAGTGTTCTGATGGTGGGTGAGAAGGAGTTCATGAAGACCTTGAAGGAAGGAGGAGGAATAGGATTCTTCTTGATTATGAAGCCAAAAAGTGAAGCAGATCTTCCCACAAAGAAGAAGGAAGATGCACCAAAGGAAGTCCGAGAGTTGTTGGAAAGGTACAAGGACATAATGGTGAATGAATTACCTAGTTCCCTACCTCCCATTAGGGATATAATCCACCATGTTGATCTAATTCCAGGGGCTACATTTCCCAATAAGGCTGCATACAAGATGAAACCTACTCAAAATGAGGAGATTGCAAGACAAGTGCAAGAGTTGATGGATAAAGGGATAGTGAGGAAGAGTTTGAGCCCATGTGTTGTTCCTACTATCCTAGCACCAAGGAAGGATGGGAATTGGAGGCTTTGCACTAATTCAAAATCCATTAATAGGATCACAATCAGATATAGGTTCTCAATGCCAAGAATGGAGGACCTCATGGATTGTCTATCAAGAACATCTTACTTTTCCAAGATTGATCTAAAGAGCGGGTACCATCAAATAAGGATCAAAGAGGGGGATGAATGGAAGACAAATTTTAAGACTAATGAAGGGCTCTATGAGTGGTTGGTGATGCCCTTTGGGTTATCAAATTCCCCTAGTACATTTTTGTGCCTTATGAATGAGGTATTGAGACCTTTCATTGGAAATTTTCTTGTAGTTTATTTAGATGACATCCTTGAGTTTAGCAGGTCTAAAGAAGAACATTTGAAGCAACTTGACATGGTACTAAGGAGATTACAAGAGGAGAAGATGTTGATCAACATGGAAAAGTGTGAATTCATGAAGGAAGAACTAGTCTACCTTGGTTTTTTCATCTCCAAAAGAAGTTTGAAGATGGATCCTTCAAAGGTGGATTCTATTCTTAGTTGGCCAACAAAAAAATCCATGGGAGATGTGAGAAGCTTCCATGGAATTGCAAGCTTTTATAGAAAGTTCATCAAGAACTTTAGCCAAATTTGTGCACCAATCTTGGACACCATCAAAGGAGGTAACAAAGGTAAGTTTTCTTGGACCAATGAGGCTGATAAAGGGTTTGAATATCTGAAAATGAGAGTATCATAACAGCATATACTTGTGCTCCCTAATTTTTATAAGGTTTTTACCATTGAGTGTGATGCTAGCAATCAAGCAATAGGGGTTGTTTTGAGCCAAGAAGGTAGACCAGTTGTATTTTTCAGTGAGAGGCTGAATGAAGCAAAGAGGAAGTACTATTCCTATGATTTGGAATTGTATGCTATGGTCCAAGCCCTCAAAAAGTGGAGGCACTACTTGTTACCTAAATAATTTGTTGTTTATACTGATAATCATGCCATGAGTTTTTTGAATGCACAAGAAAAACTCAGTCATAGGAACATGAAGTGGGTAGAGTCTTTGCAAGCCTATACTTTCATAATAAAGCATAAGAAGGGACAAGAAAATAAGGTGGCAGATGCTCTTAGTAGAAGGGCACTTGTAGTGTAAGAGATCCAACTCCAAAGCATGGGGGTTGAAGCATTGAAGGATATGTATCATGAAGATTCAGATTTCAAGGAGGTATACAATGTTTGTGAGCAGCATTTGAATTCTTTTCATGGTGAATTCTTTGAATTTTTATTGTAGAATGGTTTTCTCTTCAAAGGAAGCCAATTGTGTGTGTGTAAATGCTCAATGAGGGAGAATATCATAAAGGAGAAACATAGTGGGAGTCTTGGAGGTCACTTTGGCCTTGACAAGACCTTGGAACAAGTTAGGAGATTTTATTATTGGCCAAAGTTGTAGGTGGATGTGAGAAGGTATGTGGAAGGCTGCACAATATGTCAAAGGGAAAAGGGAACTTCATTAAATGCAGGACTCTATCAGCCACTGCCGATTCCCAATAGGCATTGGGAGTGTGTAAGTATGGAATTTGTCTTGGGGTTTCCTAGAACCCAAAGAGGTTTTGATAGTATCTTTGTGGTAGTTGATAGATTTAGTAAGATGGCATATTTTCTTCCTTAAAAATGCACCAGTGATGCATCTCATATAGCAGGTATCTTCTTTAAGGAGGTTGTTAGGATACATGGACTACCTTTAAGCATTGTTTCTGACAAGGAATCTAAATTCATTGGTCACTTTTGGAAGACCTTGTCGAAGAAACTTGGCAAAAATCTGTCCTTTAGTTCAACATACCATCCAAAAATGGATGGAGAAACTGAAGTGGTGAATAGATAATTGGGAAACCTTTTGAAGATGCCTTACCAATGAGCATGGACAAGCTTGGGATCTGATTTTACCTCAGGCTGAATTTGCATATAATGACTCCATGAATAGGAGCATTGGTAGAAGCCATTTTGAAGTAGTCTATGGCATGCACCCTATAGGGGTCTATGAACTAAGAGATCTACAAGGAGTTGCTAAGAGAAGTGCTCAAGGTGAGGACTTTTTGGTTACAATCAGGGATATTCATCAACAAGTGAAGGAAACCCTTCAAAAGAATGTTGAGAAGTATAAGGAAAATAGAGATTTAAAGAAGAGGAATGTCCAATTCAAGGTTGGAGACCTGGTGATGGCATACTTGAAGAAGGAGATACTTTTAAAAGGAAAGTATACCAAACTTGTGATGAAGAAGATAGGACCTTGCAAGGTGGTCCACAAGTTTGGCCAAAATGCTTATGAAATAGAGCTACCTCTTGGGGTGGCAATCTCTCCTGTCTTTGACATTTCTGACTTGTATCCTTTCAAAGATTCTGTGAATGCAGGTGATGGATCAGGTACAACAACAATGGATGATGAAGATTGGGTGAAGGAACTACCCCCTAGCCAACCTATGACTCTTGAATGCATCCTAGACACCAAAGAGACAAAGAAGACTAGAAGGAAGGTTTACAAGGATTACCTAGTCAAATGGAAAGGTCTACCTAAAGAGGATGCAACATGGATGTCATAAAATGATATTAAACAGCATGGAACTACTATAGAAGACCTGATCTCAAAGAGGATTTGAGATCTTTTTCTTGCTTGGGAGTATGGTGTAGGAGCACCCATGGGTCTAAGGGACCTAGAATATTTTTTCATGTTTTTTTTCTTTGTTTATGGATGGAATAAGGTCTTGTGGACCATTTCAATGCTTTGTAGTAGGTCTTCTAGGTTTTTGGTTGAGTTTTTGGTCTTGGTGACCAACTTCTTTATACAACAAGGTCTCCATCCTCCTTTGTAAGTTTAGTGCATATTGGAAAAATAAGGAAAAAGGATTCCTTGCTGTATCTAGACACTTGAGGGGAGTCACCTTACTTTCTGACAAGGTTTTAAATTCCTTTGAAACATTTTGGAAGGCTCTTTGTGGTCGAGTTGGTAGAAGTAGCTCACATTGCCTTAACTAGGCAATTAGAAGTCAAAGCATGAGATTAGTTGTTTTCCAACGTCTCTCTTTTCAAAATACAGTTGCAAGAAGTTGGAGGGAGTTTTTAAGACGTCAAATATGCCTCTCTTGGTTGAGGCAAGGTTGATTTTGATGTTTTGAAGAAGTTTCAATAAGAAGTTTGTTGTTTTTGCTATGTTTTTCTGAAGAATTTGTTGATCCCATACATGGTACAGATTGTATGTTCACTTTCATGATCCAAACCCATAATGGTTGGATAGGTAATTGAATAAGCTTTCCTTTTTCATTGGAGTGGTGATATTTCATTAAGTATCAAGGGAGATATTCCAATTTCTCTATCGGGTGGTATGAAAACCCTTAAAATCGAGGTTTTGGGTGAAAAATATATATTTCTTCCATTCCCACATTGTAAAATTGCTAGATCTCAGTGGTATGGAAGATATAAGGCTTTAATATCATGTCCTTAATGTTTTGGAGAATGGTAGGCTCATTTTTGGAAGTTGTGCATGAATTTTGGCTTGACATCTCTATGTGGCAAGCATAATTAACAAGCAAAAAAAATGAGTTTTTGCTTGATTTTGAAAAATCTGTTTAAGAGGCACTTAGGAATGGTGGAAACAGGTGTGGAGAACCTATAGGAGTCTGAATTTTGTTTTTGGGGTGAAGGGGAGAGACTATATAGTCAAGACCTAGGTGTAGGTCTATGAATTAGGCCTTTTGGAGCATCGGTAGAAAGGGCCATTATGAGTGATGTTTTGATAGTCAAGAGGAAGGGTTTTGGAACCTTGCAGGGGTCCATCTTAGGGGTCTGAATTCATATGTTTGGTTTCTTAACAGTCTTCCTTGTGTTTTTTATTCTGACTATCCTACTAGGCAAGGGTTGCAAGCCTTAAGAGAGAGTGAGTTCTAAGTCACCATAGTGATGGGTGTTTGTTGAAACCTAAGTGCTAGAGGGTTGTTAAACCTTTTTTTGACTTAATGAGACATGATCCAAATGTTTTCAAGATTTGTGAGTGGTTTGAGTTGTGAACCCTAGGTGTGTGGGGTTTATCTCTTAAAGAATAGTGGATTTTAGGACTCATCATAAGAGTATTTGAGAGAAGCATTCAGTGGAGTGACTTTGCCATTTGTGATTGTGATTTTTCCTTCCATACCACTATGCATCATTTCTAAAGATTATGCAGGCTATTTCCATGGTTTTTGTGGTGGTGTCAAGAGTATTTAAGGTTTGTAAGTACCTTATGCAATAAACCCTCCTTTGTAGGGCTTGATTTGTGCATAAAATAGGGGTTTTTTGGAATAGTGATTTATGGAGCCTTTCTGTCACTAAGAATGTTTGATTCTTCAGTTTTGTGACATGATGAATGACTTTTTTCAGTCCTTTGGTGATAAACTATGAGCACTTTATTTATAATTTAGGCCTAAATTTGTAGCCCTTTCCAATGAACAATTCAAGAATCTGGTAATTTCTTTATGACAAGCTACTGATAACTTTTGATATGTTATGATGTGTTAAAAAGGCTCCTGAATGTACATTGGGAATGTGGATATACAAATTGAATGGAAAGGAATCACCCAATTAAGGGATATGTGACCTATAAGCAAAATGGTGGTAAGACTGTAAAAGTGTGTAATTCTATAAATACAGAGATTTAAATATTTATTTTGGAATAGAACCATCAATGTGAAGATATAAAAGGTGTGTGAATGGTTTGGTGAAGGCCTTGAGGCCAAACATGATGATTTGATATGTTGTAGCAATATGTCCCTAGGTGGAAATGGTAATTTGACTACATAAGAACTTATGAATTTGATAAATCGGTATTATGTGGATATGAACTAGGTTTGTTTCAGTCAAAAACATGATTTGAGTAATGTCTTGGAATTCAGATGAAATGATTGAGGTGTAAATGGTTGATTTTAGTATCTTGGTCTTGAGGAACTAGTTGGTAAAAGTGAAAATTTGGTGAGTTGTTTAAGGAATTGAAAGATTCAGAGCTCTTTATCAGGTTTTTGCTTTGAATTCAGATAAATTGATGATGACAAAGGTGTGTTAGGATCTGATAGATATAGGTTGTAACATGAAAGATTAGTTTTTGGTTATTTTTCCTAGGTAAAGAAAATTGAGTGGAAGGGTTCCTTGGTGAATGATAAAAGAGTGGATTGTTTAGTGACTCTAATTAGGTTTCTTGTGCACGGATCAATCATTTTTGTTGATAAATAAGATGTTTGAAGCTTGAGGATGATAAGAAGAAGTGTTGAAATGAGTTCGATTGTTGTTTCCTTGTGGTTTTCAAATGAAATAATGTGATTTGTAATGAAAAGAGAAAGAAATTTTAGTTGCTTATTCAATTTGATCTTCTCTTGATTCAATTGGGTCAGATGTTGGTGTAGGAGCATCTAGGTCATCAAATACTTTTCAATTTTGCAAAAGGGGTGAGTGTTCAAATTTGTATTGAGTCAATCACAAAATGTCATGGAAAAATGATGTAAAGCATGTTCAAGGTCATATGAGGTCTTATTTGAATGTATTTAAGGTTATGGATAAGTTCTAGGTGGTCAAAGTGGGAAAATGCAAACAATGCAATAATGTAATATTGTTAAAAGTTGTTAAATTGACAAAAACAAGGAAATCATGCATATTAAGGGTTAAAAGGGGTAGTTTCAACTGATGGAAAGATAGTTATGGAAAAGGAAATATCTTTAAAAGGCATGTAAAGGTGAGAAAAAGCAGAAGTTTTTGTTCTTGTAATTATATTTTGAAATAAAAATTCCATGTTTCTAAGTTTGCAGCATTACTCCATTGTTTTGTTTTCTTGTGTTGGCAATTTAGGAACACCCAAAGTTAAATCATAGTGTGAATACATGTAAAGAGGATTTATTTTCCAATTTCAAGATTTTGACTTGGTTAGTTTTAGGAAACAAAAGAATAAGAGGCAGTTTTTAGTGCTTGACAGAGTCCTTTTAGAAGCAAGTTTGAGAGTCCAATAGGGTTTTTCTTCACTACTCCACCAATGTAGGTCAAGTAAATTGGTGGATTAGGTTAATGTTAGGATTTTTTGCATGTTTTGATGATTGTAAGTGTAGGGAAAAGAAATAATACCATGGTGGAGTTGTTGCTACACTGGAAAATAGAGGATTTTCCTACACAAAGTGATGCTACAGTCATGGGTCATGAATAAATAAAGCTTGCAGAGGCTTGGAAAGGATGTATAAGGTCTTGGAAGACAAAAAGTCATGTTCCAGGTGGTGGCCAGAGAAATAGAGGTTTTCAAGAGTATTTTTCACAAAATCCTCCTTGATTTGTGCTTTTACACCTTATAAATGAGGGTTTATTGGATACAAACATTTTCATGGTTTTCAATCAATATAAATGGTGAAATCTTGAGTTATAAGACATGCTTGAAGACTATTTTGAGGTTTTGAGTGATTTGGAATGGTTTTGAAGGGGTCTCCTTTGTAAAACAGGCCTAATCTACTAGCCTTTCTTTAGAGGACAGTCTAAAGTCTAATGATTTTCTTTATGTCAAACTTCTAAGAAATTTGATATGTTGTGATGTGCTGGAAAGTGTTTCTAAATGTGTATTGATTTTTTTAATAAGATTTGAGATAGCAATGTGACTACCCGATTCAATGGTTGACAGACCTACTAGAGGAATATGATATTGTTTGATCAAAACAAAGATGTTTGTTAAAATAGTGGAAAGGATGATATTGAGTGCTTGGTTACTATAAAACTAATGATATGATTGATGTTACTAAATTTGGTTAAGGTGTATAAGATAGGTTTGGTGACTTTGATGGTTGGATGGGTGAGTATTATGAAGCCTTTTGAGCAAATTGGTGATTAACCACAAGATGATAATCAAGATTCTCTTGTAGCAGGAGTTTGTAACCTGTAAATAGACTACTGCAATCAAAATATGGTGAGTACAGTGCTTGATAATGGACTGATAATAGTGAGGTATGGTTTAGTTGATTTGTTGTCTTGGTGAATAAATGAAAGGATTAATTGTTCAAGTATCAATAATCAGGTTTATGCTATTTTTATGGTGGCTAAGAATGATGTGAATCTAATTGATTAAGTCAAAGTTTTCTTTAATAAGGTTTTTTCTTTGAATGAGTCAATTGGAATACTGATTAGGGGAATGATGAATGATGGCCTATGGAATGGCTAAGAGAATTTGAGTGGATTTTGGTTGAATGAAAAGTAGATTTTTGATGAAATTATAGTTGATCTTCTCTTGATTCTATTTGGGATTGAAATCCCTTGAAGAAATGATGTTGATGGTGTTTTTTGGATGCTTTGCATCAGATGTACCTTGATGATTGAGTGTTTTGATATGATGCTCTACATCACTAACTGCCTTGTCTATGCTATTGTTTACTATTATGGTTTCATAGATTTTTTCCAAGCATCCATAGTTTGTCGTGCCGGTGCACCTTTTCAAGCACATGCCTCCATGTGAAGTAATTGCATTATGCTACTTATGTTGACTTTCTAAACAACTATATTCTACAGTTGAAATTTTGTCATCTATCAACATCTAGTTATTAGTTATGGAATTTTAAGTAATGCTTTGAGTTTGAATGATGTGTAATGCAACACAATCAACAATATGAATATAAACTACACAAATCTATTAAGTAGAATTCATTAGTTAAGTTCTCTTTATTCTATTACCTCCATGTACATTTGAGTAAATCCACTGGCACTAGGAGGTGTTTGCTTGAAACCTCCAATATTAGCCTATTCAACATCCAAAATCACATATTAAAATATCATTTGTAAAACAATTCTATTAACATGTAATAAATTTATAATTGTTTACTAGTTACATACCCCACTAATAGGTGTACTACAAAAATAAGTAGGTGGAGGACCGGTAGTCTCAACATTGTGACCCTGTAATTTTATTAAAATAATAAAACTAAATTAGTTAATCTTGCATTTCAGAATTGAAATTTAATAAATTAAATTCAATGAACATGTTGACTTTTACTTGACTATCAATGCCATATGCATGATGCAAAATGTCAGCTGTCCTCTCCATCTCCGTAGTAGAATACAAATCCTGAATAGTAGCATACGAATCTTGTGCAGCAACCTCCTGAGTGCTGGTGGGGTCATATGAACAAGTCACCCCATAAGATTGACACACATGGGTTCAAAGGCCACCACCCAAAGACTCCCCTGGATGGAACTATACAATAGAGCTAGTATGATGGATGACACTTTGGGTCAAAGTGTTGATCGCCTCCAATGTCTCTATGTCGACACTCTTCTTCACAATGGTAGACATAACAATGTGCTCACGAGGCGGCCTAGCAAGAGGCCGTCTCCCTTGTCGCGCAAGATCTGGCCATGCATTGGTCCTATCCTGAGTCGACCCCCCACCTCTCCCCTGGAACTCCCTCATATCAAAATAATTTGGGATTTGGTTTAATACGAACTCACTGTATAGTTTCCTAAGAAAATATTGGGGGACTTCACAATTGTTGCACAGTGGGTAATCAAAGACCATGTACCACCTAACATAAAATCGGTTCCTAATCTCTTGGTGGTGGCACCAATGAATAGGAAACCTCTTCGCATTGAGGCTAAGATTCTGATTTGTTCTAGGGTCAATGAATAAAGATCACAAATCACCTTTAGTAATTTTTAAATCTTTTACTTGTTTATATGATAGTTTATCTACATAATATGCCCTAGCTTCCTGCCTCCTATCTTGCCATCTCATTATTTGCTGGGTTATTGAATCTACATTTTTTAACATCTCTTTCATTGAATATGATAGTGTCATTCTTTCTATGGTTGAAGCATTTGGATCACTCAACCTACTGATAAGATCCTCAATTTGTTTTTTGTTGTTCTCAATTTCACTCCTCAAATTTTGTTGAGTGCCAAGAGGGTGTTCAGTGATTGGTGGGGGAGGTTGATTTTGTTGAGGAGGATTTTCCTTTTCTTCTTGTTGAGGATTTTGAGGATTTGTATGATCATTTGTATCTCCTACAAATTTAAAAAAAAAAATCAAATCTAACCTAAAACAAACAAAATCAACTTGAAACTAAGAAATTCAAAACAAATAGCAAATAATACTTACCTCCTTCACCTCTTCATCGTCATGGCACCATATTTGCAAAGGAAAAGCAACTATTGTTGATGAATTTTGTAGAATGCCTCCTAGAACGCGAGCACGAAAATGAGGGTTTTTGGCCATGGGTAGAGCAAAAAAAAAGACAAGAGAAAATGAATCCCTGTCACTTTTTCTTTTTTCTTTTAAATGACATAACACGACCGCCTTATAATGCACTCACATTACGTCATTTTTAATTTTTTTTTGGAGTTTTCCACAAAAGTGTAACCCAACTTCATGCAGCTACCCACCATTGGACTGAAAGTCTAGAAAAGTGTGAAAGTCATTTACAATATTTATAACACCTTTACAAGACATGCATTTTATTCAATTTTCAGGGGCCCAAGACCTAGTATGGATGTGTAAAAAACCTCAGAACACTAAATCAAGGCCTCATTAAGTCCAATTTATCATCAATTATGCCCAAATTGAGCAAGCAAAAAGGGATACTTTTTCTATGTCCACAGTTAGCCCCCACTTTAGTGAGAGGATGAACTTGCTTCAAACTCAAACTAAAGAAGAAATTCAAGAGGGGTCCAATCATACCAATGTGGATGACAAAGGATGACAAATATTAAGGCATCAGTCAAGCCCCCAGGATCCAAGATCCTAAGTAAAACGAACATAAGCACAAAAGAATACACACAAGGTGTATAATATGTAGTAGAACAAGATATGCAATCATGCAATGACAAGAACTAAAGGAAATAAAAATGAGGTGGATCAAAGATGTGCTCACTCTAGGCCCACAGAACATCATGTTGTCCACGAAGTGAGTTGTACCAAAGAAGTGGTTTAGTGAGAAAGTCATGCCAGTGTGTCGGCTTCCCATTATACAAACCATACCAAAGTTATCCTCATGATAACTTTGATAAGATGCCACAATGAAAAAAAAAATTGTAGATGTTTTTGAATGTCATGCAAAGATTTTGTTGAAAGGGATTTTTCTTTATTCATGTAAGGTCTTCTTCTTAGGCCCAATGTCTCCAAGAGAGGACAAGCTAGGGTGTCAAATCATTGCCCATGGGATGCCTCATTTGCATCATGCCATGCCAGTTGATTGTACACTCTTGGAAGGCATCAAACCTAGTGACACCACCAAGAAGAGGACACGTCACAAGAAAAAAGAAAAATCACACCATGAAATTTTGTCAAAAAATTTCATCTATGTATGCCTCCACTTTAAATCGGTTGCTACACCATCACTGTGAGAAATTTCTTTAAAGTAGCCAATGATAAATGGTAACATGAAAGAAGATATGAGATCCAACTTGGAAATCCCTCTGACAAGTCATATGTTTATGAATTGAGCTACATCATGAATGAGTATGTCACATGCGAGTCAACTTAATACATGTCATCCACATCCCAAGCTTGCTCTTAGATATACATGAAAGTTTAATGACTAGTCAAAAGAAACAAAGATAGGTGACATACAAGGATAAGGCTTCCTAACCCCTTTCCCCCACTTAGTGTAGGACAAGGGTGAGCCTTGAATGAAT
Source organism: Sequoia sempervirens (assembly GCA_007258455.2). NCBI lineage: Eukaryota > Viridiplantae > Streptophyta > Pinopsida > Cupressales > Cupressaceae > Sequoia > Sequoia sempervirens. The sequence continues at coordinate 38,220,201 of VDFB02086081.1, read as the reverse complement.
GATGATATGCTGCTCCTTGCAATGAATGTAAAACATGCAACTATGAAAGGAGCGGCAACTAATGTTATTTATGTTGATAAGTAAACAAAGTTTCCACTTGATACATATTTAATGAGATGTTTATTAGTTTAGAATGTATCAAGGTTAAGATTTTCTTGGAAGAATTTTTTGTGATAGTGTGGAAATTGGATGAAGGTTTTTGTTTTGAAGGAAAATAACCAAAATCATTATTCCTTTCTTGTGTTTTAGGATTTATAGGGATATGGATACCTTTTTTTTAGCATCACTTCCTTTCCCAAGTTGTCTTCCAAAAAATTTTGTCACTTGTTTTGGATTTGGTGGTTTTTTTATTGCCTCAAATTTTTTCTTGGATGTTTTATTTTCTTTTAAAGTGGGTGAAGTGGATGTTTTTGACATTACCTCTTTATCTCTACCCTATTTAGAGTCTTTTGTTATAATGTATTCCCCCATGGATATAGGTATGAAATAAAAGGTTTTCAAAGCCTCTTCCAATAACTTTGTGGCTTCTTCAATTTTCTTTTGTCTTTGTATATCCTTTTTCTTCAAGGTTTCGTGATTGTAAAATCATTCCCATGATGGTGGTAAATCTATATCGAGCAATTCAGGATGCCTCAGAGTGAGGTTGATTTTTGGTTTGCACGTGATACTCTGCCCAACAAGAGAGTTTTTAGGAGAGAAGAAAACAAGATGTTGATCACATTCCATTTCAAGAGAAAAAAAAACATCACATTCTTTTTTTTCGATGATTGAATCCTCTTGCTCAAGTATGTATTCTTGGATGGGAGAAACATTAGGAAAGGGAGCAAGAAGATTCTCATGACTTTCAATGAATAGTTCATCTAATCCAAAAATATCTTCTTCACTAGTAGAAGAGACATTAGGAAAAGAAAAAGTATGATTATCATGATTATTTGTGATTACATCCCTTTGTCCAATAATGTCTTCCAAAATAAGAGAAGAAAAATAAAGATAATTGTCATGGGTCTTAAAGATTTGATCATCTAATGCCAACATATCCTCCTCAATAATGTCTTCCAAAATAAGAGAAGAAAAATAAAGATAATTGTCATGGGTCTTAAAGATTTGATCATCTAATGCCAACATATCCTCCTCACAAATAATGTGATTGTCATGATTGCTCACAAAAACATTCTCACAAATAGGGGGGGAATTAGAAGATGAATTTAGACTAGGGAGAGGGATGCTAAGAGATGTGTTTATGATTTAATTCTCTTGTGCCATAATATGTTCCAAAGTAGGAGAGGTTATAGAAGAGGAGCTTTCAAAATTGTCATGATTCTCAATGGGTGTATCTTCTAGCTCCAAAATACCTTCGTCACTTGTAGGAGAGATATTGGGAGAAGAGGAACTATGATTATCATGATTGTCTATGATTTCATATTCTTCTATCACTTCACTCCCACAAATAGAAGAGATATTAGAGGGTGTGGAATTATGGAGTGTGTCAAAATTTCTATTCTCTTGCGCTAAGAAACTCTCATAGCTAGGAAAGAGATTGGAAGGATGAATAGGAGTTTCATGGTTACCAATGATTAGACTTTTTTGATAAAATAGGTCTTCTCAAATGGTAGGGGAATTAGGAAAGGGATGAATAAGATGCTCATGAGTCTCAATGAGGATATCTTATAACACCAAACTATCTTCTTCATGTCGAGAGAATATATTAGAAGGGAAGGTGTGACTATCATGATTAGCTACACTTCCATCATCATGTCCTAGAATGTCTTCTTGAGTGGGAGAAGTATGATTTTCATAGCTATCAATCATATCCTCCACACAAATGTGTTTGGCATGATCATTCACGATTGTATCCTTATTCACTAAAGCATTTTCACAATTAGGGGAGGTGTTGGGAGTAGTGGCCATGATCTCAGTTTTGTCTTTCTAAGGGGGAGGAGGAGAAAGATAAGAAATAATTTCATGATCTTAAATTATTGTGTCTTCTTTCATCAAGATACCTTTATCACCAATGGGAGAGATATTGGGAGAAGAACAAGTATGATTATCATGAGTATCAATGCTTTCATCCTCTTGTGTCAAACCTTTAGTGGATGATCTAGGAGAGATGAAGTATTTAAGGTATTCATCTGACATGTCTAATTCATCACTACTAAAGGGATTGGATGTTATTCTTTTTCTAAATTGAATCATCTTTTGAATTGGGTCTTTTGATGTTTTGAGTTTTTTATTTTTGTTTTCTAATGGATCTGATCTAAATGAACTAGGAACTAATGTTGAAAACAAAAATTGCAACAATCTAATGCTATCCATAATTGTCATGAATGTAAAAAATGCTTATTTCTTATTATTTAAATGTAATAGAAGCTATGCAAACTTAAAATTGAATGTAAAGACATAGGATGAAATGTAATTTTTCAGATTTCAAACAAGGCAATTTACTGGTTACACTATGCAATGATCTGAAAATGAAATATTGTGAATCCAAATTGGAAATTATGCAATACATGAAATGGACCAATTTAAGCTAGATTTAATGAAATGCATGTAATAGAAAGTCAACCCAATGAAACAACTAACCAAAGGCAACAAAAAAAAGCTTAAAAATAAGGTTTTTAGTGCTATAAAAGGTAGTTTTAGATGTGTATAAGGACTGATTCGCCCAAGGTGGCAAATGAGTCCCAATAGGGGTTTTTTCCAAAATTTTCAAGAATTTTCAATGAGTTTTTATGCTTTTTATGTTGTATTATGTGTAACCTAAGTGCAAATGCAGTTTTTAGATGTTTTCTAATGATTTGAGATGAAAAATAATTTCAACCTATATGCACTTTAACTAATGCAAAAATATGAAAGCCTAGAATGCTAATTAACTAATGCAAAATGCAATGCAAATTCAATGCAAGATAATTCTAGGATGATGATGGACTCAAAATCAGAAAATAAGGTATTCTAAATGTAGGTTCACCAAAATGTAAACAAATATTTTGGCTTCTAAGGGTCTTTCTAGCCCTTCTAGGGTTTTTCACCTAAAAGGAGAAAGATGGGCCAAAATGCAATGTATACATTCAAAATTAATGTGATATGGATGCAATATGCCTAGATGAAATGACCTAAATGCAAAGGGTTGACAAAATAGATTGATTATGTATGCAAAACTAAGAAATACAAAGTGTTTGAAAGCATAGTGTTGTATGCAAAAAGACCTAGAAAGATGAATAGAAATGCATGTAAAAAAAATAGAAAGCTATAAAAATGAATGTGTACACCTGTAAACTTGTTGAGGAATAGAAATGACTCTGAAATTCTAAAAATGTTGATTTTTAGGCTCGGTGGGACTCATTCACCATTCTGTACGAATCAATCCCAGTTCTGGAAAACTGGATCGGGGCCCATTTTAGCCAAATGGGTGTCCAAATTTGCAAAAATATCTAGAAAATAGGTATAGTGGAACTCATTCACCACTCTAGGTGAATTAGTCCACTTTGGCTTTTCTAAAAACTCAAAAGTGGAATCTGAAGCTCTCGGTCTACTCAATCTGCACCTCCAAGTGTTCAGATCTGAATCCTTCATTTTTAGCACTGTTGGTTACTTTTTGTGTAGGTTTTGACCTTGCTAATAGGGAGATAAGTCCAAGAAGTTTGAAACATATTCTTCAATCATGTCCAATCCATCCAAGCACCTAAATCTGCAAACACACAATGAAAGAAAGAGAAATGTTGATTGCTAGGGGATGGGGGTTTACCTTGGTCAAACCTCGTTTAGGTAATTAAACCAAAATGATGAAATAAGATAATAAAGCATTAAATATGAAACAATGCAATTAGATACTTTCCATGATGAAGGATCTTGAATTACTACAACAATGGATGAAGAATCTTGCTTTTAAATGCCTTAGAAGTGGCCTTGAATGCTCTCTAAATGACCTAACCCTAGCTTGCTTGAATTGAAAACATGGATGAATGATGAATGATGAATGATTGGGTGAATTAAATTATTAGGTTAATGAATTAGGGTTAAAGGTTTCCTTTTATAAACAAGTGGCTAGAATAAGGATTATGATCAAGGGCCAAGATTAAATTAGAAAATAACTTAATCAAGGGTGGAAGTTAATTGAGAGAAGACAGACATGGATAGATAAAGACTTGAGGTGGAAGATAATATTGGCACAGACAAAGAGGTGATGGGAGAAATAATAAATATTATTTAATTTATGTGGCCAACATAGGAGAAATAAATAAAATATTAATTTTATTTATTTAAAAAGAAATGTGAGAACAAATAATGAGATAGTTAAATAATTAAAAATAATTATTTAATTATAGAGGAAAGGTGGAGTGTTAAACATTAAATAATTAAAAACAATTATTTAATGGAGAGGGAAGGGATAATTAAATAATTATTTAATTGGGGAGATAAAAAAAATGATAAATAATTAAATAAATATAACATTTATTTCATTATAGAGCTCGAAAAGGGTAAAAAATAATTAAATAATAATTATTTAATTATAGAAGAATAGGGAAAAGCTAACTTTTGAATTAAAATAATATTTAATTCAAAAGTTGGGGGGAAAGGACCATTGGAGTGAAAGTCTAGAAAAGTGTGGATGTGTAAAACAACACCTTTACAAGACATGCATTTTATTCTATTTGCAAGGGCCCAAGACCTAGTGTGGATGTGTAAAACACCTCACAACACTAAATCAAGGCCTCATTAAGTCCAATTTATCATTAATTATGTCCACACTAATGAACCATTCATAGCTTGTTTACCCTAAGACATATTGTACTTATGAACCATTCATGGAGCTGTTAAATTTTTTTTATATATAATATTATAAGAATGTTTTTTGTATTGGTAAAAAAACAAGTTCTGAAAGGGTTTGGATTCATGTATAATAAAGAAACTTTTATATAGATGAGATTAGTATCAAAAGATATGAGAAAAAAAATAGTCCAACAAAACAAAACAAAGAGAGGTAATCTCACAATAATGAGTTTTACTTTTTGGTCAAAATGGAAATTTATATCAACATTTTTAATTGAATCTTCACCTTCTAACATCTATAATAGCTAAACCATTAATAATTTGAAGATGATGAGAACTAGTGATTTGTGGCGATTTATGTGTAGATTTTAAACATTTTTTAATTTTTTTTTTGAAATAAATCATGAATCTTTGAACATCTCCTTTAATAACTAGTTTTAAATAGTAAACAACATTTTTAGAAAGTAACGCTTATGTTGTCGTCCAACATAAATTTTTTTATAAAGGATAAAATTTTAATTTTTAAAATATAGATTCTTAACATCAATATTTAGGGTGTGGATATTTTTCATAATTTTTTGCTATTATAGACATGTAAAAATGACCTAACACTTATCACACATCCTAAATGACATTTTATCATCATTGGTATCATTATCACCTAATATCATTGCATTTCACATCATTTACATCAAAAACCCTAATTTCCTCTATTAATTAAATAATATTACATTATTTAATTAATTCACCTTTTATCATTTGTGACTAATTAAATAAATTTTATTTATTTAATAAAGTCCTAATCTAACTTTATTCCTTTTGATTAATTAAATAACATCAATTATTTAATTATGTCACTAATTTACTCTATTCCTTTAAGTCAATTAAATTATTAATACTTAATAGATTAATTAAATCATTTTCCCTTAAAATTGAATAATTAATTTAATTATTCAAAACATCATCAACAAACAAATACAACTTTGTTTGTAAAATTCAAACATGACTTGCACGTTCAACTCAAAAATGCTTAATTAATTAATTCAATTAATTAATTAAATTAATTAATTACCCTCACCCACTTTTATGATTGAGAAAATTACAGTCCCCCGATTGCTCACTCTGATTGGCTGACTGATTCATCTATTTCTTGAATGATCCATCTATTTCCCAACTGCTCCATCTATTCTTCAATCCCACTAAAAGTTCAACCTAATTTCCTCAATTCCACTGATTAGGCAATCTATTTCCTATGATTGATCAATCAATATATTTAATTGATTTGATCACAGAAGCTAACTAAGGAATCTAATTCTTCTCAATAGATTTCAACCATTGATCTTGATTCAACATTTTTATCATCTTGCATGTTCATTTCAAAACAAAAAATCTATATAACAATCCTTTTCATCCTTAAAAATGATTGAAAAATTGACATCTTTTGTGCAATGAAGTAATGTTGAATTGACAATTGCTTTTACACACATTTTCTATCACCATCCACACATATTTGGAGCTTTTGCAATGCATAATGGAGGCTTCACATTGATACAAAAAAAATCCAACATCATTGTGAATACAATTCGACATGGGACATGTAAAGTTTTCTTTAGTTTTGAATTCATTATGTTATCTTAGGATTTCGTTATCTGATTTCATTAGCTTAAAAATCTTTATTTCATGAGTAATGGGTATGAATCTTAATCTTTGTTTGAATTATATTTGTTTAATTCATTCATATTTGATTTCCTCACACTTCTCTATTTCCCCCTTACACATTTTGGCACGCCCGGTGGGGCCTCAGTCCTTGACACTAACCTTTTTGTGAGTTTTAATTGAATATTTGTAGGTTCCAGAACACGATTGCATTTTACAAAAATGCACATGAATTTTTTTTATGCAAATGCTATAGGAATCTCAAGTGGTCATTCCTTCATTTCAATCGTGGTTGTACCTTTTGTAACCACTATTGAAATTTCTCATCGCTTTTGCTTCAAAAATAGGTCCGCTTTTGACATTTGGACCACTTCTGACAGAAATAGGGACGTAGTTGATTTTTTGGACTGCTTTTGCTTCCAAAAATAGGTCCGCAGTTGCACTAAGAAGGACCACTTTTGACTGAGATGACCATTTTTTCTCTATGTATTTTTTATTTGAAAATCTACAAGTAATTTTATTGATTTCTAACACTAATGGGTGCTTGTTTTGGATGTTTTATGTTTGTTGACTTTGTTTGTGCAACTCTTGCAGGGATATGGTACACCTTACATCAAGAATGACTAACTCTTTCATTTTAGAGAAGGAAAACAGTCCAAGCACAAATTTCAAAAGCTTTAATTAGTTTAGAAAAAAATTCAAATTGGTGCATAAAAATTTAACCCCACAACTTACATTTTTCAATTTGGAGTTTTAAAATGAACATTTCAAAAAGCTTTCTAGTTTAGAAAATATTTTAAATTAGTGAATAAAAATTGAACACCACAACCTGCACTTTTCAATTTGGTGTCTTAAAATGAACATTTCAAAAATATTTCTAGTGTAGAAAATATTTCGAATTGGTTCTTAAACAATTGAACCCCACAACTTGCACACTTTCAATTTGGTGTCTTAAAATAAACTTTTCAAAAGCTTTCTAGTTTAGGAAAATATTTCGAATTGGTGCTTAACAATTGAGCTCCACAACTTGCACATTTTGATTTAGTGTCCTAAAAAGAACTTTCAAAATCTTTCATAGATTAGAACAACACTTCATTTTGGTGCTCATAAAATAGAATGCTTTCTTTTGACCAACATTTGCATTATGTTGATGAAATGATCGATTTTATTTTTGTTGACCACATTTAGAAAAGGTTGTTAGAAACACTCAATTTGGTGCTTAAAATTGGAAAAATACATTCTAATTTGCCCAATACTATCTATTTGCTTGAAATCTAGAACACTTCAAAAAATTGGTGCACATAAAAAGTGAATTGCTATCTTGTTTACACTTCATTTATTTTTATTTATCTATTTTTTTTGGATAGCACTACTAAAGGGGCTTAAAAAGAATATTAGAATGGATTGTATGTCATTTCTTCTATGTTTGGAAAACTAAGTGTCTATCCTCTCCCCTTGTGTCTTTTTGGTGATCTTAGGTGACGAAAAGCACTTTAATTTTTTCACTTTTTTCATTTCAAGCATTACTTTAAAGAGGGGGCTTGCTATGAGATACACCACCCGATGGAGAACTCATAGGAAACGTCTCAAAGCATGTTAACTGGTGAGCTATATTAAAGGTTGTGAAATCGTAAGAAAGTAGCTTCAATCCCTAGTGACAACATACTGCACCTAATCCCACACCTTAAGTGGAAAGAGAAGGTTAAAGAGACTTAAGTGACCAAAAAATGGTACTGTACATATGGTGTTCATATTTTTTCACTAAGAACCTTATTTTAGAATCCATCCATGTTTTCTGAAACATTCTTTGAAAGTGGTGCATTAGAACTTTGCTTCTGATAACTTACTTGCCAAGTCTAATTTTTTGTTGAAGCATACAGCTTAAGAGTTCACTCTTAACATACCTCTACACTCCATAAATTGCATGTAAAATCATCCCTTTGGGGCATGAGATAAGCCTACCTAAAAGAGTGTACCTACCTAGGGTGACCTGACTGATCCATGCAAAGGTTACTTTATGGACATCAAACACTTTGCTTGATTTAAAATGAACACATCAAAACAAACATTGAACATGGTTATAATCAAATATCAAACCCTTTGGAATTAGTATGAATACCTTTGAAAAATCCCTATATTTGCACTCTTAAAAGATATCTTAAACAAATATCTCTAAAGGCTTCTGAATATTTAGGCTTACATTTCAAGTCACATTAAGAACAAAGTTAACATTGGCAACTATGGCTTTAGTATTTTAACTTTCACAAACTTTGAGCTTTTGTGGAAAGAAACTTGCTTAAGTTGTAGACATTTAGGGTCAAATATTTTTTTATTATTGTGTTGTATTGTATCACTTGCCAAAATCTCAAAAAATAGATCAAACAAAGACATCCAAAATTGAAAACTTGTCTAAACTTCCATCAAAATAGAAAACTAGAAGCAAATATGAACATAAGTTGCCATTGTTGTTGTTTATGTCGCTATTGATAAACATTACCACAATTGATCTAAAACAAGTTTCTTTTGCTCCCTGGTTTATGACAGTCATTGTCCAAACCTTGTCGCTTTTGATAAACAGAACACACTTGACATAAAATTTCCACTATTGATCCAAAGATTATTGTAGTTGATCTAATTTTTTAGCTGCAGTTGATCTAAATCTAACCACTTTTGACCAAAATGGTCTCTTTTGTCTTCATTGTTCACCAGTTAAAAAATTGTGAACATAGGCCACTTTTGATGAAGCTTACCATAGTTTTCCTTCAAACTTGGCCACTATTGACATAAATTTGGTTGCTTTTGATAGAAATTACCACTACTCTCATAATATTGTTGCTTTTACCTTATTTTCTGGTGCAAATTAGAGACTAATCTGAAACTAGTTACATCTTTCACCTTGTGGGAACAAAAATAGTTAGACTTCCAAAACACGTCATATCATCATCGGTCCATATCCATTTTATTAAATCAAACACTCCAACCTAGTTTTAGGATTCAAAATTAAAACACAACTTTGGATTATTCCTTCACTCAAAACTCTAAGATATCAATATTTGTTTGAACCTCAAGGCTAGTTTAAGTAGATTCTTCAAAACATATCCTCTAGAAAAATGAAGTGAAATATCGGTCCAAGTTTTCAACATTTTGAATCCCAAAAATAGCATCATTTCCAAAACATCTAAAACACCACTCAAACTTTAGAGTCTTGAGTGTCATGAAAACCATATCAAAACACCAACAAATTTTGTCTAAAATATTGTCTTTCACATCATCATCATTCATCATCCTTTCAAAAATAGAAAAAAAAAGATCAAAACATCACTCACTTTATGACTATTTGGCATCCTACTGCTCCAGTTCAACAACTAAATCTTACAGAACCCATTATACAACAAAACCTCACACTCAGTAGTTAGAGAAGTTTTGTATTTGAGAAAAAGGAAACACCAACTCAGTGGAGAAATGCAACTAATATCCTAGACAAAGAGGAACAAAAAGAAGATCTTATGGCCGGAAGGCCCATATTCCACCTCTTGCATGGCAATAGAAAATCTTGGCTTACAAAAACACCAATCTTTTAAAACAGAAACAAACATCATTCCACAGTGATTGGTCACAAAAACCCAAAACTTGGTCTTGGACTTGTTTATGATAACCACAATATCCCAAAATAGAAAAAAGATAGAAGCCAATAAAAGTAGCTCTAGTATGCCCCCAACAAACACCACAAATGATAGAAGTGACCCCTAGGGTTATAGAACAATTGACTTTATAACTCCTTGAAAGGAATCCACATTCAAAGCAACATCTAACCAACCACCAAGTGAGGAGGAAGTAATTTGTAAGCAACAAGAAATGATGGATAGATAAAATCAAAATCCCAAGGACATGGTCATAGAAGAAGTAGATAGTGAGGAAGAATTGGATGAGGAAGAATTCTTTTAGTACTCCAGCAATCAAAAGGTACTTAAATTGATAGATAAACTGATAGGAAATGATGCAAATGCCTACTTCAAATTAGCACAAAGTGGTGCTAAACTACATATAGACTTTAATGTGGAAGGTCTTAAGGATCCTATCCTCATTCCCTTAGGAGATAAATTAGTTCTGAGAAGAATACCCAAACTAGTGGAGAATTTGAACATGCCACCAATCTTCTCACAAAGAAATGATCAACCTAAACAATAAACAATGAATAACCCTTTGTCTAGGAGATCGTCACAAATCGAGCAAGCAACAATGGACCAACAATATCAAGGAGGTACAACTCAATACATGCCACAAAAAAACAATATGCAAAGCATGGGAAACTTTCCAATAGTGGAACAACAAGGCAACATCCCACCACAAGGACAATACATACCATAAAATGCATCATATATTGATCCTTCAATCAACATACCAAACCAACAATGTGTAACACCAACACACTACTAGGGTACCCTTCAAAATTTATCCCAACAACAAGGTGTACCACCAATGCACTACCAAGGTAACCTTCAAAATAATTTGTCCCAACAATAAGGTGTACGAGCAATGCACTACCAAGGTAACCTTCAAAATAATTCCTCCCAACAATAGGGTATACCACCAATGTACTAATAGGGTAACCTTCAATACAATTCATCCCAACAACAAGGTGTACCATCAATACACTACCAAGGTATCCTTCACAACAATTCATCCCAACAATAAGGTGTACGACCAACACACTACCAGGGTACTCTTTAGCAAAATCAACCGCAACAAGGTGTACCACCAACGCACTATTAAAGAACCCCTCTTCAACAAAATCAACAAGGACTTAATCATCCTTTCACGCAACAAAGACTTAATCCTCCTTCCACACAAAAAGGACTTAATCCTCCTTCCATACAACAAGGACTAAATACTCCTTCCACATAACAAGGACTTAACCCTCCTTACAATCAACAAGGATTTAATCCTCCTTTCACACAACAATGAATTAACCCTCCTTACAATCAACAAGGACTTAATCCTCTTTCCATACAACAAGGAACTAACCATCCTTCAACCCAACATGGTTACCAAGGTCCTATACCTCCATCATACCCAACCTATGACCAAACAAACATTTTGGGATAACAAGGCTACTACACACAGGGTCCCCAAACAAATGTACCAAACATAGAGGTAGTCATGCAACTACAATCCCTAAATCAAAAGATATCAAACATCTAGATTGGAAAATTAAAGAAGACCTACACTCTACAAGATATATGTTTGTTCCCTTTTGATCACTCTATTACTATGCTCCCCTTCCCAAAAAAAAATGAAATACCAAAATTTGAAAAGTGCAAGTGAAAATTAGATCTAATCAAACATGTGTGAGATTTCTCGGTAGCTTGCATGGATGTACAAAACAATTATTCCTACCTAATAATACTTTTTTCCATGTAGTCTTACTGGTCATGCTATAGAATGGTTCTCCCATCTACTACCAAGTATTAAGAGTTTTGATGAATTGTCTAACAAATTTTTGAACCATTTCTTGTTCAACATAGAATAGGATGTCACCATCACTGACCTCTACAAAATTAAAAAAAGCCAAGGGGAATCCTTTACATCATACCTACAAATATGGAGACATAAAGCTAGTACTTGCAAGTGGCCTATTCCAGACAAAGAACTAGTGGATATCTTCTTTTCCAATATCCAAGTGGAAATCAATTACCAACTCACCATGTTGTGCCCCAATAACTTTGAAGAGACTATTGAAAAGGGACTACACATTGAAAGAGCTCTCATAGCAAGGGGAGTCATTAAACTAAACAACTCAAAATACAACCCTTCTAGTTCGAATGATAAACCTAAGATTTGGTCCAAAAAAAAAATGTTACCAATGATGAAGTAGTTGATGCTAGAGTTGTATGGAACGTGCAAAATCCCAATGGACAACAAAACAAAGACCAAGTTGCACAAATGAGCTATGCTCCCAATAAACTACAGAACAATCAACTCAGTTATCCCCAAAATAATCAATCAAATAACCAACAAAAAAATTAGGGAGGACAAAAAAGACAATATAGCCATCCAAGGAGGAAATTTACTACATTAGGAGAAACACTTGATACAATCATGCATAAATTAGTTCAACAAAACCTCATAAAATTTAACAAGCACACAAACTATTAAGAGCCAAGTTTCAAAACACAATGGTACAATGAAAAATACTTATGTGAGTTCCACAAGATCAAGGGATATATGATGAATAACTGCATGATACTTAAACATATAGTGCAAGACTTAATCAACAAGGGAGAAGTTGATATAGAACATGGTCTAGGAAAAAAAGACCTCCAAATCTACACGAATCCAATTCCTAACCATGCTAATAAAAATGATAAAGGGAAAGAACAAGACTATCACAACACCAACTACACCTATGTTGACACTGTCCTAGGCACCATCTCCCAAGTAGATGAAACTAGATTCAATGTGCTAACTATATGAGGCAGGGACCCCGAATGTAACATAACTACCCATTGAGGGAAAGTCACAATACGAGGAGCTCCACCTAAACCCATAGCTAAGTAATCTAATGAATATAGTATTGTGGAACAATTGAAGAAGACCCCTACTTTGATCTCCATCCTAGAGCTATTGAAATTATCACCTACGCATAAGGAAATATTAGAAAAATCTTTGGAAACATCGGTCCTTGATGACCTTAATCCTAATTAGTTTCAAGCCATGGTTGGAAAAATCACAACCACTCATCATTTAGTATTTTCTGTGAAATACCTTCCACATAAATTATTCCACAACCAAGCCCTCTATATAGAGGTTGGTGTCCACAAACATAAATTCAAAAGAGTATTGATAGATAACAGTGCAAGTCTAAACATTTATACCTTGAAATTTGTTAAAAGTTGGGGTATTCTGATGTTGTAATTGACAAGGGAAAAAGCATCACTATAAGGGCTTATGATGACCTAGAAATAAATTCAGAGGCCCCAATCAGGCTTCCTGTACATATAGGATCAACAACAATAGAAACGACATGTCAAGTACTGGACCTTGAGATACCAAATAACCTTCTTCTAGGACACCCATGGATTCATGCACTGCAATTAGTTCCTTTGAAATTTCACTAATGTCTAAAAATTTCTCACGAAGCAAAGGAGGTTACATTATATGTTGATCTTGAACCCTTCCACTACTATGCAAAATTGGAGGAGAAATACAACAAAATCCAATGAGTACCTAGCAATGACATATCATTCCACTCCTCATATTTTGACCCATCAACACTACCATCAACGTCAACTAAACCCCCATCAAGTGAGCAACCAAAATCTGATCCCAAGATTCAAGTACTTGACAAGGGTAATGGAAACTATCATTTCAATCAAGCCTTTTGCACTGGAATTCTTCCCCCAACACCAAAGGTTTATGGAGGGCTTAAGGAGATCAAAAATGTTCAAGCAATAACAATGGTAGTCAAAACCATGATTTTTACCAAGTGGGGAGATATGAAAGATAAGGAAATTTTCAAAGAGGACTTCTTGTCAATGGTCTACAAAGAAGAACAAGAATAGCTACGACCCTTCCCCATTGATCCTAGCGGTAAAGGGTATTAGATGGCTAAAAAAATGGTATACACTGGAAAATATGGCCTTGGGTGACACAAACAAGGAATATGGGAACCTATTATAGTGGAACAAAGAAAGAAGAACATGGGATTAGGCTATGGTTCAATAGACATGGTTACTCCAAAAACTGGATGTGCCTCTTTTGAGAAAGGAGTGCTTTCCAATGCCATTAAGACATTGGATACCTACCATCTTATACACAATGATTTACCAATCAAGGACCTATTTGAAAGCTTTAGCATGAGTATAGCACCTACCCAACCTAGCAAACCTATACTTAAATACTATACTTATGAAATAGGCTCTAACAAGTATGAATGGAATTCTCTCACTTCTAGCGATAATTACCTAGATACCCAATGGGAGAATGATGCATAAGCTATATTGACCATTTCAAAAACTTCTATAAACTTTACAGATAATGATGACATTCTACCCCTTTGCTACCCATAGTTAATAGATTGGGACCAACAACATCATACGCCTGTTTTGGATCAATTCTAGAATGATGAAGCTATTATAGAGTTTATGGGACTTCAAACCAATATACCATCATGAGATCATAAAGTAGGTTTTTTCATGGAACTCAAATAGGAAGCATAGTTTGGAGGGGAGATTGTGTCCTCTAGTCACAAAATTGAAAAAGACAACGTAAAAATAAAAATGAGATCCCCTAGGGAAAACCATGATGTGGCTCTATCGGATCCTAAAAGGAGAAAAATAAAGTATGAATCTAAGGGTGAAAACCTCTTCAAGGCACCTAAAGATGGAGGATTCAATCTCCCTATTTATAAATATCAAGAGAAGTCAACACTCCTAGTTGAAGAAGTTGAACCTATCAATGTTGGCACAACAGAAACATCCAAAATCATATACAATGTAGCATCACTTGATCCTAAAGAAAAGGTGAACTTCTCAGCATTCATCAATGAAAGGAAGATAAAATTTTCATGGAAATATGCAAACATTCTAGGTCTAGATCCAACATTAGTAGTACACCACCTAGCCATATTTCCTAGAGCTAAACCCATCAAGAGGAAGCTATGAAAGATGCATCCACACTTTTGGTTAAAGTATAATTGAAGAAACTACTAGATGTGGGCTTCATCAAACCATTTCATTATCCTAAATGGATGTCAAATCTAGTACTAGTATCAAAGCCCGCTGGGGGCATAATAATCTGCATAGACTTTCAAGATCTAAACAAGGATTTCCCAAAATATGGCTTCCCTCTTCCAAGCATTGATATGATCATAGATCTAACTGTAGGGCATGAAATGTTGTCACTAATGGACAAATTTTCTAGATATAATTAGATAAAGATATCTCTTGATGATCAACATAAAATAACATTCACTTGTGCATGGGGGACCTTCTACTGGAATGTCATGCCATTCAGTCTAAAGAATGTAGGAGAAACCTATCAATGAGAAATTTCTACAATCTTTCATGATATGTTGAATAAAACTATGGAAGATTATGTCGATGACATACTAATGAAGTCCATCAAAAGAGAAGACCATTTGACCAATCTAGAAAAAGTATTTGATAGGCTCAAATAGTAAAACTTGAGGTTCAATCCAAAAAAGTGTCTATTCAGAGTAACATTTGGAAATCTAATAGGGTACATGGTATCAAGAAGAGGCATCAAATTAGATCCTAAAAAGATAAAATCCATATTAGAAATGCCTCCTCTAAAGACATTGAAGCAGCTAAGAAGTCTACAGGGGAAACTATAGTCCATCAGGATATTCATTGCACAATTAGCAAACAAGTGTCATTTGTTCACCCATTTGCTACATAAATACATTGCATTCAAGTGGGATGGTAGATGTGATCAAGAATTCCAACAAGTTAAGGAGTATCTACTAACTCTTGTATTAATGCTACCTATTCCATATAAAGCAATGATACTCTATGTATCTACAACACAAGCAACATTAGGAGCTCTTTCAACACAACTAGATGATAATAATAAGGGAAGGGTGGTCTACTATATCATTTGAACATTGGTGGGCTATGAATTGAACTATTCACCCATAGAAAGAGTGTGTCTATCTATCATCTTTGTGGCATAGAAGTTGACACACTACATCTTGAAGAGACAAGTAAAGTTGATCTCAAAAGTAGATCCACTAAAGTATTTATTGGAAAAAGTAGCTCTAACAAGCAGGATCACTAAATGGGTGATGATATTGAGTGAGCTTGACATAGAGTACATAGACCAAAAGGATCTCAAAGGAAAAATCATAGCAGGTCAACTAGCAGAAGCACCAATGGATGATCATCAATCTCTCACAACAAAATTCACAAATGAAAGCATACTGCTAATCGAATAAAATTGTCATTAGACCTTATACTTTGATAGTTCCCACACTCAACATGGCTCAGGAGCAAGTATGTTATTTCTCACACCACAGGGAGATAGGATACCTAAGGCTTATAGAATTGCTTTCATGTGTACAAATAACATCTTAGAATATGAAGCACTAATCATAGGACTCAAAATGGCTATAGAATGGAGGATAAAAGAAGTACAAGTTTATGGAGACTCTCAACTAGTAATTAGGTAGGTAAATGATGAGTATCAAACAAAGAATAAAAGCTTATGCAATATAAGAGAATGGTGGATAGTTTCAAATAGTATTTTGTCATCATCACCTTTGAATAGGTTCCATAGATCAACAACAGAGCAATCAACACTATGGAAAGGATAGGTTCACTCCTAGACATTCCACAAAACATTCCAAAGTATGAATTCCTTGTGGAGAAACTGCTCATACAAGCTTTTGATATCCTAAAATTAGAACTAGTGTGTGATGTTATTGGTCCTAACTCACCATGGTACCAAGATACATTTGACTATATCCAACATGGTATCATACCTCTTGACTTAATGGTGAGCCAAAAGAAGACCTTTAACTATAGAACCTCCTGATTTACTATCCTAGAAGACACCATCTATTGTCGAAGTTTAGATGGTACTTTACTCTGATGTCTTAACATAGAAGAAGTACAAACCTCCCTACAAGAGGTACATGAAGGAATTTGTGGGTCCCACTCTTGTGGACCTAACCTAGTACAAAAATTGTTGAGAATAAGGTACTATTGGCCTTCCATGGAACAAGAATGCATTCAATATTCCAAAAATTGCCATTAGTGCCAATAGCATAGTGACCTTGTTCACGCACTAGCACAGGAACTAAGACATATAACAACACCATGGAATTTCTTGCAATGGGGATTAGACTTGGTAGGTAAGATCTCTCCCACTTCCTCCAATGGGCACAAGTTCATTATCACTGCAACTGAATATTTCACAAAGTGGATAGAAGCAATTCCATTAACATATATCACAAGGAAATAGATATCCAAGTTCATCTTGAATTATCTAATATATCAATATGGAATTCCCCAAACCATCATAATGAACAATGAAACACCATTCAAAAAATAAGATGTCCAATAGCTTTGTTCCAAGTTTTCTTTCCAACATAGATTATCCACACCTAACTACCCCCATGGAAATGGTCAAGCTGAAGTATCCAATAAAACTATTCTAAAAATACTAAAAAAGACTATTAATGGCATTGGTCATGATTGGAATTTGTAACTAAACCTAGCCCTATGGGCTTACCAAACAAGTATTTGCATGCTTACAGGTGCCACACCTTTTTCCTTGGTCTACAAATTTGAAGTTGTCTTATCGATTGAAGTCGAAATCCCCTCACTGTGAATATCACTGAAAGGCATGGTCAACAATGAGGAATATTGAGTCTCTAGATTGAATGAGTTGGAACTCCTAGATGAAAGGCGTTTGAGCATGTTAAACCAACTTTAGGTTTATCTTAACCTTTTTTTCAATTATATTAGTTTATTTTATTCATATTTTATTTCCTTACACTTCTCGATTTCTCCTTACACATTTACATATTTTTTAAATAATTTTTAAAGTAACTATAACTGTAATTTGGACATTTGTGTATATCATCCAACATAACTTGTTGTGTATATATCAAAATTCAATTTTATTTTATTTTTTGTGAAGGAAATCAATACTTAGGACAAAGGTATTTTTTGAATTTTTTTTTACAATGATCTATTATTTTTCCATCCTTGTAGAACTAAGAACTTGATGTTCGTTGAAAAACCTATGTCTAGTAAAAACTAAAAGTTGAATACATGATAAAATGAAAACATATCAAAACTATACTTGTTAGAAAGCTCATTTAGAGGACTATGATCTTGCAAAATATCTTGTCAAGTTAAGTACATCTAAAGATCCAACCTGGAGTTTGAAACTATATTTTCTGAGGAAAATTTGAAGCAGAAACCAAAAGTGACATACTTACCCCTTCGTTCAAAGGTTACACCTTTACTTGAAGGCCCCTTCAAGTGAAGATGATTGTGTAAAAAGATCTTTTTATGGTGTATGTACCTTCGCTTGAAGGGTAGTCTTCACTCAAAGGTGCTTGCTTGTACACCTTCGCTCGAAGGTCCTTCAAACAAATTATTTTCTTCACTCTAAGGTTCTTTGTAAAAACATCCCTACTCCCCCAAAAAACTTCATTGTCCCAAAAGTGGGACTCAGTATTGTGAGATTACCCAGAGACTAATGCAACCAAGGTATCAATACAACATTGACCAAAAATAGAAAAATGATAGGGATCCCAAGGATCCAACCTATGCAATGTCAGACCTAACCATATTCAACCTCACACCTTCACTCTAGTATGACATTGGGAGACATGTTTGAGAATATATTGTTCCACCTTTGTACAATGGT
Organism: Sequoia sempervirens; assembly: GCA_007258455.2. Classification (NCBI taxonomy): domain Eukaryota; kingdom Viridiplantae; phylum Streptophyta; class Pinopsida; order Cupressales; family Cupressaceae; genus Sequoia; species Sequoia sempervirens. The sequence continues at coordinate 38,201,376 of VDFB02086081.1, read as the reverse complement.
AAAAAAAATATCATTATTTGAGTCAACAAAACTAAGAGTAGTGGGAGGGTTTCATTCTAAAGGCCCAACTATGTGCACAATAGGATCATAGGGTTGTTGATCTTGAGTAAGTTGAGTGACTTCCTCATAAGTAGGTTAAAACAAATTTGAATCCAATTACATAACAACTTGAATAATCAAAGAAAAAGGTGGTTGGGACAAACCAATTCAATCTAATGAACCAACAGTTGTGAGACTTGCTAGAGTCACACCATTCACACCAACATCTTAAGATGGCGTGTCATCTAGAGAAGAACTATCAACTAGAGAGTTGGAAGCATGAATATTAAAATAATCTTCACTAGCATTCTTCCACCATGTTGTAGTGCCCTTATGTTGGGAGAGTGAACAATTAGTAACCAAATGACTAATGGTTAAACAACATATACATCTAAAAAAAAAAAGCAAAAAATATTATCTAAAAATTAAAAATATTACATATATGAAAAATAATTTTTTTATTAAAAAAACAATTCATATGCTTAAAAATAATTACAATTAACTTTAAAGTTACTTACAATAGATGTATTAAATATAGGGATTAAAATTAGTTCAAAGGTTGTGGATTAATTCATCATTTTGTATTCATTTTATTTTATTATCTTGCTCTATTAACAACCTTTTTTTTCAAAGATGCTTTGAAAATCAAGTCAAAGAAACCTTTTTAAATTTTATACATAACTACTTTTCAAATACCATCTCAACTTGATGGATCATGTCTTACTACTTACTGGATTATGTCTTGAAAACTAAGTGGGAAGGTTAAATTAAAGATTGTGACGAGGGTGCTAACCCGAGACACAGAAAATCATGCACCACATAGAGAATATTATTTTAGTCAAAAATAAGAAAATATTACATGCAGAGGATCTCAAATCCTTGAGCTCTACAATACATGCAAGCTACAGAAACTATAGAATTCCCCTTTTTGCAGTATGCAAACTTTTCCCAAAAAGCTACAAAAATAAAAAAACCTCACCCATAAATAGCTCCTTTTATGTCTTGGAGCCAAAACAATATTCAAATTATGCACTTTGGTGGTTTGAAGCAAAAATTACAAATTCAAATTCAAATTTTAAAACCTTATTAAAAAATCAGCACATTTTTGAAAGTGCGCTAACTTCCGAGAGCCATAACTTTTGTCCCGAGACTCCATTTTTCAAACCGTTTGAACCATTGGAAAGGTATTGGAGTCAAAAACATTCTCATAATTCACTACACTAATTTAAACAAGTTTCAAGGTTGTTTCAAGGCCATTTAATGCCTCAAATATGATCTGGAAGGTTTTCAGGTGCAATTCTGGGAGACTGAAACTGCAATATCTTTCAAAACGGGAATGCTCTCGGCCTAATTCTTTCGCTAATCTTCTTATTTTTCCATTATAAATCATCCCAAATAATTTTTTTCCCAAATACCTTCGAATTCCAATACTTACTAAAAATAGGAACTGACCAAAAAAAGCAGAAAAGCAAAACTGAAAGTTGGGAATTACATTATGACAAAAAGGGTATCGAGAATGCAAAAACATCTAAGAAACTACAAACAAAAAATGCAATTCTTTTTGGGTGATCCAGGATTTCCCTTACACCACTAGATGCTCCTACATCAGATTGTATCATACACTAATATTTAACAACAATCTAATTTTAAAATATAATATACTATAAATATTCAAATATGAAATGAGTCAATCGATTGATAGTACTTATATTTTTAATATTATAATTAAACATTTAATGAGTTTGTAAAATGTTATGTGCTAGTTGTTTGACTAAAAAGTGATCATAAAATCTTGTAGAAAAACCAAATATTTAATCCTTGCTTAGCATTTTACAAACAAAATTTTCTCTTAATTCTTTAAAATATCAAATTCTACTCCCATTTTGATTGATCAAAACTTTAATTAAATTATTTGAATTTATTTCTAACATTTGGATTATTAGGATCCTATTATGATTGTGTAACACTATTATAGGGCATGATAAAATGGTTAAATGTGGAATATTTTTGCATATTGATGTTCCTTTCAAAATTCTCTACAATTTCAAAAGAGATGGTATTTTGAGTTTGTATGCAAACTAGGAAAGCCATTGTTGAAGCTACCATAATTTCTAATGAAGTGCACAACGAGTGCTGACAAAGTCAAAAATTTGTTGCCAAGACACTTTTATCATAATTTTAATTCAATTAGATGATTACATAGTCTTTTTTGGAGGCTTCTTGAAGGTCTTTCATCATCATAAATGATTAATGAACATCTTACAAACATCCAAATCTTAACAAAATTAAAAATGATCAAATTTACATCTTAAAAACATCAAAATCTTAACGATGTTGCAAATGAGCAATGAACATTTTATAAAAATTCAAATCTTAACAAAATTGCAAATGATCAATCAACATCTTACAAACATCCAACTCTTAACAAAATTGCAAATGATCAATGAACATCTTACAAACATCCAAATCTTAACAACACTGCAAATGATCAATTAACATCATACAAAAATTCAAATCTTAACAACATTACAAATGACAAAATATTTCCATGTTTAATTGCAAGCCCAAAATATAACCATGTTTAATTTAAAATCCCAAAAAAGTGTCACTTCCAACATTTCAAAAAATTTGATATTTGACTTCCAGTATTTAATCTTCATGATTTTGATCTTGGGAAGGTTGAGGGATGTTTTAAATTTCATGACATGCTTGGAAGAGGTTTAGACAAATGATTGATAGTTTTAGAGCCATTTTCAATGACACAACATGGCATGCAACCAATTTGGTATTTGTAAGTTCTATTAATGCATGTGGAACTTGTTGAGACCAATTCAGTCATTGTATAATACGGGAGTGCTAGTTGAGGTATTTGTGAGCTTTATTAATGCAAGTATAGCTTGTTGAGGTGAAAATGGTAATTATAAAACCTATACACCTTTATACTATTGCATAGATGGTTGTCGTTGCACCAAAATATTGACCTACAACTGCCAGAGTTAATGAATCCATGGGAGGTGGTTAAGCCATGTCACGAACCTAAGTGTTGTTTTGCACAATACAAGGATACCAATAGTGTACACCTTGCAACAAAAAGTAAAATTTAAAGTTTAAATTTAAAGGTTACTCAATTTTATGAGTTAAGAAAGAAAATATTTTGGTTTGTTAATTTCAAATAATTTTTAATTTGTTAATTATTGTTGAAAATTTGATGGCATAAATTGATTAGATATAAAATTTGAATAATTAAATAACTAACCAAACTAAGAATATACAAGGAAAAAAATAAAAAAATTACACAATGGATATAATAATTTATTTTTGTCCACATATATAGTAAACAAAATTTTAGATATTGATCCCTTGCTTGGTGCCTTTGAGTGGGATGAAGCCTATGATAGCAGAAATATGTAAAAGTTTCCTACAAATTCCTTTTTTGACACCATATGAACAACGATTACACAAACTATTTAGACTAAAATTTTGTATAGATAGAAATATTGCATAGGCAACAAACTGTATAATAAAAAATCTTATAGATATCAAATTTGTGTGAAGTAGAAAAGCATGATCATAAGCCTTAACATGTAGAATATGTAAGTAAAGATGTCAAATGTAATTGCTATTGATAAACTATAATTAATAAAATAAAAAATGTATCAATAGGGTTGTTTTTAAATGAAAAAGCCATAAGTTTCTCAAACTCTAGATCATGTTCAAATCTCCAAAGTGAAACCATAAGTTGGAAGTCTAAGTGGTGCCTCTTGGACTTCCATTGTGGCTTCTATGTTGAATAAAGTTGATTAAGTGGAATATATTAAGAGGGAGGAGGCCCCCCTTGTAATCTTTGTTGGTGTGGAGCAATCCTAAATAATCTCTCCTTGCCAATTAAAATAAAAATAAAAATGATTTTAATATAAAATAAAATAACTCAAGTAAATAAATAAAATAACTTCAAATTAATATCTCAATTTTTTTTTAGATATATGTATTTAAAATATCTATACTAGTAAAATATAACCATGTTAAAATAATTACGCACATAAACTATGAAGAAACATATGTCATAACCACTTAAAAAAACTAGAGGCTACCTCTTTAATTCTCTAAATATATTTAAAGTTACATAGTTGTTTGTGTTATGAATGAAATTTTTCAAGAACGAGAGTCTCAAAAATTACTTTTTTAGGCATAGGTAGCCATTATTTTTTAACCTCTGATATACCATTCACTTAGTTTAATGACAATAAAATATAAATCTATTAAAGCCAAAAAAATAATTGTAAGTAGTATTGACAGTAAAATCATCCAAATTAAAATATTGTAATCCAAATATTGGAAATCATTTTGTATGCTTGGGTTTCCACTCTCTAGAGACACCCTTGGTTGATTTTAAAACAACTTGAATCAGTAGGTAGAAGAGATGACCCCATAGTGGAGCAGGGTCCTATACTAGGGATAGGAGTTGACCAAAGTGGGCCCCATATTGGACTATTAATTAATCAAAAATATTTAAATTATTCCTAAAAACTACACAAATATGCACTAACCATTGTTCAAAGAATATTTGTTTTATATATTAATATTTATTTGCTCAAAATAAGTGGAAGAGAGAAAAATTTACAAATATTTCAAAAAATAAAAGCAATTGACACACATTGTACACATTCCCTACTGATAATATTTGGAACCTGTAAGATGATATTTATCCTATATATTAAAAATATAGTTTAATTGTCCCAGTTACATATGCAATGACCACCCATAATAAAGTTATTTTTTGAATACAACCTCTTTTGTAAACAAAATTCATGTCCAAGTGCCCCATCATACAAATAGATATGTCTTATAATAGAAAAAAAATCTAAATATAAAATCCTTTGTAAACAAAATGCATGGCCAAGTGTCCCATCAAACAAATTGATACACCCAACTATTGGTCACTTCCTCCATGGATACCTACAAGAAACACACTAGAAGGTGTAAGGATTAACAATCAAGCCATCAAAATAAGAGGAAATAAATTAAAGAATCCAAACCAAACAAGCGTTCAACCAAATCAATTAGCTCTCGTACTTGTTGATGGCCAAATTGACACAACAATGTTAAAATAGAATATTTCTACTCTATTTCTCCTGAAAAAGATAACTTATCTAAAACCACCTATCTTCCAAGGTCTCTGTAGTTGGTTCTCAACTGTGTTGTTTTGTTGAGTGATCAATGAGGATGTAATGTTCAAGGGGCCTGCTGGTTATTAAGCTTCTTGGTTGCTACAAGATCAAACTTCTATCTAAACCTACTCTAATCGGGGGGTATGAAAAAAAGGAAAAAGATAGATTAGGGACACAAGAAAGAAAAAAATGATGATTCATATAGTTAACCAAACTTGTTACTCTTCAAGGAATTCCTAAACTAAAAATATAGAACAAATCAACCCACAATCAATATAGAGCTTCATTCATTCACAGTGTAGAAATTAACAATAGAATCTAAATCACAATTGGAACAAAAGAAAAGATAAACTTTATTCATTTCTTGAAATCTTTCCAAATCAAATGATCAACAAAAAAAACATCATTCCAGGATACAACTTAAAGGAGGTTTAAATATGGTTGCTTCTACTGTTGCAAAACAAATAAACAACACTTACAAATTTAGCAAGATTCACCAGTGCACAGAAACCAATGTCTTCAAATTGATTAAACTAAACTAAGAAAATTAGAAAAATGTATCATCCATCCTACTGCTAAATTGAAAAATCTAATCAGCTAATCTGCAAAAATTCTAACTAATTTCCTAAGTGTCTAACCCTTTCAAAGTGAGTAGACTTGATAATAAAATAGCTCACTAATTACATAATTCCCTCCAAAATCATACATCAAAAGTTGTAGCTTTTGTGTGCATACGTGATCACCATAAAGATAACTTTTTGTTTCAGCCTTTGTTCAATTTAACTGATGTTGTTGGGTATTTTAGCACTTCTCAACATAGGCAATGCATAAGTGCAATTCCTCTCTTGAAAGGAAATATCCAACAACAAGTTGCTAAAAATTACCCCAAGGTCTCTTGGGTGTCAAGTCATGACCTACTTGGAATGTCTTAATTGGTTGAATGTGATCTTGTTGGTAATCACAGGGAAGCCTTACATATGTTAAGTTGGAAGGGAAATTGGTTCTTTGAATGGAGTTTATAAAATTATGAAGTTGTGTTCTATTGCTGCAATTTCAAAACAACAGTCTGAAACTCCACTTTTGTCATCAGATTTTGGCTTTACAATGGGAAATGATGCTTGAACTTTGCTTAAATTACTATTTAAAAGAAAATTCAAAAGGGAAAGGAAGAGAGTAAGTTCCTAGATCTAAAAATACTGATGAAAAGTGATAATGGAGGATGCTACAATGGACAACCTTCCCAAAAAAAAGTTCCACTTAACCAAATCACTCACAGTCTCATGAAACCAGTGCAATCTTCTATGGTCTACAGATTTTCAAACATTCATTCACCATAAAGCACGAATAAAAGATAGAATTTAAGTTCAACATTCATTTTATGTTTAGACTAGCTTTACACTTTTGTTTATCATTAATAAACAACAAAAATCATGAACAAGGAAGGGCATTAACACAACAAAATTCTTCAATGCCAATGAAAAACATTAACTAATCTACCAAAAGCATGTAAAATTCTTAGAAAAACAAAGTAAATCTACTCAAATTCACTAACTATGAGGAGAATAATCATGAAACATGAAATTGGAACTAAAGAATCAACCAAAATCAATGAATTTTTATTCAAATTCCAACAACATGTCTTTACAACAACTCAACTCTCTCCTGAAAAATGAGAGACCCCCTATTTATAGTATCCATAAAGCAAAATGAATGGCCAAGATTCAATCTCATTGTGTGGCCATGATTCATTGGAAATAAGGGTTTCATCTACCCCCAAATATTTTACCATTTAAAATACATCTTTGTCTTCTAGCCTATTTTGTCCTCTAGTGGCCAACATTGTAGCACTTTTGTCCTTTAGATGATTGCCTTGTTGCAGCTACTTTGAGGAATTCATCATCGATGACTGGATTTCCTTCATGTTTCTTCATAGTGGCATATTCTATGAACTTTAAAATCAATGTTTGAAGCTTGTTCCACTCCATTATATCAAATTGAAGCACCTGGAAGTTCAATTTTCTAGACCTATCGATAATCACATCCCAATATTTATCACATTTTGATGTATTATTGATTACTTGCTTTATTGGGTGAAGGCTCTACCAGCAAAATCCATAAAGTCTAGCATGAGGGAATCGGTGGCTCCATTTTCCATCTTCTTATGGAAGTGTGGCTTTATTTTCTCAAAATCTAGCTCAACAGAGGGCATGTCAAAATTTGTCATCAGTTTAAGGTACTCCTCATAGGTCATCTTGACTTCCTTGGCCCAATCAATATCAAGCTCCACTTCATTTAACACTTGTTCCAATACTTCTCTTCTGTGATCAAGGCCTAACTTCCACGTTTCCATTACCCAATGATAGTCTTGTGTCAGTGCAAGCTCCTTTTCCCAGGATTTCTCAGGTGTCTTGAGGATAGCCTCAAGTTTGGGGTATGTAATTCTATATAGTTCTAGGAAATCAGTGCAGAACTTCCTTGTGCCCTCAAGTTTCTTTTGCACCTCTAGGAACTTATTTATTGTCATGACAATGCAACTGATGCCCATATTTCCATTGTAGAGGATTTTGGAACCAATCCTTAGTGCCTTTGTCTATTTCTTCATTCTTTCCAGCTTGTTGTTGTGATCTTTGGACAGCAATAGTGGCGATGCTGATGACATGGTGGGTAGCTCCTTGGTGGAGGACCATTGCTGAATGTAAGCTATTAAGTCTGCCAATTGTGATTTTAACTCCTCCTTAGAGGTCTTTTCCGTATTCATCTAATGCACAATAGTAGCAACTAATCCTTGAAGACGATCAATTTTCTATTCTCTTGTGGTCATTTCCAGGTCAATGGTAGAGAGATTATAGCTAACTCCTTACCCCTCCACCACCAGAGTAGCTATCTGGACAATCCTTGATCTTGAGGCATCCATGGTTACATGGGATATGACCCTTAGTTTCTTCTCCTTTGTGCTTATCTGTGCCCAAACTAAGATGGTCTCTAGTCTCTGTTTTGGATCCATAAGGGTGGGAGTCTTCTTTTGCAATTTCTTCTCTAGCCATTCAGGCATTTGGGATCCTTCCTTTGGTGATTCATGATCACCTTCTTCCTTATGAATATGTTGGGTCTCCATTTCTTGGTGACCCCAGGCCTCTTGTTCTATCTTTTCTTCTTCCTCTTCGTCTGAATCTCAAATGAATATAGCTTCTCTCTTCAGAGATTTAGTGGTGGCTATGTGTTCTTTGGGCCTATCTTCCCCTTCAGATTTATCTTCTTCTTCTTCTTGCTCACGCTCTTCATGATGCTCTACCTCAAAGTTCTTTCTTGTTTCAACCTCTTCTTCCCGATTTTCCTCTTCTTTCTTTTCTTCTTCCTTTTCCTCTTCTTCTCCTAAAGGAGACATTTAGATATCATGATTATCACTTTTGTCTTGTTCCCCAGTTGGAGGTTCTGTGGTTACCTCCATTTCTTCATCTATTTCCTTCTTCTCTTCAAAGGGTTGCTTCTCAACTTCCTCCCCAACATCCTTGAGTTGTTGGGCCAACTCTTCCTCAAGCTCTTGATCGAAAGTTTCTACAATATATTTTGAACTAGGATCCTTAGTGTCTTCCTCGGAAGATTGTGTTTCCTCTTCCTCATGCACCACCTCAACAATGAACAAGTGTTGGTGTTTTAGGTGCTCATGATAATCGTGTGGCTCTTCTTCCATCGCCTTGACTGCCTCCCTCTCTTGTTTCTTGAGTTATTCAGAAATCTAAATTATCACCTGCATTTTAGGTGGTTCAGTCAAAGGAGGAACATGGAGGCCAACAACAACTTGGGATAGGGCAGCTTGTACTATTGGATTCATCAACACTCCAGAAAACTCTGTTGGTATGTTCTACATGTGTTGAGCAAAGGCTTATGCAAGGGAGAGGGTGGGAATTTTCATTCTTGCAGTGGCCAATGAAAGGATTGTTGATGGAGACATACAGGTAGAAGAGAGGAGAAGTGGTAGTGGAGGAAGAATCTATGACCAAGATTGGTGTAGTAAGCAAGGTGGAAGTAAGGTGAACTGAAATTTCCATCGTGGGTGGAGAAGAAGTAGGTAATGATTGAGATACCGGTGGAGTAATGATAGTGGCATTAGTAGTGGCAATGATGGCAGAGGCAGCTGGTGGAGACTTTGGTTGCTCGGCTTCTTCTTCCTC
>VDFB02086081.1:38048293-38191897 GCA_007258455.2 Sequoia sempervirens | reverse complement strand
ATTTCAAAAGAGATGGTATTTTGAGTTTGTATGCAAACAAAGAAAACCATTGTTGAAGCTACCATAATTTCTAATGAAGTGCACAACGAGTGCTGACAAAGTCAAAAATTTGTTGCCAAGACACTTTTATCATAATTTTAATTCAATTAGATGATTACATAGTCTTTTGGAGCTTCTTGAAGGTCTTTCATCATCATAAATGATTAATGAACATCTTACAAACATCAAATCTTAACACAAATTAAAATGATCAAATTTACATCTTAAAAACATCAAAATCTTAACGTGTTGCAAATGAGCAATGAACATTTTATAAAAATTCAAATCTTAACAAAATTGCAAATGATCAATCAACATCTTACAAACATCCAACTCTTAACAAAAGTACATGATCAATGAACATCTTACAAACATCCCAAATCTTAACAATGCAAATGATCAATTAACATCATACAAAATTCAAATCTTAACAACATTACAAATGACAAAATATTTCCATGTTTTGCAAGCCCAAAATATAACCATGTTTAATTTAAAATCCCAAAAAAGTGTCACTTCCAACATTTCAAAAAATTTGATATTTGACTTCCAGTATTTAATCTTCATGATTTTGATCTTGGGAAGGTTGAGGGATGTTTTAAATTTCATCACATGCTTAGAAGAGGTTTAGACAAATGCTTGATAGTTTTAGAGCCATTTTCAACGACACAACATGGCATACAACCAATTTGGTATTTGTAAGTTCTATTAATGCATGTGGAACTTGTTGAGACCAATTCAGTCATTGTATAATAGGGGAGTGCTAGTTGAGGTATTTGTGAGCTTTATTAATGCAAGTATAGCTTGTTGAGGTGAAAATGGTCATTATAAAACCTATACACCTTTATACTATTGCACAGATGGTTGTCATTGCACCAAAATATCAACCTACAACCGCCAAAGTTAATGAATCCACGGGAGGCGGTTAAGCCATGTCATGAACCTAAGTGTCGTGTTGCACAACACAAGGAGACCAAGAGTGTGCACCTTGCAACAAAAAGTTAAATTTAAAGTTTAAATTTAAAGGTTACTCAATTTTATGAGTTAAGAAAGAAAATATTTTGGTTTGTTAATTTCAAATAATTTTTAATTTGTTAATTATTGTTGAAAATTTGATGGCATAAATTGATTAGATATAAAATTTGAATAATTAAATAACTAACCAAACTAAGAATATACAAGGAAAAAAAATAAAAAATTTACACAATGGATACAATAATTTATTTGTGTCCACATATAGTAAACAAAATTTTAGATATTGATCCCTTACTTGGTACCTTTGAGTGGGATGAAGCTTGTGATAGTAGAAATATGTAAAAGTTTCCTAAAACTTCCTTTTTTGACACCATATGAACAACAATTACAAAAACTATTTAGACTGAAATTTTATATAGATAGAAATATTGCATAGGCAACAAACTGTGTAATAAAAAATCTTATACATATCAAATTTGTGTGAAGTAGAAAAGCATGATTAGAAGCCTTAACATGTAGAATATGTAAATAAAGATGTCAAATATAATTGCTATTGATAAACTATAATTAATAAAAAAAAAAATGTATCAATAGGGTTGTTTTTAAATGAAAAATCCATAAGTTTCTCAAACTCTAGATCATGTTCAAATCTCCAAAGTGAAACCATAAGTGGGAATTCTAAGTGGTGCCTCTTGGACTTCCATTGTGGCTTCTATATTGAATAAACTTGATTAAGTGGAATATATTAAGAGGGAGGAGGCCCCCCTTGTAATCTTTGTTTGTGTGGAGCAAGCCTAAATAATCTCTCCTTGCTAATTAAAATAAAAATAAAAATGATTTTAATATAAAATAAAATAACTTCAAATTAATATCTCAATTTTTTTTTTAGATATATGTATTTAAGATATCTATACTAGTAAAATATAACCATGTTAAAATAATTGTGCACATAAACTATGAAGAAACATATGTCATAACCACTTAAACAACTAGAGGCTACCTCTTTAATTCTCTAAATACATTTAAAGTTACATAGTTGTTTGTGTTATGAATGAAATTTTTCAAGAACGAGAGTCTCTCAAAATTTACTTTTTTAGGCATAGGTAGCCATTATGTTTTAAGCTTTGATATACCATTCACTTAGTTTAATTACAATAAAATATAAATCCATTAAAGCCAACAAAATAATTATAAGTAGCATTGACAGTAAAATTATCCAAATTAAAATATTGTAATCCAAATATTGGAAATCATTTTGTATGATTGGGTTTCTACTCTCTAGAAACACTCTTGGTTGATGTCAAAACAACTTGAATTAGTAGGTAGAAGAGATGAACCCATAGTGGAGCGGGGTCCTATACTAGGGATAGGATTTGACCAAAGTGGGCCCCATATTGGACTATTAATTAATCAAAAATATTCAAATTATTCGTACAAACTACACAAATATGCACTAATCATTGTTCAAAGAATATTTTTTTTATAATTAGTATTTATTTGTTCAAAATAAGTGGAAGAGAGAAAAACTTTACAAATATTTCAAAACATAAAAGCAATTGACACACATTGTACACATTCCTTACTGATAATATTTGGAACTTGTAAGATGATATTTATCCTATATATATTAAAAAGATAGTTTAATTGTCCCAGCTACATATGCAATGACCACCCATAATAAAGTTATTTTTTGAATACAACCTCTTTTGTAAACAAAATTCATGCCCAAGTGCCCCATCATACAAATAGATATGTCCTATAATAGAAAAAAATCCAAATATAAAATCCTTTGTAAAAAAAATGCATGGCCAAGTGTCCCATCAAACAAATTGATACACCCAACTATTGGTCACTTCCTCCATGGATACCTACAAGAAACACACTAGAAGGTGTAAGGATTACCAATCAAGCCATCAAAACAAGAGGAAATAACTTAAAGAATCCAAACCAAACAAGCATTCAACCAAATCAATCAGCTCTCATACTTTTTGATGACCAAATTGACACAACAATGCTAAAATAGAATATTTCTACTCTATTTCTCTTGAAAAAGATAACTGATCTAAAACCACCTATCCTCCAAGGTCTCTGTAGTTGGTTCTCAATTGTGTTGTTTTTTTGAGCAATCAATGAGGATGTAATGTTCAAGAGGACTACTGGTTATTAAGCTTCTTGGTTGCTGCAAGATCAAACTTCTATCTAAACCTACTCTAATCGAGGGGTATGAAAAAAGGAAAAAGATAGATTAGGGAAACAAGAAAGAAAAGAATGATGATTCGTACAGTTAACCAAACCTGTTACTCTTCAAGGAATTCCTAAACTAAAACTACAGAACAAATCAACCTGCAATCAATACAAAGCTTCATTCATTCACAGTGTAGAAATTAACAATACAATCCAAATCACAATTGGAACAAAAGAAAAGATAAAATTTATTCATTCCTTGAAATCTTTCCAAATCAAATGATTAACAAAACAAACATCATTCCAAAATACAACTTAAAGGAGGTTTAAATCTGGTTGCTTCTACTGTTGAAAACTAAATAAACAAACTTACAAATTTAGCAAGATTCACCAGTGCACAAAAACCAATGTCTTCAAATTGATTTAGCTAAACTAAGAAAATTAGAAAAATGTATCATCCATCCTATTGCTAAATTGAAAAATCTAATTAGCTAATCTGAAAATTTTCTAACTAATTTCCTAAGTGTCTAACCCTTTCAAAGTGAGCAGATTTGATAATAAAATAGCTCACTAATTACATAATTCCCTCCAAAATCAGACATCAAAAGTTGTAGCCTTTGTGTGCATGAAATCACCATAAAGACAACTTTTTGTTTCAGCCTTTGTTCACTTTAACTAATTTTGTTGGGTATTTTAGAACTTCTCAACACGGGCAATGCATAAGTGCAATACCTCTCTTGAAAGGAAATATCCAACAACAAATTGCTAAAAATTACCCCAAGGTCTCTCGGGTGTCAGGTCATGACTTACTTGGAATGTCTCAATTGGTTGAGTGTAATCTTGTTGGTAATCATAGGGAAGCCTTACGTATGTTAAGTTGGAAGGGAAATCAGTTCTTTGAATGGAGTTTATAAAATTATGAAGTTGTGTTCTATTTCTACAAGTTCAAAACAACAATCTGAAACTCCACTTTTGTCATCATATTTTGGCTTTACAATGGGAAATAATGCTTGAACTTTGCTTAAATTACTATTTAAAAGAAAATTCAAAAGGGCAGGGAAGAGGGTAAGTTCCTAGATCTGAAACTATTGATGAAAAGTGATAATGGAGGATGTTACAGTGGACAACCTTCCCAAAACAAAGTTTCACTTAACCAAATCAACTAACAGTCTCATGAAACCAGTGCAATCTTCTAAGGTCTATAGATTTTCAAACATTCATTCACCATAAAGCATGAATAAAAGATAGAATTTAAGTGCAACATTCAATTAGTGTTTAGACTAGCTTTACACTGTTGTTTATCATCAATAAACAACAAGAAGCATGAACAAGGAAGGGCATCAACACAACAAAATTCTTCAATACCAATGAACAACATTAACTAATCTACCAAAAGCATGTAAAACTCATAGAACAACAAAGTAAATCTACTCAAATTCACTAACTGTGAGGAGAATAATCATGAAACATGAAATTGAAACTCAAGATTCAACCAAAATCAATGATTTTTTATTCAAATTCTAGTAGCATGTCTTTACAACTCAACTCTCCCCTGAAAAATGAGAGGAGACCCCTTATTTATAGTATCCATAAAGCAAAATGAATGGACAATATTCAATCTCATTGTGTGGGCATGATTCACTACAAATTAGGGTTTCATCTACCCCCAAATATTTTACAATTTAAAATACATCTTTGTCTTCTAGCCTATTTTTTCCTCTAGTGGCCAACATTGTAGCACTTTTTTCCTTTAGATGATTTCCTTGTTGCAACTACTTTGTGATGAATTCATCATCGATGACTGGATTTACTTCATGTTTCTTCATAGTGACATATTCTATGAACTTTCCAATCAATGTTTGAAGCTTGTTCCACTCCATTATATCAGATTGAAGCACCTAGAAGTTCAATTTCCTAGACCTGTCGATAATCACATCCCAATATTTATCACATTTTGATGTATTCTTGATTACTTTCTCTAATTGGGTGAAGGCTCTAGCAGAAAAATCCATAAAGTTCGGTGTGAGTGCATTAGTGGCTCCATTTTTCATCTTCTTATGGAAGTGTGGCTTTATTTTCTCCAAATCTAGCTTGGTGGAGGGCATGTCAAAAATTTTCATTAGCTTAAGGTACTCCTCACAAGTCATCTTGACTTCCTTGGCCCAATCAATATCAAGCTTCACTTCATGGAGCACCCGTTCCAATATTTCTCTTTTGTGATCGAGGCCTAACTTCCATGTTTCCATGAGCCAATGATCATCTTGTGCTAGTGCAAGCTCCTTTTCCCAAGATTTCTCATGTATCTTGAGGATAGCCTCAAGTTTGGGGTATGTAATTCTATACAGTTCTAGGAAATTGGTGCAGAACTTCCTTGTGCCCTCAAGTTGTTTTTGCACCTCTAGGAACTTATTTTTTGTCATGACATCACAACTGATGCCCATATTTCCATTGTAGAGGATTCGTTTGAACCAATCCTTGGTGGACTTTGTCTAGTTCTTCATTCTTTCCAGCTTGTTGATGTGATCTTTGGACAACAGTAGTGGTGGTGTTGACAACATGGTGGGTAGCTCCGTGGTGGAGGACCATTGTTGAATGTAAGTTGTTAAGTCTGCCACTTGTGATTTTAACTCCTCCTTAAAGGTCTTGTCCTTATTCATCTAATGCACAATAGTAGCAACTGATCCTTCAAGATGATCAATTTTTTGTTCTCTTGTGGTCGTTCCCCGGTCAATGGCAGAGAGATTATAGCTAACTCCTTAACCCTCCACCACCAGAGTAGCTATTTGCATAGTCCTTGATCCTGAGGCATCCATGGTTACATGGGATATGGATGTTAGTTTCTTATTCTTTGTTCTTATCTATGCCCGAGCTAAGATGGCCTCTAGTCTCTATTTTGGATCCATAAGGGTGGGAGTCTTCTTCTGCAATTGCTTCTCTATCCATTTAGGCATCTGGGATCCTTCCTTTGGTGATTCATGATCACCTTCTTCGTTATGAGTATGTTGGATCTCCATTTCTTGGTGACCCTGGGCCTCTTGTTCTATCTTTTCTTCCTCTTCTTCATCTGAATCTCAAATGAATATAGCTTCTCTCTTCATAGATTCAGTGGTGGATATGTGTTCTTTGGGGCTATCTTCCCCTTCATATTTCTCTTCTTCTTCTTGCTCACGCTCTTCGTGATGCTCCACCTCCAAGTTCTTTCTTGTTTCAACCTCTTCTTTAGGATTTTCCTCTTCTTTCTTTTCTTCTTCCTTTTCCTCTTCTTCTCCTGAAGGAGACATTTAGTTATCATGATCAATGCTTTTGTCTTGTTCCCCAGTTGGAGGTTCTGTGGTTACCTCCATTTCTTCATCTATTTCCTTCTTCTCTTAAAAGGGTTGCTTCTCAACTTCCTCCCCAACATCCTTGAGTTGTTGGGCCAACTCTTCCTCGAGCTCCTGATCAAAATTTTCTATAATATATTTTGAACCAGGATCCTTAGTGTCTTCCTTGGAGGATTTTGTTTCCTCTTCCTCATGCACCACCTCATCAATGACCAAGTGTTGGTTTTTTGGGTGCTCATTATAATCGTGTGGCTCTTCCTTCATCGCCTTGCCTTCCTCTTTTGTTTGTTGAGTTCTTCAGAAATCTACATTGTCACCTGCATTTTAGGTGGTCTAGTCAAAGGAGGAGGAACATGGAGGCCAACAAAGCACTATTGGATTCATCAACACTCCAGACAACTTTATTGGTATGTTCTACATGTGCTGAGCAAAGGCTTCTGCGAGGGAGAGGGTGGGAATTTTCATTGTTACAGTGGCCAATGCAAGGATTGTTGATGTAGAAATATAGGTAGAAGAGAGAGGAGAAGTGGTAGTGGAGAAAGAATCTACCACCAAGATTGGTGCAATAGGTGAGGTGGAAGTAAGGTGAACTGATATGTCCATCGTGGGCAGAGAAGAAGTAGGTAATGACTGAGATACCAGTGAAGGAGTAATGATAGTGGCATCAATAGTGGCAGCGATGGTAGAGGTGGTTGGTGGAGACTTCGGTTGCTCAGATTCTTCTTCCTCTCCCTTGTGAAATGGGTTCTCTTGAATGATGGTAATTTCTTTGAAACCATCAAATTTATTTTCTTTCTTAGAGGGCTCACCCTCTAATGCTTTCTTGGAATAAACCTTGTGCTGCGATTGGCGTTCTGATGCATTTTTTCTCTTCTTTGACCTGGTAGTAAGAGGAGACTTTGAATTTTCCCTGGATGGGGCAGCAATAGTTCCACCATCAGTCTAGCCTTTGAGCTCATCATCAAGCTTGCCATAGGTCTAATTTACACCTTGGAATTTTAGTTGAGCTACCTATCCATCAATCCATTGTTTTGTTCTCACCTTTATGGGCTTCATCAAAATACGGAGGTCATTGACCTCTTCCTTGTTCCAGTGAATCAGGGGCAGTGGAAGGTTGGCAATGGCATCGTATCTTGGGTCTACTACTGTGTTTTTATCCTCCACAATTTGGTTTGACATTGGAAACAAGTTGATTGTCTTGACAAAATATGTCGTCATGCACATGTAGTGCCTCATATGCACTTCTTTATCATCTCTGCAATTTTCCCAATCATCCTCAACATTGTGTAAGTGGGCATATTCTACCCCAATCATCTACTTTAGCTTTCCATACAGATCCATCCATGGCCGAGCAGTGTAGAGCTCAAAGTTGTATTCAATGATTTCCTTTTTAGAATATTCTGCACATTGGGATGCGGGGACTACATACATACCCTGGCCGAATGTAAGAGGATATAGGATGCTAGGCCTATGCTTGTCACTCAGAAGAGTATGTGCATGCTACAAATACTTGGAAACCTTGAGCAATATCAACTAGTCATTTGGGTACCGAGGAAGCTTATATGGCCTCCCAGAGAAGCCCTCGGTTCTGATGTATGTGAATTTAGGAAATTGAATAAACAAAAATCCAAATTGGTGGATGAAAGTATTTGCACTATGTGTGACTCTCCTTTCAAAGTCACCTCCAAGTAATCTGATAATGTGCCTGATAAAGGAATCATTCACCCTATAATAATCTTTCTTGAAATTTATATACTAAAGCTAGGGGTATCTATCATAGACCTTTAGATCCTTTCTTGGAGTTTGGCTTGGTGCCATAAATATACCTATGTACTGAGTGCGGTCAACCAACAGATAGACTAGGTATGAGGTCATGTAGAATTGGGAGTTCTTTTTCATGGCCACAAACTACTCATGTAGGAAGTTCTTAATCATTCCTGCCTAGTGAAATTTGGTCTTTACTCTAATAATTTATGTAGACACCAAAAAAATGCGCTCTTACGATACCTTGTCACAACATCGCATCACCTAGACATCTTGTAGTATGCTTTACCCTAGGTACCCATGTCATCATCTAACTAGTTAAATAAATCTTATTTATTTGACTAATTTCATTTATTCCCTTCCTATGCATAATCCATCCATTCATCTAATGTTAATTAAATAATTTATATTAATTAATTAATTAAATCATAATCCATCCATTCCTCTAATGTTAATTAAATAATTTATATTATTTAATTAATTAAATCATTTCCATCCATTCCTCTAATGTTAATTAAATAATTTATATTATTTAATTAATTAAATCATTTTCATCCATTCCTCTAATGTTAATTAAATAATTTATATTATTTAATTAATTAAATCATTTCTATTAATTCTTCTAATGTTAGTTAAATAATTTATATTATTTAATTGATGAAATCATAAATTCAACATTAATTGAATAAATCAAATATTTTATTTAATTAATAAAATCAAAAAAGATCTTCTTGCTTTCTTTCCAAAATCTGAACTCATGTGTATCTAATTAATTTATTTAATTAGATAATTCATCAATTATCCTTCTCATCTTTTTCAGGATAAATATTTCCTTTAAAAGAGAATCAAAATCTTTCTATCTTTTTAAAATCTTATCTCATCTCATTGTATTTCCTCTTTTGTCAAAATCAAATCCTTATCGAATCTTATCAAATCTTATCTTTGTCCACATCAAAACTCTATAAATCTAACCTTTCATGGGCCATTTGTATCGAATCTTCATCTAGCATCCTCACTCTATCAAAATCAGTCTTCAATCTTCCATCCATCTTCATCTATCACCTTCGTCGCATCCTTATGCTGTAGAATTGAGCAACCAACATTCCTCCAACAATCAACCTTCAAAATCTTGCATTCTTATGCAGGTGGAGAAGAGCCATGGAGGTCAATCAAGTTTAGTTTGAAAATTGGTTTGCATGTCTTTTGTTTCTTTTTATTTTCATTCTAGTTTGTGCTTCATGGTGCTTCATAGGATTTAATTAGTTTATTGTTTTCAACACATTAAGCTTGGATTTTTCCCTATCTACATTTTGGTGCCCACCGTGGGGCCCTGCCCCATCTTAAACGTTTACTTGTAGGTTTTTTGATAGGTTTTATATTCTGGAATTCGACTTTTTGATGAAAATTCTCATTTTAGCGCACCCATGGGTTTATGTAGTGCATCTATGGGTTTCTATAGTGCATCCAGGGCTTTTAATGGTGCTTTTTTAGGTCTTTTGATGCATTTAGGGAACAAAACGACGCTTATAAGGAACAGAATGGCGCATATACTTAGTCCATTTCATTAAAAAATTTGTAAGAAAAATAAATAAATTTTTTTTAGTGCATTTAAGGTTTTATATAGTACATTTCGCACTGTTTTAGCACATCTGGCACTATTTTAGCGCATATGAGGCACTGTTTTAGTGCATATGGCCTTTGTTTTAGCGCTTTTATGGTAAATCTTAAAATGGCCATATCTTGGTCATATTTTGGTCTTTTTTAGAGCTTTTTTTTAAAATGGGGTAGAATTTCATAAGCTATCCAATGGTGTAGGTGTTTATCAACTTTGATAGAGTTAAAATTTTTAAATTCTCACATATTCTCCAACACATATGACTTTTGTTCTAGCACATTTGTAATTTATTTCTTTTTGTCTTGGTAACTTGTCAGTAAATCATACGGAGCTAGAAAAGCATTGGGATCAATCACAACAACAATTTGGAAAGAAAAAATAACTAGGTGCACTCGTTTAATCTTTCATCTCATTAATCTTATTTGTCACACATTTCAATTTGTGGCATAAAATCAATCTTGTTTGATCACATATTTTAAATTGGGCTTAAAATGAATTTTTTCTTCAATCAGACATCTTGATTTTGGGTTAAAAAGAACAAGTGCTTAAATTGTTATTACACACATTTCAATTTTTTAAAGGGAAATTAATCCCTGCGAGTGTGAATCAAGTATGTGTGTCCTCCAAAACACCTCTCTTGGTTCAATTTTGTCATACCCTTCTTAGGAGGCCTGCTTGGAGCACACACCCCTCCAAGGGATGACCTCAATAGAGTGTGAATCCAAAGACACGCTCCTTTGGGAGTTAAAATCTTGTGACTCTGAGCTAAGCCCCAAAGAACTTTATAGCTTTGGGAAGTGAAGGTGAAGGGTGGGTTACCCCTTTCTCCCAGCTTATTGATAGGATTTTTCTTTCAAATCATTCCTTAGTCAACCTTGTGTAGACTAGCTTGAGACCTAATTGGCCATACCCGATTTGACTAGTCATAGGGCTTGTTGATGTGTCTTCCATGTGTGCTTGTTTAATAATCATCTTTACATTCTTCAAATTTCAAAATTTAAAATTTCTTATTTGTCTGGCATGAGTGATTTATGTGTGTACATGTGTGATCATTCATTTAAACATTTCCAAATCAAGCTAAACACCAAACACATAAGGACAAGTCACTCTACACCTTCTTCCAACACAATCATATCCCATCACTTTCATCCTAATCACTCTTCTTAGCCACATCCTATTCATTTCATCCAAATCAATCCAAGTCATCCAAGCTAATCATTCCACATCACCATCACCAACCTAGTCCTAGTCACCACTTGCCAAAATGGTCCTAATCATAAGCCCAAGATCATAATTCAAGGAGTCCCTCTCCCTAAAGCAAATAATGAAACAAAACAAAAACCTAAAATCATACTTCAAGGGGCTTCTCCTACCACCTCTAATAATGGCATGAACTATGTTTCATACTTTGAGGAACAAATCGATGTGCAAGAGCTTACACACATGTGTGACACCATGCCCACATTTGAACACAAATCCCTAACCTACTTCAAAACCTCCTTCAAACACTTCACCAAATACCCCAACCCCTAGACCACCAAACCATACAAAGCCTTCAAACCCTCTTCCAATATTTTCAACAAATTAAATCACCTCAAATCCAACACCTCCTAGCTCAAGCCAATCATTTCATTGCCACTTGTCAAATTCAACAACCACAACATCATCCCCTATCCATTCATTATCAACCAATGCCACCTCAACCTAATGTGTCATCCCCTTCCACCTCATACCAATCTAATCCATCCACTCCTTTGCATGTCAATGCCACATCAACCTATCAAGCCACATCACGAAAAACACATGTGAATTTAAGTTCTACCTTGCAACAAGGTCAAACTTCTTCATGTTCTAATGCAACCATTGACAATGGGAACACCAATCTAGCACATGCACCCTATAACTTTATCATACCATCATCCAATCAAAATAAAAACCCTAAGCCAACACCTTCCACCCCTACACCTCCAAAGGATGTGACCCAAGGGCTACAAGCAAGGAATCAACTATCGCCATGTCATTCAACACATATACTTGAACATGAAAAAGATTCCACAAACCTTGTACCAAGTCCTTCAAGCCAACCATGGCATCCAAAACCCCTTGATCCAATTCAAGAGTTTTCCCCATTAAGTCCAAGTCACCCTCTATCATGCTCCTATGTTGTTTACCATCAAGAACATGACAAGTATCTCCATGAGAAATCCCCTTCCCCCTCCATTCAAATAAGTCATGAGGTATTTCAAGAGCACAATAATAAACATGTGGAAACATTACCCCTCATCCACATAAAGATCAACACCCTCCCAATGATTCCATTCATAACATACCTAATACTATTCATGATCAATCTTCCATCTTTGATCAAGACCCCTTTTATGATCAAGAAGACTATGATGATCCTCTTAGCCAACTTTATGCATTCCATGGTCAAGAGCTTTCCACCTCACCCATCCATGATGCACAAACATCCACTTCCCGTGATGAGATAAGTTCCTCCCAAGCACACATAGAATATCAAACAAATACCTTGGATCTAAGTGAACACAATGCTAATCAAGATCCTAATGATCCTCCATCACCCACTATCAACCCCATTGCAAGTCCTCCATAATATCCTATTGGTCTTTCCACCCTAATTCATGAATGTTCCTCCTTAGAACAAAAACAACCATTATCTTCCCTTGCTTCATTTTCTCCATCTAATAAGGAACTTGTGCCTATTGTTCCACCTACACCTAGTCCCATTGTCCATTGCACACTTCAAAACATAAACCACCAAGGTAAAGGTCTAGACCTTCATGAACAAGGTATTTTGGAGCCCATCCATGTCAAAGTCCCTCCACACTCTTATGGCCTTGGACTTACACCCCAAGGACAACAACCTAAAGATGTTGGTATTTCCTCCATGCATCCTAAGTCCACTTTCCATCATAAAGCCTATTGTATCCCTAAAACATATGTTGCCATCCCTCCTCCATCATCCTACAAATATCAAAAGCATGTGACCATACACCTTCCACCATCCACTTTTCCACCATTACTTCCAACTCCTAATATCCCTCCATCCACTTTACAACCATTACTCCCAACACCTAATATCCCTACCATTCAATCCTCTTATCCATTTATCCATAAATCCTCTAAACATCTTAATCATGACCAATTAATGCACACATTGTCTAAACATAAAGCTTCCACTCATTCCACCAAACCCAAGGGATTCCAAAATAAAAATTTGGATGTCTCTACACATAAAGTCAAAAATTCTAAAGGTCCTAATTCCTTAGCATACAATTACAAAATATCAAAGCCAAGTACATCTAAAAATTTATATAAGCCCATACCTCCAAAATTAAAGGCCAAAGCTAAAATGGTTTGGGTACCTAAGCAAAAAGAAATAAATTCAAGTGAGGCATCTACATCACAAAAATTGCAACCATCCCCTTCCATCCAAAATGCACATTCTATTCAAAAATTACAAAAATCCCACAAGGAAAACAAAAATCATAAAAATACTAAGTCTATGTGGGTACCAAAAGCACTACATCCACCACCTCCTAAGAAAATATCTCCATTTCTCCATACACCCCATCCACATCAAAAGCTTCAATGTTTATCACAGTGTGTGCAACCATTGGTCATGGTTCCCTTCCATTTCACAACAATCCCACATACCTCCATCTCCCCATCCTTCAACTACTATCCTACATATCTTCCCTATCACCTTCCTATGGTCCATGCTTTTGCATAAACCTTTCATCCATCCTTTTACACAAGTCCTATTCAATCCACATCATCATCCACTATTCCCTATCCATTCTTGCATAAGCCTTTCATAATCTTCCATCTACCTAATCCACCCCTTTCATGTCATCCCTTACCAACATCTATGAGCATAATGACATTTGACATGGTCCATCCAATGATATCCATCTCTAGTGGGACTATCACCTTTCATGCAACTAGACACTTGAGTCCCTCCTATCCATATTCCCCTTCTCCTATCCAAAAAGACAAAAAAAAAAGTAAAGAGAAATCCCTTCGTCTAATAGTGAAAACTTGGTAAACAGGTGCCCTAGATAAGTACCATGATGAAAACCTGGCAAACATGCATCATGTGTAGGTTGATCTTCTATATCACTTACACTTGGGGGCACAATGTCTTATCTATCCAACCTATCATTTTCATGTCTTGTCATTTCCATCCTACCTACTATCTTTAGCCATCATACATACCTATCAAATTAAGTCCACTTATCCACCATTATCCTTTTGATCTTGATGAAAACATAGGGGAAAAAGGTTGAAACATGTTTTGGGTATATCTTGACATATCCCATCCTATCTAAACCAATCATATCATTATCCTATTGTCATACATTTTGTCCAGAAAAATCCCAAGTCTTGTACCTAGAATGGGGCATGTTATTCCTATGCGACATAGTCTTTGGAGATCACATCC
Source organism: Sequoia sempervirens (assembly GCA_007258455.2). Lineage (NCBI taxonomy): Eukaryota > Viridiplantae > Streptophyta > Pinopsida > Cupressales > Cupressaceae > Sequoia > Sequoia sempervirens. Next base: position 38,177,532 of record VDFB02086081.1, on the reverse strand, counting down.
TTGCTCTCTTATGATGCATACATCCATTCCATTCACTATGACCTATCCTTTCCATCCATCCATTGATCATGAGCCTTTTATCCCTTATCCCATCACCCACCCTTTCATCCATCAATCCCATCTATCTCCTTGCACCTAGACTTGGTTTTCCCCTTTTCATTGGTATCTAGCACAAAGGCTACTCAAATTTTCATCATTTGACACATCAAAACATTTCAAAAACAAAAAAAGAATCAAAATATCCCTAAAAAAAATAAAACATTTCAAAAGTTCAAAAAAATCAAAACATTTCAAAAATCCAAAAAAAATCAAAAATCAAAAATAAAAATATCCCCAAAAATACAAAAAAAATCAAATAGCCAACAAAAATCCAAACAATAAAATCAAACCACATCACTTCTTCTAATCAATCTAATCATTATCATCAAATCAATTCATTTCTTCATCAATCCAATCAATAAAAATCATTCCAATCAAATCAATTCCTCAATTCAATCAATCAATCATCTAATCAAATCACTTCAACCTAAATCATTCCAATCACATCAATTCTTCTATTCAATTCATCACATATTGTCATCCAATCAATCATCATATCATTACAAACTATTTCTTCAAATCAATCCAAGCAATAATCCAAATGCAAGTCAATCCTTAATCCATACCAATCAAGTCAATCAATCTTGTCAAATTATCCAATCACATCCTTTGGTCTTGATCCTAATCTTGTTGTAAACCCAATCAATCAATCAATTATCATCATCCTTGTGTTGTTCTAGGGATATGTCGTTCCCCACAATGACAACACTATCATCATCAATACAAGTCAATCAATCAATTATCAGTCATCTTTGTGTTGATCTAGGGATATATCATTCCCTACAATGACAACACTATCATCAACATCAATCAATCAATTAATCGATTTACAACTTGACAGGGGAAATTCCATGTTTTTTTTTTGTATCATTTGTGCATGCTTGCTTGCTCGCTTGTGTGTGTTATCATTTTATCTTGCATTTGTATCAAATCCCTATCATTCCAGCTAATATTCATATCTTGTGTATGTTGGAGTAGTTTTTTGCACTATCCTTTGCATCTAAGGTCACATCATACCTTTTGTGCATTAGTACTTTAATGCTCTAAGTCTACTTCCTCATACATCTAGATAAGGTTGTATTACGCTGGGGCATGAGACACATCATCACCTTGGTCCTTATACCTTGGTGCATAGTGTCTAGTGCTAAATCAAACATCATGGTTACTCACTTTCATTGCAGCATAACGCATCCTTTCATTTCTCCTATCCATTCCTTCATCTTTAATTCTTGACCCATCCCTTTCATTTTGAGAGCCTACCCATGTTTGTCCAACCCGCCTATCCTCTCGAGGAGGCATCCTCATTCCATCATCATCCTATTCTTATATCATCATCATCCCATCCTTTTCTCATCTTATCATCATTATCTTATCTTTCCTTCACCGTCCATTTTCTTTTACCCGTACCTTAGCTTCTTTGAAATGATGTTACTCGACACAAATCTCATCATCTCGAATATCATCTCAAAGAGGGGCAAAATGTAAGCACCAAAAAATGCCCTCTTATGATACCTTGTCACAACATCGCATCACCTAGACATCTTCTAGTATGCTTTGCCCTAGGTACCCATGTCATCATCTAATTAGTTAAATAAATCTTATTTATTTGACTAATTTCATTTATTCCCTTCCTATGCATAATCCATCCATTCCTCTAATGTTAATTAAATCATTTATATTATTTAATTAATTAAATCATAATCAATCCATTCCTCTAATGTTAATTAAATAATTTATATTATTTAATTAATTAAATCATTTCCATCCATTCCTCTAATGTTAATTAAATAATTTATATTATTTAATTAATTAAATCATTTCCATCCATTCCTCTAATGTTAATTAAATAATTTATATTATTTAATTAATTAAATCATTTTCATCCATTCCTCTAATGTTAATTAAATAATTTATATTATTTAATTAATTAATAAAATATAAAAAGATCTTGCTTTCTTTCCAAAATATGAACTCATGTGTATCTAATTAATTTATTTAATTAGATAATTCATCAATTATCCTTCTCATCTTTTTCAGGATAAATATTTCCTTTAAAAGAGAAAATAAAAATCTTTCTATCTTTTTAAAATCTTATCTCATCTTGTTGTATTTCCTCTTTTGTCAAAAATCAAATCCTTATTGAATCTTATCTCTATCCACATTGAAACTCTATAAATCTAACCTTTCACAAGCGATTTGTATTTAATCTTCATCTAGCATCCTCACTCTGTCAAAATCAGTCCTCAATCTTCCATCCATCTTCATCTATCACCTTCGACACATCGTTATGCTGCAGAATTGAGCAACCAACATTCCTCCAACAATCAACCTTCAAAATCTTGCATTCTTATGCAGGTGGAGAATAGCCATGGAGGTCAATCAAGTCTAGTTTGAAAATTGGTTTGCATGTCTTTTGTTTATTTTTATTTTCATTCTAGTTTGTGCTTCATGGTGCTTCATAGGATTTAATTAGTTTATTGTTTTCAACACATTAAGCTTGGATTTTTCCCTATCTACAATTTCCTCTATGAAATTGAGCATCCACTCCTGGAAGAAAGCTGTAGTCAGGAGGCCCATGACCCTGCTTAACAAGGTTACCAAATCATGGTAATCTTCGTGGAAATCACTTCTAAAAATATCTTGAGGTACTTTGTTTGCGCTACCCCTCTTTTCTTTCAGCCAATATTGATTGATTAACTTCTTGCAGTTGAGGGGATCATCCTTCCATTTGCTTTCGGCATACTCCTTTGATGTCTCCTCCATCTCATCAAAGGTGGGGATGTGGAAGGTTTTCCCTATAGACTTGGAGGATGGGTCAGCCAATATGTTTCCATCTTGATCTACAATTCTCTTTGTTTGTTCTTGGTAAGCCTCCCTGTAGGCCATTACTAGCTTAGGAGCAATGAGGGCAGGTGGGAAACCAACTCCCTTGGACAACCCACTCTTCCTTATTTTCCTTGCATTTTTTGTGGTAGGGTTGACAATGACCCTCTACTTGAATTCATCAATGTCAATGTGCCATAAGTTAGTATCTGAGACCTTGTCCTAGTCTGTGGTGACCTTTGACTTGATGCTCTCTCCTTGAAACTTGTACTTCATTTGATCCTTGTCCTCTTTTCCCTGTAGTGCTTTAGCAGATTTCTTGTCCTTTTCCTTCTCTACGGATGCTCCTAAAGGTCATGTGGTTGATTCCATATATCTTGCAATCAAATGGATATCAGGATGTTCATGTGCAAAACATGAGAGATGTTAGCGAAACCCTACAAAAACAATGTTAGATTGAGTAATTCATCATTGAAGCATCCTAACATTTCTTTCAAATCATGATTTGCCTCTCATTTGAAGGAGTTATGACAATGCAAGCCCAGGGGTGCAAACTTCCTTAGGCTAACAGATGTTTTGAAGGTAGTTGTAAATTACCAACAAATAGGGCATAGTGCCCCACATGATTCTACTCACATTAGGTTTTCTAGTTTATAGTGGGACCCACCAAGAGATCAAGTTATTTTAGCACGTGTGATAGATCATTTTGAGGTTTTAGCCACATTAAATTGATCATTCAAGTACATGGGCCTAAGAAGTGCAGGAGCAGAGGCTATCTTGGCTATTTTGAGCTCTACCACCAGAATGGCACTGGCAATGCAGCGCCCCACACTGCAGGATTTGCACCGGGGGAGGACAACACCTTGAAGTCCACATAGTTTAGTTAGGTGTGGGCAAGGAGATGTAGAAAGACGTTAGGTGTTGGACGTTCAGGATGGCAAAGGTCGGATGGAGTTCCACCAAAGAAAGCCCGCATTTTCGAGTATGCAGAGATCTATTTCATGAGTCATACATTTTTCATCAGATAAAAGGAAGTAGTGAGGTTAGGCACCGCATAGCGGGCCGATGGAGGTCGTTGGCAGCTTCGACGTGGTGAGAGTGGGATGGTTGTCCACAAGTGACCATCCGCATTGTAATACCCCTCATGTTGCTGATACTCTTTGATATTCTTATGTGTTGGTTTGGTACTTGGTTTGTGATGGTGATTAGTTCACCGAATTGGTTGCGTGTGGATTCATAGTTTGGTTGGTTTGCTACACTTGACAGTACTTATGATGTTTGATGATACATTATGTGGTGATTATATTACTTGGTTATGTTATGGTTTTCTTTAATATTATATGTGGTGATGTGATTCTATGTTGTTATGGTTTTTGATGTGTTTTCTAGTGAGTCTTGGTGAAAGGATAGAGTACCATCACTCACTTACGAGCACCCTGATACCCCACGATTACATTTCAAGGTGTGTTTACAATGGATATTTACATGCTACTTGATGTTTGTTTCTATGCAGAATGCAGGTACAGGATACCGACTCCACCTGCTTGTCAGGTCTGAGCATGTCTCATAAACCCAATGGGTATGATGTTGAAAAAGGGAGTTGATAAGGAAGTGTTCCCGTCCCAAGTCTGTCACCTCGTTGTGAGTCTTTTGGTGTCGTGGTCTTGACCTTGTCCTTGTCTTTGTATTGTTTGGTGGTTGATTATTTATTTTATTTGTGGTTAGTTGTTATTTAATTTATCTTTATTTTATATGAGATTAATTAATGTTATTTTGTTGATATGATCAATTGTAATTTAGTTTAATGTTGGATTTAAAATATTGTAAATTAAAAGTTATTTAATTAATTAAAATGGTATAAAGTAATTAATTTAAATAAATAATGTTTATGATAATGGTAAATTTTCTTTCTCAAAATATTAATATTATAAAATCTAAGGATAATATCATGTGAGGATAAATGTGAAATTAAGGATATTTTAATTAAATTTGTGAGATAAATGTGAGATTTTAAAGCAATAAAAAGAACCAATGAATGTGGTAGATTTTTGGGAAAAGAAAGAGCTTGATTTATTTTTATTTATTAATATTTTGGTGAGAAGAAGAAGAGGGGAACAATTTAAAATATATATATATATATTTTTTGTGCTTCTCTGGTAAAAATTGTTCTTGGGAAGGAAAAATATAATCTTGATCCAAAAGTTAGTTGAAAGAAGAAATTTGGAGAAGGAACTGCAGAGGAAGTCTGTTTTTGAAAAAGGAAGAAGGGGTACTGTGTTTGGATTCGAAATCAAACGAAGGACTCCAAGTTCTTTTGATAATTAATTCTTTTGATTTATTAATTCATTGTTCTATAAGGGAAATGAAAATCATGTCCGCCATATTCAAAAATCAATATCTATGTTTCGAAAAAGGCTTTGTTGTTAAAAAAATTGCTTGTGTTAAACCTTTAAATCTTTTGTAGAAATCTATTATGAAATCTTCTAAATTTTCTTCAATAAATCTAGTTGTGAAATTCTTGTTTGAAATTGAAATCAATTTATTATGGGGTTAAAATTGTATACCCAAAATTATTTTATGTCTGGAGAAAAACCAAATTGTTCATATTATTTATTTTATATTGTGGGAAAATATATATATACCTATATATATATAAAATAAATATATATATGTATGTATATAAATATATACATATTCTTATGTGATATTCTCTTTTTATTTTTAAAAATACATGCACTTCAGGGTTTCTGTGTTCTGGTGATTGAAAGAAAATAAAATATATAAAAAAATATTTATATTCATTTTAATTTTCGTGTTCTGTTGCTTTGAAAAATAATAAATAATATATAAATATGTATTTTGTAGTGTTGTGTCTTGCGTTTCTTTTTCTTTTTTTTAAATATAAAATAAAATTTATATTTATTGGAAATATGTACTTTATATCTTCATGATTAATTTATTGTGATTTGCATGTATGGTTTTATATGGTTTATTCATATCATTTTGGTTATCATGAATGAATGTTTATATGAAGATGTGTGAATGAATGGTTTACGTAATTGGCAATTTAATGTTCATCCGTTAACTTTGTTATGGGATAGTTTGGTAATGTCACCTCGTGTACCCCAAGGGACTTAGTTGTGCAACTTGGAACATTAGTTATGTTAGAATACTTAAATTTCATTCCTTTTGTTCTAAAAAACAATTGTTGCATTTTTTTTTTTGTTCCTTTGGGGTTTACGCGATGGGGCATTACACACATGGAGCAGCCCACCTAGCATTTCACACTTAGTCATTTCATTTTGGGCTCACACAGCGGTAGAAAGTTCAGGGTCCATTAGGTGGACAGGTGGTCAAACGAGGCTATTTTGAATGGGGATCAAATGGTGGAGGCTCTAGACTTAGTCATTTTCTCTTAAAAGGCTTGGATGGAGATAGCTAGGGCAGGACCCACATAGTGGAAGGATCCCAAGACTTTTTCGCTTTGGGAATGGTCGTGTAAATGATGGTGGAAGGATGGAGAAATCTTTCAAGAGATGGTTTGCATGGAGTTAGGTATGAAGTTTAGTCAACAAACATGGATGTTGTGGGACTTGCAAGGTGGGTGGTCAGGACTAATCGGCCATTTTAGAATGGCGCATCATAAGGGGCGATCTAGGTGTGGAAGTCCACACTCGCAGACCCATAGGGGTGACAATCTTGGTTAACTTATGATTCTTCAATTAAGTCTGAATGATGATGGCAATGAAGGAGGGTCTTCTCACAAAGGTGGGCCAGAAGGAGGCAAAGGCCAATCATTCTAAAGTTTGTCATTAAATGGTTAGGTCATGGCAGTGACCCTCATGTGGGCCACAAGGGCATGGTTTCCTTGGTTGAAGAACAACTATGGGAGGTGAAAGCTCCACATGTTTTTAGGAGCATATTTTGAAGGGTTCCCAAGTTTTTAAGATGTGGGTTTTGTTCACCGTGGTATCCTCTAACTAGTTTTAAATTTTCCTTGCTTAAGATTTTAAGGAATTTATAGAAAATGAAGGAAAACATGAAACGGGGCTGCGGCAGAGGTCCTACATGGTGGACCCATAGAAATTCAATGAAGAATATGAAGATAGAAAAGAACAAGCGGTGGCAAGAATTTGCAAGAGCGGAGGTGACAGTGGCTGGAGGTTTCTAACAAATTTCATGAATGTCTAGTGGTGAAAATGACCCGTCGAAAGCAACTATTTATAGAATTTTGTGTATTAAATGCTCATCATTAATGAAAATACAAAGGCAGCCAAGGTTGGTTGGCACATAATTCAAAAGAGATGGCAGTGGGAATGGTGAGGTCCATAAAGCGGATGGCAGTTGTGGGATGGCACTTGTGAGTTGGTCGTTCGACGAGTCAACATAGAAAATGATGAAGAAAGTCACGGATCTTGCGAGGCGAGTGAATGTGATGAGTCAACCATTTGGAACAATGGTGAACCTATGGAGTTTCGCATAGTGCAGCCCATAGGGGCGGATGCACATTGCATGAAGGATGATAGTTTTAAAGCTTGAAGGAAAACTACCAAGGGAACTCCATAGAGGCTATAGACTTGGAAATTTGAAAGTGGTGAAACTTGGTCAACTTGAGATGACATCTCTAAGACTCCTTGACCACTTAGGACTCAAATGTAGGGGGCATGCAAATTGAGGTGACATTAAAAGTGACTTAGAAAAGCGAAAAGAGGGGGTCCCCATTTTGAACAGGGTGTGTGTGCTATAGGCACAACAAATGGTGACTCTATTGGGGAACGCTCCTGAGTGTTCTAAGGATAAATTCTCATTTAGAACCTAGAATCTCTGGTTTTGCAGACTAGGGCCAATTTCCAAAAGTGAACTATCAGACTCAAAGGAGAATGGGATCCTTAACTAAATAAAATTACAAAATATCTCAGAAGTGTTTATGCATGGGGAATTTATTCCCTTTCCTTAGAGACTATAAAAAATGGTAGTTAATTAGACCAAACAAGATACATGGATCGTCTAACCCCAAAAGTAACTTGGAAATTGCCCTGCTGCCAGTCAGGTGTCCATAGCCCCAATGTAGTTGTCATTGTGGTCCCATGAACATTGATCTATTGCTAGTCGGGTGTCCATAGCCCTGGTAGAGTTGTCCACACACCCACATGGTTTCTTCATTTCAACATTTCTCTTTCCTTCTCTTTCTTTTGATATCTGTTTCAATATTCTTTATTTTTTTCAACCGTGTAAGAATTGAAGCTTACTGTAGGTTCAGAATCATAGTGGTCACTAAAGCATACACAATATTTTCACTTACTAGACTCTCATAATGACCATCGCACAACTCTTCAGAAAAAATTAATGTGTGTTTTGTGCAAGATCTGAGATGGACATGAAAGGATTCAACTAAGGGTCAGGTTCTAAGTCAAGTCAGAGTTCAAATAAGGAGACCACTCCATAGCAACAATCAGAGACCAATATTTGAGAGTGAATACTTATCTAGAGAACACTAAAAGCAAACAACAAAGTGGATCATTCATCAAACCAAGCACGACAACCATAAGAGAACAAAAGAACACTCTCAGCAAAACAAAATTGTCAGGAAATGAGAAAAACCAAAACCAATGTGAAACAATAAGGAAAGGAAACCTAAACTAACCTATCTACATGTATTTACAAAAATTTACCTCAAAAGAGCTCAAGCAAGGAAATAATGCTTGAGGTGCTACCCATTGACAGGAAATGAGACATCTTCATCAGTTAGCATCTTGAGGTGGAAAGCATTATCTTTGAGGATTTCAGAAATCTGAAAGGGGCCAAGCTAGAGCTTGTTGAATTTTTCATGTCCCCCTTTCCTTTCATGTGCCTTGTCCCAACATAGGACTAGATCAACAGTTCTAAATTCCTTGACTTTAGCTCATCGATCAAACCATATTTCAACCACACCCTAGTGTTTGGAAAAAAATTCAATGGCATGGTCACACACTTTTTCTAGGTGGAGTAATTCAGTTAAGCAAGCTTCTTTTCGATCCCCCTCTTCGTAGAAGGTGTTGATGAACTAGAGGGTGGGAATCTCGAGGTGGATAGGAAACACAAACTCCAAGCCATAAATGAGATGGAATGAGGAATCACCTAGGGAACCCTTATAGTGTGTATGATCTACCCAAAGGGAAAAATGAAGTTGGTTGTGCCAATCTTTAGGATTCCTATCGAGTAGTTTCTTAATCACAGTGATTAAATTCTTGTTTGTGGATTTGGCTAGGACATTTCCCTGAGGATAGTAATTGGATGAGAATTTGAGGGCAATTTCATAGTCAAAGGCCCAACTAGTGAATTTAAGTGAAGAAAAGGCAAGGCCATTATCACAGACTATAGCATATGGGCAACCAAAGAGATTTAAAATGAAACCTTCAAGAAAATTAGTAACTACCTTTGTAGTGCATTACCGACATGCAATTGCTTCTATCCATCTAGTACAATAAAAAAGGGTGGTTATAATGTACTTATGACCCGTAGAGGATGGTGGGCTTACCGGATTGATAAATTCGAGGCCCCATTGAACAAATGGTCTTACCTCTAGAACTGATTGCAGTGAGACAACATTATTTCTTTCTTTGGTCATATTAGTCTGGAAAATGTGGCACATACAGACATGGATATGTGCATCCTTGAATACTATTGGCCAATAGTATCCTACTCACAGGATTTGATGAGCAGTGGAAGGGCCAGATCCATGACCAGTGCCAAATTTATCATGAAATTCTTTCAACACACGAATCACTTCTTCTTTCCCAAGGCATCTGAGGTAGATCCCTTCATGATTCTTCTTATAAAATATAGACCCTCGAAGCATGTAGCTGCTACTTTTTAGTCTAATAGCACACTTTTGAACTTCCTATAGATGAGATGGGAACTTATTGTGTAGCACGTAGTAGACTATGTCATGATACCACTCCCCTGGGGAGACATCCTCAAGTTGGTATTGTTGAACCGTAAGCTTAGGTCCTACTTCAGCCACTATTTCAACTATTGTATAGGTAAGGGCCTACCCTCTTACTAGGTTCATTGGCTGAATTTCCATGTTATGTTCTTGTAGAAAGGTGACCTACTTTTTTTTTCTTTCTCCTAACTCACTTTGCATTAACAACGTCTTCAATGCTAGGTCAGGCATGATGGAAAACACCTTGTTTCATAGGATGTAGTATTAGAACTTCTTGAATCCTCTAACTAGAGAATATGCTTGTTTCTCTACGTTGAGATATCTTAGCTCAACATCCTTTAATGGAGTACTCATGAAGGAAATTGGGTGCTCACTCCCTTCATCATCCTTTTGCATCAATATGTTGGCACATGAATGATATGAAGCGGACGAGTAAATGTAGAACGAATTTAGGTAATCAGGACTGACTAACATAGGCTTGTTAGTAATTGCTTTCTTGATTTCCTCAAAGGCTTTCTTTCCCTCTAGAGTCCACTCAATTTTAACATCTTGCTTCAGCATGGCATTGAGGGGCTTAACAATTTTAGCAAAGCCTGTAATAATTTTTTTGACAAAACTTATCTTTCTAAGGGAAAACTTTAGCTCTTTCTTGCTACCTGGAAGCTAAATCTTCAATAGGGACTAAATATGCTCGAGGTCTATGGAGATTCCTTGCTCTGAAATAACATGTATGAGTAGCTTACCTTATGTAACTCTGAGGATGCATTTCTTCAGGTTAAGGGAAATCCCAAATTCTCTACACTTCTAAAAAACTTTGCATAGATCAGCAACATGATCATCCCTTTTCTTTGAGAACACCATGAGATCATCTATGTAGATGATTATGCATTTCATGATTAGATATTTAAATGTTATGTCCATTGCATGTTGGAAGGTGGTGCCAGCGTTGATAAGTTCAAATGGCATTATTCTATAGGCAAAGGTTTCCCACTTAGTGGTGAATGTTGTCTTGTGTCAATCCTCGTATTGCACCATTACTTGATTATATCCAGAGTACCCATATAAAAAAGACATCATCTGAGAACTGTTGATGATCTATAGCACCTCATCTACTAAGGGTACGGTATAGTTATCATTCTCTGAAGCTCTATTCAAGTTGTGAAAATCCACACAAAACCTGATTTCTCCATTCTTTTTCCTCACCGAGACCAAGTTGGCCACCCATGTGGAGTGCCTAACTGAAAATATAATTCTAGCTAATAGTCACTGCTGCACTTCCTTATAAATGATGGGCTCCAATAATGCATTAATGGGATGTTGTCATTGCCTGAATGGTCGAACATCCAGCTTAAGAGGTATAGTGTATGTGATGATTGAAGTATCATATGTCTTTAAATTTTCATAGCTCTAGGAAACTACATCATGATACTTCTACAAAGCATCAATGATTCCTTTCTTTTCTTCTGGCATGCACACCTTGCCAATGAATACATTTTTGACCTCCTTGGTTGTTTTGAGATTGTGAGTGTTGCACTGATTGTTAATGGACTCCCTCTTTTCCTATTGATCTTGGTCTTGGATCTGATCTAGGTCAAATATCCACTCAAGCTGAACCTTGCCTCTAGGAATAGTGTTTTTCTTGAGGTTGATGCCCCTTCTATATCTAATTTAGCCTCTTCAGGCTCAGCTTCATCAATTATCCGAGTTGCAAACACATCAAAACTAGTAATAAATTTCAAGATGTGCTTATCATCATTAAATACCTGAAAGTGGTTGACATTATCAGGCACTGATCAAGTGAAGGTAAGCTCAACAGTGAACCTTCTGAGACCTGACAGTGACAATGATTGAAGGGTACTGGTAGCTTGAGCCAAGGTGTTAGCAGTATTGTTTTGGGAATGAGGGATCGGGTGAATATTGAAGGCATCTAAGCTCTCTAGAAGATCCCAAACTCTATTCCTATGCTAACCTTCTATCATGGAAAGAATACAGTTTCCTAACTTGTTTCACTACTAATTTTGAATCACCAAAGACTTGCAACATCTTAAATTTCTTCCTTAGGGCCATTAGGAGACCATGAACTAAGGCTTCATACTCCGCTACGTTATTAGTACAATAGAATTGAAGCCTATGGGCGGAAAATTAAGTCTTACCTATGGGGATAATGAGTTCAAATCTAGCTCCCAGTCCTTGCTTGGACTTGGATCCATCAAAGAGCAACATCTATAACATGGAGGGTTCCTTAACTTCAGGTCCAATTGTTCATTCATTCCTACTTGACTATGTACTTGCATCTGCAATTTCTGGAGTAGGTACTAGCTCAACATGGTTGATGGTAGGTTGTCCTGTCAATGGTACCTTTTGAGGTACAACTTGTCCTTTGATGTGTTCTACTACTATTTGACACAAGAAGCACTCAAATTTTGAGTGGGTAGCATTATGCACTCTACACCAACTAGGCAGTAAGAGTTCTTGGAAATCAATTATTGCCCCTAGGCTAAGCTGATCTTGTATACACTTTTCCATGAAGTCTTGGAATCCATCTAGTAGTCCCAAATTCTCATCATTGTAAGATTCATCATCATCTGATTCTACCAACATATCTATGCTCTAAGGTGCATAAGATAAATTGATAGGAGGGTTGCATAGTACTAGGAAGACTTCTTAAGTCATCTCTTCTTCCTGAGGCTTTGATTCTTCTTGAATTTCCCAGCTCAATTTTAATAAACAACACCTCATTAGTGTTGTATTCTATAATCATGAACTTCGTGTGTGGCTCCCTATCTATGTGAATCTGGTTTGGAAGCCCCTTCCATGGAATCCACACATGAGAGAAGACAATTGCAACATACCCATTCAATGCTCAGGTGAAGTCTCATCCAAATATTATGTCATAGGTGTCGGGGATATCTACTACTTGTATGTCAATAACTTGATGCACCCTTGGGTCTATAGAAATTTGCATGGGGATCTGGTTGATATCTCTGACTATATTTACTTTCGTCTTATCTAGCTGAGTCACCTTTCTTCTAGAAGGAGGGGACTATTCCCAATGCTTTGCATATGGAAAGGGGCATAACATTGGTCGATGCTCCTGAATCAAGCAAGCAATTGTAACATCATGAAAACAAAGTTGGATTAAAGCAATAACTATGCAATCAAACTCAAATCATAAACTAAAGCTAAACAACAAAGCACAAAGGAAATTATAAACATAAACAAAGAGCGATCTCACCCATTATCTACATCCTTCCATGAATGACCTCAATTGTCCTTCTACATTTCCCTGTGATGGTATTATTTCCCTCTGATTTTTAGTATGTGTGCAAGTATAGCCTTGATGTATGTGATTATAGAAAAATATAGAAGATTAACAAGTGCTCCAAAATTCATACATTTCTAGAAGGAGTAACAATGATGAAGATATGACCAATTTATAGAAAATCAATTGTTCGATTGACAGGCTTAGACTGAAAGATAGACGGATGATTCATATTAAAATATTCGACATGCATTGAGATTAGTGTCAGTAGTGATCTGAGTGATAAAACCTAAAAGATGGGAATTAAGATTAAATAATTATTTAATCTTTAGTTGAAAGTATTCAAAAATTAGAAGAATAATCTTTGCATGAAAAGGATAAAGATAGATTAATAGAAATGATCTGTTTGAATGCACGAATAAATTAATTAATTAAATAAGGATATTTAATTAATAAATGTGTACATGCATAAGAGTTAAAGCTAGATAACTGACTAGTTATAACAAAGAGTTTATTTGTGAAAGACAATTAGTCATTAAATCAGGAGATAACTGACTGATTTAAATAGATCCTGAGTCAAGTGGGAATGAATTCTTAGATAACTTAAACATTTATCTAAATATAGAAGAATATGTCAAAAATAGACTTTTATGAATTAAATGATTATTTAATTCAAGATTCGACATTTAGGGATTAATTAATTAAATAATATTTATTTAATTGAGTAAAGAAAAGGTTAAATGAATAATTAAATACTTAAAGTATTTATTTAATTATAGTTGATAATATGATAAAGATAGATTAAATAAGAATTTATTTAATTTAAGGAGGATAAAGTTAATTAGTGACGTAATTAAATAAAGAACATTTATTTAATTAATAGATGAATAAATGTTAAAGTAAATTAATTAAATAATTAAAATTTATTTAATTAATAGATGAGAAAGGACTTTAGAAAGTGATTAAATAATTAACATTATTTAATCATGACCATGACAATATGAATTATAAAGTAATTGAAGTCATAGGCTTAGACCAAATTTCAGTGTCTACATATTGTCCCTCTTTGATACAATGTCATTTTGGTGTTGTGTCAAAGAAAATCGATCAAAAACATGCCCCAGTGTAGAATAGGTGAAGGTATGCCCACTCAGGAAAATTGATAAATTTTTGAAAAATTCCAAAAAAATTGGAAATAGTCCCGATTAGTCAATTTGATAGCTAGAACTGCAATGGAGTTGACAGAAATGAGTTTCGAGGTGTTTGGTAAATGTATGGGTTGATAGAAGTTGGAATAATACATAGCCAATAGACAAGGTTGGAGGAAATTCCACCCAAAACCCTAGTTATATATAGAAATTGGGTGAAAATCTAATTCATTTTCACCCTCCAAGTTTAGAAATTGAGATTTTTGCTCTATACCTTCTTGCAATCATGTCTCCAATTCCACACTCGTAGCATCATGGTTGTCACTTTCGGACCTTCAGACGACCTGTGGATGCGGGCCCCCAGTATGTAGTCAGAAACTATCCCTTAAACTTTTGTTTTTCATGTTTTTCAATGCATTTATTTTATTTTTTGTCATGCATCATTTTAGAAAGTGTTGCATATGCATGTGTATGCAAAACATGGTATATGTAGAATCACGTAGAAGGATAGAGTAGGTGTTTTAAAAGATAAATGCATTTGTTTTTTATTTGAATGCATGTGTAGATTGAATAGTCTATTGATTGTGCATGATCATCTTTGTACGCATTTACATTTTGAGACACATTTGCATAAGTTATTGACACATGTGGTTATTTGAAATGCATTTGAAAATTTAAATGATGCAATTGCTTTTTATAACACATTTGCAAATAAAATGATGCATTTGATTGGCATAAAATGTGGAAATTTTGGACTATGATAGGTTGTTTTATTCTGACATGAGGCATGCATTATGCCACTACAAGTTGTACTAGATTTGATATATACAAGGGAGTTGAGACTGTTAACATTTGGCTTCTGGGATCGGCTGCGGAGCGGGGAGAAACGATTCCTGTGGTACTTGGGTTTGCACCATTTTATGCTCATGCCCACTATTCAGGAAAATTGATGTCTACTGACTGCTCTCTACGAGTGCTGGCACTCTGAGACATCGTCATTTCATTTGCTGACAGGTGAGGCGATGGTTACATTAAAGGACGTGTATAGGATATTGAGGCTACCGATTAGAGGAGCAAGGGTGATGTATGATACACAAAGGGGTTTTTCTGAGATGTGCAAATACTATCCCCATGAGGACATTAGACAGTTAGAGATAGATCACTATGAGATTAGATGGCATGTTTTAGCAGAGAGATATGGTAGGCTAGATTATTTATTGTGTACATTGATTGGGGGGTAGTTATTCCTAATCGTCGAGGTCATGGGTTCCCAATAGGAAGGGAGGAGATTCTTGTAGACATGCTTGAGAGATAGGTGGTATATGCCTAGGGCCCTTGATTGTTAGCCATGTTGTACTTTCATTTACATGATATTGCCTATAGAGAGGCACAGTTCATGAGTTGTGGTACCACACTCCTGATGGTATGGGTATGGGAACATAGCTATTTTTTTTTTTCCTGTTATAGCCGAGATGTAGTAGGGATCACCTTATGCCTTTCGTTATGCCGGGGAAAACACCCAGACTCATATAGGAGATACTAGTTACTGCGAACATGCCATCGACAAGATGGTTCAGTTTATTTGGAGACCATACATGGATTTTCCATAGTGGTTGGATGAGGACAGACACCTGACATTCTACCGTCAGACTTAGTATTTGATTGGGAAGATAGTGTCACATGTACACATCATTGAGAGGAATTTTCTGGATCGAGTATTAAGACAGTTTGGAGAGGTTCAGGATGAGCCTCAAGGTTGAGTAGAGTATGCCAGATCTTCTAGAGAGGTGAATTTGTGGGGACCTAAGATTATGGTGGCAATAGTAGAGGCAGATATTGATTCTTTAGAACCAATACAGTGGGGTTGGAGAGGTGGAGCAACGGATCTAGGTACTATTGATGTATATGATCATTGGTGGGCCAGTCACAGGCTAGTGTCGTTCACAGATCTAGACCAGGATGCACCTATTGAGAGGTGCGAGATAGGACTATGGGGTAGACATGGGAGAGGTAGAGGTTGTGGTGGGAGAGGTGGTAGAGGTGATGGCAGAGATGGAGGAGGAGGAGGTTGGAGAGGTGGTGGTAGGGGTCGACATCGTCATCAAGGTAGAGGCCCACAATTATCACCCATTCGTGAGGAGGAGAGGGAGGGAGAGGATATTCCCATGCTTGAGGTTGGTGGGGGAGAGTAGAAGGTTGATATTGTGGTTGGTGGAGAGGATCATACAAGAGGGGAGGATATTCTAGAGGATCATGTAGAGGAGGAGGTGGCTAGGGAGGAGGTAGGGGTAGATGCTCTTGGTCTAGTCATCGGCTACTAGGATGATGATGAGGAGGAGGATATGGATGAGAAGGAGTAGGAGCTCTGAGACAAGATCTTCAAGGAGTGGGAGGATGATGGGATGGAGTGGCCATGACAGGATGACATAGGTCTTGTTGATCAGGATACAATAGATCTACATGC
Source organism: Sequoia sempervirens (assembly GCA_007258455.2). Lineage (NCBI taxonomy): Eukaryota > Viridiplantae > Streptophyta > Pinopsida > Cupressales > Cupressaceae > Sequoia > Sequoia sempervirens. The sequence continues at coordinate 38,160,811 of VDFB02086081.1, read as the reverse complement.
CCAAGTAGCATCCCTTAAGGAGAGGATGAGGGTCTAATGGTCAAGTGAGATGGATTATAGATGGAGAGGGATAGGGCCTACATGAACAAGGACCAGGTCATAGCTAAGAGACAGGAGACTGAGTAGAGGTTTACAGAGATTAGAGCTCTTTGCAATGGGTCATCTGATGTTTTTTCATGAGAGTTAATTAGAGCAGTTGAGAGAGATTCCTACTATAGGAATCTATATGAGGCAGAGGTTCCTCCTAAGAGGTGGGCTCCCAGTTTTTGTCAGGCTCATAGTAGTAGTTCCCAGAGCAAGACTTAGAGTAGAACAGTGAGTACATAGGGGGTTGAGGAACCTCGTAGATTTGGGCCATATGAAAGGCCTCCTTCTGCACACAGGTCATGATGATCCCGCCATCAGTTGTCTTCACATTCTTCACATGGGAGCAATGGGAGTTCCGGATAGGGACATGTATTGATATTTATTTGAGATGTTGTATTTTGATCATAGAGCCTACGGGCTGCATATTTATTGATACATTATGACATTGTGATGTGGCACTTTTTGAGCATATATATATATATATATGATTTTGGTAGCAATTCCTATGATATGTAGTTCTATTATGATTATCCAGTATTTTATTTATGCATGTTATGTCTATATGATATGCCTATGTTATCAATGATCATATCTACCTTATGATGTGTTTATGCAGCCTATGATATGATGTTGATTCTATATGATGATGTATGTATTTACTTTCGATGATATCTATTTATGTTATGTATGAAATATATGATTATGATATGCAATGTGATGTTTATATATACAATGATATCTACATGTGATGTTATATGTTTGGTGATGATGGATGTAATGTGATGCATATATTTACACTTGTTATGTACATGTACTACTTTTTTTATGTAATCTATGATAATGAATGCCTATTATGCCATGATTTCCTAGATATGATAGATGCCTATGTTTTTGTGTTTTCGAAATGCAAGATATGTGTATGATTTATGATGTATGATTTTTACATTATGTTTCTAACATGAATGCATATGCAGGATGTTTTATATTTTTGTGTGTCATAGGACTCCGTCATAATGCAAGAAAGAAGAAATTTTAGTACGAAAAGAAGATGAATAATAAAACACATGGTTGTTAGTATTAGAAATCTTTGATATTTTTCCTAATCACAAAAGGCTTTTCACTTTATCACTAGTGGGTGATAACTAATAAAAATGGAGACAAACACCATGATATGACATAGATCAAGGTGTGCAAGCTCATCCACCTACTAACAATAGACAGTCACAGACAAGTATTGTCTTAACTTGTACTAAGAGCACAATTCCCTAGTCTTTTTGTCAAGATAAACCATAGATAGCAAGAAAATAAAAGACGAGTCATGAGATGCCATCACTCCTCTAAATCCTTCATAGGATATCCTTGAGGAAACTAGTAACATGACTCAAAATCCAAAGTTAAAAGACAATCAACAAACATCAATCAAAGAAAATAGAATTTTGATACATTGTTGCTTCTCTAAATCCTTCATGGGACACCCTTGAGAAAGGTAGTATCATAATTCCAAATTAAATTGAAATGAAATGATAAGATAAACAAGCCACAAAGTCAAAATCCAATAAAATATTTTCCAAAACTTGATCTGTTTATTTGATTATTTTGATTAATAAGATGATTGATTGATATGACCTGATTTTCAAAAGAGACATACCAATTAAGACGTTGAGTATGGTTTTGAATTTATGACTATCTATATAAGGCATGACAAAAGCATGGTTTCAAAAAGACACATATCATATAAAACATTGAGTTTGATGCCGTTGATGTGGTAACCTATGTAAGGTCATGTTGATTGTTTGACAATGTCTATATGTAGGAAGGACTCATCCTATATAAGACATAGATTATTTTATTGCTATCTGTATTCAGGAAGGACTTATTCTAAATAAGATACAAGTTGATTTTTTTTATGATGTTTGTTTTCAGGAAGGACACATCCTATAGCAGACATAAGTTGATCTGTTTTGGTTGTAGCTTTGGCAATTTATTTGATTTGACTTGATGAGATTGTTGACTTGTTCATCTTGTTGATGCGTGACTTGATTTGATGTGCTGATAGTAGACTGTGTGTGACAACGAACCCTAAAGGACTAACCTAGTGTGGCCTTGGGGACTCATCGATTTATGGCCTTTCCTGTATTATACATGTAGAGACCTCGTAGTTTGACTAGACTTTGACTGACAAGACTTACTAAAAAAGGATTTGATTTATTTACAACTATAAGATGTGTGTGATAGTGAATATGATGAACCCTAATGGGCTGACCTAGTGCGGCCTCGAGGGCTCATCCATTGATGGCCTTTCCTACGTTATACATGCAGAGACCTCATAGTTTGACACAACCAATGACCTTGTCTTATAGAAAAAATGGATTGAATCATGATTTTATACAGAAAAACCTAAAAGGACTGACCTAATACCTCGAGGGCACATTGGAAAATGGCCTTGCCTACGTCCAATTGCAGAGGCAACATAGTTCGATAAATGACAAAGACTAACAAGTGTGACTGACTTTGACTCTATTTTTTTGGATTTTTGACATGTTTTTATTTTTTTGTCTTTTTGAAGTTTTTCAATGTTTTTGTATTTTTTTTAGGACATTTTGTAATGTTTTCATATTTTTTGATGGTTTTATGTCTTTATAATAGACAATGTAAGAACCAATATGAGGCAAGTCAAGTGATTTCCCACAATTGAGTATAAGACCAATTGATTATGAATAGGATGGGATGGGGGATACTAAGTACACTCGATGTCAATCATTCCAAGTTATGGAAAAGATAACCATTTATTATGAATTATATGTACAAGCGATGGATGGAAAAGATAGGTGATATGTACAAGTTAGATTAGAATGATAGTAGACAAAGGAGTAGAGTCAACTACACATGGCCCCTATTTGCTAGTTTTTCACCATAGTACTTATCCGAAGCGCCACCAAAGTGGTTTTCACTATTGGATAACTTATTTCTCTTTACTATTTTCTTGATTTTCTAATTTTTTTTTATGTTACCAAGATGCCTATTTGCTAGGTTTTCACCTAGGTAACATTTTTTTTTATTTTTTGATTTTTTTGTATTTTTGATAATTAAGACAAGGTTCTCAGAAGCTATGCATAGAACTTCTTCAGATGAATACTATTGATAGGTGCTGACAATGGTTATCCTTTAGGAGTAGAGAGTTGATAAGTTCCTAATCCAAAGGCTTCTATGATAATGTAGGGTCCTAGCTAGTTAGGTTCAAACTTTCCTGGTTTCTCTCTTTCAGCTTGATTCTTAGGATTCTCAATGTCAAAGTTTCTATTCAAGACCTTTTTGTTGTAGTTGTGACGAAGATGATTTTGATATGCTTGGAGATGATCTAATTCCTTTTATCTTCGTTCATCTAGGAATTATAGCTCATGTAGTATAGAAACTTGATACTCTTCATCATCAATATTCCCTTTCAAGGATACCCTTGGGGAAGGAATCTCGACCTCAATAGGTAGAATGGCCTCGAAACCAAATACTAAGGAATACAGTGTGGCGTAGTGGGAGTATGGATGCTTGTGCGGTAAGCCCATAAGGCTAGATTAAGTTGTAAATGTCAATCACAACCAACATCATTGACAGCCTTTTTGAGGATTTTGATGATAGTTTTATTAGATTCCTCAGCTTGGCCATTACCTTGTGGGTAATATGGGGTGGAAAAATGGTGTTGGATATGGAACTCTTCATAGAGATGAGGGAATTCTTGGTTTTTAAATGGACTGCCATTATCTGCAATAATGGATTGAGGAACACCATACTGAAAAATGATATAGTTTAGGATAAACTTAGAGATCTATGTGTCGGTGATCTAGGTCATTGGAATAGCCTTAATCCACTTCGTAAAATACTCAGTGGCAATAATGATGAACTTATGGCCATTGGATAATGTGGGATGTATCTTACCTATGATATTGATTCCCCATTGGGAAAAGGCCTATGGTGACGTTATGGGATGAAGCTCCTATGTTGGTGCATGTATCAAGTCGCTGTGTACTTGACATTGGTGACATTTCTTGACAAAGATATGTGAGTCCTTTTCCATGGTAGGCCAATAGTAACCTAGTCTCATAATCTTCTTAGCTAAGGTAGGACTACTAGAATGGGATCCACATATACCCTCATGTACCCCACGCAAGGTTGCTTGTGCTTCGTCAGTATTGATACATCTTAGTAGGGTATTATCTAAGGCATGTCTATAAAAGGTGTCTCTGATTATGGTATACTTGGCTGAATTGTGAAGGAATTCCCTACATTGGTTATTAAAAAGATCAGGGGTTATGATATCAACATGGAGGTATTCATAGATGTCTTTATACCATGGGGAATTGGGACCAACAATATCACACACCATCTCCAAATCTAGGATGTCATAGGCAAGTACCAAAAGCTATTCCACCAAGAACTTGAATTTAGGCACATTGCTAGGTATGTCCAAAAGTGAAGCAATAGTAGCCATGGCATCTGCTGCCCTATTTAAAACACAAGGTATTTGATGAAAGTCAACCTTTTCAAATTATTCCTTGAAACTATCTGCCATGCATTTGTAGGGAGAAAGCTTTTCATCCTTATTCTCATAATCATCATTTACCTATCAGATTACTAGTTGAGAGTCACCATAAACCTGTAGGTTCTTGATCTTCCATTTGACTGTCATGTGTAATCCCGTCACAAGAGCCTCATATTATACTATTTTGTTGGTACATGGAAATACTATCCTAAATGACTTAGGGATAGAATCACCTTGTGGTGTAATAAACAATATACCAGCCCCTGAGCAATTATTTTTATGAGACCCATCGAAGTATAGTTTCCATGTTGTACATGTGTTAATGGTGAATATAAACTCATCAGGAAAATCTATAGCTAAAGGGTGATCTTCTTGTATTGATGCATCAACCAACTAATTAGCAATGACTTATCCCTTGATAGCTTTTATCTCTACGTACAAGATGTCATACTCACTAAGTAGCATTACCCATTTGGCCAGTTGCCTTGTTAATGTTGTTTTGCTAAGAAGATATTTTAAAGGATCTATCTTGGCAATCAACATTTTTTGATGGTTTAGCATATAGTGCCTTGGTTTTTGAGTAGCAAATACTACCACAAGACAAGCATGTTCAATTGTACTATAATTAAGCTCATAACCTACCAAAGTCTGATTGATATAGTATACTACCTTTTCATGACCTTCATCATCATTTTGTGCAAGAAATGCTCCTAGTGATGAATGGGTTGTTGAAATATAGCGAATCAGTGGTCATCCCTCAATAGGTGGAATTAAGACTAGTGGTGTGAGTAGATAATCCTTAATTAGTTGAAAAGCTTCCTGGCATTTACCTATCTATACAAAAGGTATTCCTTTTCTAAGTAAATGTTGAAAGGGATGTGTCTTATCTGCTAAGTGCACTATGAATCTTCTAATGGATTGTAGTCTCCCTTGTAATGTCCTTAGCTGACTAAGATTAGCTAGTGGAGTCATGTCTATGATTTCTTTTACTTTGGTCAGATCCACTTCAATGCCCCTTCTAGAAATGATATATCCCAAAAGCTTTAGTGATTTCATGCCAAACACACATTTTTTTGGATTTAGTCTCACTTTATACTCTTCTAGCCTTTCAAAAATATTGTCTAAAACCTTTAAATGATTAGCCCTTGTCAACGATCTAGCAATAAGATCATCGACATAGTCCTCCATAAGAGTGTGTATAAGGTAATGAAAAAAAGTGGTCATAGCTTGCTGATATTTTGCTCCAATGTTTTTTATTCCAAAGGGCATAACATTCCAACAATAAATTCCTCGTGGACATGTGAAATTTGTCTTAGTTTGGTCTTCAGTTACAATTTTGATCTGATTATACCCTGAAAATCCATCCATAAGGGATAACATCTCATATCCTACAGTCATGTCTACTATCATGTCAATGTTGGGCATAGGGAAGTCATCTTTAGGGAAAGCCTTGTTGATATCTCTGAAATCCATATAGATACAGATGCCCCCTATTTTTTTTGTAACTAGTACCAGATTAGAAATTCAATTTTTATAGTTGATTGATCTAATGAAGCCAACGTACAATAGTTTCTTGAGTTCAGCCTTGACTAGTAAAGCAATTTGTGGGTTCATTTTTCTCAATTTCTGTTTTACTAATTTTACACCTCGTTGTAAGGGCAAGTGATGTAGTACAAGTTCAGGATTCAGCCCTAGCATATTAGCATATGACTAGGAAAAATTAATTTGTCTTCGTGTAAAGAAGTCATAGAATTCTGGATGCTCTGCTTTTGTCAATGATGCTACAAAATATACTAGTCGGGGATTCTCTTTTGTGCATATGTTGACTTCCATTGATTCTTCAACTAGCATGGATGAATTTTCCTAAACAACTGGGAGAAGGTTCAAACCTCCATCCTTAGGTGCCTAAGAGAGGTTTTCACCTTTGGATGCATCCTTATTTTTTTCTTTTTCATTGTCTAAAGGAACCTTTCGGTTTTCACCTAGAGACTCATCATTTTTATCTTTGTCATTATTTTTCTTATTTTTGCAATTGGAGGGTTGAACAGATTCCCCAAAATATTCCTTGTTGTCCAATTCAATGGTAAATCCAAGCTTGTGATCACCACTAGGTATGCCTTCTCATAATCCCAGGAAATCAACAATTACTTTCTCATTCTCAAAAATGTCTAAGACGGGTGTGTCTTGTTGGTCCCAATCAATGAGCTAGGGATAAACTAAAGGCATGTCATCATCAGATTTTTCAAAGTTCAACAGGGTCAAGGTAAATGCTGAGTTGTTCATATAGTCACAAAATTTTTGTACCAAGTCCTCTTTCCTCTTTTGCTTAGATCTAGGTGGATTCTAAGCTGGGCCTAATGCCAAGGTTTGGTTATTTGAAATGGATTTATCAGGTTCCCAAGAGGTAGGATCAAGAGATTCCCAATAGTAATGTTTAAACCATTCCTCTTTTGTCAAAGTCTTAGGTGGATAGGAATTCAAAGGATTTGGTGAGGATTTCAACATTAAGTCAAGTTCTCCAAAAATTTTAGCAAGGTCCATGGAAGAGGTGGAGGATAGTGAATCCCACTCATATTCGTTTGAGTTGGGGAAATCATAGTAGGGTTGGTCAGATGGTTTGTCAGATGTCTCAATATCTTCAGAAGCACTTACTTCCTTGAGTAAAGGTGATTTGGTACTACAAATACCAATTTGAATCAGTTGAAACCCAAGCCCTAAGCCTTTTGGCCACTTTGAAATAATAATTGGTTCAATCCTCCCATCTTGATGTAAGCCTAAGCCACTATGTCCATTATATCCCTTGCTTTGCATGATTGTGAAACCTTTGCCATATTGATCTATAGGAATGTGAGCAAGTGAGGGAGGTTCTTCATGGTCCTCTCTATACAACTAGGAGGTCACATCTTCTGCATGTATGGCTTCTTCGCTTAATTCTCCCCATTTTGTAAAGGTTTTTGAGGGAGGAATTTGTATGGTGACCACTGATTGTCTCCTATCTATTGTAGGTAAACCGTATGATTTAGGAGGAATCAGATGGCTAACACAATAATATTTCTTCATGTGATATTCTTCACAACCCTTGTCTTGGATCTCAACCTTAGGAATGGAAGGTAATGAAGGTGAAGTGGATGTTCTAGTCAGAGTGGATGGATCAACATAGTGAGATGAATTAGATGATGAGGCTTCTTGGTTTATAAGCACTTAGCACTGAGGTGTCTCTCATAGATTAGTGCACTATTGGAATGGATCTGGTCACCATCTATTGTTATTTTAGTGCCATTGTAATGGAATTTTAGACATTTATGATATGTGGAAGGGACTTCCTTCATGGCATGAATCTATGGTCTTCCTAGTAGAAGATTGTATGGAAGGGTGAGATCCAAGACTTCAAATTTTGTCTCCATAAATGCAAGACCAATTCTAATAGGAAGTGTGACAAGCCCCTTTGATTTGTGTTCTTCATCATCATAAGCCTTAATGACAATTATTTTGGTTGTGTCCACACATTCTTTCAAGAAACCTAATGCCTTAATAAATTTTAAAGTACAAAGATTTAACCCTACTCCTCCATCTACCAGAACTCGTCTAACTTTGGTTTTGTCAACAAGGACTTCAAGATGTAATGTGTCATTATGATTTGTCTTCTTAGTTGCATAGTCTTGTTTAGAGAATGTGGAATGATGATTATTGGTCAAGTAGCCTACCATTTCTTGGAAATGATTAACATCAAGATCATTAGGGACAATGGTGCTTTGTAAGGCCTTATCTAAAATGGATCGATGTTCAGGGGAGATACGTAATAGTTCCAAGATGGAGATTTGGGGTGGGGTCTTCCCCAACTGATCAAGTAAGTTATACTATGACTTGTAAGTCTTGGTGTCTAATGTGATGAAGGGCCTTGGATGGTGATCTTATTCTAGCAAGTGTTAACAACACACTCGAGAGTTTGATTTATAGAAATGGTATTGACCTGCTCATCAGCAGCTTGAAGGTGATTTATCATTTTTCCACTATAATCATACTTAACATTAGCATAGTTGGACGAAGTATTGGTATTGTTACTCAAACTAGGGGTATTTCCTTTCCCATGGTCATGTAATGGATCTGAAAAGACCTTGTAATCAGTGTTCAAAGATGTAAGTTTTTGTCCACTGACTTCAATAGTTCTATTGTCAACAAAGTCTTGTATGATGTTTTTCAATTGATGACAATTTTGTAGGCTATGTCCTTTAATCTGATGGAAATCACAAAATGCATTATCATCCCACCAAGATGGTTTGAATTTCCTTGGATCATATTGTTTTTCTCTTGAATTTGTTTAATATTGTGTTGCAACAGTTGTTTGAAGACTGACTCGATGGGTTCCCTAAGGGGAGTGAACTCATGTTTTGGAAATTGTCTTTGTTGTTGTGGCCATTGGGTGTTTTGGGTAGTGTTGGGGGTTTGGTTGACGACGTAAAGTGTGTTGGTAGAGGGGGAATTTCCTCTAAGTGTGATGAGTGGTCGTGCTTGTAAATTCTTTGCATCAACTACCCCATCGTTGGTAACATTTTTATTCCGGGACCAAAACTTGTTTCTGTCATTGGGTGTGTTCTGCACATTTGGATTTTTTTTGGATGTCTGTGTTTTAAGTTCTCCTTTTTCAATGAGATATTTTTCTAGTATGAGCCCCTTTTCCACTAGTTCTATAAAGGATGTGCAATAATGCACCCTCAGGTCACTTCTCAATTTTTGGTTGAGGTTTTCTTGGAACATAGTGACCTTTTGTTTCTTAGGTATCTCGACAAGACATCGACTGACTATGATTCTCCACCTCTGGAAGAAGGAAATAAAATTTTATCCTTCATCTTATGTAGTATGACACAAGGTTGCTATGTTATTCTCATGGTCTATGTTAAAGGAGAATTGTTCAATGAATTTCTTAGCCAGTTCACCCTATGATTTTATGCCATAGTCAAGATCTAAAAACCATTCTAGTGTAATTCCAACAAGACTTCTTGGAAAGAGTCTCATAAGATAGGTGGGGTCGTAGGCGACATCTATGCACATCGTAGAAAATTCCCTTATGTGTTCAATTGGATTTTTCTTTCCATTGTATTTGGGAAAGTTTGGTATAACATACCCATGAGGGAAAGGTGTCATGTACAATGATTTATCAAAGGGAAATGGGCATAGATCCTTTGTTGAAAAGGTTTTCTTGTTAGACACTACCATGTTATCCATCTATGTTTGAATTGCATGTATTTGTGTTTGGAGGATGTCAACTTGAGTTAATGATGTGTTGGTTGGATTATTTGGGTCTATGTACATGTTTTGAAATACAACATTTTGTGATGGGTTTTGGTTAAATGTTGGTATGTAAAGTGAATTTTGATTTAGAATTTGTGAAAATGGATTCTGATTCGAAATCTACGAAAATGGATTCTGTTTCAGAATCTGTGAAGTGATGGTTCAGTTTCCATATTGGAAAGAGGGTATGCCTCCTATCTGTGAAACCCCAATCTATGGTATAGTACTAGGGACATGAACACTAGGTATAGCTATTGTCTATGGAATAGTGCTAGTGACATTGACACTTGGTATAGGAGCTGATGTTCTATATTTTTTGTTCTCAACAAGAGGATTGAAGGGATTGGACGATGACACCCCTATGGTGAAATTTAGCCCTTGTTTCAAGGTAGGCATACCAAATGGAGATGTGTGTATTGTTGAACCACTTTGTGTAGGTCCTCTAGATGGTATAGCAGTAGTCACTTGAGGTATAGTAGCACTAGTGGTAGTAGTGTTTGTTCCCTAGGTAGATGTAGTTTGTAGGGTACGAATATCAAAACCAGGAGGTAGTTTGGTGCCTTCTACTAACAATTTGGCTAAGTATTGTTGAGGATCATTTGCTAGATAGTCATCTACAAAGGAAGCAAACTCAAGGTACTGTGCAGTAGCATCTATGTCTTCCACTATGTCTTCCACTATAACACATCCTTGTGTATCTCTAGTAACAAATTTCTCTAACAAAGTCTTGTGAGGTCTAGATGAAGATGTCCCTAAAAAGTGATTTGAGAACATATTGATGAATTCATTTGGATCAGCCATCTTTTCTCTTTCTTTCTTTTTCAATCTTGTTTCAACCATGTAATGTAAGCTCAAAGTGCAAGTGATGTAAAAGCTAATTCTATGGATGATTATGAGTCTAATTTATTTTTTTGGGATTTTATGAATATAAATGATGAATGTATGCAGCTATTTTTTTTTGGTATTTTCTCTACAAATAAGGTATGTCTAAAATGACGCTATTTTAGGATGACAATGTCTAAATATGTAAAGATCTAAGTGATCAATTTGGAAGATTCTAAAAGAGGTTATCTATCAGCTAAAGCTTAACCCAGGTTTCAATTTAGTTTTTGACAAGGAACCTTCGTAGGACTAGGACTAAAAGATAAGGTGAGCTCCCAAACTAGATTGATGAGATGGAAGAACTCACATGTAGGACAAAAGATATGATAACTAGGTTGAATGAAAACATTTATTGAATTAAGGGTTTATCTGAAGCGTGAAATTTTCCTATCTAAAAATCTTCAAATGATGATCTCTCTAAAGGAAATAAAGACCCCTAAGATGAAAGTAAGATCTACAACTAAGGTATCTATCGCTATGACTAAATGATTTCTAAAGGATGTAAACGTGCAAATTTTGAGTGAACTTTCTAATTTCTATCCAAGAATCAATGAAAAAGGATAATTCAAATATTGGTTTGACTATTTGTTCTCATTCTGCAACAATAATTTTTGGATTTCTGATACTCAAGCAGATGCATTGCAAAATTTAATAGTTGCAGTTTTCTTTCTCAATTGTGGTTTTTTGGTAAATTCAGTTTTAGGTATCAGACACATGTGGTTTTTTTTGCAGCAGATGTGACTCAGGGTATCAATTATGAATTTGTACCGATCAGATTCTTTTTTCAAGAATCTGACTATGTACTGGTAAACGCAGGTTGGTTTTGTGATAGGGGCATATGTATTGTCCTAGACTGCAGATATGGCTCACCTATTCAGATGCGTCACAGAATGTTTCAATTGCAGGTTTATCAGTAACAGAGGTAATGACAGACATGATTGGGATATCATATGTGGTTTTATACTAAACAGATGTGAGCTATTCTGACAGATGCAACTCAACTTTAAATAGATTCAACTCAGATTCAGGGAAATGCAAATTGGACTAGGTTTCTAATAGATGTGATAGACTTTGTAATAGATGCGACTTTAAGTATAGATGTGAGTTAATGACAGGTAGATGCGACTCAGTTTCTGATAAATGGTAGATTGGACTCAGTTTTGACAAATGTGATAGATTGGTAAACAATGCGACTATACCTAACAGATGGATTTTTCTGGTGAACAATTGTGACTCTGTTGAAATTTGTGGTTTTCTGATGAATAGTTGCAAGTTTCTAGTAAATCATAGTTTAAACTGACTTTGTTTGTGATCAAGTTTTGGAAAATAACAAACATAGAAAACACAATATTTTAGTTTGATTTCGACACAAAGAATGTTTAATCCGATAATAGACAAGCACAATCCTAGGCTATGAAAGACAATACTTGCTAAGTTCTCACTTGGGTTTTACCCACTTCTCTGGGGCAACCAAGCTATAGTACCCATGAAACTCCCATGACATACTTCTCATCTCTACTATGAACTTTAAGAATGTGAGATGACTTCATAGGTCCAACCTGTTGCACTAGCAAATAGATAAAGGTTTTTGGCTTAACTAGAAACAAGGGATTTTTAGTAAGGGAATTTTGTTTGTGGGGTATCATCCATGCGGCAAGAGACCATTTCTCCCTTCTTGTCAGAACAATACTCATGATACTTGAGTTTTCTTCAAGTACCCACTTTCATATACTGGTTGGAAGTCGCTCGGGTTTAGCATGTTACTGGTTTGAGTTGTCTTTGGGTGAGTACTTTTTCCCACCAAGACAGGCCCAATTTCTATAGTCAATAATAGGTTCTCTTGCATCTAGGATCGCATGACTACGCAACAGGAGAGGATACTTCTATATACTGAATCGGGGGTAATAACAGAGCGTGCTTTCACAACAAACATAGTAGAAAGTAGTAAATTTTAAACCCAAATGACAATTTTCTAATCTACCAAATAGTTTATTTCAAAATAGTCTTTGACACACATCTTGCAAAACAATTCATCAGTAGTTTTGAATTGGTCTTCGATGATCATCTTACAAGGGGGTTTTGAAAACTTTTCTTCTATGCTATGTCCTACAAACACTATGTTAACTCCTTAAAATACATGCTACAAACCAGAAATTTGCTAAAACAAAAATATAATGAAAAACTATACATCAAAAATTGAACCCAAAAATTTCACTAGTCAAATGAGTTGTTCAGAGCAACAGATGTGTCGCGGATTTTTACTAGTCAATTGTGTTGCACAAAGCCATGGATGTGTCTAATTTTGTTAGATGTGTCACTATATTCATCAAATGCAGTTCGTAATATCAGTTGTGTCATTTTTTTGTTAGAAGAGTCAGGTCGTATGATACCTACAAAAATTGAATAAAACATCTACGGATTTGTGAAGAACGTGTCTTCACGTCGGGTTCACCAATGTAACATCATGAAAAAAAACTAGGATTAAAGCAATAACTATGCAATCAAACTCAAATCATAAACTAAAGCTAAACAACAAAGCACAAAGGAAATTATAAACATAAACAAAGAGTGATATCACCCAGTATCTACATCCATCCATGAATGACCTCAATTGTCCTTCTCCATTTCGCTGTGACAATATTCTTGCCCTTATATTTTTAGTATGTGTGCAAATATAGCCTTGATGTATGTGATTATAGCAAAATATCAAAGATTAACAAGTACTCCAAAAGTCATACAATTTCAGGAGGAGTAACAATGATGAAGATATGGCCAATTTATAGAAAATTGATTGTTAAATGACAGGCTCAGATTGAAAGATAGACAAATGATTCAGATTAAAAGATTTGAAATGCATTGAGATTAGTGTCAGTATTGATGTGAGTGATAAAACCTAAAAGATGGGAATAAGATTACATAATGATTTAATCTTTAGTTGAATGTATTCAAAAATTAGAAGAATAATGTTTGCATGAAAAGGATAAAGATAGATTAACAAAAATGATATGTTTGAACGCAAGCATAAACTAATTAATTAAATAAGGATATTTAATTAATAAATGTGTACATGCATAAGAGTTAAAGCTAGATAATTGACTAGTTATGACAGAGATTTTATTCGTGAAAGACAATCAGTCATTAAATTAGGAGATAACTAATTGATTTAAATAGATCTCGAGTCAAGTGGGAATGAATACTTAGATAACTTAAACATTTATCTAAATATAGAAGAATATGCCAAAAATAGACTTTTATGAATTAAATGATTATTTAATTCAAGATTCGACATTTAGGGATTAATTAATTAAATAAGATTTATTTAATTGAGTAAAGAAAAGGTTAAATGAATAATTAAAGTATTAAAGTATTTATTTAATTATAGTTGAAAATATGATAAAGATAAATTAAATAAGAATTTATTTAATTTAAGGAGGATAAAGTTAATTAGTGACGTAATTAAATAAAGAACATTTATTTAATTAATCATGATTTGAATAAAGACAATGTGAATTAATTAAATAATTAAAGTTATTTAATTAATAGATGAATAAATGTTTAAGTGAAATAATTAAATAATTAAAAGTTATTTAATCAATAGATCATAAAGGACTTTAGAAAGTTATTAAATAATTAACATTATTTAATCATGGCCATGACAATACAAATTATAAAGAAATTAAAGTCGGAGGCTTAGACAAAATTTCAATGTCTACAACAATTATGCAAGTTTTTCCCAAATATTTTGATAGTAGTGAGAAAAGGTGGAGTTTCTAATTTCCCTTTGAATAATCCCACAGGCGTATCTGCTTGGGCTACTTGACCTTTTTCATTTTCACTGATCTTTTCCTTAGCTTGCCCCTTAACTTTGCTCCTTAGCGGGTTGTTTACCAGTTTGTTGATTTGAAGGGGCATCCTTTTTCTTCCCTACTATTTCTTGGATTACAGGCTCATGTTGTGGCTCTTTGAAAGAGACTCTCTTAGTTGGTATCTCATGTTAACTTGGAGGAAGGGGTCCCATTGATAACCCTAAAGAAGGCATGCCTAACTACAAGGACATTAAGTAAATCAAAGGCAGATAGACTGATTTTGACCTTCTTGAACTCTTCAACAACATACCCATTTGCTCAATTTCAGCCTCAAAGGCTCTACCTAAGGAAGAGCTAGCTGACTATTTTTGCATTTGATTCGGTTGTTTGTTCTGGTTGAAGTATTGAGTAGGCACATAGGGGTAGTCGGGATTTTTTTTGGCATTAGGGTCAGGCGGAGTGCTAAATTTATTAGGCAAAGTGGAAGTTGTGAAAGTTCCTGCTTGCCTATTTCTTAAGTTATATGGAGTTTCCCTTTGATGGAACATTTAGACCTCATCTTCATGAAATTATCCCTCATCTACTGAACCATTATCTACCGAAGTGAAGAGATGAGATAAAGTTTCTTTGTTACTTATCTCTTTCACTTCTTCATTCTTTGGGGAACCAATCTCTGTTTTTGGTGCATTTCTCTCACTTCACGGGAATGGGGCTTGATTGACCATGAGTACTAAGGAATCATAAGGTTTGGATAGGACTAGATCTCGGCAACCTGTATTTCCCACAACATTTTGAACCTCTACTTGAAAGATCTACATAGTCATGAGGAACTTGGAGCAATCCAGCTCAAAATGCCTATTCATTTTATGGATCTGGCACCATCAAAAAAAAGTTGCCTCGGTAAGGTACACCCCACTAGTTGTCTTCTATGTATTGGAAAGTTGATCGAGAGGAGTGGGAACACCTTTGTTGTTTGGCCTTGTATTCCACATCCTATTTTTTCTTTTCAAGGGCCTTCTTTTGAAGTTCTAATTAGAATTTTGTCCTCATTCATAATTATGCCCTGATGAGGTACCCGCATCATGATTATCCCTGTTATCTCAGTTAAGGTTGGCCTAAATACTATGTTGGGAGGCTTGCAGTTGGTTGTTTTTATTTCTTAAGCGCTTCATTTACATAGACATTTTTCTAATCATCTCCATCAGTTCATCCAACTAATCCTTCTCTGCATTGTTGGTTTATGGTGTTTGATTTTAGAGAAAGATGGGTTGTGCTACTGGTTGGTTCTACTGAGCAGGTGAGAATTCAAGGCCTTGTAGATATAATGGCACTTTAGGCTACTGCAAATAAACCTGCTACTATTGGGGTTGCAGATAATGAGGCACAAGAGGTGCTTGATTCAAGGGTTATCTGGGATGAGGAACTATGGCCAGCTACGAAACTTGGTTCATAAGAGGTGTCTGATGTTGTAGAGCTTGAGTGAGCCCTTGAACCTACATGGGATGAGTGACATGTCCCAAGGAAGGCAGCGGACCAAATTTTTTTTTCCCCAATTCAGTGCTGGCTATGACCACCTCAGCATAAGCGTCCACCAACCTGGCGGGTGGTGGGTTCATTCTTTTCACTAATGTTGTAGTGAGGTTTTCTAGCATGGCATAGTAGACTAGCAGAATAGTAGCATCATTAAGCACATATGGAGTTTGTAACCTCATGCATGCCTGGTGAGACTAATCATTGAAGAAGCCTATTGGTTTGTTGAACTCCCTGCAAACAACCATGAACTCCTGATATAGTTTTTAGGGGTTGATTGGAATCTTGTATTTCCACAAGAATGCATTCTTCAAAAGGTCCCAAGTAGTGATGGACCTTGTCGGCAAGTTGACATACTAGTAGAAAGCCTCTTCCCCCAAGGAATAAGGAAAGATTCTACACGCCATGTCCTTGTGATCAATTTGTGTATCCTTCACTGTTGTTCAGAATATCTTGATGTTTTCTTCAACTATCCTTTGTGGATCCCAAGGATTTAATTTTGTGCCAAATCCCTTTGGATTCTTGGGCATATCATGGTAAGAATTAAATAACTATAACACCCCATCGTGCAAACCCTAAAGGACAACAAAAATAACAAATCACGGTAATTTTTTTTTGAATAAAGAACAATACATAAGATGAACATGAACATATATTACATATAAGGAAATTATACAATTACAAAGACCATTACATCCTCTGGGATACACGAGATGGCATCACAAAATCCTAAACTAATACCATAATGATAACGAACAAATCAAGATTACATAAAGATAACATACAACCATCCATGATCAAAAGAAATGAAAAAGATACAACATTTTATTAATAGTTAAATATGACCATTGTGGAGTATATTTCCATAGATACAACACATCAGATGATGGCTACCACATAATGTTTACAAAGGTAAAACAATACATTACAGTCATCTTAGTAGTACATTACATCACTTCAAGAGTAAATTGCATTACTTCAAGAGTACATTATATTACTTTAGGAGTACATTACATCACTTCAAGAGTACATATGCATCCTATCATGTAGAGGAAAAGATACATCAAATACAAGAATGTTACATAATTGAACATGGTACAATTAAACTGAGGTGGAGTTCTAGATCAACTACGTCGGCACGAAATTAGACTAGGGACCCAATGGGGTGCATAGCACGTTCCACCCAACCATGTGGACCTGAAGGACCACACCCCATGCTAGGAGTTGACAAGAAATATTCCCACTCCTCAACCAAAAATAGTCAAATGAACCAATAGCAAACCAGACTCCACAGCAAGGATAACAACAACATACGATAACAACCCATAACATTGCCATCACATAGCCTCAACAAAATAATAAAAAAAAATCAACAAACCAAATGCCAATATTATAGATCAACACTAAATAACCATAAGAGGTTCCAACAACAATAGGATCCAAATCCTTCAAATGAAATCACAATATCAACTAGCAATAAATATTAAGGGAACCTTTCATTAACATCAATCAAGTTTTCGTGAGGCATGTGTGCAACACTAAAAGATAGAACTTGGAGGCTTCAACAAAAAACACTAAGAACCAATTTCTTCAACAACATTAACAATTCAATCAACACTCCTAGAGGCAACCAAACAAGGGAAAATAAATGGGTACTGTAGGAAAGTGTCATCGCATGTCCTTACATGGATTATCTAGGAAACTTATCACAAGGTACCACTTCCATCTATGGTTATCCTGGCTGCCTATCTCAAGGCGCCACTCCATAGGGTGACTCATGTAGGACCACTTACCTTTTGTGAGGACAAGGTAGTGATCTTACCAACCAGGTCTTCTCATCCCATCCTTAGCCTATGAAAGCACTAATAGGGCTCATAATTAATATTCTTTAGTGTTTAACTACCCAAACCCACTCGTTCATTAATTACATTATCACTTGTTTAAGAAACTCTTCCATGGGTTATGCTAATAGCCCCTTTGTGTTCTAAACCCCCATGAAGAGTCACTCCCTATGGATACCAAACCATAACATGCAAGGGGTGTACCTCATCTCACATAAAAATCAAGTACATATCACACAACATGTGAAGCAAGAACCATCTCACAAACCCATTCCATATCACTAAAATGAGAACAAAGGAGGTACCACTCACAAGAACTCAAAATCAAAAATAGGATTAATGAATCACAAAGGTCCAATCATGGAAGAATCAACATAAACCAAGTTTCTTCATTGCCTCTGGAATCCTTAAACACTGAAAACAACAAACTTCCACTGAAGGTACTTCAAACACTTCGGGTTCCCAACCATCATGAAATAAAACTACAAGAAGGTCATTGCATAAAGTCCCCTCAATCAGAATTAACACAATAAGGAAGACTCGCATCAAGGAAGCCACCAAAAGACTATATAAATTCCACAATCGCAAAACAACAAGTGAGGAATAAAAGAGACAATATTATAATGAGACCTTCAAACTGAATCCATATAGCATAATCAAGTTAATTCAACAACAACCACTCATACCAATAGTAAACTATCTAGTGGGGCACCTAGGGGAGACCTCAATTTTCTCCGCACTTGATACTCTAACAAGCTAACAAGTTGTAACCAATCATATTTAAGAATAACTGTAGCATAAAATAAACCATCACCTCAATCAAGCTCACTACTATGGAACCCTAACATCAAATTGTAACCTTGATTAGTACAATAATAATAAGATCCTAAATAATTGGTTCTCAAGGAAAATATACTAATCAATTATTTAGCCTAACCTTCCCAAATTTAATTAAAAGAGTAACAAAATATAACATAACATATACATTTATTCTAAAAACTTTACCATTGATCATATTTATTATACAAATCACCTATTAATAAGAAACCACATAAGAAGAGACAGGTGAGATTGTAAAACTAATATAAACATAACCTTTCACTTACAATCACTAGAACTAATAATGATACAAATAAGTATCATATTGATGACACTTAGACAAAATTAAATAAATATAAGCTATTAACTTAAAAAATCATAGCAGATGCACATAATAATAATAACTCATTAAGTTACACATATAATACTAATAATTAGCCCTCTAGGAGTTTAGAGAAAATAAATATGGGATCCAGATATCATAACCTTGATATAAAGTATTTATATATTGCCGATCTACTTATCATGTACGAAATTTAAATAACTTGTTGACACAAATTTTAGCATCATGTATATTTTCTAATACTAATACCTATTTAACATGAATATTAGTTTTAACATGAATACTTAGTTTTAAATCTGATACCGCTAATAAATGGAATTAATTTAAACCTCTTAATTTTCTAAATCCTAATTTAAAATTCATTACTCTCTTTTTTTCTTCCTTAAACCTCTATGGGGTACAGTGACAACATTACTAACGTAAAACCATACCAAGACGATGTTTAACTAACTATAAGTATTCCACTTAACCATTATTTAGAATTACTAAACGAAATACAAACATCCATATCATAACATATGTAAAACCATCTATCACATCTATGGACGTAATTATACATATTTCCAAAAATACAACACCATTAAGAATTACAAACTGTGAAACGAAAACTCATAATAGCACCAAACATCAATACACATTTCAAGCGTGATAAGCATTCGTCAAAGATCATCAATTAAGGTCAAAGATTACATTCATTATAATGATAATAAAAGCAACATTGTACAAGAGTGACAGTAATACATAACTGTTCCCCAACAAAAATGGGAACAATACAATAAGATAGAATGATACAACTGGAAAGGTGAATACAAAGTAACAAGTTTAGCTCAGACTTGGGTACAATTCTGGAGACACTACAAGCGACATAGTCTGTATATCTTGATCCTTGCCTGGGGACCCAATGGGGTGCATAGCACGTTCCACCCGACCACGTGGACCCGAAAGTCCACCCCCCGTGCTAGGAGTTGACAAGATAGATCCCCATACCGCAATCCAAAACAATCAAATGAATCAATAGCAAACTAGACTCCACAACAAGTATATCATCAACATAAGATAACAAACCACAACATTGCCATCACTTATCCAAAGAAAAATAATGAAAATTCCAACATAACCAAATGTCAAGATTATAGCTCAACACTAAATAATCATAATAGGTGCCAACAACAATAGGATCCAAAACCTTCAAATGAAATCTAAATATCAACCAACAATAAATAACAAGGGCACCTTTCATTAACATCAATCAAATTTCCATGAGGCATGTGTGCAACACTAAAGATAGAACTTGGAGGCTTTAACAACAAACACCAAGAACCAATTGCCTCAATAACATCAACAATTCAATCAACACTCCTAGAGGCTACCAAGCAAAGAAGAGTAAATGGATACTATGGGAGAGTGTCATCGCATGGCCTTACATGGATTATCTAGGAAACCTATCACAAGGTACCACCTCCATCTATGGTTATCCTATCTCAAGGCACCGCTCCATAGGGTGACTCATGCAGAACAACTTACCTTTCATGAAGACAAGGTAGTGATCTTACCAACCAGGTCTTCTCATCCCATCCTTAGTCTGTGAAAGCACTAATAGTATGGGTGAGGCACATCATTAATCTTGTTTAATTTTTAGCTACCCAAACCTGCTAGTTTATTAATTATATTGTCACTTGTTTAGGAAACTCTTCCATGGGTTATCCTAACAGCCCCTTTGTGCGCCGGCCCCCATGAAGAGCCACTCTCCCTATGACACCAAAATAATTACAAGCAAGGGGTGTACCTCAACTCACATAAAAATCAAAGTGTGCATAACTCACATGTGAGGCAAGAACCATCTCACAAACCCATTCCATATCACTGAAACAAGAAAAAAGGAGGTACCACCCACAAAACTCAAAATCAGAAATAAGATCAATGAATCACAAATGTCCAACCATGGAAAAGTCAACATAAATCAAGTTTCTCTATTGCCTCTGGAAGCCAAAACATTGAAAAATCCACAACCTTCACTGAAGGTAATTTGACATTTCAAGTTTCCCAATCATCTCAAAATATGACTAAAAGAAATTCATTGCATAAAGTCCCTTCAATTAGAATTAACAACACAAAAAAAAGGCAACTCACATCAAGGAACCCACAAAATGACTATATAACTTCCACAATCACAAAAATGACTAGAGAGGAATAAAAGAGGCAATATCATAATGAGACCTTCAAACTGAATCAAGATAACATAAACGATTCAATACAAAACCAACCTCAATTACTGACAACAAATTAGCCAATAGGATATCCAAGGGAACCCTTAATATTCTACCTACAAGATACCTAATGACTAATTTCCCAAAAGACTTACAATTCAACATTACATTGAAATCAAGATGTTCAATACAACAAAATATAGCCAAATTTCCTTGCATATCAAATCCAATTATTTAAATATAATTAATTCAACATCTTCTATAACCTTACTCAATAAACATTTTGGCACAATTGGGCTCCCTTCACACAAAGAAAATGACCAAAATTAACTAAATATCAAGATCAACTAAGGTCAAACATAACATTCCAAAACATTTCCATCAAGAACAAATTTCAATACTAATGATCATGCAAGATTATGTCAAATCAAATATTTAATCATCATATTCCAAAATGACATTTCTTACATGCTAGCATTACTACAAGCAAAGTCATATTTATAAATGGCTAATAACTCATAAAGGAACCATCTCCATGAGATCCTAATATTAAGATCACAACCTATTAAAAAATTTTAATATCCTTACCCTAATTATTTGACTTGCAAGCAATTCACTAATAATAAATTATAAATATGAATAACATAAAGAGAAAACCAAATCGACATTTAGAATAGGCTACTCACTTGCTCACAATTAAGGATTTTATAATGATGTCCCAAGGTAACTCTAATATTACATTTCCAACTATAAAATAATGATATAAGGTTAAATACGAAGGTACGTTTCACAATGGTAACTTATGGTGTACCTTACCACTACATTTAGCAATACTCTATTTATTTTGCAATGATCACTAAACCAACTAAATCAACCTACTACTAATAAGTTATACTAACCTGTAGATAAATGTCAAGTTACTAGAGGCAATGGTATTGCTTATAATCCCTACTTTAAATTCAATATTGTTTTTCTTTAGATATCTATTTTACCAATATGGACTCACTAAATTTGATGTTAATTATTTTTTGTTAGATCATTATTTTAATCGCTGCTCATAAAATAAAGGCTATTAATAAATGGTGGAAGATTTCCTTCAAGAATTTCACGATTCCCTAAATTTTCACTTGCATCCATCTAAATAAAAAGAAGTGCCACACTCTTCACAAGACTCATTTTATATTTAAAAATAAATGTTCTCATCATAAGGATCTTGGCAGTAATTTTCATTTATGATATTGACCGTAATTTTCATCTTAACGAAGGAAATCATTCACAAGGCTCTCATAGCTTGCAAAAGAGCCAAGGGTAAAAGGGATCCCAAAAATAGCTTTCTTGCAAATCCATGGTATGACAAAGAGTGTAAGGTGGCTAAAAGGAGTTTGAAAATATCGGGAAGCAAGCAAGCAAATAAAAAACTATATGAAAAATTAGTAAGATAAAAAATGAGGAATACATGATTGTAAGGAGGGAGTTAATTTCTCTTGGAAAGCACAATCTGAGAGGTTTTTGGAGAGAATTGCAGCAAGCTAGAGGTTCTACTAAGAATAGCATCACAGACATCCAATGGTTAGAATATGCAAAAAAATTGTATGAAAGAGACCAAGATAAAACATACCCTTTGGCAATTAATTCTAATGATAAAATTTTCTCCACAAAGGATATCAAGAGTAGTATTAAAGCTTTGGTGGTAGGTAAGGCTCGGGACATTGATGAGTTGCAAGCAAAATATTTGAAGTGGGGTTTAGAGCTCTTGGCACCACATATCAAAAAGATTTTCAATAGGGTCATTCAACATGGTTTCCCTTCAAATTGGACCACGAGCATTGTTATCCCTCTCCACAAGAGTGGGGATGTCAACAACCCATCAAACTATCACACTATAATGATTAATCCTCTCTTTGGGAAGCTCTTTGGGAGCATGGTGGAGGGAAGAATCAGTCGTTGGGCCAAGAAGGAGGATAAGAGGGTGAAAGGGCAAGCTGGTTTTAGACCAAAGCATTCTACTATTGACCATTGCATTACTCTTAGGCACATGGTTGAAAATTTTTGGGATAAAAAGGGTAGTGAGGTCTTTTGTTGTTTTATTGACTTCAAAAAGGATTTTGACATGGTACCTAGAAAAAAACTTTGGGACAGAATCGAACAACTTGGAATTCCGAAAAAATATAGGGTTCTTGTCCATAGACTTTATGATCAAGTGAGGGCCAAAATCAGAACAAAGGCAAGTTTTTCCGAGTGCTTCAGGAGTGACATTGGTGTCAAGTAGGGCTTCCCTCTATCCCCCACTTTTTTTGGGTTGTACATAGACAAATTAGAAGAGTGGTTGGACAAGTGGGGAGGTGATGGTGTTCTTTTGGCCACTTTTGTGGTCAACTTACTACTATTTGCAGATGACCTTACTTTAATGGAAAATTCTGAAAATGGTCTTCAAGAACATCTAAATCCTTTGAAACTTTTTTTTCAAGATGTGGTAATGCAAGTCAACATCAGCAAAACCAAGGTCATGATTTTTACATTGAAAAGGGCTAGGAAGCAAATAAATTTTGAGTTTGAGGGAAACACTTTGCAGGTGGTGAGTGAATACAAATATTGGGTCTCGATTTTTGAAAAAATATCAAATGAGAGATTTGTAGGACAAAAATAATTCAAGGGGGGTGGAAAGCTCTTTACTTGCTCCAAAACAGATGTAGATTAGCTGAGTTATGGGATTGGAAAACAAAGAAGAAATTATTTGGGTTGCTTGTTACGCTTGTGGTTTTATATGGCTGCGAAGTTTGGGGTTGTAGCACATCAGTTGTGAAGTGGAAACAAATAGAAAGACTCCAAAAGCACTTAATCACAAGAAATTTCAAAATAAAAAGTACAGTCCCCAATGAGATTGTTTTGGCTGAAGCGGGTGTCTTCCCAATAGAAATGGTAGGGATAATTCATCTATTAGGCTATTTGCAGAGGATAAAGAATATGGGGGAACACGAATGGCCCAAAATTGTTGTGGAAGAAACATTAACTAGAAGGAAGAGCATGTGGATGAAGCAAAATGTCAAGTGGATGGGAAAATGGGGGATCAACATACAAGAGTTTCCAAACAAAAAAGTTGAAATGAAAAAGTATGTAAAAGAGAAATTCAAAAATATCATGTTGTTGAAACAGCTTAGCTGGAAAAGAGAACACTATGTTTTTCTTTTTAACCCTACTTGTGATCATGAGAAAAAAATTTACATGGGGAAGATATAAAGTGGAAGGCTAAAATGCTAATAGCCCAGTTAAGAACTAGCTCACACTGTTTGAGATGTGAAACAGGAAGGTGGAAAATACCCAAGGAGGTGTGGGAGGATAGGATTTGTTGTTTCTGCTCTTCGGGTTTAGTAGAGACATAGTGGCACTACATTATGGAATGTAAGGATTACAAGGACATCTGATACTTCTACTCATATTTGTTAAAATTCAAGTCTTTAGCGGCCTTGTTTGAAGAAGAAAAGATCAATAAAACAACAAATTACCTGATCAAAATTCACAGCAAAAGAAACAGAATCAACAAAGAGTTGGAAAACAACATGAAGTAGTTTTGTGGGGTCGGCTATTATTTTTGTTGTTTTGGATAAAGTGGTCTTTTAGTTTCATTTCGTGGGTCCCATAGAGGGGTTCGTCTCATGGACATTATTAAAATCAATCAATCAACGAACATGCTCCAAACCCTCCATGGATCTACTTGGATGTGTACTATTAAAAGATGCAGTAATTACGCTAAAGGTGTGTCACTCTTTGAGCTTTTGAAGCTCATTTTTACCATCCACGGTGGGAAAACACGGAGGCACTTGGCAAGGTTCTCCATCTTCGGAAAATTGTTGATCGTTTCAATGGTCACATTAACTCTCCTTCCAAAATATCTTTTTGTTAATATCTTCCTTAGTTTGGTGACCACCTTTTTTATCAGTGACATCCACAGATATTTGTGGTGCAGAATTTTGAGGTAAGTCACATTTCTCTCACCATTAATGGTTTCTAGTCCATATTTTACTGCTTCCCCCACCGCTAATGCTTTTTTCCCCTTTATTGTGAATAGATTGAAGCAGCAATAGTAGACAACTTGGGGTTTCCTACAAATTTCTAGCGACCTCTGCCCATTTTCTCTGATTGGAATCATTCATAGGTCGACACAATTTGCACAAAATCTATAGGTAAGTCAATTCCCATGATTTTGATTTATTGTATTTTTTTAAGCTTTCTCTTTGAGGCATTATGTCAAATAGTTTGCATGTCTTCTTTGATCTTCAATAAAAGAAAAAACCCAGCCCCTTCGATGGGCTCTCCATTCTGACTATTTTTGTGGTTTCTATAATGTGGTGTTTAAGACCTCATACTCGTGTAGAAATATCAATACCTAAGTGGA
This sequence comes from Sequoia sempervirens, assembly GCA_007258455.2. Taxonomy (NCBI): domain Eukaryota; kingdom Viridiplantae; phylum Streptophyta; class Pinopsida; order Cupressales; family Cupressaceae; genus Sequoia; species Sequoia sempervirens. The sequence goes on along the minus strand of VDFB02086081.1, from coordinate 38,135,080 downwards.
ACAAAGTGGTATTTAAAGCCACCTAGAGCTCCTCACATTTCTTCCACAGTATAAGGAGTACTAACTCAGCTACTTCCCCCTTGTTTACCCTGCAATGTTGCTGTCCCTGGTTGATCCTCACAAGGAAGCGTGCGATTTCAGAGAGTGGGGGAGGTGGGTGTCATGCCTTTCCAACTAAGGCTACGCCCTTAGCATATCCAACCAATTTTTGGGGATTTTTAAAGGGTTTTATTGCAGAATGAAGGATGATGTGCCCTAGTTACTTTCTATTTTATCTTGTTTTGATAATCATGGTTACCCACTACCTACAGTAATTGGTTTTCTGTGAGCAAAGGATTGAAGGAGCCGATTATGCATAGTGGCGTAGGAATGATAAGTAGCTCTTATTACCTCCTTTAATTTTCTTTTTTCCTGTATCTAAATCTTGTGTCATGTTTTCCTTTTCAATCTGTAGTATGGAAGGGGGTGCTATTAGAATGAAGATAATAACAAGGTTAAAGGAAACAAAAATGCTTGAATTAGAATGCAATTTTTGTTTCTTCCCTAGTTCTCTAATGTGAACTTGCTTGCTAAGGCAACCTGGGGACGAACTAGAGAGGGATCAACATATGGTCAGATTTCGTAGAGTTTAGAAAGTAATTTCAGGCTAGATTAGCTCGTTTATATTCTGATATTTATTTGTCAGACCAAGCAGATGTAGTAAATTCTCAAATAGGTGCATCCCATATTATCTTTGTAGCTTTGTTGTTAGGCACATTTTTAAGTTGTAGAAATAATTACTATCTAAACCATGGTTTAGTTATTATTTTTTGGGGTACAACTATAAAAACCTCTGATCCTTGTGCTAGATTCATAAAATCTTTATTGTATTTAATAATTTATCATTCAAATGAATCAAATCTATATTTAAGACCAGAAGTGTGACTTCCATTGCCATCCATAAATATAGAATGATAAGATAGCAAAGTTGTTTCAATATCTATGAATTTTTTTTATTGGCTATTAAAAAAAGAGGATAATAAAAAGATATAGAACTTCTTCTCACCAGATTTTTTAGTTGTAGAGATGCACTAGGGAGAATTTCCTTCTAGAACAAGGGTTTATTGTAATTATGGCTATGACTATATGTCATTATAATGTGTTTCCAACTATTGTTTGTTGTAATGTTGGTTGCAACTATCACCTTCTTTTTTGTTATTCTTTCCTCTTAACTGAATTTTGTCACTACTAGCATCTTGTTCTTGTTATTAACTCATATTCAGGATATCAAAAATTAATATGTTTACTTCATATATTGAAGCTATTTAACTGTGCTTGATTATTTACATACTGCATTAATACATTTCCAAGGGATGAATTTTGGATAAAGTATTTCCAATTTTAACCTTCGAAACAAGTACATAAATTGGATATTAAATTAAGGCATTCTGGGTGTAGGTTCATCACAAGCAATTGCATTCAAAAAAGGATTGCATTTTTTGGGTTATTTTTTAATCACTGCCAACCTGTCCCCAACAAAATATGAGGCCTGCTATAGATGTTCCTACAATATGTATTCTTACACTTGTATCATATGAGGGTTGCTATAGATGTTCCTCTATTTTTAGAGTTTGACATCTTATGGTCTATCTTTACAAAGTCCTCCATGGTATATCTTATGCTACAGATGTTCCTCTACTTTTAGAATATTTGGATATTTTCATTCAGATTTTGTTTGCATTCCTCCATTAATCTAGAAACATATCTCAAATTTTGTTCCTTCTTCTCAGATGTATTTTGGCCTATGGTTGTGGCCAGCCAACTTGATGAGGGCCTAGCCCGAGACTTAGAAAATACCACTTGATGAGGGCCCAGCCTGAGACTTAGAAAATAACCCACAAACAAGAGAACAATTTTATTATTCAGAAAATTGAGTTTCTTACATGCAGAGGATCTCAAATCCCCAATTTCTACAACACATGCAAATTACAGAAAGCTAAAGAATCACCCTTTCACAATATGCGTGCTTTTCTCCAAAAAGTTACCCAAAAATTAGAAACCTGCCCATAAATAGAGCTCCTCTTTAGTTTGGAGCCAAAACAACATTCAAATTTGAGTTTAGGTGGTTTGGCACCAAAAATTTACAACATGAAGTTCAAATTTCAAAAGAGCATTTGCAATTGTATCTTCTAAAAAGTGTGCCAACTTCCCAGGGCCATAACTTTTGATCCGGGACTCCGATTCGTGAACCGTTTGAACCATTGGAAAGGTTTCGAAGTCAATAACACGCTTGAAATTTTTTACGCCAATTTTGGAAAGTTTCAGGGCCAATCCAGGAACTCTAAGTGCCTCAAATCTAACTTGGAAGATTTTCAGGTGTAAATCTGGGAACTAAAACTGTAATATCTTTCCACCCAAGAATAGAAAATAAAAACCATAAGTTGGGAATTTCATTATGATGAAAATGGTATCCAAAAATGTAAAAACATTTAAAAACCAAGAAAAATTTAACTATTTTTGGGTGATGCAAGATTGCCCTTACACCACTGGATGCTCCTACATCAGACACCCAGGGTAATTTGAGAAGTGACCCCGTCACATCTTAGATGGTGGAGGAAAACCAAACGGTCAACCTCTGCCTTAGGCAACCAGGATGAATCTTCAATAGGCCTTCCTTTCCATTTCACCATATATTCTTCACACTGCCTATTCCTGGTACTCCTTCCCACACGACTATCCAGGATTCCTTCAATCTCCTCCTTTTCTGAAGTAGGTGCCGGAATCCCACACTGTTCCATCATTGGTACTTCCTCTGCACCACCTTCATGATACTCTGTCAAATCTGAAATGTTGAACACAGGGGAAATGTTGAATCCATCTGACAACTCTACCTCATATGCATTCCCTGAATCATGCCTCTTCAAAATTTTACAGGGACCAAACTTCTTCATCTTCAATTTGTTATATGTTCCCACTGGAAACCTTTCTTTCCTCAAGTAGACCATCACTTCATCACCAATCTGAAACTCCTTATACCTCCTCTTCTGATCTGCCTTAGCCTTATACTGCATATTCATCTTGTTAATATGTTCTCTTACCTTCTCATGTATATCCTTGATGTGTTCTGCAAAATCTTTGGCTTCACACTTATTTTCTTCTCTTGGTCCATCTTCCTCAATTTGGGGTTGTCTGGGGCTACCTCCATACACAATCTAGAATGGTGATCTACCTGCTTCTATTGATAGAATTGTTGTAAGAAAATTCTGCCTGGGGTAAGATCAAGTCCCATCCCTTGGGTTTATCTCCTACCAAACATCTAGTAGGTTACCCAGACTCCTGTTAACAACCTTTGTCTACCCATCTGTTTGTGGATGGTGTGCAGAACTGAACTTCAACTCTATCTTCAACTTCTTCCACAAGGTCCTCCAAAAGTACCCCACAAATTTGGTGTCATGATCTGAAACAATACTCTTTGGAAGACCATGTAGCCTCACCACCTCTTTGAATAACAAGTCAGCAATGTGGACTGCATCATGGGTCTTCTGACATGGAATGAAATGCACCATCTTCGAAAACCTATCAACCACCACAAATACTAAATCATTCCCTCATTGTGTCCTTGGAAAACCAAGAACAAATTCCATATTTATATCCTCCCATGGCCTCTCTGATACAGGTAAGGGCTGATATAAGCCTGTATTCTAGCTCACTCCTCCAGCCATCTGACATACCCTACAACTTTGTACAAACTTCTTCACATCCTATGACAACTAAGGCCAATAGCAATGCTCACTGATAATGGCAATGGTCTTATCCCGACCAAAATGTCTTGCCATTCCTCCACTATGCTTCTCCTTTATCAGGTTCTCCCTCATGGAACTCCTCGGGATACACAATTGATTTTCCTTAAATAACATGCCATCCTGGATTATGAAATCCAGCCACCTTGTCCTATCCACTGTAACGAGTTCCTTGCAAGCTTTTCAAGCCTTTACAAAATCAGGATCTTCTACATATAGTGTCTTAAGTTCATTGAATCCAACCACTTCAATCTGCATCTTTGTCATCAATGTATGCCTCCTACTTAAGGCATCTGCAACCTTATTTGACTTCCCACTCCTATGTTTCAAAACAAAGATATAACTCTGCAAAAACTCTACCCATTTCATATGCCTTTGATTTAATTTTCCCTTACTATTTAGGTACTGCAAGGCCTGATGATCAGTATATAGAACAAATTCCTTCGGCAACAAATAATGTCTCCATTTCTTGAATGCTTGAACTATTGCATAAAATTCTTGATCATATACAAAATACTTTCTCTTGGCATCATTTAACTTTTCACTAAAATAGGTAATGGGCTTACCTTCTTGGCTCAACACTGCTCCAATGGCACAACCACTGGCATCACAATCCACCTAAAACACCTTGTTGAAATATGGGAGGGCTAGAACAGGTTGCTCTTTCACCTTCTACTTCAAAAATTCAAAAAAATTTTTTGCTCCAGTGCTCCACTTGAATTCTTTTCTATCCCCTCTCATTGTTTCAGTGGGTCCACAAATACTACTGAAGTTTCTAATGAACTTTCTATAAAAACTAGCCAAACCATGGAAAGATCTCACCTCGGTAGCAGTTCTTGGGGTAGGCCATTCTAGAATAGCCTTCACCTTCTTGGGTCCATCTTGAGACCTTCGCTAAGACAACAAACCCTAAGTACACTAACTCCCTCTTCACAAAACCGCACTTCTTCGATTAATCAACAGCTTCTTAACTTCTCAAAGGCTCTTTGAATATGCATCATGCTCATCCAACATCTTACTGAAAATCAAAATATCATCTAAATACACAATAACAAAACTTTCCAGAAATTCTTTTAGTACCTCGCTCATGAGCCGCATGAATGTGCTCGGTGCATTGGTTAGCCCAAAAGGCATGACTAACCACTCGTACAGGCCCTCTTTGGTCTTGAAGGCAGTCTTCCATTTATCTCCCTCTTCGAATCCGGATCTGGTGATATCCACTCTTAGATCAATCTTTGTGAAGTACCGAGCTCCACTCAAACAGTCCATCAGGTCATCCATCCTTGGCAGGGGAAATCTGTACTTGATTGTTATCTTGTTTATGGCTCAAGAATCAGTACACATCCTCCACTCCCCATCCTTCTTTGGTGCTAGTACCGTAGGTACTACACATGGACTCAAACTCTCCAGACAAACCCTTTCTCAACAACTCTTGAACTTGTCTGTTCAACTCCTCTATTTCTCACTGGAGTCATTCTATGAGCTGCCTTATTTGGTAACTGCTCCAGGAATCAAGTCAATTTGATGACTGATCTTCCTATTTGGTAAACCTCAAGTACATTATCAAACAATATCTTGAAACTCATCCAACATCCTTAAACTTCTGAACCCTCACTATCCTCCTTACTCACTTTAGGAATCAATGCATAACACACTCATGCTTCATAGCTTCTAAAATTTTTTTCCATCTACATAACAAATTATAGCACTGCATACCATTTCTTCGGTCTCCTTTAGGGTTTCAACTTATGACAAACCCCATCCTTTGTCAAAGAATAAGTGTTTGCATGGCCATCATGTATAGCTCGCCTATTGAACTGCCATGGCCTCCCCAACAACATGTGACATGCATCCATGGGGATGATATCACAGAGTACCTCATCATGGTAGCTCCCGATCTTGAACTTTACTAGGCACTACTCATTGACCAAAATTTTGTGGTCTTTTTGCAACCAGGAAATCCGATACGGATGCGGGTGCCTTTCCCTCTTCAGCTTCAACTTTGTGACCATCTCTTCTGACACCAAATTATTGGTGCTTCCACTGTCAATAACAACATCACAACATTTTCCTTCACACTTGCACCTTGTGCGAAATAGATTCTTCCTCTGTTCTGGTTCCTTTTCCTCGGTCACCAGGGCTCTCCTAATCACTAGGGCTTCTCCCCTTTCAGCATCATATGAATGTTTAGATTGGGCCTCCTCATCTGCATGTGTGACCCTTCCATGACCTTTTGGCCTTTTGTCAGCCCTTCCTTGGTGTTATGGACATTCATAGGCTCGATGCCCTTCTTCACCACACTAGAAACACGTTCCTTTGAAACCACCTCTACCAGATCCTTGTCCATATCTCCCTCATTCTCTACCTCTTTGATCACCACTATTTTTATCACGAGGGCAGTAGAAGTTGTCATTCCTTTGGCTTCGGCTGGTACCCACATCTTCACTTTTCTTTTCATCATCATTTTGGCTTCATGAAGGTCTTCCACTGCCCCTTCCACTTTGACCTCCTCTTCCTTTTTGTTTGCCATCAAATATTTTGTTTAGCTTCTCTTCCACCTTTAGAGCAAATTGATACACATCCTCAATGGTGGTCATTCTGACTAGGGTTAACTCCTCCTGAATGCTTGATCATAACCCATTAAGATATCGGGCTACCTTCTCCTTATTGGCCTCTGTGTGGCCCATTCTGATGATTATCTTGTGAAAATATTCAGTATATTCTTTCACAGATCTGCTTCTTTGCTTCAACCCTTGCAATTTCTTCAACAGATCTAACTTGTAGTCCACTGGTATGAATTGCTTCTTTAGTTTCTCAACCATGCGATCCCATCTGGCGATCTTGCCTTTTCCTCTTTGATTTCTTTCCAACTAGACCTCTTTCCACCAAATACTGGCATGGCCCTTTAGCTTCATTTTTGCAAACTTAACCCGATTTGGGTCCTCTATTTCCTCATACTCAAAATATTCTTCTAGCTCATTGATCCAGTCGATCAACTCTTCCGGGTTCAGATTTCCGGAATAACTGGGGACTTCTGCTCTGGGTCTTTTCCCGATCTTTGAAATGGCCCTTATTAGCCGCATTTGATCTTGATCAATTACTTCTTCTTCCTCTTCTACATTTGAACCTTGTTCCTCTCCTTCATCATCACTTTCCTCCCTCAGGTTTAACCCTCTTCTCAACTACTCTTGTAATGCGTCAATCTATCTCTGGAGGGCTGCCAGTGCATCTCTTCCACCAGCATTCCTGTCGCCTTGACCACCTCTGGCACCATCATGCCTACCAGGAATCACTCTTGGAGGCATCTTTCTTGACCTCAACCCACAACCATGGTCCTGGTGCAAACTGCCTCATGATTGGCAATCTATCCACACGCTCAAGAAAACCCGCTCTGATACCACTTGATGAGGCCCCAGCCCGAGACTTAGAAAATACCACTTGATGAGGGCCCAGCCCAAGACTTAGAAAATAACCCACAAACAAGAGAAAAAATTTATTATTAAGAAAATGGAGTTTCTTACATGTAGAGGATCTCAAATCCCCAAGTTCTGCAACACATGCAAGTTACAGAAAGCTACATAATCACCCTTTCGCAATATGCGTGCTTGTCCCCAAAAAGCTACCCAAAAATTAGAAACCCGCCCATAAATAGAGCTCCTCTTTAGTTTGGAGCCAAAACAACATTCAAATTTGAGTTTAAGCGGTTTGGCGCTGAAAATTTACAACATGAAGTTCAAATTTCAAAAGAGCATTTGCAATTGTATCTTCTAGAAAGTGCGCCAACTTCCTGGGGCCATAACTTTTGATCCGGAACTCCGATTCACAAACCGTTTGAACTATTGGAAAGGTCTCAAAGTCAATAACGCGCTCAAAATTTGTTATGCCAATTTCAGCAAGTTTTGGGGCCAATCTAGGAACTCTAATTGCCTCAAATCTAACTTGAAAGATTTTTAGGTGCAAATCTGGGAACTAAAACTGTAATATCTTTCCACCCAAGAATATAAAATAAAAACCGTAAGTTGGGAATTTCATTATGATGAAAAGGGTATCCAAAAATGTAAAAACATTTAAAAACTGAGAAACTTGAAATTTAACTATTTTTGGGTGATGCAAGATTGCCCTTACACCACTGGATGCTCCTGCATCACAACTTTATCTTGTAATAATTAAAATAGTTATAAATTATTCTTTTCTTTTTAAATAAAATACTACACTTTCATCTTTCTGATTTCCTCTTCAAGTATTCATTCTTTACTGTCTAATAAGAAAACCTTTTATATCATATGAACACCAAATTGTTTCTCTTATAATAGGAAACCGTTCACTTCTTTGTTTTTATCTTCCAATTCTAAAGAATCATGATTACATGTTACAATTACTTATCTTTACAATATTCTGAATTTTTAATGCTGAGTAAAATAACAAATGTACTCAAACTAACTCAAACTTTTAGACAATTTTTAAAGTTAATTTGTTCAACTCAAATAAACTTTAACTTGCAGTTTCATACATAAAAAAAACTTTTAGAACAACATTCACATGCCATTCAATAAACTTTATAACAATTATAAATAATTCACCTTTCAAAACTCTTCGGCATACCCATTGCACACAAAGGTGTCATTGCTAGTTTACTTGCTTCGTAGATCAAGGATGCGTAATGTTAAAACCTAAATGTGCTCATTATAATGATGTTGGCTGAAATTATCATTTAATAAACGTACACTAAAACCTCCGCTGAAACCTTATTTTCAGGCTGCAGCTCACTAAAATGGAGAAGTGAAGGGACAATACTAGCAAGGAAGAGTTTTAGAGGAGCCCCAAAACAATAACAACAGATGTAAAATCTGCATTCCGCAACCAGCCTAGCTTCCTCCCTGTCACGCCAACATGGGAGCCAACAGGCATCATCAAAGCATTGAGGTACAAAATCACTAGCATAATGAGGAAAGAAATGAAAGTGTTGGAAGTAAATCCCAACTATTCTCTGACTTTTGCATCACATCCATATCCCCATTTCATCCTCCATATATGTAGCATCAACGCTAATATTAAAGAGCATTGAAATCAAATCTCAACATGATTCGAATGGGATTTTTAGTAACTCCTCCAGACTGTCCTCTATCACATCAGCTGGACTCACAGGTATTGTGGGTGATAGAAAAATATTATTTTATGCAGTCTTTCACCTCCACCAACATATGAAAAGAAGTGTCTAAAAGTTGAAGAAGTTTGAAAAACAGGGGGTACAGTATTTTAATTGAGGCAGTCCATTGACAGAGCAGATGCATGAGAAGAAGTTTAGTGAAGATTTGTTGTAGAAATAGCAGGGTAACTCGCAAAGCTATGAGGGGAAGTCAAATCTATTGAAAGCTATGTATTGGTGTTTGCAAAGAAGAGTTGAAGCTCAAATGAAAGTCATATGTAATGTTTTGTTGATGAATTTAAAATCTTTATAAGTTTGCTCTCTGATATATATGTTATGTTCTCCTTTGTTTAAGTAAACTTTGTTTATTTTATTTTTCTCCTCCCCTATTTTTTCAACAGAAAGAACTCAATGAATGTATGAAGATTGGCATTCTAGGAGATTAATCATAAACATGTTTGGTCTCTAATAAATTTTGTAATTATATGAGCCTTCAAATAGAGAACAGTTGATATATTGATCAACCATACATTATAATCATGTATGAAATTGAACAACATCCTTAACATACCATCATGTTAGGAGAATCCATAAAATCATGGATTTTAGGACACAGAATTATTTTGAAAATTAAACCACTAAACAAATGGTTATTATAATTTTCCCTGAAATTATTTGAAATTCAACAGAGACATCTAAATTGTGCTACCATATGTTTGATTTCCTCACTAGTGTGTTTCTTATTGACCAAACTAAATAAATATCCAATGGTGACTATATAATTATCAGGCTTACATCTCATCTTAATTTTTTTTCCTCATCTACACTTGCTTGGGTTTGTAGCCTATCTCCATTAATAATCTCATGAATCTTAAATAAAATAAAATGAAAATGCTAGCACAAACTTGGATGGAATGAATATTTGAACAACTCACAACTATATATTGGAGACATTCCTTTGAAATTCAACCTTAATTCAACAGATGGTTGTAGTTAGGTAGAACCAGTCACTGACGCCATGGTCTAAGGGAATGATGATTGTGTATATACCTCCCATCCAAAGAAAATGATTTCTAGCAGTAGGGTAATGAAGATAGTTTCCAATATTCTCTTTCTAGATGTTCTAATCTATTTTGATTATGATAGTTGCAGGTAGAAAAAAACTAAAGGTTTTCCTCTTAATGCTTTCTTAGTAAGCAGAATAATGAAAATCGATCAGAAAAATGGTGCCCTTCTCATTTTTATTTTTTTTGAACCTGTCCATATTTTCTATCCCCCCCTAAAGATGGAGATAACATTTGTACTTTTCATGCCATGCAATTAACAGGTATATCCAAAATTCCCTCCCTTCTCCTCCAGCCTCCACGCTTGACATGCATGCAATTATAGGAACATTGAGAAGGAACGTGGGGCTTTTTTTTATTCCTTTTAAAATATTTTCCTTTCTTTAACAATAATAATAATAATGTTGGCAATACCAATATTTGAATTGCAGTTATAATTACTAGTATTAATTTTATTTATTTATTATACTAGTTTTTATATTAAAATTTAATGTTATTATTTAAAATTATCATTTAATTTATTCAATTTACCATCAGTAGTAATTAGTAGGGAAACAATGAATTATTTAAATTTACAATTTAAGCTATCATTTGGTTCTATTTAATTAAATCAAAACTTTAATCTTTGCATGATTATAACTTATCAATAATTATAATGTAATTTAAAATAGTACAACTTAGTCTAATTATTTAATAAAGTGTTTACTCTTAACATAGCAATTTAATTTAATTATTTATTAACAACCACATCCTTTATATTTCATATAATAAATTTATTTAATTATTAATTTAAATTTTTTTGAATTCATTAGAATTACCATAGCAAAACAATTCTCAATTTAATTAGCTGGTTTAAACAAAACTATTAATTACAAAAATAAACAAACTCAAAATTCAAAGATGGCTGAAATGGAGGGACACTACAATAATAGTGGAGAAGGATTATTCCCCAGCTAGGCCATGAGGGGAGGCGGAGGTGGTATTTGTTGTCGAATAGGAACTTGGGGTTGCATAGGTGAAGCAGCAATTGGAACTATGCCTTGGACTTGAGGGGTAGGGATAGGGGTAGTGCCCTGGTTGTGGGAAGTGAGCGGTTGGAAGGCAGTTTGAGATAGTTGAATGGAGGAAGTGGAAGTGGGAAAGGAAGGATGAGTGTGGGGCGAATGCAAGGAGGAGGGAGGTGAATTGGATGGAATGGATGAGGAAGAAGAAGCTACATCCTCTCTTTTAGTCCTCCTAGCCCTGGTAGGGGGTTGTAGTTCTTGAAATTCTCCTCTATTTGGTGTTGATCTCATAACTCTTTGGAATCTTTCAGGGGAGAACAAACCAATTCAATCTAGCTTAACACAAATGCAACCCTCTTTCTAGAACCAGTTCTGTTGATGGGTGCTTTAGCACTTCTCAATACAAGCAATGCATAAGCACACTACCTCTTTTGAAAGGTAATAACCAACAATAAGTTGCTGAAAATTACCCCAAGGTCTCTCGGGTGTCAGGTCATGACTTGCTTAGAATGTCTCAATTGGTCGAATGTGATATTATTGGTAATCACAGGGAAACCTTATGTATGTTAAGTTCGAAGTGAAATTGGTTTTTTGAATGGAGTTTATAAAATTCTGAAGTTGTGTTCTATTGCTACAAGTTCAAAACAGTAATCTGAAACTCCACTTTTTTCATCATATTTTGGCTTTACAATAGGCAATGATGCTTGAACTTTGCTTAAATTACTATTTAAAAGAAAATTCAAAAGGGCAGGGAAGAGAGTAAGTTCCTAGATCTGAAACTACTGATGAACAGTGATAATGGAGGATGCTATAGTGGACAGCCTTCCCAAAACAAAGTTCCACTTAACCAAATCAACTCATAGTCTCATGAAACCAGTGCAATCTTCTAAGGTCTGCAGATTTTTAACCATTCATTCACTGTAAAGCATAAATAAAAGATAGAATTTAAGTGCAACACTCAATTCATGTTCAGACTAGCTCTACACTATTGTTTATCATCAATAAACAACAAAAAGCATGAGCAAGGAAGGGCATCAACACAACAGAATTCTTCAATACCAATGAACAACATTAACTTATCTACCAAAAGCATGTAAAACTCATAGAACAACAAAGTAAATCTACTCAAATTTTCTAACTATGAGGAGAATAATCATGAAACATGAAATTGGAACTCAAGAATCCACCAAAATCAATGAATTTCTATTCAAATTCTAGTAGCATGTATTTACAACAACTCAAATCTCTCTTGAAAATGATAGGAGACCCCCTATTTATAGTGTCCAAAAAGTAAAATGAATGGCCAAGGTTCAATCTCATTGTGTGGCCATGATTCACTACAAATTAGGGTTTCACCTACCCCCAAATACTTTACAATTTAAAATACATCTTTGTCTTCTAGCCTATTTTGTCCTCTAGTGGCCAACACTATAGCACTTTTTTCCTATAGTTGATTGCCTTGTTGTAGCTACTTTGTGAGGAATTCATCATTGATGACCGGATTTCCTTCATGTTTCTTCACAATGGCATATTCTATGAACTTTCCAATCAATGTCTGAAGCTTGTTTGACTCCATTATATCAGACTGAAGCACCTAGAAGCTCAATTTCCTGGACCTTCCAGTAATCACATCCCAATCTTTATCACATTTTGATGTATTCTTGATTATTTGCTCTGATTGGGAAAAGGCTCTAGCAGCAAAATCCATAAAGTCTGGCATGAGGGCATTGATGGCTCCATTTTCTATCTTCTTATGGAAGTGTGGCTTTATTTTCTCTAGATCCAGCTCAACGGAGGGCATGTCAAAAATTTTCATTAGCTTAAGGTGATCCCCATAGGTTGTCCTGATTTCTTTGGCCCAATCAATATCAAGCTCCACTTCACAAAGCACTCGTTCCAATATTTCTCTTCTATGATCAAGGCCTAACTTCCACATTTCCACGAGCCAGTGATCATCTTGTTCCAATGCAAGCTCCTTTTCCTAGGATTTCTCAAGTCTCTTGAGGTAGCCTCAAGTTTGGGGTACGTAATTCTATGCAGTTCTAGGAAATCGATGCAGAATTTCCTTGTGCCCTCAAGTTGTTTTTGCACCTCTAGGAACTTATTTGATGTCCTAACAGTGCATTCAATGCTCGTATTTCCATTGTAGAGGATTCGTTGGAACAATCCTCGGTGGCCTTTCTCCAGTTCTTCCTTCTATCCAACTTGTTAATGTGATCTTTGGACAACAGTGGTGGTGCTAAAAATGTGGTGGGTAGCTCCTTAGTGGAGGACCATTGCTAAATGCAAGTTGTTAATTCTACCACTTGTGATTTTAACTCCTCCTTAGAGGTCTTTTCCTTATTCATCTGATGCACAATAGTGGCAAATGGTCCTTGAAAATGATCAATTTTTTGTTCTCTCGTGGTCGTTCCCAGGTTAGTGGTAGAGAGATTATAGTTGACTCCTTCCCCCTCCACCATCAGAGTATCTATCTACATGGTCCTTGATCCTAAGGAATCCATGGTTACATGGGATCTGACCCTTAGTTTCTGCTCCTTCTTTGTGCTTATCTATGCTTGAGCCAAGATGGCATCTAGTCTCTGTTTTGAATCCATAAGGGTGGGAGTCTTCTTCTGTAATTTCTTCTCTAGCCATTTACACATCTGGGATCCTTCCTTTGCTAATTCATGATCACCTTCTTCCTTATGAGTATGTCGGATCTCCATTTCTTGGTGACCTTAGGCCTCTCGTTCTATCTTTTCTTCCTCTTCTTCATCTGAATCTCGAATGAATATAGCTTCTCCATTCAGAGATTCAGTGGTGGCTATGTGTTCTTTGGGGCTATTTGCCCCTTCATATTTCTATTCTTCTTCTTCTTGCTCATGCTCTTCATGATGCTCTACCTCCAAGCTCTTTCTAGTTTCAACCTCTTCTTTAGGCTTGTCCTCTTCTTTCTTTTCTTCTTCCTTTTCCTCTTCTTCTCCTGAAGGAGGCATTTCCTTATCATGATCAGGGTTTTTGTATTGTTCCCCAGTTGAACATTTTGTGGTTACCTCCATTTCTTCATCTACATCCTTCTTCTCTTCAAAGGGTTGCTTCTCAACTTCCTCCCCAACATCCTTGAGTTGTTGGGCTAACTCTTCCTTGATCTCTTGATCAGAAGTTTCGACAATATATTTTGAACTAGGATCCTTAGTGTCTTCCTTAGAGGATTATGTTTCCTCTTCTTCATGCACCACCTCGTCAATGACCAAGTGTTCATGTTTTGGGTGCTCAAGATAATTGTGTGGCTCTTCTTCCATTTCCTTGGCTGCCTCCCTCTCTTATTTTTTGAGTTATTTAGAAATATGGATTTTTACCTCCATTTTAGGTGGTTTAGTTGGAGGAGGAGGAATAGGGAGGCCAACAACAACTTGGGCCAAGGAAACTTGTACTGTAGGATTCATCAACACTCCAGAAAACACCATTGGTATGTTTTTCATGTGCCAAGCAACGGCTTCTAGGAGTGAGAGGGTGGGAATTTTCATTGTTGCAGTGGCCAATGAAAGTATTGTTGATGGAGACATAGAGGCGGAAGAGAGAGGAGAAGTGGTACCATAGGAAGAATCTACCACCAAGATTGGTGTAGTAGGCGAGGTGGAAGCAAGGTGAACTGAAATTTCCACCGTGGGTGTAGAAGAATTAGGTAATGACTGAGATGTCGATGGAGGAGTAATGATAGTGGCATCAGTAGTGGCAGTGACGAAAAAAGTGGCAGGTTGAGACTTTGGCTTCTCATCTTCTTCTTCATCTCCCTTGTGAAGAGGATCCTCTTGAATGGTGGGAATTTCTTTGAAGCCACCAGATTTCTTTGCTTTCTTAGAGGGCTTGCCCTCTAACGCTTTCTTGGAATAAACCTTGTGCTTTGGTTGGCCTTCCACTGCCTCTTTTCTCTTCTTTGACCTGGTAGTAGGAGGAGACTTTGAAGTTTCCTTGGATGGGGCAGTAGCAGTTCCATCATCAACCTCGCCTTCAAGCTCACCATAGGTCAAAGTTACACCTTGGAATTTCAGTTGAGCTACCTATCCATCAATCTATTTTTTTGTTCTCACCTCTATGGGCTTCATCAAAATATCGAGGTCATTGACCTCTTCCTCATTCTAGTCAATCAAGGGCAACGACAAGTTGGTGATGGTATCATATCTTGGGTCTACCACCATGCTTTCATCTTCCACAATTTGGTCTAGAACTAGAAACAAGTTGACTGTCTTGACAAAATACGTCATCATGCACATATAATGCCTCATACACACTCTTTATCATCTCTGCAATTTTTCCAAAAGTCCTCAACATTGTGTAAATGGACATATTCTATCCCAACCATCTTCATCTTTCCATACAGATCCATCTATGGCCAAGTAGTGTAGAGCTCCAAGTTGTATTTAATGGTTTCCTTTTTAGAATATTCCACACATTGGGATGCAGGAACTGCATACACACCCTAGCTGAATGTAAGAGGATATGGGATGCCAGGCCTATGCTTGTCACTCAGAAGAGTATGTGCATGTTGTAGCTACCTAGAAACCTCAAGCAATATCAACCAGTCATTTGGGTATTGGAGAAGCTTATATGGCCTCCCAGAGAAGCCCTCAGTTATGATGTATGTGAATTTAGGAAATTGAATAAACAGAAATCTGAACCAGTGGATGAAAGCATTGGCACTATGTGTGACTCTCCTTTCAAAGTCACCTCTAAGTAATCTAATAATGTTCCCAATAAAGGCATCATTCATCCTGTAATAATCTTTCTTGAAATTTCTATACAATAGCTAGGGTTATCTTTCATAGACCTTTAGATCTCTCCCCAAATTCTAGCTTCGTGCCACAAATAGACCTCTATACTAAGCATGGCCGGCCAATAGATAGACTAGATATGAGGTCATGTAGAATTGGGAGATCTTTTTTTGGGCCATAAACTACTCATGTAGGTAGTTGCTAATCATTCCTGCCCAGTGAAATTTGGTCTTTCATCTAATAATTTCCTCTATGAAATAGAGCATCCACTCCTGGAAGAAAGCTACAGTCGGGAGGCCCATGACCCTACTTAACAAGGTTACCAAATCATGGTAATCTTCGTGGATATTGCTTCTAAAAATATCTTGAGGGACTTTGTTCATGGTACCCCTCTTTTCTTTTAGCCAGTATTAATTGATTAACTTCTTTCAGTTGAGGGGGTCATCCTTCCATGTGCTTTTGGCATACTCCTTTGATGTCTCCTCAATCTCATCAAAGGTGGGGATGTGGAAGGTTTTCCCTATAGACTTGGAGGACAGGTCAACCAATACATTGCCATCCCAATGTACAATTCTCTTTGTTTGTTCTTGGTAAGCCTCACTACAGGCCATTACTAGCTTAGGAGCAATGAGGGTAGTGGGTAACCAACTTCCTTGGCCAACCCACTCTTCCTTATTTTCCATGCATTTTCTGTGGTAGGGTTGACAATGACCCTCTGCTTGAATTCATCAATTTCAATGTGCCCCAAGTTAGTATCTGAGACCTTTTCCCAGTCTGTGGTGACCTTTGACTTGAGGTCCTCTTCTTGAAACTTGTACTTCATTTGATCCTTGTCCTCTTTTCCCTGTGGTGCTTTAGCAAATTTCTTTCCCTTTTCCTTCTCTGTGGACGCTCCCAAAGATCTTGCAGTTGATTCCATATATCCTAAAATCAAAGGGCCATCAACATGTTCATGTGCAAAACATGAGAGACATCAACAAAACCCTACAAAAACAATGTTAGATCAAGTAATTCATCATTCAAGGATCCTAACAATTCTTTCAGATCATGATCTGCCTCTTGTTTGAAGGAGTTATGACAATGCAGGCCCAAGGGTTTAGACTTCCCTAGGCTAACAACAATTTTGAAGAAAACTGTAAACTACCAAAAAATAGGGCACGACAGCCTACATGATTCTACCCACATTAGGTTTTCCAGCTTTTGGTGGGACCCACCAGGAGATCAAGTTATTTTAGCACGTTTGATAGATCATTTTGAGGTTTTGGCCATGTTAAATTGATCATTCATGCACACAGTCCTAAGAAGTGTTGGAGCAGAGGCTATTTTGGTTGTTTTGAGTTCCACTGGTAGAATGATGCTAGCAAGGAAACACCATGCACTACAGGATCCACACTGGGGGAGGACAACACCTTTTCACTTTGAAGTCCACATGGTTTAGTTGGGTGTCGGCAGGGACATGAGGAAAGACGTTAGGTGTTGGCCATTCAGAATGGCGAAGGCGGGACATAGTTCCACCAAAGACAGCCCGCATTTTCAAGTCCACAGGGATCTATGTCATGAGTCATACATTTGTCATCGGCTAGAAGGAAGTAGTGGG
Organism: Sequoia sempervirens; assembly: GCA_007258455.2. NCBI lineage: Eukaryota > Viridiplantae > Streptophyta > Pinopsida > Cupressales > Cupressaceae > Sequoia > Sequoia sempervirens. Next base: position 38,117,736 of record VDFB02086081.1, on the reverse strand, counting down.
GTCAGGCACCACATAGTAGACTGATGGAGGTCAATGGCAACTTCGACACGGCAAGAGTGGGATGGTTGTCCACAAGCGGCCATCCACATGGAGTAGCCCGCCTGGATTTTCACACTTAGTCATTTCATTTTGGGCTCACACGGCAGTAGAAAGTGCAAGGTCCACTAGGCAGACAGGTGGTCAATTGAGGTTGTTTTGGACAACGATCAAACGATGAAGGACCATGGATGGAGGTCTGCAATGGGCATCCCGCAAAGGGGCCAAGACTTAGTCATTTTGACTTAAAGGGTCTCGACGAAGATAGTTGGGGTGGGACCCACATAGTGGAAGGAGCCCAAGACTTCACCGCTTTGGGAATGGCTATGTAAGCAGTGGTAGAAGGATGGAAAAAGCATGCAAGAGATGGTCTACATTGAGTTAGGTATGAAGTTCAATCAGCAAACACAGGGCTTGTAGGACCCACAAGGTGGGTGGTCGAGCCTAAGCGGTTGCTTTAGAATGACGCATCATAAGGGGGATCTGGGTGTAGAAGTCCACACTCGCAGACCCATAGGGGTGACAATCCTGCTTAACTTATGATTCTTCATTTAAGTCTGAATGATGACGGCAATGAAGGAGGGTCATCCTACAAAGGCGGGCCCAAAGGAGGCAAAGGCTAGTCATTCTAAATTTTTCCATTAAATGGTTAAGGTACGATAGTGGGCGTCATGCAAACCGCAAGGGCATGGTTTCCCTAGTTCAAGAACAGTCGTGAGAGCTGAAAGATCTACATGGTTTTAGGAATAGATTTTGAAGGGTTCCCAAGTTTTTAAGATGTGGGTTTTGTTCGCCGTGGTATCCTCTAACTAGTTTTAAATCTTCCTTGCTTAAGATTTTAATGAATTTACAAAAAATGAAGGAAAACATGAAACGAGGCTGTAGTGGAGGTCCTACCTCGTGGACCCATAGAAATTCGATGAAGAATCCAAAGATAGCAAAGCATGAGTGGCAGCAATACTTTACGGGTGCATAGGTGATGACGGTTGGAAGTTTTTGACAAGTTTCTTGAACGTCTAGCAATGAAAATGACCCATCAAAAGTGGCTATTTATAAAATTTTGTGCATTAAATTCTCGTCATTAATGTGGGTATGGAGGTAGCCAAGGTTGGTCAACACATAATTCAAAAGAGATGGCAACAAGAATGGCGGGGTCCGCAAAGTGGATAGCACTCGTGAGTTGGTCATTCAATGAGTCAACATAGAAAATGATGAAGGAAGCTTCAGATCCTACGAGGCGGGTAGACGTGATGGGTCAGCCATTTGGAACGGTAGTGAACTTATGAAGTTTTGCATAGTGTGGCCTGCAAGGGTGGACCCACATTACATGAAGGATGACAGTTTTAAAGATTGAAGGAAAATTGCTAAGGGAACTCCGCAAAGGCTAAAGATTTGGAAATTTCAAAGCAGTGAAACTTGGTTAACTTGAGATACATCTCTAAAACTCCTTGACCACTTATGACTTAAAAATAAGGGGCACGCAAAATGAGGCAACAGCAAAAGTGACCCAGAAAAGAAAAAAGAGGGGATCCTTGTTCCAAACGGGGTGTATGTGCTATAGGAACAACAACTAACTTCAGTTAACATCTACAACTTTTAGCTTTACTTTATTCACAATTGCAACTTCCATTTTCAGATTCTCTTTAGTTTCAGTTGATTCCAGCTTAACTTTGAGTCTCCACTTCAATTTCACTCCTTTGCCTTTATGTGCAACAACATCTTGATTGCAATCCTTATCTACCATTCAACAATACCTACAATCATTAACGTGTATTAATTAATCAATATAATTAATTAATTCATAACATTTAATTAATTATAAAAATTAATCAAATACCTAATTATTTCAATTAAAGTGCATAATGAACTTGAAACTCTTATAATTGAAATAATAATAATTTAGAAAAATTCCATTTTGAATAAAATAACATTAAAATAAATCAACACTTAGAACAATGCCCTATTTTCATTTGACATTTCGATGCATTTTGTCCCTCGAACTCAAAATTTTCTGCACATCACCATGAATGCACAATCAATCAAACAATTCATAACTAATTTGCAAATATTAATAAATTCATCTGTAAAAAAAAAAAATCAAATTTTACTTTAATTAAAATTCATGGAATTACAAACATTTACAAATTTGCAAATTAATTTCAAAATATCAACTACGTTTGCCAAGGGAACAAAAGATGGATTAGAGCTTAAAAATCATTTGTCTTAAGATCCTCTTCTGTTTCATGGAGTAACTCTTTCAGAGTTCCCTATTTTATCTCCTCTTCCTATTGGGATTTTGCTAACTCAATTTAATTGATTTTCCCCTATAGCTGACTCAATTTCATATCCTTGTGAATGAAAGGTCCTTTCATTGTAGCATCCAAGAATTCTTTGATCATGTCTCCCAAATCACTAAACTCATTAACAATAGAATCAAAGAAAAAAACTTCTTGAATTTGAATTTTGATGCACATCCAAAGAATTGTGCACCTCTAAGATAATTTTCACAATTTCTTCCTTCTCTGAAGCAATAGAGATGCTAGAAGAGGCTACACAAACCCTACAAAATTACATTTACTTGAAAGTTCTTGAAACATTTCATTAAATTCCCTTTATGCAAATTCAGCCATCACACTTTTCACCATTTATTGCATATCATTAGATGACACCTCTTGAGCAATTTTGTCAAATATTGTGCGGCTCCTCAAATCAATTTTGTGAAAATTCTATGACCTTGCATCCTATGCGATGACACTTCTTTGAGGTTCTCTATAAAATAGTTTTCATGCTTTATTTATGTGCCCACATTTGCATTCATATCCTATCATTTGAGTCCATCCTCAAATTCATTTTGGTGCGTATTTTGCAATGTTTAAAGATCTTCCTAATGCATTCATGGCATCTCATGAGAACACATTTTTTATATGTGCCTCTATTGGAGGGATTCATTCAAATAGTTAATGTGCCCCATCTCCATGCAAGACATTTACGAAACAAAATTTCATTGAGGCATTTTTTCGAATAGATCATTTTCCTTGTCAATGCTTCCACATCCTCTATGCATTTCCACCTTTTGTGGGATTTGTTAGCAATTGCCAATTGCATTTGCTTGGAATTCTCTGAAGTCTTTTTAAACAAATCTCATCTATGCAGATCCTTCAAACCTCATATTATATGGCGCATTTTTTCAAACAATGAGTACGGCCTTTTCATTATGCATGCACATGTTTTCTAATGAATCCTTGGCATCAAATCCATTCTGTGCCAATTTTGTGATGATTTCATTTCATGAAAAATCATCTACAATTATCATTTCATTGAGGTGATGTATCTTTTGGAAGCATTCTATTAAAGAGTTGTGTGCCTTGTATTTAGGCTTCTACTCAGCGGGATCGGGAATTCAAAACTTTTGGGTGTGGGTGCAGAACTATGATAGGAGCGGAACTAGAACCATGACAAGAGCAAAACCGGAACCATGACAGGATGAAACTATGACATGAGTAGAACCAAAACCATGACAAGATGGAATCGAAACCAGGAGTGGAACCAGAACCATGACAAGATAGAACTGTGATAGGAGCGGAACTGGAACCATCACAGGACGAAACCGTGATAGGAGTCGAAACAGAACCATGATAGGATGGAACTATGACAAGAGTGGAACCGGAACAATGACAGGAGCATAACTGAAACCATGATAGGAGTGGAACTAGAACCATGACAAGACAAGACTGTGACAGGAGCAGAACCAGAACCATGACAAGACGGAACCAGAACCATTTTCCTTTTTGTTTAGTTTTGGTTCTTATATTGTTCTGATTCCGAAAAGAAACTTTTATTAAGGTAGGCTCGGGTTTGGGCTGGGATTTTCTATTTTCATTTGTTTTCTTTTTAAATATTTTTTGGCTTTTGAATTTTTATAATTTTTTATGATTTTAAAAATATTTTAAAACCTTTTAAATAAAAAGATTTATTTATCAACATTTTGAAAACTTTATTTATTTATTTATATGTTTTTATTTTTTTTATTTTTCTAAGTTTTTTTATTTTCTTTGTATTTTTCAATGAATCCAAGGTGAAACAATGCGATGGACAAAGATGACACCTAGATGAAAACAAACAAACACGAAACCAAAAACAAATGACACAAGATCCGAGCACAAAAAAAAGATGACAAAAGGATGGGGATGAAGATTCACAAAAATGAGAAGAAAAAAAGAAATGAAACGATGAGGCAAAAAGACACCAATGAAGAGACAGGGGTCGAGATTGGGACCAAAAAAGGAATGTGAACTTGAACAACACCCAAAGGAAAAGTGAGGAACAAGGATTGGGAAAAAACCAGGAACAAGAACCTTGGAAAGGTTCCTTGTTTTGGTTCTAGTCTGATACTCAAATTTGACAAAGACAAAGAAAACGAACAAGGCACGAGAAAGGACAAAAACAAGAATGACAAAGCACGACCACGACAAAACAAACCAACAAAATGAAAGAAAATAGAGGGTGTCCCCGAATTTTCCAAGCAAATGTTGGGGTATGTATGCAAGGCATAACAATACTTATTGTCAAATTCAAAATTTTGATTTCTTACAAGCAACACAATTGAAGGTGTAAGACTCACCAATCAAGCGAAGATGACAAAGAATTTAATATTTTAGAGCAAACATGCATTCAACCAAATCAATCACCTCTCATTAATATTACCAAATTCAAATTTTAAACATCCATAAAATTCATTCATTTATCTCAAATGAATTGATCCATATTTTTTTGTCTTTTATCTCTTGTGGTTTGTTGTGGTCCTCTTCTTGGTGGTAGCAACATACAAGGCATATAAAAGGAGGTATCAACAAAGGATTGAGAAAAGGAATTTTCTTTTCTTTTCCAAGTCTTGCACTAGCCACTTTTTAATGTATATATGTATGTCTATGTGTTTTAAATGTTGTAGCCACAATATTGTAAGTGCATTTATGATGTTTTTAGTTATACTATAAATGACTATTTGTTCTATATCATGTAAATGTTGTAGCCACTATACTATAAGTGCATATATGTCAGTTTTAGTATACTCTAAATGTATATCTATTCTATATGATATAAATTTTTTAACCATTATACTATAAGTACATATATGTCATTTTTGGTTTTACTATAAATGCTTATTTGTTCTATATGATTTAATGTTGCAACCATTATATTGTAAGTGCATATATATCATTTTTAGTTATATTGGAAATTATTATATGTTCTATATGAGGTTTTTTGATTGGGAAAGTGATCTAGGTCCTAAATCACACTTCTCCCAATATGGGACATTAAGGATTAGAAATGATCTTAAATCCACTTGACTACAAACCTCAATGGAAGAGTCAGAATGGTGGATCAAAGTTCTAATCCTTGTTATATGTGGGGTTTGTTTGTGTGTTTATGAATGATGTAGATTGATTGTTAATTGGTCACTAAAATTTAAGGTACAATGTTGTTCCTAGGCTAACTATGCAAATGCATCAAACTATTATGATATTTGAGAAATGTGTGATAGCGATAGAAATAGAATTCAGAAACACAGAGAGCAGACATAAAGGAACCTGACCTAAAAATTTGGTACTAAATTGGTTGATCAGGGGCATGATGCATCCTATATTAGACTCCTAATTTTTTAGATATTAAATCACAAGCTTCAAGCCTCTAGTCTATAGATCCTATTCTCTCAGAGTCACTATCTAAACTTTGTTTGTTGATGTAAAAATGTAGTTTTTGTGTCTTGACAACTTGTAGGGCTTGAATGCATGAATGAGAAATTAGTCTTCAATTTCCATCCACATTGCTTTAGATCTAAAAACTTTCACAAATGAGAGAGGGGGAAGGGTCATGTCATATAGGGGCCTGCCTAAGGCAAACCCCATTTTGGTATTTCTACCTCCACAACGACTATGATGGTGTATAAAGGGAGCTTACCCTTGATCAAGCAAAGGCTAAATAATAAACAAGTAATGAATTGACTAATGTTGCAACTCATCACTTAGATCTGCATTCCTTGATGGATTGAAGTCATGTACTCATCACCTTCAAGGATAATTTGATTCATTGATTGAAGTCTTGCAAGTGTTAGTACACTCACAAACTAAATAATCACAAAACATGAACAAACTTACATAAAAACATGAATGATTGACATGATACTTGTATGGAATAAATGTTGCAATAATGTTGATACTTTTTCTCTTGACTGCTCTTGATTTCTCAATAATAATCTCAAATTGATTCATTAATCATGCTAGGATTAAAATGATGAAAATGACTAGTATTTATATGCAATTCTTTTAATTTCATGAAAATCAAAGAGTGGACAAATGACCTTAGAAATTAAAATAATAAAATACTGACATTGACATATCCAAGAAGGAGCCAAAAAAGGGTGGTCTAGGGCATGGGGCACCCTAGACCAGACCCATCCTTTTTAGGGCCTAAAGTGTCAGGGGAAAATGTTAAATGCTCATTTTCATTTTCCATTGCTTAATTTTTTGAATATGTTTATAAAATGGGTAATTAAATGTGGGTTGATGCAAGAAGTTGGGTCCATAAAAAGTTCAAAATTGGAAGTGTTTTTTTTCTATTTTTTAAGAGTTGTTGTACTTGGATTGAAAATTTGAAGCACTTACACATTGAATCTTAAAAAAAAATCAATAATATGAAATTTAGTATATTGAATGTAGTTTCCAAATATGTTATTTATTCTAAAACCCAAATGATATAAATTAATTTTTAATAGGCATGTATAAAAACCACTTTCTAAAAGTCACTTTTTTTACCATACCATGCACGTGTACAAACACCACTTTTTGACCTAAATAAAAGTATTTTTCTAATTCATTTTAGGGAAAGATATGTAACAACCTGAAGATTGATGAGGATTATTTTTTGTAATTTTTTATGGATATTTTTTTATGATTTTTTATTGGCCCTAATTATTGTTTTTAAAAATCAACATGTACAAACAACATAATTGGACCTAAACTAAACATTTTTTGATTTTTTTGCATTGTGTACAAAATTGTCTAAAGATCTATGCCATATAATTTTTTTTGCAAAAAAAATAACAAATAAAAAGTTATTAAAAAAAACTGATATTTCAAGTTTATGGACTAGTTTGTTTAGAAATTAATTTAAAAATAGAAAACATAATCAAATATAAATATATACATATATATATATATATGAAAACTAGACACTGTGATCTATAATGGGTTTTAGTCTTATAGATTAATTATGTAAAAAAATCCATTAGCTATATTGCCAAAGTTGAACATTTCTCTTGAATATGCCTTAGTTTTTAAGTTGCAAGTCAAAGGCTAAAGGTTAAGTTGTCAAACCTTTCTCGAGCCTAAAACCCAAGAAAAAAGTGGTTGGGAATTTCATTTTTTTTAGAATGGGTACCTACTTCAAAACAAGTACTTGTTCTATTTTCAAAATGGGTACCCGTTCTATTTTCAAAATGAGTACCCATTTTAAAACTGTTAGAATTGTGAAACAAGCACAAAACCACGAGCCAAAGTATCAAACAACAAACAAATACACCTTTCATGCAAGAGATCTGCAATCAATATATGCAATATTCATCAACAAGAAAAAGCTACAGAAGCAAGACTTTCAAGAAGATATGAAAGATCCAAATGATATTTGAGAGATAATTACAATGAGGCTTGAATGCTTATAAGGGAAAGGCCCTAAATGAGAAAGGGATCATATCATGAAAAATGTCAACATCACATGAGATGTGACATAATTGATGAGGTAAAATTAACCTCATCAACATAATGGATTCAATATGCAAACCTATACCTTTCATCCCAATTTACCTTGCCAATTAATTAACTATAGGATAAATAATTGATCTCTTTTTATGAATAAACGTGCAAACTTTACTTCTTGAAATTAGTTGAGTTAAGCTAACTTATGTTGATTTAATGGTTTAGTCTTGAGCATTTCACAGGTCAACTTCCACTTTTGATCACCATTCCATTCAAAAGGGAAATGAACATGGATCTTAACACCTTTGAAGACAAGCGAGCGGGTATCAGAATTATAGGAGCATATGTTATGGGCCGAAATTTTATAGTTCTATTATTTTTAGTTTCAAAAACTTTATGGCTCATGTCGAGCCTCTCTAATACTTCATGTCATGGGATTTAAAGTCCATTAGTTGTTGACAATCTGTTAAAGACTTTATCAACTCAAAAGTAGGATTTTGTTAGTCACTTTCATATAAAAACATGTAACTATTTCAATTGATGAATATAGAAGAATATCATTGTGCTACTAATATGTTTTCTTGAGAAAAATTGCTATATGAATAAAAATGAGTTTTCCCACCACTCTTTGAATTACTAAGCAATGTGAATGGAGTTCTTTGAATGAAGTTATTTGGAGATTACCAGTGCATGTGATCTGAGATAGCTATAGAGACACCTGAGAGCTGGTCACTCGAGGGTTATAGATAGATAAGTATTTTACTTCTTATTTTGTGTTTTCTTTAGTAGACAATAATTAAAATTGGAATTCATTTTCATGTATGTGTTTCATGTTGTTAGTGTTAATCATGCAAGTTGTAGCTAAGTTTGTAGTTTCCAAATTTAGTATCTGAAGTTCCAGAGCACCTTCCTTTAGTATTTTTGATAAATCATTTGATGACAATTGTTTTAGATTGTTATATTTTGGTTAGCCCAATGTTTCATAGCTTCTTTACTAGTTTTACTTCTTTAACAATTTATACATTTCTCAGTTTGATCATTTCCATGCTTCCTAGCTTAGTGGTGATTCTTTTCAAATTAGTAGTTTTCTTCTTTCTAGTTTAATCATTTCCAACTTTCTAGATAGATGATTTAATACTTTCTAGGTTTAGAGGCTTTTTAGTTTAGAGTTTTATTCAGTTATTTGGTAGTTAGAGAACCTAAGAGAGAGATAGTTATGATGACTTTTATTGCATACAACCTTGGGACACCGCCCAGTCGATATATTGATGTGTTTATTAACTAAAGGGTTAGGACGTAATGACAACCTATCACTTTTTGGCACTGTTGTTGGGGACTCCTTTTCCTAGTGTTAATAGGAGATATCTTGAATACCTCTTTTAGGGATAGAAATAGTTCTTTGGCTTCTTTTTTGCATGATCAAGAAACGAGGCCCCCATAGAAGATTCATACCAACCCCCCCAATCAACATACCAACCATAAGTATGGAGGAACTAACCCAGATCAAGAACTTATTGAGGAATTGACCAAACAAGGTCAATCTGAGACCTTCCCAAATACCCTGGAAAGAGAACGAATAGTGGTTGAGGAGCATATTCTTTTGCAAACCCCTGAACCTCATGCCACTAAGCAAATTTTGGAAGAGGATCACATCCCCTTGAACATCATGGGTGACCATAGAAATTTCACCAATAATAACAACAATGATAACTCTCCACCACCATGCACATTCACTTATCCTATTGCTATTGATGCAGATGATGACAAGACAATGAAAAATATCTCACCGGCTTTCTTTCCAACTTTTTGAGGTTTGTCTACTGAGGACCCTGATCAGTTTCTATTTGAATTTAAAGTCTTGTGTCAAACATATGACTATAGGAATGTTAATCAGAAACTAAATCTTTTCCCTTCCACTCTAAAAGACTCAGCTATGTGTTGGTTTATGTGATTAGCTTCTTAGTTGATAACCTCCTGGGATGAAATGGAGTCTATCTTTTTGGAGAAGTACCAAAGTTACTATAGGGTGAGTGATAGGAAAGAAGAACTATTCAAAATAAGGAAAAATGAGGATGAAAGTTTAGAGGATTACCTAGATAGGTTTATCTTCTTATGTAAAAGTTGTGGTGGAGAAGTTATAAGTCTTGATATCTTGAAGATCTTATTCCTTAAAGGTCTCGATGATGAAGCTCAGAGAAGTTTAGATTTAATGGGAAAAGGAGACATGTCACAACTGAGACTGGAAGATATTACAGAATTATGTCAGAACTTCTCTCGCACTCGTGGAGGTATCCACAAGTTCACCCCCTTACATGATTCTAATGACATAAACAAACTTCATGAGGAGCTAGCCAACTTCAAAACTGACATCCGTGTTCAAATAAACACCACCTTAGATGGCATATAGGCTAAAACCCGAAATCCTAAGACCTTGTCTATTTACTACCCTAGGTGTCAAAAAAAACATTTGCTAAGGGAATGTCTCTTGGAAAAAGTTGACAAGATTGACATTTGTCATGTGTGTGACAAAAATCACCCCACCAATCAATGTGAGCTACTGAATGCCATCAAAAATTATAAGAAAAGAACAACCCCAGCCAAGGAATAAGTGAACGTTGTCAATCAAAGGATTGGAGGAAATTTTTCCTATGGCCATAATTCTAATCCTAATTGGAGAACACAACCAAATTGGAACAATAATCAATGGGAAGCATCCTAGCCTTAGGTACCACCTCTAGTACCCTCTAATTGGGGAACCTATCCTTGGGGACCACCTGAATGGGAAAACCAATCTTGGGGTAACCCTCAGTAGCCCAATTAGTCTCAACAGTAGCGGTACCCTCAAAATTTCATTCCTCAATGGAATCAACCCCAATGTTAGTTTTATTTTGGTCCTAGGAGGCTGCCTACTGAACAACAGACTCTCCTACCACCTCCCCAAAACACTCAACAAACTAAACAAGTTAACCAACCACCACTTCTACCACAACCAATTCTGAACCCAAAGAACAATCACCCAAATACTCTAGTATATTTTGTCAAACAAGACATTGTCACTGGACTTAATGCCATACATTATGGGAATCTGTAATTGAGGTCTAGGAAAACACTTTCCTAGCTGACTATCGAAGAAATCATAGATTAACCTGTCAAGAAGTCTACTGAGAAAACTACAACAATACCCACATTCGTAGAACAAATCCCAAACACTATGCAACATGAATCTGACCCGCCATCTTTAGCAGGAGCTTCTGACCTAGCTCAGAAGAAGGGGGGTCAATCTCCAACTGAATTTTCAAAGGATTATGCACCTAAAGACAAAACAAAAGCACCTTTTTCAAAGTGTCTAAAACCAATTCATGTGAAAGATACTCTAGAAATGACCTCACCCACTGAAATTGCATTCATACATGAAATTAAACAATTGCATATTAAATTTCCTTTGCTACAAGTAATTAAGAAAATTCCTGAGCTAAACCAACTAATTAAACAGTTGTGTATTAAGACCCAGGGAGGAAACCAAAATGAATCAACACCATCCACATAAATAGGTACCTAAATGACTTCTTGGTTGGGATGGCCACTGCTCTAAAATGTGATGATCTAGGAATTCTACTTAGAATAGTAACAGTTAATGGGGTAGCAATACCTAATGCTTTGGTGGACCTTGGAGTAGTCATTAATGTAATGACTGTGGATGTGATGGAGAAGCTGGGACTTACTGACCTATGCCCCACAACTACAGTCTTACAAATGGTGAACAAATCCATAGCTATTCCCAAGGGCATCATTGAAAATATTCTCGTTAAAGTGGATGGATGGGAATACCCAGTAGATTTCTAGATAATTGAATCCCTGACACCCAAAGACAGTTACCCAATAATTCTAGGATGACCATGGTTGGCTACCGTTGTAGCCAAAATTGACTGCAGAGAGGGAGGAATAACCATCTCACATGGATCTAATAGAAAACATTTATTTTTGTATCCTCTTGCCAACCCTGCTAAACATAATAAAGTATGGGTTGATGAACTAGAAAGTCCCACTAGATAGGAAAATTTGGCTTCACTAGACATGGTAGTCATCAAACAACACGGTGAATTATTAGAAGATGAATTAGAAAATGATGTGTAAAATCTTGCAATGGATTCTAGTAGTGAAGAAATGACTGATGTAGAAGAAATTCTAGGACACCCAATCAACATAGACCACACACAATTTGATGATGCTAGTTTCATCAGATTACCTTGTCCTTTGATGAACTTAGTTCCAAAAACTCACCACTTCTTTGTATATGTTGCTCGACTTCATAAAAATATACCTCACACTTGTCCTCTCAACACCCTGATAAGGCCCATGTACATTGTCATATCCAACCATCTAGGAGTCAAAACCATTATGTTGCTACCAGGAAAAACTTTGAATATCAACATTTGGTTGACTAAGACAGGACATAGATTGTTTGACACCTTGGTGAATAGATCTAAAGAATTTTATTGGGATTATATAGATATGAGAGGAATAGACCCTAGTGTGTGTACACATCATAGCTATACCGAGGATGTTTGACTTGTTCGCCAACCACAATGGAGACTCGGCCTTGCTCTGAAAGACATTGTTAAAACTAAGATTGAGAAACTCTTACAAGTAGGATTTATCTACCCAATTTTTGATAGCAAGTGGGTGTCACCCTTGGTTGTAGTACCAAAGAAAAATGGGAAGTGGAGAGTGTGTGTAGACTATAGAGAGCTTAACAAAGTAACACGCAAGGATTATTTCCCTCTGCCATTCATGGACCAAGTGTTGGATAACTTGGCTGGGAGGAAATATTTTTCATTCTTAGATGGATTTAATGGATATAACCAGATACAAGTAGCAGCAGAAGAAAGGATAAGATGACTTTTACTTTCCCTTGGGGACGTTTGCATATCAGGTTCTTCCCTTTGGGCTATGTAATGCCCCTGGAATGTTTCAAAGGGCCATCTTGGCTATATTTGTTGAGTTGGTAAATGAGTATGTGGAAGTTTATATGGATGACTTCACTTTATATAGTTCAAATTTTGATGAAGCTCTCATGAATCTTGAAAAAGTGTTAAAACAGTGTTAGGATCATTGTTTGTCCTTAAGCCATGAAAAATGTCTAATCATGGTGGAACAAGGAATAGTGTTGGAACATCATATTTCAACCGAGGGGTTTAAGGTTCATCCTAAGAAAATTGAAGTCATACAACAAATTGAGATCCCAAAAAATCAAACTGATGTGAGGAGTTTCTTAGGGCATGCTAGATACTACCGAAGATTCATAGAAAACTTTAGCAAAATCACAACCCCTATGTTTTCTCTCAAAAAAATGTTGACTTCATTTGGATGCCTAAGTGTCAATCCTCATTTGAAATTATCAAGGCAAAACTCATCTTTGCCCCTATCCTTCGAGGACCTAATTGGAGCCTACCATTCCACATTTATGTCAATGCATATGATGACACCATTGGAGAAATTCTAGGGAAAGAAGATGAGAATGGAGGGAAATATGCTATATATTTTATCAGCAAGAATTTGATGCCAATAGAGAAGAATTACACCATAATAGAGAGAGTTATTAGTTGTAGTGCATTCCATCAAGAAATTTTGACATTATGTCATAGGATACAAAGTTATAGTGCACACATACCATGCAACCATCAAGTATCTCATGAATAAACCTATGGTAAATGCAAGGATAAATAGGTGGTTACTCCTTCTCCATGAGTTTAATGTGACAATTGTTGAAAAATTAGGAAATTCCATCATAGTCATAAACTTCTTATCTCAGATTAAACATGATGGCAACTGTGCTCCAGTACAGGACGAGTTCCCAAAAGAATATTTTTTCACCATCTCTACTAAAACCCCTTGGTTTGCTGATATTGCAAATTATTTAGCCACTATAGAAGTACCACCTCATTTTTCATCAAAATAGAAGAAACACCTCATTAGAGAGAGTGCCCCTTTCAAATGGATTAATGGAATCTTGTTTCAATGTGGATCCAATATGGTTTTATGATGGTGTGTTAGGGTAGATGAGACCTATAGTATCCTTAGAGCCTATCATGATGACCCTTCTAGAGGGTATTATTCTACTAAAAGGACAACCCACAAGATTCTGGGAGCAAGATACTATTGGCCTTCAATACATAAGGACATCAAGAAGTACATTTGCAGATGTGATGAATACCAAATGGTAGGAAGACCAACCACATCTAATGAAATTCCCTTGCAGCCTCAGGTAGTCCTGGAACCATTTAAAAAATTGGGATTGGATTATATACGCCCTATAGACCCTCCCTCATAGGGAAAAGAGTATATTTTGGTTTGTATCGACTACATGAATAAGTGGACAGAAGTGTAGGCACTATGCATTGCTAGGGAAGAGCAGGTAGCTGATTTTCTTTACAATAGAATCTTCCTCAGATTCGGGGCTCCAAGGACAATTGTCACAGACCAGGGTCCTCAGTTTATGTCTAAAGTTTTGCTGGAATTCACAAATCATTTTCATGTAAGTCACAAGAAGTCCTCACCCTACCACTCGCAGGAAAATAGACAACTTGAATTCACTAATAGGGAGTTGGAGAACATTTTGACAAAAATGGTTTCTTTGAGAAGGAAAGACTGGGCTAGGAAATTATCAGAAGCTGTCTGGGCCTACAACACAACTTGGAAATCAACTACTAGCTATAGTGCCTACGAGTTAGTATTTTCGAAGAAGCCCCTCTTACCCATTGAATTTGAAATCCAAACCCTTAGAACAGCCATGGAGTTGGGCATGGATCTTAAATAGGCCCAAATTGAGAGAGTATTACAACTTAGCGAACTGGACGAACTCTGTTTGGATGTCGTCCATCAAACTGAATTGTTCCAACAATAATGAAAAGTTCGGCACAATAAACATATCAAAGAGAAAGAATTCCATGCTAGGGATTGGGCATTACTATTCGATTCTAGATAGAAGGATCATCAAGGGAAATTTAGGACACACTGGCTTGGACCAAGTGAAATTTATAAAGTGTTTGTTAATGGTTCAGTCCAGCTAAAACCTATTGACGGTGATACCCAAACTCTTCTAGTTAATGGGAATTGATTATGCATCTACCATAAGCCTGTTAACAAACAAGAGTTTACAAAAATGGTAGAAACGTAGGGGGAAATCCACTACCTTGACTCTACTATGGAAGTGTCAATATAGTTTATCAAATAAATAACCTAACGAATTAAAAAAAAAATTGAATGTTTCTTTAATTTCTTCATCAACTCCACCATTTGGACTTGGCTAAAGTTTTGTCTATATTTTGCAAGACTTCATCTTTTTTGCGAACACAATTCTAGTGCACCCTTCTATGATGCTCCAAAATTTGTTAGTGTGGTTTCTGTGATGCTCCAGAATTTGTTGTTGTAATGCTCTGGAATCTACACAATAGACTAGTTTCACTCCTCATCCTAATCCTGCATTTTGACACATCACTTAATGGTGCTTCAGGAAGCCAAGGCTAGAATCTCACATCTTTCTTTCTTTTGGTGGCATCTTTTAGCGATGCTCTAGAATTCTACTATTTCTTCCTTCCAATGGCATCTTTCGACGATGCTCCAGAATCCTACTCGAGTGCTCCAGAATTCTATTTGGATGTTCTGAAAATTTTGGTTGTTGCTCTGGTTGCATCTTTTGACGATGCTCTAAAAAATTTGGTTTCTGCTCCAGTTGTATCTTTCAATGATGCTCCAAAAATTTTGGTTGTTGCTTCGGCTGCATCTTTTCAGCGATGCTCTAGAATTATGCTTGGATACTTCATAATTTTGTTTGGATGCTCCAGAAATTTTGATTGTTGTCCCAGCTGCATTTTTCAGCGATGCTCTGAAATCCTCAAGCTTGTTGCCATTTTCTGATGGCATCTCTCTATGATGTCTGTGAACTCTCTTTTTCTCTACTTTGGTTGCATTTTTTTATAATGCTTTGGATTTTTGTAAAAAAAAAAAATTCCATTATTTTGATTTTTCCTAAGTTCCATGCATGCCTATCATTTTATTTTATGTCACTTCGAGATCTGCTCCATAATTATTATTCATCCACATTAAATCGAACCCATTCATAATAAATAAAATTATTATGATACCTTTTTGTCATAATAATTTTTGCCACCACTTCAACCATCCCATCCATGCCATTATTTTCCACCACCACCCTCGCCAACCATATGACTATCCAATTACGTCAACACAAGTGAGTGACGTTCGGTCTAATGACAGGACCTAAGGTACGTGGGAATTTATTTATTTAAAAGAGAGTATTTATTTTGAATAAAGGCTATTTAATTGGCATGATCCATCCCTCCTTGTAATTTTGAAACTTGTGCCTTTATAGGATTGCTAAAATTACGGTAGTAGTTGTGTAATTCCCCATGAAAGCCTATCATAATTACTCAGTAAGGTGATAAGAAAGGTGATAACTCCTCCATTGGGTATATCGACACAAAATTATTTTCTCATCTACAATTTGGTAAGGAAAGAACTACAAACTTTTCCAAAAAAATTCCAACTAAAAGTTTAAAAAAAAAAAGGAAATGGGAGGAGCTAAGAAGTCTGAGCCAACTTCTATAGCTCCATTGTTGGAATTGGGCAATATTGCAGCTTTATTTCAAAAAGTCGGGTGGCTAGAATTCATGAAGCAATTTGAAGGGTATATAGAGAAACTTGTGAAGGAATTCATCAAGAATTTTGCAAATGGGTAGACTGTGGTGTGCGGAAAGAGATTCCAGGTAAGTACAAAAACCATTGATCGTCTTTTCAGTCTCAAAAATAAAGGAATTAACTTGAATGAAAATTCCCATGTTCCCTACCAAAATTTGATAGAACTATTTCATAGGGAAGGGGAACCCCAACTTGTACTGACCATAAGCACCAAGGGACAAAATAAGGGTATCCATAGAATGTCTCTTCTAGAACCCTGGAGGTCTACTGTAGCCTAGAAAATTAAGTATTTCACTTGTGAGGGACAAATGACTACAGTAGTGGGACCCCCTTTTCATTTGTTGACTTATTTACACCACGTCATTGAGGACCCTTCTCTTAAGGTAAATTTACCATCCTTCTTATGTCATTTAGTCACCTCTATGATGGAAAAGTACAAAATTGGGACAGGGCCCCTCAAACATCACAGTCTCATATAGTTAATATACAAATACCATTTCCACAAAAAGCTAGGAAAGAAGTGGCAAAAGTTTCTACATAAATTTGAAAATGTAGAATCAGGAAGGTCACTTGAGGAGGGACAATCTTCCAAGCAAAAAGAACAGTCATTAGAAGAACACTCCTCGAAGGCATTAGATGCTCATGAATCCCAACATACCTCCACAAATCCTAGCAGTGATACGTAGGAACTTTTCTAGATGAGTTAGAAACCCTAGGATAGGAAGGGAAGGTGGGAATTGTGCACTTCAGAGATGAAGAGGAACCTCCTCATAAGAGGAAGAAATGAAACAAAGTTACCTTTCATACGAATCCTCCTCTACGGAGAAGTAAAAGGTTGTCTTCAGGAGCCAATGAAATTGAATCCCAACACAAAGGCAGTACTTCCAAAAGAAAGGACATAACTCCAGTAAAGGTGGTAGAAATTGATAGTCCACTTGAGGGTGAGAAATAAATGAAGTAGAAAAACAAGGTGATCAAATCCCTAGGGAGGAGGACAAGAAAACCCCATCACCCAAAGAACAAGGAGGGGAGAAAGCACAGTCACCACATTCAAAGCAAATTGAAGATGAACCAGTGGGGGGATTTTCTCCTTTCCTTGACAGATTGGGAAGCATACTTGAAATGGAGGAAAATGTGCCCCATGAAAATCCCAATTCATCCTTCTCTATGGATACTGAAGAAGAAGAAGATATGCCTTATACTGATGTAGAAATTCCTCACTCATCCTTACCTATGAATACTGAAGAAGAAAATATGCCTCACACTATGAATGTTGAAGAAAATGGGCCTCATATTGATACATGAATTCCTCATTCCTCCTTCTCTGTGGAGACAGGGGATACAAAATCTAGTTAGAAAAATGAAGAATTAGAAAATTAAAGGTAGAAATTGAGGAATTAAGAACCAGGCTACAAAATAATGAAACACAAATTAACTAGCAGAAAGAATAAATTGAGGTACAAACTGCCATTGTAAATAAAAGAGACCAAGAAATTGCAAAATTGACAGCACAAATGGAGGAAAAATACAAGCTCATTGAACGGTTCCAGTACCAAATCCAACAATGGAATCAACAAGGAAAGTAGCACAAGGTCACCCTATATGATAAAGATAAGCATATTCAGGACTTGAAAAATAATTTTATGCAACTATTTAGTGCCTTTGAAGAAGAAAAGAATAGATAGGAAACTAAATTAAATGCTTCTATGAGTAAGATTGTGGAATTAGAACAAGACTTATAGGAGAGTGACATTAAACCAATTATGGAGTCAAAGGAGACACAAACTGAACCTATTGTTATAGAATGGTTCCAAGTACGCATTCCTCTAATATTAATGAAATGGATAGAGCATTGCTATCTTTTGAGGGATGTGGAATTTGAAAATAATAGGTTGAAGAGGGAATTGGTAATGTTAAAAGAATCCTTCCATCAAGCATATAGGGGAAAATAGGATGCTTGTGAAATTGGTGAATTACTGTTAGCCTATAGAAGACCATCTAGGTTGTACTCCATGTTTCTTAATGAACAGCTCTTAAGATCGAAGTTACAAAGAATTTGCCAAAATCAACCACATGATCCTAATGACCAGGAATTTGTAAAGATTTTTATTGAGTCACTCCCTGAAAAACAAGATTTTTTATGTTAGTTCTTTGTTCATAACTTTCTCCTAGAAAATTATATGGATTTCTTTGTTAATTTTTTTGTGGGGGAAGTAGAATTGAGATAATTCCTGTCTATAATGAGAAATCAGCTACACTGGCAGGACAGATCAAGAGAGTATGCACATGTAGAAAGGATTGTGGGATTCCAAATGAGATATCCCATAGGAAACCTTTGTCTTTCAAAAAAAAAAAATTGGGCATTAGACTTAAAAATTAAGTACAGGGAAAGTACAATAATAACCTTTGGTTATGCTATGATCACTTGTAGGAACATGGGTCAAAATTGATAGGACCGGCTTGGCATGCATGTGAAGAGTGGTATACCCCTCTTCCTATGCATCTCGAGAAGAGGGAAATAATCTCACCCCTTAACATTAGGTGGTCCTACAGAAGGGCAGTAACTTTGGCCAAAATACATGAGGAATTGAAGATCAATTGGATTGGTATGAGGTTTTAGACCTCCTCTTCTTCTTTCACCACCTCAGTTAGTATATACCAATCTGGACCAGAGTGATAATGGCTTTGCAAGATGGAAACAAAGGGTCACTTTTCATCAAGGATTCTTAAGGAAACTAGGGAATTTGGATACAGAGGAAGATGATTTGTATGATCTTAGTGTCAAGTATGAGGGGATGAATAAGAGGAATGAAGGACAGGAGGCACACTAGAGAGCAAGAGGACTAGAGGAATGAAGGACAGGAGGCACACTACAGAGCAAGAGGACCAGCTTGGGCTTAGGAAGGGGAGGAAACGATGAGGTAAAATTAACCTCATCAACATAATGGATTCAATATGCAAACCTATACCTTTCAGCCCAATTTACCTTGCCAATTAATTACCTTTAGGATAAATAATTGCTCTCTTTTTATGAATAAACATGCAAACTTTACTTCTTGATATTAGTCGAATTAAGCTAACTTATGTTGATTTAATGGTTTAGCCTTGAGCATTTCACAAGTCAACTTCCACTCCCGATCACCATTCCAGTCAAAAGGGAAATGAACACAGATCTTAACACCTTTGAAGACAAGAGAGCAGGTGCCAGAATTGTAGGAGCATATGTTATGGGATGAATTTTCATAGTTCTGTTATTTTTTAGTTTCAAAAACTTTATGGCTCATGTTGAGCCTCTTTAATACTTTATGTCATGGGATTTAAAGTCCATTAGTTTTTGACAATATGTTAAAGACTTTATCGATTGGAAAGTAGGATTTTTTTAGTCACTTACATATAAAAACATGTAACTATTGTAAATGATGAATATAGAGGAATATTGTTATGTTGCTAATATGTTTTCTTGAGAAAAAATGCTATATGAATAAAAATGAGTTTTCCCACCACTCTTTGAATTACTAAGCAATGTGAATGGAGTTCTTTGAATGAATTTATTTGGAGATTACTAGTGCATGTGATATGAGATAGTTGTAGAGAAACCCGAGAGCTTTCCACTCGAGGGTTATAGATAGATAAGTATTTTACTTCTTATTTTGTGTTTTATTTAGTAGATAATAATTAAAATTGGAATTCATTTTCATGTGTGTGTGTCATGCTATTAGTGTTAACCCTATAGGTTGTAGCTAAGTCCGTAATTTCTAAATTTAGTATCTGAAGTTCCAAAGCACCTTCCTTTAGTATTTTTGATAAATCATTTGATGCTAGTTATTTTAGATTGTTATCTTTTGGTTAGTCCAATGTTTCATAGCTTCTTTACTAGTTTTACTTCTTCAAAAATTTATACATTTCTCAGTTTGATCATTTCCATGTTTTCTTGCTTAGTGGTGATTCTTTTCATATTCGTAGTTTTTTGCTTTCTAGTTTAATCATTTCCAGTTTTCTAGATAGATGATTTACTGCTTTCTAGGTTTAGAGGCTTTCTAGTTTAGAGTTTTATTCAGTTGTTTGGTAGTTAGAGAACTTGAGAGAGAGATAGTTAAGATGACTCCTATTGCATACAGCCTTTGGGCACTGCCCGATCGATATATTGATGTGTTTATTAACTAAAGTGTTAGGCCCTAATGATAGCCTATCAATAATGATCTAATATTAATTCAACTAATAAAGCATTCCTAAGTTTTGCTAAAGTGTGTGAGAATAAATTAGACTATAATCAATTAGAGATTAATTAATTATTAGCTAATGAATGATAACTCTAACACCCCCCTTAATATGAACTTAGGGAGTAGTTAAAAACCCTAAAACGAATGCATGATGGGTCCTAGAAAACAAGGCCAAAATAGGTACCCATGTAGAAACAGATCTCTATAATGTGGAGAAATAGAGAAAACCTTGTGGGAAAAAATCCACTCCAAGAAGAGATGAAAGCCAAGTGAAGGATTGAAGAAGCCTCCAAACAAGACAATGTTGTCCCAAAAGATAGGAAAAAAGGAACATCTAGAAGCATGAAGAAGGTGCAAACACTGTCGAAAAATGACTACTGAAATGCTAAAAGAAGAACCTCCGCTGAAACATATAATGATCAGGATCAAGAAGACACGAATCTGTATGAGTTCCCCCAATGACACTACTTGAATCTGATGGAAATCCAAGGAAAACATCAAGAACTCAAAGATACAGATGGCACAAGTACCAATAGTCTGAAGAACTAATCAAGTGAAAATGGAAGGTCGCCCCCATAAATAGGAATGCAAGAGTGTCCATATGGTAAGTGCTCCATCTCATTGAAATACATGGGTAACCAGTTGTTGCATCTACCTAGTACATAGGAACAAATAATGTATACATAACTCACTCCAACACGAAACCAAGGAAATAATAGCATCAACAATAGAAACCCCCCCATAATGTGGAAAAGGAGAGGTGACCTTCCATTTTCACTTGATCAGTTCTTTAGACTATTGGTACTTGTGCCATATGTATCTTTGAGTTCCAGACATTTTTCCTTGGTTTTCCATCAGATTCGAGTAGTTTCATTAAGGGAACTCATGTATATTTTTTTCTTTTTGATCTTGATCATTATTTGTTTTAGAGAGGGTTTTTTCTTTTAGCATTTTAGTAGTCATTCTACTTGATAGGGTTTTACAACTTCTTCATACTTCAGTGGTGTTTTCCATGTCCATCCTTTGTTCCTACCTTTTGGGAATATTTCTTCTTGATTGGAGGCTTCTTCATCCTTCACTCTTGTTTGGAGACTTCTTATTCCTTCACTTGTATTTCTCTCTTTTGGAGAGGATTTTTTCACACAAGATTTTCTCCTTTTCTCCTGTTGTGAGAGATCTTTTACATTTGTACATGGGTACCTCATCAGGCCTTAGAAGCTCCTGACATCGATTTTGACAATTTGACAAGTGATCTTAAGGTTTTTGGGCCTTCTGAGCATGATGGTGATGTCATCTTTGGCTCAAAATACACCAAAATTGCAACTACCCTCTGGATCTGGCAAAAAAAACCTTTCTTCAAACCTTTATAGATCTGACAAACGAAATCAAAATCAGGAAAAACAAAAGCCAAATTTGACTTTCTCAATAGCTATGGATCCAATAATGAGGTCCTTTTCACACAAAAAAGCTTCAAAAAATTCCCACCTCCAAAATTTACAAAAAGAGCAAAGGGGATTCAGAACTAAAGCCTACAACCCTTGTTGACAAAGAAAACCTCATAAATGAAGAAGGAGTTTGTTGAATCCACGCTCTAATACCATATTAGAATTGTGAAACAAGCACAAAACCATGAGCCACATGATCAAACAACAAACAAATACACCTTCCACGCAAGAGATCTGCAAACAATATATGCAATATTCATCAACAAGAAAAAGCTACAAAAGCAAGAGACTTTCAAAAAGATATGAAAGCTCCAAATAATATCCAAGAGATAATTACAATGAGGGTTGAATGCTTATAAGAGCAAAGCCCTAAATGAGAAAGGGATCAGATCATGACAAGTGTCAACATCACATGAGATGTGACATAATGATCTAATATTAACTCAATTAATAAAGCATTCCTAAGTTTAGCTAAAGTTTGAGAATAAATTAGACTAATAATCAATTACAGATTAATTAATTATTAGCTAATGCATGATAACTCTAATAAATTTGAGTACCCATTCTATGTTTAGAACATGTACTCTTTTAAGAATGAGTTCTCGATCCAAGGCTTGGGTTCCTTTTCTTAAAAAAATAGCCATTATTTAAAAAACGGGTACCCATTCCTTTTGGAATTTTTTTTCCAAAACTTCCCCTCTTCGTGGACCCAACTTCTTGCACTTACCCATGCATAACTAGGTCCAAGCACATGGGGGGAGCTAAATCTAGTGTAAATTTGTCAAGGGTGACAATTTTTGACACTACATTTAGCTCCCACTTTACTGAGAGTGTGAATTTATACTCAAACTCACACTAAAGTATGGAAAATCCAAGAAGGATTTAATTATCCAAATATTGAAGAGATAGGATGACATCAAATCTAGGGGATGCACTAGCCCCCAAATTCAAGATCTTATGGTAAAATAATATAACAAAGGAACACACATGTGAAGTGAAATGCAGTATGAAAAACATGAAACATACATGATAAAGACACATGGCATAACATGATGTACAACATAAACATTAAAAAAATTATAACACAATGCGAACATAATGTAGACATAGATAACACATGTAATAATTCACAATACATATAATAACCACAAAACAAAAACACAAGGTTAGTACTAAAAGGATCCAATTTTGTAAGGTAAAGAGACCTCAATCTTAAATTTTGTCTCAAATTCCAAATGTCATCTCTCAAATATATGTTAGAAAAGATAGTGCTCTCTTAAATCCTAGCAAAGTGTGTTATTCTAAACCACTCATGAGTTGCATAGATCTACTGGCTAGAAAGTTGTGTTATGCTAGGTGTCCATGCAATATGATGGGTTTCACAAGGCTAGCAAGTTGTGTTATGCTAAGTATCTCATGAAACACATAGCTCCACTAGCAAACATTTTGTGTTATGCTAGGTGGCCATATTAAAACAATTTCAATTTCATGAATCAACAAGTTGTGTTATGATAAATCCATGGAGCATTTTGCAAATCACAACTCAAGGAGCGCACAAGAGTTTAACATCACAAGGGACCGTTTAACATCATAGGGGACAAAAATCACCTCAAGAAGTGTACAAATTTTAACATCATGGGGGATGAACATCACCTCAGAGGGTGTACAAAGTTTAACAACATGAGGGACAAACATTACCTTAGAAGGTGTACAAAGATTAAAATCATGGGGTAAAAACATATCAAAAGGCCATATCTTAGGGGGCATTATAGATAACACCACCTGAAAGGGTACATGGAAAAAAATAGATCATTATATTTCAAAGGATACTACTCAATGTATGGGAGGTCTCACTGTTGATGGTCAAAGTAGCACAACATTAAACAGAATATTTCTACTCTATTTCTCCTAAAAAAGAAAACTGATCTAAAACCACCTATCTTCCAAGGTCTTTGTAGTTGGTTCTCATTTGTGTTGGTGTAAGTCAATGGCCAATGCAACTGTAATATTCAAGAGGTCTACTGGTTATTGAGCTTCTTGATCATTGTAAGATCGAACTCCTATCTAAACCTACTCTAACAGGGGGTATTAAAAAAAGAAAAAGATAGATCAGGGATACAGAAAAGAAAAGAATGTTGATTCATCAATTAATCAAACATGTTACTCTCCATGGAACACCTATACCAAATTGTAGAACAAATCAACCAGTAATCAATACAAAGTTGGACATTCATTCACAGTGCAAACTTTAACAACAGATCACAAATCACCATTTTCGAACAAAAGAAAAGATAAAACTTCATTCCTTGAAAGATTCCAAATCAAATGATTAACAAAACAAACATCATTCTAGAATACAACTCAAAGTAGGTTTAAATCTAGTTGCTTCTACTATTGCAAAATAGATAAACAACATTTACAAATTTGGAAAGATTCACTAATGCACAAAAACCAATGTCTTCAAATTGATTCAGCTAAACTAAGAATTACATAAAATTGTATTATCTATCCTACTGCTAACTCTAATCAACTAATCTATAAAAACTTCTAACTAGTTTTCCTAAGAATCTAACCCTTTACAATGAGCTCCATTTGAAAATTAATAGCTCAACAATTTCCCTAATTCCCTCCAAAACTAAGACATCAAAATTTGTACCCTTTTTGCGTATACAATTAAATTAGAAAGATAACTTTCTATTTCAGCTCTTCGTTGACTTAATTGACTTCAGTTCAAAAGTTGGGACTTCTAGTTTCCTCTTTGAGTTCACTTCGGCATTTGATTTGCACAATGTGCAATAGTATCTTCTTCCACAAATCGTTCCAGGTAGGGACCATGAAACACTCCATTCACTCTAGCTTGATTATTTCTTTATAAAATGCTCCTCTTTGTCAATTTCTCAAGATCAACATGTTGGAATCCATTATCTTTTTCAATCCACAAAAGTACCTAAAAATAAAAATGCACATTAATTAATTTATTGAAATTAATCAATTTGAAAAAAATTAAAATTATTTCAATTTAACATGAATACGACAAACTCTTAATTTTCACAATTGAAATAATTATTAAATCTATTTTAAAAAAATTAATGTGATTTTAAAACAAAATAACATTAACAATAATGCTCTGACTAGATTTAAAATTATGGCACCATTCACATTTTTGAAACTCATTGCATGCATGTCTATCAATAATGCCTGATAAAAGTTATACTTTTTGTCCACATCCAATAACAAAAACATTTTGACACCTTGGGATCCTTATGTAACAATCCACCACCATAACCATGCTTGCACTATCATTCGTAACCTCCACTAATGATTCGGATACCAATCATACCAAGAAATGTGATATGAAAACTACATTTTTTTGAAGCTTTTCGTGAACTCCACTATAACCATTGGAATGGAACCAAATGCCTTTGGGAAACACCTTTAAGCCCCTAATACTATGATAGTGCAAATAACCACCATGAAACTTCCCCTCACATTGATCAGAATATCATATGATCCAATTACCAAAACCATACTTCACAAATTATTTATTTAGAACATATCCACCATAATTGCTCTATGTCGCTTTGTTGTGCATGTGTCACACTTTTGAGGAAGTCTCCCCTTAAACTGAGTGCATCTAACCACATAGTAGACCAAAATCCTACTTGTATTCATTAAGACAATGTTGGAAAAGGAGGTTATTGGCAAAGATCGTGGCCCTTGGCTTTACTCCAGCCAGTTACAATTTTTTTTACAGTTACTAAAGCCCCTTTTAACACATATTTGTGTGCATCTGCTACAATAATGGTATTTTATGCGTCCATTTCATTTTATGAAATAACATATTTCAAGGCAGCTTTGTGTCAAACATGCAACTCACCCTTAGTATATGCTTCTTCATATTTTGCCTATATTCATTGCGAGCACACTGATAAAGGTTGTGAATTTGGTTTACAATTGTAACTCAATTTATTCAACAGTCTTTTTTAGCTGATTCAACAAATCCATTTGGTGAATTTCTGCATTCATGATTTCTTGATTTGGGGGCATTTAGTCAAACAATTCACTTGCACCACCCCATGCTACCTCATTTCGCATGCATTGCTTATCAGTTCATGCACCATAAAGCTAGATTTTAATGAGGCATCTTGTTTCCACCATCTATGCAGTCTGCCAAACATTCACTCCTATCACACTTTGCTTGAAAGTATTTACAGCATCAAACCAGATTCACTTTGTTGTCTAACCTGCCAATAGTGATTGCTTGAAAGTCTTTAAAGTCTTTTCAACATAACTATTTTGTGAAAATGTTGCAATCAACGCATCTTATGAGACAACATTTCTTCAAAGTATTTGATCAAACAACTAACATACCTTGTCTATGCTTGCACATTTAGCATGCATTTACTTGATCTTCTAAAGTCATTCAACAATTTTGTTCATGCCTTGCTTGTGCTCGTCAATGTTTTTACACTTGGTGTGGTGATGTTTACTTGGGCAATCATTTCACAAAGTTCTCATATCCTTTATGATTCAATGGATGTCGATGGCCTATCAACTTCTTCAATCAACTTGTTTCCTGTGACCTTCCTGTCAACTGTATTTCCTTGAAATTTTGGAAACTTTTCCCAACAAAACAATTTTGTGCAGCCTTGTAAGCAAAGGGGCATGGGATTTTGCTTTAAATCTACTCATCAAAATTGCTTAAAATTTCCTAAAGCCATCGACTAAATTTACTTTTTGCATCTCCTACAAACGACATCATGAAGACCGCATTTCTTAGATGAATTTTGCGTAATAATTCACACTCCTTTGTCTAGGATTTCATACTTACATACATACCTCTTTCATGAATATTCAGTGAGGTACGATATCCTTGAGGCCTCACATGGTTCGTTGTCTTTCCCTCTTCCATGTATTGAACCCTTTTGTCCAACAATTTGCAAGCCCATTTTAGTGCTTTGGCTATTTCACACATGCAAAGGATGCCTGCAATCACTACATCACATGGGCCGACATCCCTTTGGAGCTACGCACAAAATAACATTTAAACAGTGGTTGCAAAATTTGGCTTTGTAACTACCAATAGCATGTGCTTCAAAAGTTTATAAAATCTCTTCAACGAATTCATTTTATGTGCATTCTATCTAACAGTTCACATGCATTGTGTATGCTTCCACATTTAATAAAGCGAATGTTGGCAAAGATTGTGGAATTTGAATTACATCAGTTGACTGCACCGGCCTGGAAGTCTTTCCCCATTAAAATCTAATCAACTCTAATCTATTTTGCGCACTTCCTGTAATCATCGTTATTTATGAAATGAAAATCCCTATTGAAGCATTCTGTCAAATCTTTCACAAGTTGTGGTGTATGCTTCCATTCATCTACATTGGTGGGATCAGAGCTCTTCAGGGGAAGGAACCGGATGAAAATAGAACCAAGCATTTGAGTTCATCTGATACCAACACTTGCTTTGGTTCTGACCTTCTTTGCAATATGTTGGAAGCGAGATGAAAATAGAACCAGACGGAACAAGAACCATTGTTGGTCGAGGGTATAACGAAGTAAACTAGCAGAAGTGGAACCAAATTAGGACGGGAAACTTTCTTTGTATCCAATTCAGGGTTCTCCCTAGGTCCAGTTCCAATAAGGTTGTAGGGCGGAATTGTTTTGGAAACTTAAAACTTTATTGTTTTATTTTTGATGTTTTCCTAATCCCTTTCACCTTTGCTTTTTAAATTTTTCAAATTTGTTTTAAAGATTTCTTTTAAAAAAATTGTTTTTATATTTTAAAAATCTTTAAACTTAAATTCAAAAAGATTTTTATTCTAAAAACTTTTAAATGTTAAAAACATAAAAAGTTTATTATTTATTTATTTGATTAAATCTTTTAAATATTAAAATATTTTTTATTTAATTTCTTTATTTTAAAAACTTTTAAATTTAAATCCTTTTAAGTTTAAACTAAGAAAAGATTTATTTAAAAGTTTTATTTATTTATTTTATTAAATCTTTTAAATTCTTAAAAGATTTATTTATTTAATTTTATTTTTTTGTATTTTTTGAGTTTTTTTTGTACTTTTTGAAACTCTAAGGCAGAACAACATGACAAAAAAAAATGACACCCAAACAAAAACAAACAAACATGAAATCAAAAAACAAATCACACAAGAACTGAGCACAACGAAAATATGACAAAAGGATGAGGACGAAGACGAACGGAAACGACGAGGTGAAAAGAAACGAAATGACGAGGTGAGAAGAAACAACAAAGAGATGGGGGATCAGGATTGGAACCAGACAAGGGACGCAAAACCCAAACAACACCCAAAGGAAAAGTGGGGAACTAGGACCGGGATGGAACCAAGAACAAGAACCTTGGAAAGGTTCCTTGTTCTGGTTTCAGTCTGATACCTAAATCTGACAAAGACAAAGAAAACAAACAAGGCACGAGAAAGGATGACCACAACAAAGAAAACCACGAAACAAAGAAAACCACGAAACAAAGAAAAAAAAAGGGGGGGTCCCCAACTTTTCCAAGCAAAAAGTTGGGGTGTGTATGCAAGGCATAACAAATGGCAACTTGGCTGGGAAAATGCTCTAAGCATTTTAAAACACATAACCCTCCAAATACCCTAAATCTCTAGTTTACGCTCATTCTAAGCAATCTAAGAAGTGCAAACACAATCAAAATTGGGACATGACAAAGGTATGAGATGAAACTAAAATTTGTTTGTGTGTGCAAATGATTCATTCCGCTCCATAAGCGTCATCACGATCAAAGCAGAATAGATTGTACCCAAGCTACGTAGTTGTGAGTTACCATTCTTACGTGCAATGATATCCTAGGCATAGCTCTGTTGCCAGATAGGCATCTATAACCATGACAGAGATACCTCTGGTTCTCTCTAAGCATTGCTCTATTGCTAGCCAAGATCTATAGCCCTGGTAGAGATACTCGAATCACCCTTGTTGATTGAGTTCATTTTCAAATTTTCTTTATTTTCTCTTTTCTTAAATGTCAATTCTTTTAAAGTATAGTTTCTCATTTCTCTCAATCCTTAAGTAGTGAATCCTAAGTAGTGGGTTGAGAACCACAGTGGGCATCGTGAAAGAAATATAACCCTTTATATTTTTCACTTGGAATAGAGCTACCCCACCTGATGTAAACTAACTGATGGATTTCTTAAGGTGTGCAAATTGTGATAGACTTTCAAAAACTCCCCAAAACTACATAATGTACCAATTCCTAATTCATACTAACATTCCCCAGTTTGAAATGGATGAAGGTAAATCAAAGTTTTCAAAGCAACTTTTTAATCAAGTGTTTGAAAATACAAATAGAAAAATCTCAACGGATTCCACTTTTGGCATAACTTGCATACAATAACTCAACTTCCACTGTCAATGAAAGGAACCCCCAAAAGAAAGAAAAGAAAAAAACAAGAAACGAGAGGAGCAGAAGAAAAGAGTGGATAGACATGACGAACCATCAAAACCAAAACAGAAAAAGGAGAACCAAAACAACAAACAAACAACAAAAGACAAAAAAAAAAGAGAAATAGACAAACCTAGAAACAAAACAAAAACAAGAGGACACAGAAAAAAGAAAACAAACCAAAATTGACAAAATAAAACAAAACAAAAAGAAAACCAACTAATCCCAAACTGACACCTAACAAATCCTAATCCTAAACTAACTCCAAAACCAAGTTTTACAAACATAAAACTGTGAAAATTTGCACATGAACCTGATTGATTTTTCATTATGTGCAGAAGCATTAACTTACTAGGTATAGTTCTAAACCTAGCAAATTTATTTTTATACTAAAAAATGTAAAGTTTATGTGCAGTAAATTCATTCTGAGGGTATAAAGTTTGAAATATTAATAGTTGTGGATTATCATCCTTGTCATGATTTACCCACAAACACCTTTTACATTCCCCAATGTCATAATCAAACTAAAAATCATTAAAACACTGAGGATAATGGAAAGACACCACCTGATTTAAAAGATCTTCAATTGCTGGTGTAGACTTCTATTGTACAAATTCCTCTTCACGAGGTCTCAACTCATGGAACACCACTCTATTTCACTCCAATTCATGCATGTCAACATAAAGGGCATCCATTAGGGGCACATCATTATTATTCAAGAGATCACAACAAGGTTTAAAATTTACATGCATATCCCTATAGACATGTAAAATATATTGATTGATCCTATACACTTGATCCTGATTTACTAACACCAGTTCATCCTGAAACATATCCTTTGCTAACCATTTAATCAAATAATCTTTATTTGATTAAATTCATCATATTTCACCTCTTAATTAAATATATCAATTTTATCTTATTAATTCATCATCTCCTATTAATTAAATAAATCATTTTATTTAATTAATCTTATAATCCATCTTTTAATTAAATAATCCATTTTATTTAATTAATCTCTAAAGTCATCTCATTTAAATTAAATAAATTTATCTTTATTTGATTTAAAACTAACGCCATCCTCTTTAATTAAATAAATCAAACTTTATTTAATTAAGTCTAAAATCATTATTCCTCCCACATTGATTTATTTAAATCCTAAAATATAAATCAAATTGTCAAATCAACTAATCTTCCTCTAAATTAATCAAATCATGATTAAAACTAATCTTAATCATTTCAATCCTCTAGATTTTGCAACTTGCACAATAAATCATTTCTTTTGATTTATAAAATATCCTAATTTCCCTCAATATGGCATCAAAAGGGAATATGGCAAATTATAGCTTCTTACATGTCCTTTGCCTTGAACCAAGTGGCATTTAACTCTTCTTACATCCCCCCTAAACATGTCACTTCTTCAAATTCAAAATTCAAATTTGCACATTGATCAAAATGTGTTCAACCTTCATCCACTCACATGTTAACAAGTGGCATTTTGTCATTGGTTGATCTTTTATCCCACATTCATCCATTTTTCCTATTCTTCCATTTTGTTCTATAAATAGAAGGCTCTTTCACTCATTTTGGATCCACAACTTCATTGCAAAATCACTATCTTCATATTTAGAGCTAATTTCATCCATTTCATCAAGTGTTCATAGTTTTCATGATTTCATAGCTAGGTTATGCCAAAATTTCATCAAGGAGCTTCAATCATCAACAAATCTTCATCGAGCTTACAAGGGATTGGGAAAGGGCCATTTTCCACATCAAAATGGCACCAATTCCTCCATGGGATTGAGATTTTGCATGTTTTATTAAGATTTAATTGCTTTCTTTGTTGTGTTCTTCATTTATTTCCTATTTTCAGCATTGTGAATGAATTCCATGGGGAATCTTAGTTCTAACTTGCATATGTAACTGACATTATGTTTGTTCTTTGTGTTTGTGCAGGTCTAGGATTGGGGTTCGCATTTTGGGGCTAGAGGGAGGGCGAATCTTGAGAAATTAACACTTTTTTTGGTCAAATTCCATTATTTTTTATATTTGTCTTTCTAGGTCAAACAGCATCGCTAGGTCAATTTGTGACACATTTGTGGTCTCTATTTTTCCAAACAGTGCCGCTAGTTTCACCAGAGCGCTACTCAAATCCTCACACAACATCGCTTTTGTTCCAGCGTCGCTGCTTGGACCCAAACAGTGCCACTGCCTTGAGTTCAAAGGGCGCCGCCTTTACTTTCTTGCTTTTTCACTCAATCTTAAAATGGTCGTATCTTGGTCATATTTTGGTCTTTTTCAGAGCCTTTTTTTTTTGAAATGGGGTAGAATTTCATAATTTATCCAATGGTGTAGGTGTTTATCAACTTTAATAGAGTTAAAAATTTTAAATTTTCACCTAATGTCAAATCACAATGAAACTTGGTCTAAATTTTAAGGTTTTTATGCTTAATCATTTATCTAACCATCATATCTTCTTGTTCCTTGATTTCATATAAAAATTGGAGCTTGTATTGCATGTTTTAAAGGATCATAGAGCATGGAATTCAAAGAAAAAGTATTATCACATCATTGTATCAAGTATTGTTAAACACTTTGGGGAGAAATTATAATCCCTTTTCTAAGAACTTTGTCATCTTCATGCTTTTTAGGACTCACTAATTTTCATTTGGGCTTAAAAAGAACAAAACAAAAGGATTAAAAAGAACCATAGAAAACTTACTAGATTTTGTTTTGGACTTAACAATTGAACAAACAAATCTCACATTTCATTTTGGTACTTAAAAAGAATCAAATTCTTGCTTTGA
The DNA here is from genome assembly GCA_007258455.2 of Sequoia sempervirens. Taxonomy (NCBI): domain Eukaryota; kingdom Viridiplantae; phylum Streptophyta; class Pinopsida; order Cupressales; family Cupressaceae; genus Sequoia; species Sequoia sempervirens. The sequence continues at coordinate 38,085,321 of VDFB02086081.1, read as the reverse complement.
AAGATTAAAATGAACATGTGCTTTTATGTTTTGTAATCTCTTATCCAAAGTAATATCACCTAAAAGATGTATGCGCTTCTCTGGCACCTCATGTTGATCTTGAGAATCAAAAAGATTTTTGTGATATTAAGTTGTGTAAGTGATTACCTCCACACTTCAATTTGGATTCTTAAAATTGAACAAACCATGTGAGTGTGAGTGGAGTATATCATGTGTGTTCTCTCTTTGTTTCTCAACGAAGATTGATCGAACTATGGATGTACTTGCTTGATATTGTTTATCCTTAGAGGGTCTGCCTTGTGGGAAAAAGTAATCACCCAAGGGAATGACCCAACTGGGAACACGCTAAAGCCAAGCGACTTCCGACTAGTATATAAGTGTGGGTACTTGAGGAAATTTCAATTATCACAAGGATTGTTCTAACAAGAAGGGAAGAAATGGTCTTTTTCTGCATGGATGAGCCCCCATGAATGAAATTCCCCTACTAGAATTTTTGTATAAAGGCCAAAATCCCTTATCTATTTGTTGGTGCAAGAGGTCAGACCTCTAAAGCTACCCCACATTTTTTATGTCTCTTAGTAGAGATGAGAAGTATGCCATGGTAGTTTCATGGGTACTGATACTTGGCTGACCCAAGAAGAGAGTGCACTGTAAGGGGGATTCTGTGTAGTAAATCATCTAATCATCCGCTAAGAGTAGGTGTAGCTAGATTTATCCAAGTGGTAACCCAACAAATATTGTCTCTCATCCATAGGATTGTGCATGTCTTGGAAACAAAACACTTTGCTTGATCAAAAACATTGTAAAAACAAACATTCAACATGAGCATCCAATTTCAAACCCTTTAGGAAGAGAAAATACCTTGAAAAAATTCAAGTGCTATTACTTACCCTTAGGTTTCTATCCTTAGATGCATCTAAGTACTTAGGTTTGTATCTCAATTTTCTCTCACTAAAGTCAACATTAGGGAACTATCACTTTGATTCTCTTGATTTCCACATAATGGACCTTGTGGGATGAAAAGAAATTGAGACATAGACATTTAGTTTGAAACTTAATCAAGAGAGTGTTTGTAGTAAAAGCAATTCATTAATCAAGATGAAATCAATTGAACCCCACACATGTGCTTGTTTATCTTTTGTCTTATGGTCTTTTGAGAAAACATTGATCTTTTGGTTTGAAGTAATCTTAGGGAAAATCATGTTCTTCAAAACCTTAGTCTTGTAAACAAATTTTTTCTTAGGTTCATTTAGGATCAAAACAACCAATCATTTCATCCATCTCAAACATCAATCAAAGCCCATGTCCCAAACAACTTTTGAACCATTGGAAAAATATTCATACTAGAATTTTGGTAAACTAATTCAAATCAAAATCAAAATCATCTTGTTTGACTAAGTGTGTGTGGATGAATCCTTCCTCATACATCTAGTTAAATTGTCATCCTTGTGGACAAGTTTATTCCAAGATAACATCCAACATCTTGGGGTTTATAAGTCCATTATCCAAATCAAATAAAATCCAATCCAAATCAAAGAATCCAAAGAATCCTAAAGTTTAGTATTCCTCTAAGGGTCCTAAAAGTTCAACACCCATATCATTCACCTTTTTCATCCTTCATCTCATCATTGGTCCTAAATCCCTTAGAAGTCAACAAGGTCAAAACACAAGAGGAACTTGGAATATAAACTTGCTTCATACATCATGAGTGATCTAAGTCAACCAAACTATCAAGGCCTTACAAAACCAATGGATTATCAAAACTCACATTTATACAATCGGGTATGTGTAGGATCATGATGGGCCAAAAAGTGTCGATATGATGGGTATGTGCTGACGACCTTTTTTTTACCCAAAATTGATGAAACGAAAAGGGTTTTTAAAGGAGATTCACAACTTTCCACCAATATAAATTATGTTTTACTTTGAATTTAATAAATAATTATTATTCACTTTCTATTTGAATTACAACTAAAGTCATGATTGATTGGTTGATTGAAAAACATCTATAGCTTTAAAACGGTATCACATTTTTTGAATATGAAACATGTGTCACATTCTATGCTTCGCATACTATAGGATTTAAAAAATAAAAAATTGAATTTTATGAATTTTTGACTAAGTTAAGGTGGTTAGACATATGAGTTTTTATATTTTTTAAAAGCTGTAATAAAAAATTCATAATTAATTATTTACTTGGAAAAAATTACAAAAATATATGCATCACATTAGGACATAAATCCTCTACTTATATCTAAAATCTTATTAAAAAAATTATCATTTTATTGTGGTTAGGGTGGTCAGACTGACACCTACTTATTTTTTCCCTGAAATTTAAGTACTACTGAATTGAAATTTTAAATTGTCATCAAATAGATTTTTTTTAAATAAATCTAGTAGTTTAGAAACTATATTCAATTTGCTACAGATTCTATTCTTACATATTTTTTGAATAATATAGATAACTTATTCAAATTTTTACGTCAAGTTGCCTAACTCTAATTTTTTTGAATTTTCATCACCACTTAAGGCCCTATTTTTTCCATGATGATCCTGCACATACCCAATCCATACATAGAATCATTATCCCCTACAAACATCAATGGTATAACAAATGTGAGTATGCCTAGTCAAAATTTTGGAAGACCTTTGCCAATGGTAGATTTAAATCCAAGTCCAAACCTACAAATCTATCAACTAAACACTCAATGCATGAGTCTTCCACAAAACATCATCACATGAAATCCATACATGTCAAATGTGAATATATCAAGTACAATTTTACCAAACATGAACATTTCAAATCCACACTTGGTAAACTATGGGATAAATATGTTTGTGAATCATACAAATGTTGTTCAAAGTCCAAACAAAATAATAACGACTCCATGTATTGATCCAAGTCAAGGTAACACCATGCAAAATCAAAGTTACCTAAATCAAGGAAAATTCCCAACCATAACAATGTTCAATTCCAACCTATCATTCCAAATCTAAACATCATCCCAAATCAAAACATTGTCCAAAATCAACTTGTCCATGATCTCATACAAACACCACAAATACGCATTCCAAATCTACTTGAACAAAAGAATCAACTATATCAAGGGATTCAAAATCAAAATTAGGATCAAATTTCGCTAGATCAACTTGCTTCACTTGCCAAAATAATTGACTTATTGAGCCAAGAGACATCTTCACTCCAAAATCAATACACTCTTCCATTGGTTGAACCATGTCATCAAAGCATTGAGTTGTGTCCACAACCACATCAAGAACAATATCTCCAATGTCAAGAAGTTGGATATCAATATCAACAACATCAACAACAAACCCAACCTCCTCATCTTCAAGATCAATCAACGCATTTCCAAGATCAATCACCACAAGATCAATTTAAAGTACAAATCTCACAAGGTAACAAACGAAAATACACACTGCTTGGGGGGGCCATCGAATTGATCATGCAACAGTCGGTACAAGAAAAACTCATCACAATTCCCACCTATGAAAACTATCAAGAGCCCTTAGTGAAACCACCATGATACAATGAAGGGACACACAACATTGGATTATATTCAACTAAAAAATCTCATCCAAGACCTAATTGATCAAAAAATAATAACTATTGGGGACAATGATCAAGATTCAACCACTATTGATAGCATTGACAATCTCTCCACCACAATTGTTGAAAAAAATGATCAAGATCTATCCATCAATGAGCCCCTTAAATATGTTTCTACCTCATCTGATGATCAAATCAACATGCATCAAGAGTCATTTTTTAGTCGTGATCAAAATCCTTCAACAATATTCGGCAATGATCTATTTCAAGGAGTGTTAGAGTTATTTGATCATATTGACATAATCCATGACCCATCGACCAATGATCATGTTGAAAATGTCTCTACATAACCTAATGAGTTAGAGAACAAATCTCAAGAATTTATTCCAAAGCATGATCAACATCTTTCACCAAAGTCTAGCATTGGTCCTTCCCAAGACATATTGACATCCTTTGACCTCATGGTTATAGATACTGAAGGAATCCTCAACTCAACATTTGACCCAAGTTCACTCAAAGATCAAGAGGATATTGAGTTGCTTCCCATTCCTAATGAAGATATCCAAGAACCCTTTATAAAAAAAATCCATCATTTCAAATTGACCCATGTCAAGAACTTGATCTAAAACATGTCAAAAGCATTTCCAAAATTAATCAAGATCAAGAATTTGTATCTCCAAGATACTACAATGATCTAATGGACACTCTCCTATCTATACAAGATGATCATATCCACATAGCACATACTCCTCCATCTACCCATGAGATGCTTTCTATGGATGGACACGTAGATGATCTTCATTCAAAACTTGATTCCTTTACTCCTAACATTATTACACAAAAAGAGCAAATTATTAATTCCTACAATCAAATTGAGTTATCAACATCGGGATCAAATATATCCCAAATTCAGACTAAGGACATCATGTATGAAGATATCCAACATTATCCACTCAAAGAAACAAGTCAAACAAAATAGGATATTTCAAAGTCAGCAGAGTAGCAAATTGAAATCACATCATCTATAGTGGTCATTTATCAAAGAATGCTTACTAAACAAGACATGTCAAAATAGGAAAAATCAAGGAACAAAGGTGCTACTACCACCATACTGGGGGCAACTTTGTCTCAAGAAAATATCAACATAAGGAACACAAAGAATCCTTATGATGAAACTGATGCCAATACTACAACCAGCCACGTCATGAATCTTCATCCACCCATCACCCCATCCACACATTGGTACCAACATCAAAAGAAAGATTTGAATCAAAGCACGAATAACGTTATCAAAGCAAGAGAAGATAAGAAGCATAATGGAAAAATCAAATACACATGGATACCAAAAAATATAAAGAAAGATTATCCCTATCAAACTCCATCCATCAAAGAAACTATGGGGAAAAATAAAAAAGGGAAAAGTATCCATGAAAGATATCCACAAAGGAAAAAGAATTCTTCTCAAGCGATGTACAAAGTATACCAAGCGATTGGTCCTAATTCCATGCACACTTTTGTATCCATCCATCATTGCTCATCTTCCCAAGTTTGGAGAGTCAAAGGTTCCAAACTATCAACCAATCCATCTTTTATTCCTAAACACACTTCATCCATGCCTCCATGCATGATATCCAATTCTCACATTGACCATGTATTGGCAGCCACCCTTCATCATAAGGATTTAGAAGGCACTCTATTGTGATGTGCGCACAAAGACAAAGTTAACTCCGGTATCAACAAAGCAGATTAAGAATCTCAAAATTTGTATTCAAGTGCATGTATCTTGGAAAAACAACTTCTTCAGGCAGGATATCGATGGCATATTATGACAGAAGCATATACATCAACACCACCAAGTGATTCAGCGTGAGCTTAAAAATATTTCATAGAGAAATACAAAAAAATCAAAAAATCAAAAAATTAAAAAAAAATTAAAAAAAGGATTGAAAACAGTAAAGAAAAAAAAATCATCCTCCAATGAAAACCACTATGGTGGCACTTTGGACAAGTACCATAATGAAAACCTGGAAAATAGGTGTCATGTGTAGAATCGAACATCTGTGTGCACTATTTCAGGTGGAAGCATCTTATCCCATCCATAATAAATCCAACATTCCATCCATCTTATCCATAATAAATTCATTCATCCATAAACCATTGATCCAATCCATTTTCATCCATAGTCCAGATTATCTTGATCTTGACAAAGTTTGGTGCACACTTTACACTTGCTTATGGTAAACATCTTGACATGAGTCATTTTCATTGATCTTATCTATCCCAATGTTATTTAAGCCAGGCAGCACTATCCAAATGATCATTCTTTATTCGAACACATTATCTTATCAAAAGATAATCCATATCCCTCCATCCACACACTATCTAAGCATCCATCCATGGTATTCCATACATTGCTAGACACTGGGGGCAGATATTTACGTCTTTCTTTGGGAGTAAATCTTGATTTATATCCTCTAACTTATGTGGTGATCCAAACATTGGAAAACATGAAATCAAATTGGTCCAAACATTTGTGATCCAAAATGTAAATCACTAGCCCATAGTGTATTTTGATGAGAAGATATTCCTTATCAAGCTTTATCTTTCATCGAACATCAATCCAAACAATCAATATCAGTCACATCAAATCATTCAAAAAAAATTGTTCCAAATCAAGCTTCAAAATCTTGATCAATCAAATCCAATCAATCCATCCTCATCTCAAGATATCCTTCCCAATCCTCATGTTGCTTAACACCATCCTTTCATTTTTGTGTATCCTCAACAATGTTATCATCATCAATCCCTCATCATCCTTGGATATCCTTCCAAATCCTTGTGTTGCTTAACACTATCCTTCCATTGTTGGGTATCCTCAACAATGTTATCATCATCAATCCATCAACCAGATCAATCAACCTTAGCTTGGTTTTCAAAAAAAATCCAAATAGAGCACTGATCATCACATATATCCATATCCAAATTTTCAAAATCATGCAAAAATCCAAAAACATCAAAACATCCAAAAAATCCAAAAACATTCAAAACACATCAAAATCCCAAAACAAGTCAGAATTTTTGAAAAACTTTAAAAACATTGGAACCCGAACTACGTTGTCTCTGAGCTTAAACGTAGGCAAGGCTAATCTTTGATCATCCCCCAAGACACAAAATCCAAAAACATTCATAAAGTTTCAAAACCCCAAAAATAGTGAAAAGTTTGAAAATCAAAACATTTGCAAAACCTTTGAAAATACCAAAAACAGCCTCAAAACATTTCAAAAACATCCAAATATTTGAAAAAATTCATCCATCCCATCTCACTTTCACCCAAAATAAAAATCACTCATAATAAATCAATCATCATCCTCAACCTTTGGCGAAACAATCAGAAACAAGTATAGCAAATCAAAAGTGAACACTCAAATGTCAAGGTCTCAAGTCTAGGTCAGTGTAAACAAGTTGGTCAACTCTTGGTATTAATAGCCTATCACCCAGTCAGTCCCAAATCAATCATTTGATAACATCGTGTCCTAGGATGCATCCTTCAAGACTATAATGGACATCAACATCAGGCATCACCATAGTCTAGTCTTGGCTAGCGGTATGGAGAACATTAGCTTGTTTGTTTACTTTATCTTTATCTTTTGACTTATCTTATTTGCACTCATTCCAATGACCTCTTGATAATGCCCAAACAAAAGGATTTAGAGAGAAAGGAGTGGGGCAATGATCATTATTTGTTTATTTGTTATGCTTGTTGGGTATTCTTGTAATATAACCTTGGTCATGCATGCTTTGTTTGGGTGTAGGGGGGGGGGGTGTTTTAGGTGTCTTGTTGACCACATAGGAAGGCTTTCCTTCCTATGTTTTGGTCTGAGATGTTTGAAATATTTGAACAACATTCTGAATGAGGTTCCATGTGTCAGGTGTGAACAAGAGTACTCCTATCTGATTGTCAATTCAAATTCAATCACACTAGGTACAACGCCATCCTAGCTCTTTATACCTTGATGCATTGTGCCTATGTTTGTTATCAAACATAAGGTAAGTAGCCCTTTTAAAATCCCAATTCCTGATAAGCAATCTATCATCATCATCATCATCATCATTATCATCATCTCTAATAAAGTCTCGTAGATCATGGACTTGTTGGATCCTCTCTTCATCATCTTATTTCTTCTTTCTTCTCTTTGCGCTAACATGGTACGAAGATCAGTGAATCATCATCACCAATGCATCCATCCTGCATCCACAAATCATTAGCATACATACATCTCATAATCATAGCATATCACATCATCCATCTCACATGCATTACATTATCATTTAAGTTGTTTAAGATAATATAGATTGGTTATTCTAAGCATCTTAAAATCATCTCATTTGCATCATTGTCATAATCATCCATACACCCATCTTGAACCTCTTTGTCACGAGATCGACCCTCAAATCTACCTTTTCGCTCAATCTCTCAAGGGGGTAGTGTACCAGTATACTTCTTTCCATTGGGGCATCCGAAAAAATCATAATTATTTTTAAATTTGACCGCGGCAAGATTATTATTTGAATCAATGCAGTAAGTGCATTGCTTCAAAGATGGGCAAAATGTAGATATACCGATTAATCATATACACTTGATCCTAATTTACTAACACCAATTCATCCTAAAATATCTCCTTTGCTAACCATTTAATCGAATAATCTTTATTTGATTAAATTAATCATATTTCACCTCTTAATTAAATAAATCAATTTTATCTTATTAAGTCATCATCTCCTATTAATTAAATAAATCATTTTATTTAATTAATCTTATAGTCCCTCTTTTAATTAAATAATCCATTTTATTTAATTAATCTCTAAAGTCGTCTCATTTAAATTAAATAAATTTATCTTTATTTGATTTAAAACTTACACCATCCTCTTTAATTAAATAAATCAAACTTTATTTAATTAATTCTAAAATCATTATTCCTCCCACTTTGATTTATTTAAATCCTAAAATCTAAATAAAATTGTCAAATCACCTAATCTTCCTCTAAATTAATCAAATCATGATTAAATCTAATCCTAATCACTCCAATCCTCTAGATTTTGCAACTTGCACAATAAATCATTTCTTTTGATTTATTAAATCTTCTAATTTCCCTCAACATGCCATCAAAAGGGAATATTCTTCAAATTTGAAATATCCCCCTGTGGATGCTAAAATCTGCAAATGGTTAGTTTAAAATAAAACAACATTTTAACATCCCTATGAAATAATGAAACATGTCAATCATGCAATAAAATGGAACAATAGAAACTTAAAAAAAAGCATATAAAAGACATGATCCAACTCTATCTCATAGTGGATTGGTGTCACATGTGCTAGTGACCCTTTCCCAATCCTTGATAAAAAGCTCAAGATGATGAAATGCTATGAAGATGGTGGAGTGATGATGAACAAGATCAAATCTCAAATGAAGAGAGTAACCTTGCATAGGATTGTGGAGCGATTGTGGAGGATTTGCTCAAAGATGAAGCACCTATTTAAAGATTTTCAAAATGCCAAGTGTTGAAGAGGGACCAATGTGGGATCAAAAACAAGCCAATGAGATAAGGACACTTGTCATCATGTGATTAGTTGATGTATGTGCAAGATTTGGGAAGAGTGCCCAAGAGGAAATTTTGAATTCAAATTTGCAATAAATTTGAGAGGGGACAGAAAGAAGAGCAATTTGACTTGTCATGTTGAGAAAATGAGGTTTTAATAAATCAATAAAATTGATTTATTGTGCAAGTTAGATCTAGATAATGCAAGTGGGATGGGATTAGCATTAGATTAGGATTAGATGATGATTATGCTGATTTAATGCTGATTAGGTGAGTTGACATTTTGGACTTTGATAATTGATTTATTTAAATCAGAAAATGATGGAATATGAAAATGAAGTCCTGATTTATTTAATTAAATGGATGATGCAAGATGAAGGTTGAATGATAATGTTTATTTGATAACTGAGATTATTTAATGAATGGATTAAAGGTGATGAATGGATCTAATGCAACATCTAGTTTGACTGAATCCGATCGAATGCATAATGTTAGTTTTGCATGTCTACACCCCCCAAAAGGGATTTGTCCTTCCAACAAGGCATTAAAAGCCTCTTACATTTCATTTTCCTTGAGCCAAGTGGCATTTAACTCTTCTTACATCCCCCCTAAACATGTCACTTCTTCAAATTCAAAATTCAAATTTGCACACTGATCAAAATGTGCTCAACCTTCATCCACTCACATGTTGACAAGTGGCATTTTGTCATTGGTTGATCTTTTATCCCACATTCATCCATTTTTCCTATTATTCCATCTTGTTCTTCTATAAATAGAGGGCTCTTTCACTCATTTTGGATCCACAACTTCATTGTAAAATCACTATCTTCATATTTAGAGCTAATTTCATCCATTTCATCAAGTGTTCATAGTTTTCATGATTTCATAGCTAGGTTATGCCAAAATTTTGTCAAGGAGCTTCAATCATCAACAAATCTTCATCAAGCTTACAAGGGATTGGGAAAGGGTCATTTTCCACATCAAAATGGCACCAATTCCCCCATGGGATTGAGATTTTGCATGTTTTAATAAGATTCAATTGTTTGCTTTGTTGTGTTCTTCATTTATTTCCTATTTTGAGCATTGTGAATGAATTCCATGGGGAATCTTAGCTCTAACTTGCATATGTGATTGACATTATGTTTTTTCTTTGTGTTTGTGCGGGTCTAGGATTGGGGTTCACAATCCCTATCACAATCAACACTAGTTTCGAACAAAAAAATAGTGTGTTTTATTTCATAGGGACCATTAACTTCAATCATGTTTTCCAAAATACAAACATCATTAGTTAAATGATCGGCCTCCTCAACCTTTAAATCAATTTGCTCACCATTTTCCCTACCTAACTTGGCAATCTTTTCGGACAGCAAGAGATCAAAAAATCTTACCTTAGGATCTGAACCAAAAGGAAGAATCTCACATAGATCACCTAAAGTGAGATTTGTTTTGCAGCTGGGACATCCATTTACCAACATCTCTATATTCATCTCGGGCACAGAGTCAAAAAAAATTTGGATCTCCTCAGAAGAACTAAGCAAAAAATCACCCATGATGTCAACTTGCAAGGTTTACAAACCCTTTTCCTCTGGAAATGAAGCATTACTATCAACACTCTCTTCAAACATGTCACCCACAAAAAATTGAGAATCCACATTCAGCTAATCACCATTAATGTCAGAGATACCGATACATGGTGAACAAGGATTTTCTTGGAACAGCTCATTTGAATGCATGGAATCAAATTCAGGAAAACATTTCTTCAATTCATGTTTTTGTATATCATCAAATAGAGTGTGCAAGTCAGTTTCAAGCTCATCGTTGTTAAGATCAAATTCACTAGTGTATGCTAAGTAAGAACTTTCTTCAAACATCACATTTGAATAAATAGAATCAAAACTAAGAGGATACTCCCCATTTCGTTCTCTTCATCATGGTGAAGTGATTCAGTTTCTAAGGAAGCCCCTTGATAATTAATTTGACCTTCTTTTGTTTCATCAAGCTGAGTTTGATCATGCATTCCCTGTTACAATAAAATAGTAAACTCATCCATATCAATATTTTGATTAGCATTCAAGTCCAATCTATTTTCCTAACATGTGTAAATTTGGTCTAATCGATCATTGGGTAGTACTTGGTGAATATGCACATCTACTTGACTTTCTTCTTTTGCAGAGTCATTTTGGAATTCAAGTCCTTGTCCTTGATCACGAGATTCATTTGCAATTTTATCTAGAAGTATGTGGTTCTCTATTTCAATCTGTTCACTACTTAAATCAAAGTCTTTTTCTTGTGTTAACCCATCAAAGTGTGTTTCTCCCTTATTCACCATCATGAAAGAATCTATGAACGCGTTGATGAACTTGTTCTCCACATCTATCAAGTTTGCACTAGGTAAGGAAACTTTGTTAGCTATTGGATCCATCTTAATGCAAGGATCAAAGTCATCAGATGATGGGGGAGAGCTAAACATCCTCTCACCGCTACCCTCATCATTGTGGATGGATTGATTATCATTTTCATGTGTGCTACTTGTTTCATCTTCCTCATTGAGTGGACAAGTATTCCAGGGATCTTCCATAAGTATTCCTTCCACAGTGAACAATTGTATGAAATATAACTCCATCCTACCAAGGAAAACATGGCAATCCATCTGAGAATGTTGATTCGTTCGATGTATCCTATATCCATTTGGCCTAACAAGTTATGATAGTTTTAGATCTCCTATTTCTTCCATTTTCTCCCTTCAATTTTGATTATGTGGGATATCTAGCCAACATGAATCGTGCTCTTTTGTACATCCCTCATCACACTGATTCTCTTCATGATTAGAAGAGTTGTTCAAAGAGTTGGAAGGTAAAGCTGATTTCTCATGACAACAGTCTTGTGTTGATATTTCATCTCTTTCAATATCATCATTAGTATTAATGTTTCCAATGAAACTAGATTCTAACTTGATATTTTCATTATGATCTGACTTTATATCTGTTTCATGCTCTTTTTAAACAAAACATCAAAATGATATACTTTCTCATCAAATGTTTCATTTACAACTTCATCATGATCCAATGCATTATGTGTGGGAGTATGACCGAAAAGAGACGATATAGTTACAACTTCATTGACAAGTGGAATACTTACCTCTGTGGTTGGATTTTGCAGAGATAGGTTCTTACAGTGGTCTTGCATGGGATTAACTTGACATGAAGTGTTGGAAAACTTGGTGCTTGAAAAATTAGGAAGGTTGTAGCTACTTGGTGAGAATGATTGCATGTGGGTACGGATGGTAGGTAAACCTACATAAGGTTCCAAAGGATGGAAATTTGCAAGCACAAGAGGATTATAAACCTAATTTTGGCTACCTTAATTTCTCGTGTCATGTCCAAATTGTGCCAATAAGAGAGCTTTGTTCAATGCTCATGTAGGGATGTAGCCTCACCACAACATATATTTTTTGTTGTAAATGGAGGGTTCAAACCCCAATAATAATTTTCTATTAGGATATGATCATCAATAACCAAATTTAAAGCTTGAACCCTTTGATACATAAACAAGAACTTGTGATTGAATTGGTAAATGGGTTCTAGTGGTATCCTTTTCATAGTTTCAAATTCATGTGATGGGTGTGGTGCATGTGCATGAGGATCAAATTGATCTAGGAATAAGATTTCTAATTCTATCCATGAACAAATAGAATCTGGTGGCAGATTAACATACCATTGCCTCATTGTACCTTGAAGTGTTTTGACAAATAATTGGCAGACAATATCCTCATGTTGAATCTTGAGAAAAATGACTAAATCCCTATAAATATTGACATGTTTAGAAGCATTTTGTCCACCGTTAGGGAAAAATAAAGGAAGCCTATCATACATGTGATCAGGGATTTCATGAATAAATCCAAGTATACACAAATGACTACCCATTAGAGCTAGGTTTTCCAAGATCTAACCCACTCCCATACAAAAAAGAAAATTTGCTCAAGGCCCTCCTTCTAGTGCCAGTTCTATTGATGGTCAAAGTAGCACAACATTAAATAGAATATTTCTACTCTATTTCTCCTAAAAAAGATAATTGATCTAAAACCACCTATCTTCCAAGGTCTCTGTAGTTGGTTCTCAACTATGCTAGTGTAATTCAGTGGCCAATGCAACTGTAATATTCAAGGGGCCTATTGGTTATTGAGATTTTTGATTGTTGCAAGATCGAACTCCTATCTAAACATACTCTAACCAGGGGTATAAAAAAAAAAGAGCAAAAGATAGATCAGGGACAAAAAAGAAAAGAATGTTGATTCATCAATTAATCAAACATGTTACTCTCCAAGGAACACCTAAACCAAACTACAAAACAAATCAACCTGTAATCAATACAAAGTTGGACATCCATTCACAATGCAAAATTTAACAGCAGATCACTAATCACCATTTTCAAACAAAGGAAAAGATAAAACTTCATTCCTTCAAAGATTCCAAATCAAATGATTAACAAAACAAACATCATTCCAGAATACAACTTAAAGCAGGTTTAAATCTGGTTGCTTTTACTATTGCAAAACAAATAAACAACATTTACAAATCTAAAAAGATTCACAAGTGCACATAAACCAATGTCTTCAAATTGATTCAGCTAAACTAAGAATTACAGAAAACTGTATTATCTATCCTACTATTAACTCTAATCAACTAATCTATAAAAACCTCTAACCAATTTTCCTAAGAATCTAACCCTTTACAATGAGATCCATTTGACAATTAATAGCTCAACTATTTCCCTAATTCCCTCCAAAACTGAGACATCAAAAGATGTAGATTTTTTGTGTATACAATTAAATCAGAAAGATAACTTTCTATTTTAGCTCTTCGTTGACTTCAATTGACTTTAGTTCGAAAGTTGGGACTTCTAGTGTCCTCTTTGAGTTCACTTCAGCATTTGATTTGCACAATGTGCAACAGTTTCTTCCACAAATCGTTCCAGGTAGGGACCATGAAACACTCAATTCACTCCAACCTGATTATTTCTTCAAGAAATGCTCCTCTTTGTCAATTTTGCAAGATCAACATGTTGGAATCCATTATATTTTTCAATCCACAAAAGTACTTGAAAAATCAAAATGCACATTAATTAATTTATTGAAATTAATCAATTTAATAAAATTTAAAATTATTTCAATTTAACATGAATACGACAAACTCTTAATTTTCACAATTGAAATAATTATTAAATCTAGTTTTTTTTAAATTAATGTTATTTTAAAATAAAATAACATTAACAATAATGCTCTGACTAGATTTAAAATTTTGGCACCATTCACATTTCTAAAACTCATTACATGCATGTCTATCAATAATGCTTGATAACAGTTATACTTTCTACCCACATCTAATAACAAGAACATTCTGACACCTCGAGATCCTTATGTAATGATCCACCACCATAACCATGCTTGCACTATCATTCTGAACCTCCACTAATGATTTGGATACCAATCATGCCAAGAAATGTGAACTAAAAACTACATGTTTTTGAAGCTCTTCGTGAATTCCACTATAACCATTGGAATTGAACCAATTGCCTTTGGGAAACTCCTTTAGTCCCCTAATACTACGATAGTGCAAATAATCACCATGGAACTTCCCCTCACATTGATCACAACATCAGATGATCCAATTACCAAAACCATACTTCGCAAATTCTTTATTTAGAACATATCCACCATAATTTCTCTTTGTCAATTTGTTAACCATGTGTCACACTTTTGAGGAAGTCTCCCCTTAAACTGAGTGCATCCAACCACAGAGTAGACCATAATCCTTCTTGTATTCATTAAGACAATGTTGGAAAAGGAGGTTATTGGCAAAGGTCGCAGCCCCTGGCTTTACTCCAGCCAGTTACAATTTATTTTAACAGTTACTAAAGCCCCTTTTAACACATATTTGTGTGCATCTGCTACAATAATGGTATTTTATGCGTCCATTTCATTTTATGAAATAAAATCTTTCAAGGCAGCTCTGTGTCAAACATGCAACTTGCCCTTAGTATATGCTTCTTCATATTTTTCCTATATCCATTGCGAGCACACTGATAAAGGTCGTGAATCTAGTTTACAATTGTAAATCAAATTTATTCAATAGTATTTTTGAGTTGATTCAACAAATCCATTTGGTGAATTTTTGCATTCATGATTCCTTGATTTGGGGGCATTTAGTCAAAAAATTCACTTGTGCCGCCCCATGCTTCCTCATTTCGCATGCACTGCTTATCAGTTCATGCGCTATAAAGCCAGATTTTAATGAGGCGTCTTGTTTCCACCATCTGTGCAATCTTCCAAGAATTCACACCTATCACACTTTGCTTTAAAGTATTTACAGCATCAAACCAAATCCGCTTTGTTGTCTAACCTGCCAATAGTGATTGCTTGAAAGTATTTAAATTCTTTTAAACATAACTATTTTGTGCAAATGTTGTAATCAATGCATCTTATGAGACAACATTTCTTCAAAGTATTTGATTAAACAACTGACATTCCTTGTCTATGCTTGTACATTTAGCATGAATTTACTTGAGCTTCTAAAGTCATTCAACAATTTTGTTCACGCCTTGGTTGTGCTCGTCAATGTTTTTACACTTGGTGCGGTGATGTTTACTAGGGCAGTCATTTCACAAAGTTCTCATATCCTTTATGATTCGATGGACACCGATGGCCTGTCAACTTCTTCAATCAATTTGTTTCCTATGACCTTCCTGTCAACTGTATTTTCTTGAAATTTTGGAAACTTTTCCCAGCAAAACAATTTTGTGCAGTCTTGAAAGCAAAGGGGCACGGGATTTTTCTTTAAATCTGCTCATCAAAATTGCTTAAAAGTTCCTAAAGCCACTGAATAAATTTACTTTGTGCATCTCCTGCAATCGGCATCATGAAGACCACATTTCTTAGATGAATTTTGTGTAATAATTTGCATGCCTTTGTTTGGGCTTCCATACTTACATACATACCTCTTTCATGAATATTCAATGAGGTACAATATCCTTGAGGCCTCACATGGTTCACTGTCTTTCCCTCTTCCATGTATTAAACCCTTCTGTCCAACAGTTTGCAAGCCCATTTTAGTGCTTTGGCTATTTCACACATGCAAAGGATGCCCGCAATCACTACATCACATGGGGCGACATCCCTTTGGAGTTGCGCACAAAATAACATTTAAACAAGGGTTGCATAATTTGGCTTTGTAACTGCCAATAGCATGTGCTTCGAAAGTTTATAAAATATCTTCAACGAATCCATTTTATGTGCATTCTATTTGATAGTTCACATGCGTTGTGTATGTTTCCACATTTAATAGAGTGGATGCTGGCAAAGTTTGTGGAATTTTCCTTACATCAGTCGACTACACCAGCCTGGAAGTCTTTCCCCATTAAAATCTAATCAACTCTAATCCATTTTGCGCACTTCCTGCAATCATCATTATTTATGAAATGAAAATCCCTATTGAAGCATTCTGTCAAATCATTCACAAGTCATGGTGTGTGCTTCCATTCCTCTTCATTGTTGGGATCGGAGTTCTTCAGGGGCGGGAGCGGGATGAAAACATAACCAGGCATTTGACTTCATCCAGTACCAACACTCGCTCTGGTTCCGACCTTCTTTGCAATGTGCCAAAAGTGGGATGAAAACAGAACCAGGTGGAACGGGAACCATTGTTGGTTGGGGGCAGAACAAAGTAAATTGGCGGAAGTGGAACCAAATCAGGACGAGAAACTTTCTTTGTATCTTGTTCAGGTTCCCCTAGGTCCGGTTCCGATAAGGTTGCGGGGTAGGATTGTTTCGGAAACTTGAAACTTTATTGTTTTATTTCCGATATTTTCCTAATTCCTTGCACTTTTGCTTTTCTAATTTCTCAAATTTGTTTTTAGAGATTTCTTTTTGAATTTTTATGTATTTTTTATATTTTAAAATCTTTTAAACTTAAATTTAAGATATTTTTATTCTAAAATCCTTTTAAATGTTAAAAACATTAAAAAATTATTATTTATTTATTTTATTAAATCTTTTAAATATTAAAATATTTTTTATTGAATTTCTTTATTTTAAAAAATTTTAAATTTAAATCCTTTTAAGTTTAAACTAAAAATAATTTAAAAGTTTATTTATTTATTTTATTAAATCTTTTAAATTCTTAAAAGTTCTATTTATTTAATTTAATTTTGTATTTTCTAAGTTTTGATTTTTTGTATTTTTCAAGTTTTTTTTATTTTTTTGTATTTTTTGAAACCCTAAGGTGGAACAACACAATGAACAAAGACAACACCCAAACAAAAATAAATAAAAATGAAACCAAAAAAACAAATGACACAAGAACCGAGCACAACGAAAAGACGACAAAAGGTTGAGGACGAAGACAAATGAAAACAACGAGGTGAAAAAAAACGAGACGACAAGGTGAGAAGAAACAATGAAGAGATGGGGTGTCGGGATCGGGATTGGGATCGGGACCAGAAAAGGGACACAAAACTTGAACAACACCCAAAGTCAAAGCGGGGAATGGGGATTGGGACGAAACCAGGAATAGGAACCTTGGAAAGGTTTCTTGTTCTAGTTATGATCCAATACTCAAATCCGAAAAAGACAAAGAGAATGAACAAGGCACGAGAAAGGAAAAAAACAAGAACAAGAAAGGAGAACCATGACAAAACAAACCACAGAATAAAGAGAAACAAAAGGGGGGGTCCCCGACTTTTCCAAGCAAAAAATTGGGGCATGTATGCAAGGCATAACACACACCTTAAGGAATATAATACATGACACCACCACTAAGAGAGGATAAATCATGGGATGAAGGGCCACATCTAAGGGGGTATCAAGCATAATACCACCACTAAGGGAACATAACATGCATAAAAAATCACACTTTAGGGGGTATCACATCTAATACCACCACAAAGGTGGCACTAACATATATTGAGAAGGCCAAACCTTAGTGAACATCTATATGATTTACTACTAAAGAGGACATTATGTGAGAAATAAGATCACACCTTAGGGGATACCATGTGTAACATCACCACTAAAAGGGATCGTTCTTATTCAACAATTTTAATATGCAAGGTGATATGCTCCCCCTTAAAATGGTAGTGTACTTGCTACACTAATATTTTAAGGTGACTGATTATTGAAGAGGGGATCCTTTTCGAAAGGACACACACCACACAATATCTACTATCATTTCCCTCAAAGTGAGGAAAAAGATATCCACAATGGTGTAAGGAAACTAAGGTAGTGGAACAACTTCCTACACTAATCTTGAGAGGAGGATAATGCAAAACTTTGCAGATCTTTACAACAGTTACATAAACTTAAACAAAAATAAACATATATATCATGTATACCACAACACAATGATTTACGTGGGGAAAACCCTTTCAGGAGAAAAACCCCACACTCCAAAATTCATCCAATACATTATTACAAAATCATGAAGATTACAACATACTTGTAGAGCAAGCTTCTCACAAGCGTATCACCAACCAAAGATCCAAAGGCAACACGACTGCTATCAGACTCTCAAAATACATCACAATGCATAGTGGTAATACAATTCCCTCATAAATAGGGTTTTCTTGTAGGGTAAGACAAGCCATCAAAATATCCACTGTCGGATCTAAGACCTAATGATGAACAACCTATATTTTCAGTAATAAAGTATACATAAAATGTGGCTTTCGAGGGTGCTTCCCTCGAACCCCCATCGAGGCACGTAGCCTCCAAACCCCCACCAAGGGGATGATCCCCCTAGACCCTGCAAGGGGGTTACCCCCATGCTCACCTATAAACAGTAAACCTTTTGTAATTATGAGGTTGAGACACATTTTCCCAACAAATGGTGCTTTTATTGATGAAATATGGCTGCACAACAAATATTTTTTGTGCCCCCATGCATGGAAATGAGCATCTTATGATATTATAGATGCCACATAGCAAAGAGAGAAACTTTATTTTTTGTATGTTATATGGGTCTATACCAATGTCATATAATTGAATTAACACTTGCAATTTCTTCTAAAAGAGCAACATTCATCCATGATAGAATGATCGTGTTCTATGATATACACACAAGGATGAAATTTTGGTTTTTTTTAATCTTTTAGTGTATGCATAGGTGTTGGTGATTAATTCCAATTGTAAAATTATGCACAACCTGTATATTCTATCTTGGAAAAAGGGTGAGAAGTGGGAAGGAGTTCATTTCCAATTGGATTAGGAGGTGGTTGCGGAGTTGAGGCTTGAATAAATGTCTTATGTAGAGGTGGATGACCTTGATAACTGATTCCTTTTGTTTCCTTGGATGCTATTTGTTCCAAGAGATCATTATTTATGTTGCAACCTTGTTTAGCAAGAATTTTGAAGCCTTGGCCATAGCACTTTTCTAAACTAATGGGTGTATCAATCACTTTTTTTCGTATGATGGAGGATTGTTGTGGACATGGGTTTGTCTTGGTTGGAATTAGCAAGCGTTTTCATTCGTAATGGGTAGGGTATAAATTGTAAAGAATTCTCATTGTGGGAGGAGGAAAACACATCAAGTGATAGTATTGTGGTTCAAGCTAATTGTTGACAAGGGTGAGTAGGTAATACTAGTGGTGGATAAAGGACAATGTTGGTTCCAAGGTTGGGTAGTGTATTGTTTATGATTCTTCTATAATTGCTTCATCTTGCATCAAGATATCTTCATTGGGGAGATATTAATTGGAAGATGAAGGGAAGGTGGGTTCATTATTTGTAGGACAAGCATTACTAAAAAAACAACATGAAACATCAACCAAAGATCTCAGAGAAGATGTCACTTTCCTAAAGCACTCAAACATTATGAAAGTGTCTTATTAACAAATATATTCACTAATATAAAGATTGTTATAGCACAATGCACACAAAAACCAAAAGCAGATTTGGATAGAGGACCTTGAGAGGCTACTGTCATAAAGACCTGAGCAAAAATAGTCTGGTCAGGGGCGTGGTATGTCCTAGACCAGTGACTTAATTTTTTTAATTTCAAATGTTGGAGTTGTAGTGCAATGTATAAGTAGTCTATTATTTTGGCTTTTAGGTCTAAAAGCAACTAAATTTCTAGAAATGTACATTTTTTTTATTTTTCTATATGAAATACAACTATGCATGTGACTTTCAAAATTTTCAAGCAATAAAAGTGATGCAAAATGCAATTTTCAGATTGTGAAGTACATAAATTAACTAATCCTAACTTGACAAATCTGCAAATATAAAACTTTTCTATCTTATTATCACAATATAACTGATCCTAACTGATCCTAATTTTAAAAGTGATGTTTGTAGTTATATTGTAAATGTCTATATACTCTATATGATGTAAATAATGTAGTCACTATATTATAACTACATATATGTCATTTTAGTTATATCATTGTCATGTAAACATAAAATTGTCAAATTGTAAACATCAATTCAAAAACTAATTTTTTGTTCAACCATCACTACAAACTATCATATTCAACTTACAAACTCAAGTTACAAATTTTCAAAGATATTGAATTTTTTTATTTCTCATTGTATTAAAACCATTTGAACTTAATGTTACTATTTGTTATCAACTTGCATCAAAATTTGTACAGTATGATTATCTTGAAAGTCACAATAATGGTTTGTACAATGTCCAATTAAATATTGGGTTCTTTGTTCTGTTATTTTTTTACTAAAGAGATTCAAAAGTGGTGTTCAAAGGTGTTTGTTCCAACATGTTCAAGGGTGCTTTTTTCTGACAGTTAATGTACCTGTTTTATATCACTACATATGAATAACAAAGCTCAAATGAAAACCCAATATAGCACAAAGAGGCTAAGGGGGATCCTATCTTCAGATAAAAGAGTTAAATTCCCACTAAATAAAGAAATTCAAGTTGATAACAAGAGCACTCCACGACCATTTTAGGTAATTATTTAGGTGAATGTAGTTGTAGGAACCAAGAAAATTTTGGTAGAATGGGAGTGAACGAAAGAGGACCATGGATGCAACTATCAAAGATGTGAAGGCTAATGGGATGTCAACAAGGAGTGCAACGAAGGAATGGAGGATCCCTACCACCACACTCACCAATTGGTTAGGTGGGATAACATCAACTTCAAAGAAATTTCCTCCTACATTCTTGGAAATAGATGAAGAGGCTTTAATTGTCAAATGGTGTAAAGAGATGTTGTAGTGGGCCACAGGCTTGAGATTCTCAATCTCAAGAAAAAATTTTATCGAATATAAAAAAACATGATCCAACCCATTTAAGGACGAGTTTCCTTGTAAGTCATGGTGGACTAGGTTTAAAAAGCATCATCCTAAACACACTTTGAGGACAATGGAAATATTTGACAAAGACTGAACACTAAACCTTATGACTATAGTTATGTCCACATTCTACATGACATTGTCTAAAGCCTATGATGCCAATCCATATGGACCTCAAAGAATATGGAATTGTGATGAAATTGGCATTCAAAAATAGAGAAATGGTATCATATGGGTGTTGGAAAAAAGAGGTAGTAGAAGTGTATCTTACATCATACCAAAGAGTAGGGAATGGAAAACCATTCTGTGTTGTGTGAATGTTGTTGGATAGAGAATATTAGTAGGTTTTTATTTGATCAAGGGTAAAAAAGCTTAAAAATTACATTGGTGGTTGTGAACTAGGTGTTTGCATGGTTGCCCAACCCCATGCATGGATAACTAAAAAACTATTTATGAATTGGTTGCATCACTTTGCAAGGTCAGTTCCAGGTGGTGTCTCACCTTCAAATAGGCACTTGTTATTTTTTGATGGCCATGGAAGCCATGTTGTTGTTACAACTATCCAAGAGGCAAGGACATTGGGGATTGATTTGTTGACTATGTTAGCTCATACTTCACATAAACTACAACCACTGGATGTGAGTGTATATTTAGGAATTTAAATCATACTTAAAATTTGAACGAGAAACTTGTGGATAACAATCTTCCAAACATTAAAATAAAGAGGGAAATAATTAACAAAATTGGGTAGCAAGTCATAAAAAAACAATGATAATTGCAAACCTCATAACATGATTCAAGAGGACAAGTAAATGGCCCCTTAATCTAGAGGCACTTGTGGAGGACATGTATCCTAATGATACATTCTAGCTCAATGTACATGATGATGCTTCTATAGTGTAGAAGATTCTTAATCTTATCAAAGTTGATGTTACACAAATATAAGTGGAAAATAAATTACTATCAAGCTTTATAGATGTTGAATTGCATCCTACAATAGTATAATCAATGGTAAAGAAAACTATGCATGATTCACCTAAAATTACTTTTCATGATTCAACTGAACTAGTGGTAAGGGGTCAAGTGTGTGTTGACATGGAAAAAAATCAGCATGACCAAATGGAAGATAGATTTAGTCTTTCATCTCAACTAATCCAACCATCATGGTTATTGGAGGGAGCCATGAATTTGGGAATTATTTTACATTCCCAAGAAGAAGAGGGCACATTTTCCTTCCCATCTCCACCACCCACATTGAATGTACATGAAATGGTACATTACTATGCTTATTGTGGAGGTTGAAATGGTGGAGATAATGCATAATTGATCTAGGATAGTGAACCCATTTGCAATAGAAGAGAACATACCATTGATGTAGAATTCAATTATTCAATGGGTTCCCAATCTAATTCAAAAATCAATAAATTACTGAAGCTAAAGGAGCTCAATGGTCTCTGCAAGTTAAAAATACATGTTACAAGGAGAAGCAAAGAGAAGCAACACAGAAAAAATGCTCAAAGATGTGGAGCTCAATATTTCCAATGTGTAAAAGAAGTTAATTTACAAAAGAAAAGTTTACAACCTCATATAGGTCAAAAAAAACTAAAAAGGAAAACCCTAGGCATGCACATTAATAATTAATAAAATAATTAATTATTATGCACCTAAAGTTAGCTTAAGTGTAAAAAGGATAAAAGGGAACTTAATTAATTAAACAAATATTGTTTAATTAATCAAGTAAATAACCAATTACTCTAACACCCCCCTTTAAGCTAGACTTAGGGAGAAGCTAAAACCTAGAAGAAGCTATTGAAAGAAAAAAACAATGGGTCCCGGCAACAAGGCTGGATCAGGTACCCAAGTACAAGGAAATCTCTATGAAATGGAGAAAAAAGAGAAAACCCAGTGTGAAAAAACTCCTCTCCAAAAAGAGATAGAAGAACATGCAGAAAGAAACATGAAGGAAGGAAGGCCTCATAAAGACCCCCCAAGGACAACTTCCTTCACCCCAAGCATAGAGTGCAATTGAAGATAGCGCGGCAATGCAAAAGGCTTTGTGAAGATGTCTGCAACCTACTCGGCAATGGGAATATACTCTAAGATGAGAGAACCATCCTAAATCAACTGTCTAATGAAATGCATATGAAGCTCAATGTGCTTTGTCCACTGATGCTCCATCGGGTTGTGAGGAATGTGTATAGCACTCTAATTGTCACACCAAAGAATAGTGGGACTATCAGGAGAAAAACCAAACTCAGTCATCAATTGTCGAAGCCATAAGATCTCCTAACTAGCGAGTACAACAGCATGGTACTCAGCCTCTGTAGATGATAATGCATGAGCAGTCTGCTTCTTGCAATACCATGTGATAGGACCAGAGCTAAGACAAAAAACAAAGTCAGAAGTAAACTTCTGATCATTGACATTACTAGCCCAAATCTAAGTTAGTGTAACCAAGAATGTGAGGATCCCCCTATGTGTAGTGAATGTCATAAGAAATGATGCCCTGAATGTACCTCAAAATACGTTTGGCAGCTTGCCAGTGACTCTCACGAGGATCATGGGAGAATCGAGAGACAAGGCCAACCACAAAGGAAAGATCAGGACGAGTGTGAGTCAGGTACAACAAACTGCCAACCAACTACCTGTAAAGTGTAGAATCTACTGAAGGAGTGGGGAAAGTAGTAGTCAAAACAACCCCTAATTGAAAAGGTGTGGGGGCAGGCTTGCAATCAAGCATGCCAAAGCACTGAAGCATATCAAGAGTATACTTATGCTGGTAAATGGAGATCCCATCAGAAGACTGAATCACCTGAAGACCAAGAAAATAGTGCAGAAGACCGAGATCTGTCATCTCAAACTACTCCATCAAAGCTCGTTGAGTATGTTGAATCATAGAGGATGAGCTACCTGTGATGAGATCATCAACATATAGCACAAGAATTAGGATCTCACCCTCAAGATTCTGAATATAGATTGTGGGATCAGAATGATAGCGTGTGAAACCAGTGGAGAGCAAAAAAGAGTCCATCTTCTCATACCAAACCCGAGGGGCTTGTTTGAGACCATATAATGAACGTCGAAGTCTGCAAACCAAAGAAGCATCCTACACAAATCCCAGAGGCTGCTCCATATAGATCTCCTCTTGTAGGTCACCATGCAAGAACGCACTCTTCACATCCATCTAAAAAATGGGCCATCCCCTAGAAGCTACAAGTGATAGTACAAAGCGAATAGAATTCATCTTGGCGACTGGGGAAAATGTCTCAAAGTAATCAATACCCTCAACCTGTGAGAAACCATTCGCAACAAGACGTGCTTTGTACTTATCAATAGAACCATCAACAACATACTTGGTGTGATACAACCATCTGCACTAAACCATCTTTCTGCCCTTAGGAAGAGGACAAAGAGCCCAAGTACTATTCCTCATCAAACAAGAATATTCCTCCTCCATAGTACTATCCCACTCAGGGTGACTTGTCACCTCTGAAAACTTATGAGGATCCTCTAAAAGAGCATGACTCAAAAGACTAGAACCCACAGTATGAGAACAGGTGCGACGAGTGTCTGAAGGATCACCTGCCATAGATCTTGCTGCCTCAACTATAAAGCGAGCCCATTTGGGCATCTAAGGTGGAGCAAGTGGAGGTGGAGATGGGGGATCATCAGCATCCTCATCAGAATCATCCTCAACATAATCTGGAAGAGCTGCAGTGGGAGGAGTAGGTAGTGAAGTAGACATTGGAGATAGGGTATCTACTGTGGGAAGGCGCTCATCAAACTGGACATCCTGTCGAAACAGGACCTCTCTAGAATTAGGATCAAACAACCTGTATGCCTTAACATCCTCACAATAGCCGACAAAAATGAGGGGTCGACTCTTCCACTCCATGACTCTCCTCTAAGCATCAGGAATAAATGCCCATGCCTCACTACCAAATACTCGAAATGATGAAACATCAGGCTTGTCATGAGACCAAGCCTCCTCAAGAGTCATATGTCGAATTTCCTTGTGAGGCATCCGATTCTGAATATAATTGGCACAATTAACTGCCTCGGCCCAAAAGGATGGATCCATGGACCTAGATTGAATCATACAATTCGCCATCTCCCGTAAAGTCTTGTTCTTTCTCTCAGTGACACCATTCTGTTGAGGGGTGTAGGGAACAATAAACTGATGCTACAAACCATGCTTAGTGCAAAAATATTTGAAAGCCTAATTCACATACTCCCCCCCATTATCTGAACGTATCCGCCAAATCGAAAGACCAGACTACTTCTCTACAAATGTCTTGAAGATCCGAAAGGAATCAAAGACATCAAACTTGTACTTAAGAAAGTACACCCATGTGCATCTGGAGAAGTCATCAATGAATGTGAGTACATACTTGGCCCCATAAAAAGGAGTGGGAAATGACATGAGGTCACTATGAATCAACTCCAAGGGTGTCAAAGCACGAGTGGCACTTCCCTTCGGAAAGGGATCCATGTGATGCTTGCCAATCACACACCCATGACAAACACCATCTGTGTAGGAAATCTGTGGAAGACCAAGAACAAGTTCCTGTGTACTCATCTACTGAAGATATTTGTAATTGACATGGCCCAAACACTCATGCCAAAGCTTACTCACTGAATCTACATGTGCTATAAGAGATGAACCTGTACCCTCAAAAGGCTCAAATCCATCAAATCTGTAAAGAAAAGATGCAGTGTCAACATACCCAGTAGCCACAACCAAATCGGAGTCATGGAGGTCCCAAATAACCACATCATGTGGTGAGAACACAACTGTCTTACCAAAGCCAGAATGGAAAATCTGATAAATGGACAGGAGGTTTGTCGAGATGTCAGGAACAACCAGAACATCCTATAGAGTACCCCCATCCAAAGAGACAGAACCTGAACCCAAGACTGAAAGTTGTGTAGAGTCACCCACTGCAATCTGTGAAGTACCACAAGAGGCAAGAGAAGTGACCAACTGTTGAGTGTGAGTCATATGGTGAGAAGCACCAGAATCTAAAATCCAAGTGGACCCATAGGTCAATGCTCGAGCAGTGAGAGCATGGCCTTTCCCTATGGAAGGAGAAGACGACTAAGGTGAGGAGATATGATGTTGCCGCATGGCTTCCTCTAAAGCCTCTAATTGTTTCCAACACCTGGAAACTGGATGTCCTTCCTTGCCACATAAGTTGCAAGTGTCTCCTGATTTCTTCTTAGTCTTGGAGGAAGACTCACCAGACTTTGAAGATTTCCCCTATTTCGGATTAAGTGGTTTGGAATCAGACTTAGGAGGTGGTTTGGAGGAATGCTCACTGCCTGCAGAATCTTTCTTGGGCTTTGGTTTTTGCTTCTATTTCTCCTTAGATGACTGAGCAACCAAGGGCTTTGGTTTTTGCTTCTATTTCTCCTTAGATGACTGAGCAACCAATGCTTTGTTCTTTGATCCTGAGAGCATATCTATCTGAGAAAGGTGTGACTTCTCACGAGACAAATGCTCACAAAACACATCAAAGGTAGGCATGGTAAAATGAGCACCCAGGCCATCCATAGTGGAAAAGAATGAAGAAGCAAATATTTGAAATGGACCACGAAGCTTCAAAAGGATCAAGTAAATGCACTCTGTGTCTAACTTATTCTTGCCACAACCCTGTAAAATAGTGTGGATAGTTTTGAACTTGGTCAAAAAGTCCTCAATAGTGGGAAATGATTCAGGTAACGGTGAAGTTAGCTCTGCCTCAATCTGTAATGCTCGAAACTCATTAATGGTCCCAAAAAGTGTCTCAAACTTCAACCACATGGCTCGAGGAGTGAGCAAAGCATCAAGGTGAAATAGAAGACTGTCTGAAATGTGCAGGGATAGCAAACCCATAGCTTCATCCATCTTGTTCCTGTGCTAAAGAATCTTAAAAGGATGGTGCAACTAAGGCTAAACCTCATCTAGACAAGACCACAACCCTCATGACCTAAGAAGCCTCATCATGTGAGACTTCCAGGTGTGATAGTTGTGTGATGTGAGTAACTCAACTGAGGAGTCTGCCATGAAACCCTGCACCTATACCTGCTTGTGTTTTTTATTATTATGTGATCTTTTAGAATAGACAGAAGATGCAGAAGGGTTTGATTGTTTTGAGAGTTTTGGTGTTCTAGTTTTATGATATATATGACAGAAAGCAAGAAAAAAACCCCCCCACAAGAGATAAACCCAAACCCTAGTACAAACTGAGAAAGAGGAAGCAATGCATAAGCAAAAAGGCTTCAAAACAAAGTCTCGTGTACCTAAAGAAAATTATGAGAAAAAAGATCACATATCTGAATAGAGCATGTTGAGAGCTTTCCAATGCCTATTCATTTTTGAAAAACGAAGTTCGTTTGCACCTTCTATGGCCCCAGAAGTGCAGAAAAAAGACCCCACTTTGACTAGAAAAAAAATAGTCAAACAGAAAATATGGAAAAAATTACCAGTACCATGTCGTCTGCATGGAATTATCTTTCCAACGGTATCTCGTTTGAAAAAAAAGGAGATCGTATGCCCATTTTAGACCCGATTTCGTGAAGTCTCCTGATAAAGCACAATTTTGGCTCCTTTAAGCACTAGGGGCTAAAAAAAATAAGCCCTTGGTCTACTGAGCG
The DNA here is from genome assembly GCA_007258455.2 of Sequoia sempervirens. NCBI lineage: Eukaryota > Viridiplantae > Streptophyta > Pinopsida > Cupressales > Cupressaceae > Sequoia > Sequoia sempervirens. Next base: position 38,057,218 of record VDFB02086081.1, on the reverse strand, counting down.
ACCAGGGGGTTGGCGACAGGTGGAGGGCCAAAGCCCTTGGTCACGAATGTGATCGGTGTGTTGGGAGCGCGGGCTGGCTAGGAGCTGAGAGTGGTGGCGACGACAATGGTCGGGAAACCTAGCGGCGGGCAGTGAGTGGCCTCGACGATGGTGGCCGGGAAACCTAGCAGCGGGCGGTGAGCAGCCAGACCGGTGGCAGAGGGCGTCAGAGAAACACAGCGGCGAGCAATGGAAGGATCCCGGCGGGGGGCGTGGATGGCATCGGTGGTTGGCGGAGGCCGGCAGTTTCTGCAGGGCCCGTAGTACCCTGTGTACTATGGGCGCAACTCCACAAAAAATGCCTGCAGTACCTACAGGGCCGGCGGTACTTCGCGTATCGTGGGTGCAAACCCACAAAAAAAATTCCAAATTTTTTTTAAGAACCCTTTTAATTTTTCGCCTGGTTTTTTTTTAACCCCAGCTTCTAATGCAAAAATCTCAAAACAAGAACAGGGAGATGCAGACCTCTTGCTCTAATACCATGAAGGAGCTCAATGATCTTTGCAAGCTAAAAATACCTGTTACAGGGAGAAGCAAAGAGAAGCAACATAGAAAAAAATGCTCAAAGATGTGGAGCTCAATATTTCCAATGTGTAAAAGAAGTTAATTTACAAAAGAAAAGTTTACAACCTCATATAGGTCAAAAAAACCTAAAAAGGAAAACCCTAGGCATGCACATTAATAATTAATAAAATAATTAATTATTATGCACCTAAAGTTAGCTTAAGTGTAAAAAAGATAAAAGGGAACTTAATTAATTAAACAAATATTGTTTAATTAATCAAGTAAATAACCAATTAATCTAACAGAAGCTACCCATTCACATTGTCACAAAAGACCTAGGAATGTATAGGATAATGAAATTCAATTAAGTCATCAATCTTAGCTCTTAACAATTGATGATTATATGAATATTTAATGCAAAAAAAAAGGAAAGGAATAAAAAAATTAAGGAGTTGAAAGTCTAAAAGAGACAAAATTGAGGATAGAAAGGCAACACGAGTTGTAGCAAGAAAATTCAAGTAGCAAGCAAAATTAGATAAAGACCTTCAATGACAAGCAAGAGAACAATATGTATTACAAAGGCAAGAAAAGGAGAACAAAAAGGAGCAAGAGAGGATTAAGTGCGAGCTAGAAAGGAAAAATATCTTGAGGTGGCAAGGAGGAATTTATGGAGATAAAGGCATGTAAGCAATCTACTAAATCATTTACATGAAAATCATGCATTATTTAGGAATATGATAAACATTAATGTCCCTCAATATTCTAGTACAATAAATTCTATAGGTCTAACCCCATCCCATGTAAGCAACACTCTAATTTCAAGCCTAACCCATTCTCATGTAACTAGCACTCTAATTCCAACAATTAGGGACAAAAAAATGGTTAAAATAACAAAGTCAAGTTGCCAAGAAACAACAAGCTCCATCACATCAAGTTCACTTTCTTCTCCCTCCCTCATGGTTTTAGTGAGCTTGGGAGAAAGAAATCATTGTACATAAACATGTTTGAACTTGCAACCTAGAGAGGCATCCTTTTTATATTTTGCATGTCAATCCTAAGGTTATGTGTCATTATTTTTCTATTTTGGCTTATATTTATTGAAAGGGGATTTCAAATTTATGTTTGCCATTTTTTAATGACATGCATTTTTGTTAGGGGTGTCTCTCATATGTCACATGGAGGGCAAGGAGAGGTGGAGTGAGGTATTTTCCAAGTCATTTTGAAGGCTGGTGATAGTGGATCAAGAGGACCCTAGATCCTAGTCTAAGATCCCATAAGTAAGTGTTGACCATGTTGTGTGGCGAGTAGGCACAACACCACCCTTTTTTAAACATGCTAACATTACACGCTCCTTGCCTCCTCTTTCCTTCCTAACCTGTCACATTAACTCCATGTCCATCCACATTTACTTGTATGCAGTGGCACCAAATTTCCATGTCATGGATCCTTCAATGCTTTAATGCCTCGTATTTATTGCTCACTAACACCCCACTATTGAAACTCCTCTTCTCAAAAGTTGCTTGTATTTTGTACCTAAACTTGTTCACTTCAACTTGTATTGGCAATGACTTATGTGAAAGGAATGGTCACTAATGCTAGCTCATTGCTCGTTTCTCATCTTGCAAGTTGTCATCTATATTAGTTCAAACTAGTATGAAGTGTTCACATTATGGAGAATTAATTATGCTAAAGCATTTTGTGTTAAATTATGTTGTGCTTATCCACATATCAATTTGAAATGTAGAATACAATATAGCTTAACCCAAAATGTCTTTGGTAAACCCAAGTCACCCCAATACTACTGCCTTATACTAGCTTAGGTTTTTTCATGTTAAACTTTAAGTATTTGATAGGTTTCTTCATGTAATCATGTTTTGCAGTGTAATGTAGTCCTAGTTGATAAGTTTCTTCATGTTTTCTATTAAATTATGTGGGAAACAAGGGTCCCAACTCTATAATAATTTGTCATAAGGCAAGACACAATAGGCACAACCTAACCAAAAACAAAGCAACCAAAAGAGAGAAGAATAACTAAAACCAAGCTGCCATAAACAACAACAAATTAATGAAAAAGTTGGAACCCATGGGGTCCCACTTAGATAATACTAGGCCTAGAACAAATTGGCCTCTCACCCAACACTCAAACATGAGTTTGGGGAAGTGATATAGGAAGATCTTTCTTCTTCTTTCTTGCAATAATCTAGGAGACATTATCATCCAAATTCTCATAATAAGGGGAAGCAAAGAGGGATTCCCCCATGGAGAGTTCATTAGCAAGCGAGGAGAGAGCTATGGAAAAAGGTTTAAAAAGATATGCATGTTAATTTAAGAGGTTGATTGATTTGGTCAAATGCTTGCTTGGTTTGAAGTCTTAATTTTTGTCCTCTTATTTAGTCTAAAATTGAAATTGAATTGTGTGTATCGATTCATGTGAGCTGAAGGGATGGATTTGATGGATATTTTGACAATTAATTGATTTATCTACTTGTTTGATTTATTGATTCATGAGTCTTACATCTTTGAGTGTGTTGCTAGCAAGTATTAATGGAGGAATTGACCAGTAATAGTGAAAATATCACTTGAATAAACCAAGTTGATGATGAGATATGGGACATATCAATTTGTTTGATGGGACATTGGCCATGAATTTTTTTACAAAGCAGTTTATATTTGGAAAATAGTATGTTATTATGGGTGGTTGCTTCATATGTAGCTAGGACAATTATAGTTATCTTTTGAATATGTAGACTTGATAGTAGAAAATGGGTTTCATATCTTTTGAAGAGGGATTGTGTACAATTTATGTCAGTTTAAGCTTGGGGAATGATATTTCTCATGGACATAAAATTTGTTACAATCCAAAATGTTAATATTCCAAGCTTATATAAATTACAAAACTCCAATGGTAAAATTGTAAACTTTGGATGAATGGGAAGTCGAGTTCTTCTAGCATATGCACAATATAGTGGCTACAACATTTACGTCATATAGAACATGTAGGCATTTACATTAATGTGGTTATAATATAGTGCCTATAACATTTACATTATATAGAATAGATAGGCATTTATTGAACAGTGGCTACAATGTTTACATCATATAAAATAGATAGACATTAAAATATATGCACTTACAATAGAGTGGCTACAACATTTACATCATATAGAATAGAAAGACATTTACAAAACAGTGACTATAGTGTATTTACATTTATGCAGTTACAGTAGAGTGGCTACAACTTTTACATCATATAAAAAAAATAGACATCTACAAAATAGTGGCTACAACATTTACATCATATAGAATAGATAGGCATGTATTTACATATATGCAGTTATAGTGGAGTGGCTACAACATTTATATCATTTAAAATAGATAGACATTTACAGTATAACTAAAAACAACATATAAGTACTTAGTTTAAGACCTTGTTAGTTAGGCTACCATTGTGTTTAGGGTATCGTTAGTAGAGTGCAAGACTTCACCTTGTGGGAAGGATAGTATAGAGGCTGGGAGAGATGTAGCTAGACTAGATAGTGTAGGAACATAGATGACGATGATTAGGTCTAGGTGTAATATCTTTAGACAAGGATAAGCTCAATTGAGAGATTACATAGTTTGTTGCAAAGAGATCCATTATGCCACCACTAAAACATGCCTTTGTTACTTATTTGATGCATTGATATGATAGTCCATAATTGTCCCTCTACATTAATATGTTATGATGATACCATTATGCTTAATTCTAAAGAGCTTCCTAGTCCATCAATTATTGGAAAGCATCTAATATTTCATAATATGATTGAATATGGGAAAAACACTATTAAACAAGCTTTAATAGATGTTAATTTAGGTTTGAACATAGATAGTAAGGAATTTTTGGATAAAATTAAGATTGATCCAACAAAGTTATAAAAAAATGAACTATCAACGAAATTCATAATGTGGGGCAAGGAGATTTAGGTACAATTATTTTTCCCCCTATACTAGGTGTCACAACATGAAGTTGTGACAAAATAGAATTTAACTAAAATTCACATACTTTTATTAGAAGATGTCAATACTTTATAAAAGATGTGCACCATAAGAAGTATAATCCTAAAACATGAGAGGAAAGGGAAATGAAGGAAGATGGCATCATATAAATTTAATCATTTCCAAACACATCATTATATGTATCATCATAAGTTATGATGTAAGTTGGGAATTAAGTAATAACCGCAGACTACGCATAAGGAAAATTATTATCATCATTAAATCATCTAAGGTACATCCATCATAGAGCAGGGTTTGGAGACGTCATATTATGGTGTACTCTAAGTAAGATATTAACTCATGCTTTTGGTTACCTACTATTATTATAGAAAATGGTGCATCCATTAAAAACTAAGAAGTTAAGAAGGTTTGTAATGCATATCAATTATAAAATGCTTTTCTTTTCCATCTTATATACAAAGTAATGAACAAGTGAAAGCCACTAATAAACAATTCATAAAATGGTGGATGAACACAACACTAGTTGACATGTGCAATTACAATTCCTTAATAAATACCACACAAGCATTCAAAACCAATTGGAAACACTCCCTATTCACTCTTATATGTTCCCAATATGAACATGCATCTTAAAACTCAATATTTCATCGCTATGAGTCTCCATTCATAGAATTATAGAGGATAATAGTTACTATAAACAACATTTATAAAATTTAGATGAGCAACATGTTAATTCCTTAGAACGCCTTCAATTATACGAACACTAACACATACATACTTTAAAAAAGACTAATTTCACAAACATGCATTACAATAAGCACATACTGCCCCTTTCATAAAAGGAATACATTCAACTTCACAATTGTGCACGTTATATTTCAACAAATTATATAAAGTGGTTTATTTTCAAACATAGATTACAACAAACAGTGATTGTCCCTTTAATAAAATGAATGCATTCAACTTCACGGTTGTCTAACTTATATTTCCACATATTATACAAAGTAAATTGTTTTCAAACATAGATTACAAGAAGGCATAGATTACCCCTTTCGTAAAACCATAAATAAATGCAACCAAACCCTAAACTTAATTAGGGTTTAAGTAATATATTTAAACATTATTAGGCACAAGGTATCTAAAGTATGTAATGAATATTGAATGCCAACTTTACAATATTTTTGGCAACCAATATAACTTTTGATAAACCATTTCCACAAATTTTGTTAGTCTAAAATTGTAGATTGAAAGAATTGTAAACTTAAAATTATAACTTAAATTGGAGAGGTCATAATGATGCTTGAATAGCCATATTGAATAAATGTGCTTCAGAACATAGAAGATACCTATGTTGATAAACACCCTCAAGCACCAATTTCGAAATTTGGAATCTTTTGAATATTTTCAATACAAAGTTAAAGAAGCAAAAATCCTTAAGCATTCAACTAGAAATTCCACCAACCATTAATGTGCCTTTGTTGATTTTCAGAATCACAAAGAAAACCAAAAAAACCAATTAGGTGCCTTGTTAGTGATACAAGCATCAAAAAACCCCAGAAAACCTTCCATTTACAGCCATAGAGAGTGAAACAAAGAAATCCTATTTGAAACAATAAATATTAAAAAACATATGGAAAATAATAATATGTGAACACTTAAACCCCATTTAAAACTACGTTTCAATTTAAAACCATTTAAACATATGTTTCAATTTAAAACCATGCTTCCATTTAAAACAAAATGGAGTAAGAAGATTGATAACCCTCATGAATACACGAGAACGAAAAAACAAATAAAACACAAGAAACACCTCACAACACAAAGAAGTGAAGCGGAAAAATACAAAAAGAGAATAAATGAAAAACAACAAACTCCTCAAAACACATGCCTTACTCGTTCATTGCCCTGTGAGGTGTAGAATCCTCACCTTGGCCAAAGACATGCAAACGATGCCCTATAAGACAAGCAAAGAGACAACATTGGTGACCATTCTTTCCACAAAAGCCATCGCCAATATAGATATGAAGTGAACATATTTAGGTGCAAGATGTAATGAACTTTCGAGAAGAGGAGTCTTGATAATGGGGTGCCGAAGAGTGATAAATGTGAGATACTAGCACCATCCCATATAAGTATATGTGAATGGATGCAAAGTTAATGTAGCGGGGCAAGAAGGAAAGAGGAGGCAAGAATCGTTTAATGCTATCACGTTTAAAAAAATATGGTGTAGTGTGTGCTCACCACACAACATGGTCAACTCATACTCGTGGGATTTTAGACTAGGACTACGGTCCTCCTGATCCATTGTTAGTTAGCTTTCAAAACAACTTGAAATATACTCTGCTTCACCTCTCCTCATCCTCCACATGGCAAATAAGTTGGACACCCCTCAAAACAAAATATTCATGTCCAAGCTTGCCTTGCACAATTGATGAAAGACTTGTTTTAATCTTTAGTCCACATGGCACTCCAAGTGGACCCTAAAAGTTAGGGTGCTCCACTATTAGGCTCTCTCCCCTATGTAGAGTTTAACAATTGACAAATACTTCTCTCATGCTAGCTAATTTATAAATCATATGTCCATAAAATGGGCTTTAATGTGAGAACAAAGCCTAACAATTAATTTCTCTTGGGTGAAATTCCCTGATAGCTTGATCTCATTTGGGAACACAAACACAAATCTCCATTAGATTAGTATCTACGATTGTAAAAGTAAGTTGCACGATTGCACCTAGCGTGTTTAAAACCTCTTAACATTCTCTTGAATCCTAAAACATGCATAACAAGTGTTAGAAGAGTTATTAATTTGTACTTTCCCTTAGAAATGTGGCCAAACGATCATTAAGTGTACAATCAAATAGCTATCAGCAATAGTACTCATTGAAGCCACCTCCATGATTGTATATTAACATGAAGGGTAGTCATTAATAAGACTATATGGAGTTGGCAACATTAGATTGTGACTATACTGCATACTATACTTCAAGACTACAATGCAAGATATAGCAAATATACTACATGTAATTGGCAAGTCCTCATTGATGATGTCCTTGATGAAGGCAGAGAGAAGATGGGCAAGAAATCATGTGCAAATTCATGGAATGGTGGCAATAGGGAGGAATACGGATCACAAAGCGAAGGGAATCAAGACAATGATGAAGAAAATGGATAGCAGAGTTAAGGGATGTCTACTGTTGAATGTATCGAGCGAATTGAAATATGCCCAAGGCTACACGAAGTTGTCAACAGGGGATTGAGGATATGTAGAATAGAATTAGCAATATGATGTTGTCAATGTCCTTAATGAGAATGAAGAGAGGAGGCAAGGGATCATGTGCAAATACATGGCATGGGGTCAACGAGGAAGACAAAGGATCACAAAAGTTAAAAGAGAATTAAGAACAAGGAAGAATGGGATTAACAGAGGAAAGAGATGCACACAAGCGCAAATAAAGTAGTCTAATGTCAAATATATTGAAAGAACTGAAAAATATCCAAGGCTACATTGAATTGGCAATGCAAGATTGACAATATACTGCATAAATTTGCTAGTGTGAGATCCCAAATGTCCTCAATGAGAGTGGAGAGAGGAAAAACAAAAGCTCACTTGCAAACTCATGGAATGGGGTCAATGAGGAAGAAAGAGTATCAAGAAGTTGGGGCAATTGGGACAAGAGGTTAGTGGTTGGCAAAGTGAAGGGATATACACAAACAAGAATGGATTCTTGTTAACATTATCCCAAGGCAATCTGATGTCAAATTCATTTTAAGGTTTGAAATAGATCAAGTCTTTCTGATCGAAGTTCATTTCACCCAAATAATAAAACCACACGAACTCGGTGAGGCAAGAATCTTCTCAATGGGAATGGAGAAAAAGTGCAAGATGGGGAGCAGTCATTGAATTAAGGCAATGAGAGGAAGAATAGGGATTTCCAAGAGAAGGAATTAAAACAATGGAGAAGAAAACTATAGCTGAGTGAAAGGCATGAACAAACATAAATTGATTATCAATAAAGTAAGCCCTAAAGTAGTCATGTCAAAAGCATCATGGATATTGAAATATGTCCAAAGCTAAGAGAATTCGATTTACTCTTAAAAGCATACGTGGTTACTGTGAATGGATGGAAATTGGGAGTGCAAATTCCGACACCATCTCCAAACTGAGACAAGGTGATGTCTCTTTTTAATTAATTACCTTATATGGGTCCTATCTTCATTTTCTCGGTATTCTAAAACAGTCTAATAGCAATAAATGGGCTATGGTTTAAAAACAGCAAATAAAATAATATATATTATAGGGGTGTGACATTAATTCATAAGGAAAAAGTCTCATTAATATTTTAATTGTCATCTTTGAGCGGAAAAGTGAGGTGTTCGAAATAGAGG
>VDFB02086081.1:37821588-38041713 GCA_007258455.2 Sequoia sempervirens | reverse complement strand
CCACTTTTTGGCCAAAAGGTGGACTCAACTTCTTGCACACACCCCACCACCGACTTCAACTAGTCACAAAACTCACATTTCCATCATTAGATTCTTCAAGACACCTCAATTTTCCACTATCCCAAGCAAAAACTAGTATTTTCAAGCCTAGCAATCAAACTTGCTAGACTAGGGCACGTGCTAAAAACCACCAAATGCTATCACCCTTCCCTACAATCCTAAAAATATTAATACACACATCTAAAAGGCCCATTCCACCAATTTACAAAATTTTCCTACATTGGAATGGCCTAATTTTCCATGATCTTCAACAAAACCCTAGAAACCCTAACAAATGGTGCAATCTCAAAAAAATTGGCTCTAACTCCTACAAATCTGAATAAAAATCACTCCAAGTGGATTGAAAAGAAAGCTAAAACAATTCTCCAACTATTCACACAAGTTTCACATTGATAGCTGACTATACAGAGCCATACAAGTTCGATGATGTTGGAGGCTATTTAAACTTGATTACATATCATAACAACGGTCTTTAACCACCATTTGAAAAGATGACCATTCATCTTCAACTAACACCCAAAAATGACAAAAATGTAAAATGCAACATTTGCAAAATTGCAACATTATTGACAACAATTTGACACCACCCCTCTAGGACCCTAAACAACTTGAATTACATCACATATTGGTCAAATTGACCTTCTTACATTATAGAATGACTCAACTCTAACCTAGTCTCTGAAAAATCCAAAAAACAAACCAAAATGTGCAAGGATGCTCCTGCACCACTAGCCTGCGGTTGTGAGGGGCCTATTGGACCTCATTTGGTTGGGAAACCCTAAGGGTAGCAAGGATGCTCTAAAATCCCTCTTTCATTTGGCACTCCACCCCTTAAATAGGCCCAAAATGGTGTTCACTGGTGTGGTGGATGTGCTCTTTTCTCTGGTGATGAATTCCTTCATGGGCCTCATTGAGGACACCACCAACATTCTTCCACATGTTGCTTCCTACAGTGAGAGCACACAAGGGTTCCAAAACGTTTTTGGGATTTAGGTTTTATTGGATTTGCTTTTATCAATTCTAAATCTCACATTTAATCCACGATGTCCTGACATGATACTGACCATTCCCATGAGCTGCCTTATGAAACTTTTGGGTACTCGTGAAATCTGTCCCATGAGTGTAGCATTTTGAACACAATGGAAGGGTTTCATCTTTGATTTATCATTTGTCTTTAAATTGTTTATTTTGTATTTCTAGTGAAACCTGGATTCAAGATTTCTTTAGCTTCTTTGATAGCAATTAAATTGTTGAAGATGTTTTTCTTCACTTGTACTTTGTATAGACTAATGTGGTGTGTTTTCTAAGTACTTTCATGAAGAAAAATATCATAGTGTGTGGACCACAAAGGCCTCTACCACAAACTCTTGATTGATTGTGCACTGATGATGTAATTGTAATTGTGCAAGTCAACTATCAACCTGGTGCCTTTCTTGAGTAAGCACCTTGCAAGAAATCCTTATTTTGATTACACTTACCTTTCGTAGGTTTCAAATCAATGTCAAGATGACCACAATTGTAACATTCTAGTTGTTAACTATATTGTCATATTTTGATATGCCACTAAATTATTTCAATACAATGCTAGGTCCATGAAAAAGCTTCAAAAGGCCAATGGTGATGTAGATTTGCTTGAACATCATATTCTTGGCTTACATTTTCTCCATATTTATAGATATTTTTTATCAGCCAAGACCTTACTAGAACATTATATTATTGGCTTCACTTTTCTCCATATTCATCGACTGCTTATGCTAATTAGAACTGGGCATCAAAAATATAAGGTATAATTGTTGTGTTTTTTTGCCCTTCATATATTGGATCTTATGTACAAAACATTGATGGATAAATAATACATTGGTAGAGTGTTTAAATGTTTGCAATGGCTCGAATGAAGCAAACAACACTTAAGACCATTGGTGGAAAGGCTCTTTGGAAGTAGCTTAATACTAAGGTGACTCTTTTTTCCTGTCATGCCTAATTGGCTATTTGTTGATGTTTTGTATTGTTATTAGGGTTTTTAGTTTAGGGTTTTTCTTTTCCTTTTAATTTTTTTTATTCGATTTGTAGGCTACTCACAAGTCTTCCCCAACAATAGGGGGATTGAAAATGCCACATAGATACCGTCCCAGAACTGTGGCCTGTAGTGTGTATTTTTCACTTTTTCTTTATAAATATTTTTTATGGAGGGTTTTACTAGGCTAGGGTTTTCCTCCATGGGGATTCCCTTTTTATTTTTTATTGGTTTGGGGTGTGGGCTCTAAGGGACTCATTGCTAATTCATCTTTGGTATTTTTTGTTCAATTTTAGTGACACTCAGAAGTATCAGAAGAGCACTGAGTTGCTCATCTAGAAGTTGTCATTCCAAAGATTGGTTAGAGAAATTTTTAAGGACTTTAAGGTATGTATATTTGGTGTGACTATTATTTTTTTGTTTTCTTGAGGTTTTAATCATAATTTTTTAATGTGGCTGTAAATTATGGGTATTAGTGAGCTCTAAAAATACAAGGGTTCTTAGTCTAATTAATTTATTGTTAAACTTTCTTGATATACTAAAATTGGTAATTGGTTAATGTTGTAGACTGATTCAGATTCTAGATTCACACTATACTGGCATTACAAGAGGCATCAAAGGCATATCTGGTGGGGTATTTGGGGATACTAACTTGTGTTCCATCCATACCAAGAGGGTTACCATCATGACCAAGATATTTAGCTTGCAAGGAGAATTCACGATGGAAGAGCATAGAGCTTGTAAACACACTACTCTCACTATGGATTTGGAAATTAACCTTTTTCTAATTCAATGCATTGAATTTTTTTATGAAGGTATTAGTTTGTAACATCCATGACTATGTATCTCATCACTACTAATCACACTTGCAATTGTCAAATAATGTATTTTGGGATTCAATAAAAGTAATCTATTCTTGTTGTTATCACTGTATAGGAGATTATTCTTTTTGTATTAGATAATTTTGAGACAAGAACCTTCTATACATGCCATTGTAAATTTGAACATTGCCAGGTTTGGGGAAGAACTTAGGTTTAGGGAAGAAATAACTTAGAAAACTAATCAAGATTTATTCTGCATCAAATAATCTCAAATTAAGCTTGGGAAAGAAAGAATCCTAGATAGAAAAAGGCTTGGGGAAGAAAGAATCTAAGATTTAAATATTGGCAAGTGATAGAAAATGAAAATGTTGTGAATGTAATTTTTGCCACTTATGACCAATACTCAAATCTAAGATTGTTTCCTCCCCCAAAAATCACCCCTAGATGTCCCATATGTAAATGCCCAAAACTGTATGATTCCATTAAAAAGTGTACAAAGGTTTTCCAAATTAATTACCAAAATTAAGATAAAAGAAAATAAAATCAAGATTACATTAAAAATGTACAAATATTTTGCAAATTAATTACCAAAACATTATAGTCATTAATAAATATGGTTTTGAAGAATCTTATTGTTGTAGTTGCAGTTGAAAAAATAAGGAATTCATTTTTATTTTTATTGAAAAATAAAGAGTAAAATAATTTTGTTTACATAGGTGTAAGATTATGGTATGTGATGATTTGGTATTGCAATAAAAGTGTGATTTTGAAATTTAGATTAAAAGAGAGAAAAAGTGTGTAGATAGTCATTTAGTCTAAATAACATCATACACTTTTGATAATGGCATGAATAGAAGCACAAGCACAAAACATGAATTATACCTTCTAGATTGTTGAAACATGAATTGATCAAACCTTCCATTGTTGTGTTGGAGATGTGATGATTGATTGATCTGTTGATTGCTCTTTGTTTGGAAGTTAGGAAGTTGTACAAATGGATGTAATTTACCTAGGTTGAATGATTGAATGATTTGTTTATAATTGTTCTCTACATGAGGCTTATTAAATAGACCTTCATCTAGGATGAAGAGTGTGTGTTTGCTTTGGGAGATCAAGGGTGGAATTATCATGGCAATTTTGAAAGCTTCCAAATTTCATTTCTATCTTTAAAAAAATATTAGATTGAAGTTTCCTCAATATAATAGATTTATTTTTCATATATTATGCATTTATAATTTCTAAAATTTCTAAGCTTAATACTTTAAAATTCTCCAATTTCTATAAAAATTATGCAACACTATAATTGTAAAATACTCTAGAAATCAATACTTGCTAAAATATAAAACATTATGGAATATTTCTATATAAAATACAATCGATGTAACTATTGCACCTTCTTTTGGTCCAAGTGCTAGTTGGAACCTTGTTGCATTAGTTCGTACTTGCACAAACTATGCATTCATGTCTATCTTTAGTGTATAATATTATGTTAATTCATTTGTTTCATTAACAATTCATTAACATGTTTATCAGTTTGCATAAAAAATATGTGCAATGGTTACGTCGATTGTATTTTATATAAAACGTGTGAGATGAATGATATTATTGTAACAATATTTTATGTTATGTCCATTGACATTTTCAATTTTTTTTTTTGTTGAGAATAGAATTGATTCCACAATAAAAAATAATATCAAGTTCTATAAAAAATATAAGTGTGTATTATTGTACTAACAAGTAACTAGTATTACATTATAAGAGTGTACTAATTATTTATTCATTATTTTATATAAAATATGTTTGATGTTATGCCTACTAAAATTTGGGTCCTACTATGTAATCATGTCTTCTTATCAAGAACCTGTCTATCTACAATCTCCTCATCTATCGAGTCTCATTTGGCCACTATAACACAAGCTTGTAAGGTCTCCATAGGATCTCATTCTCGTCAAGTTGACCAAATCAGACTCTCCAAAAATGAAAGTCACCATAATGCCATAGCCACTAAAAATGGTAGTTGAAGGCTTGAGGATACCCTAGGGCTATTGCGCATGGAAACCCTATCAGTCTAGTACATGTGATATGCTCTAGGCACCACACCTACAACAGTGTACAGTATACCATGCTATCGACCTCTCCAAATGAAAACTATCCAAGATCATAATATAGATGCACTAGGATGTTGCACCCCTACAAATACATGGTCTTGCGCTCTTCCATCCCTCGAATCAGGTGTACTAGTCCTCCCTCTAAGTGTACTCCCCAGTCATCAGGGTTGAGTACTAGTGCAACTGTGAACATCATAATCCATGCAACCAGTGGGGCTCATGAGTATAGTAGCATCGCTAGATCAACCTGTGGCCTCACCATCCCATCATGTATTGAACCTCCAAGGAAGTGCTACATGTCGTATTTCATCTCCTGGAATGACCGCTCTGCTAGGAAACATACTCTCACCCTAAATTGAAACTTGGAGTATGTGATGTATGTCCTCTATCATAATGGTCATCTCACTAGTAGGAAGATGAAACGTGCATGTATTGGTGTTCCATCACTCTACTAATTCCATTAACATAGGATTGTGATACCTCATGGGGGGCATGAGGTACGCCCAATATACCCTATTATTCTACAAGCTCTTTGTCTCCTCTATTGAAAGAGTAGGGGCTAGGTCTCAGAGGTGGTTGATCTGTCTACCACCCATACACTACCACGAATGGGTAAGAATATAATAAAAGAGAAAAAAATTGTGCTATAAGCATTCTAAAATCTTCAATCTCTAATCAACAATCAAAAAAGTGTACTAAAGTTGTTCTAGTGTACTCTCTGAAATGTCCTAGACAATTTAGACCTCTTTTGGGACACTTCGCGAAGAAATGGGACACTTTGCAAAAAAGTGGGAAACTTAAAGAAAAAAAGGGACACTTTACGAAAAAAGGGATGCTTTGCAAACTTTTCTTCCAATGCCCTAAATTAACCTAGAAATGCATATAAATCATAAATAAATGTGTAAGGACAAAACTAAGGAAAAAAATTCAACTCACCTGATGATAATGCTCACCGTGGGCCACCTGATCTTCTAGGATGTCTAGTCTCACAGACTCGTAGTCTTGTTAGCTTAAAATATCACTCACTCTTCAATCACTCTCAAGCTACAAAAAACTAAATGATAAAATAGTTAGAATTTACCGCACCTTTTACTCTTATATAAGTTAAAATTATGTTTTTTACTATATTAGGGTTAAAAGTGCCTTTCATTCAAATTAATATAACATGTTCTAGAAAACTCCATTTTCAATGTCATTTCATGTGTTGGAATCATGATTCCTCCCCCGTTCTCATCCAATGTCTATCATCATGTGGTAAGGTACTTGGAAATACCCTATGACACAACTTACCTTATTCAATGTGGCTAGAATGCTACCTTGATTGCACCTCCATAAAGTAAGCATAATCAATGGGGGCCATACATCTACCCTCAAATTTGATTTCTAGAAGAAGTTAGATAAGAGGATTTTTATTTAGACAACTAAAAAATTCATGTTGCAAGATGTCGTTCCTAACATTGTGGTTTTGCAAATAGCTATAGTCAGAGCTTCATTCTCCTGTATTATGATTGAACTTATATGTGTATCCTTTTATGAAATAGAGGTTATTATTAGAGTCCTTTAGCTTACATATGCATGCAGAGTCATATGGGCAAAGTGGGGGCTAAATGTATTGTATAAAATTATATGCTCTTGAAAGCGAGGCAATTTCACACTTAATTTGGACCTATTTTGATACCCTTGCATTAATTACCCTTTAAAATAATCATTAATAGTCCCCAAAGACCCATTATTTCAGATCTCGAGGCTTATTTCAACTAAAAACTCAACAAAATCATGTAAAACATAAAAAATCCCAAAAACCCACCTCAAAAATCTAAGGTGGGACTCATTGGCCACCTTAGATGAATGAGTCCCCCTAGGTGGGACCCATTCACAAGCTTGGGTGAATGAGTCCCATTTGGGGCTTTTTTCAAATCTGAGTGGGAAAATCACATTTTTTATTCAAATTTTTGTTTGTTGTTAGCATTTCAAATTTAAATAATGGTAAAGTAGGTGTTAATTCTTATATAAGCAAGTTTTTAAGTCATTATTTCATAACTAGGCAAGATAAACAAAAAATTTCAAGAGAAAACTATCAAGAGTCTTCAAGTAATCTTTCACAAGAGCATTCAAGTTTCAAAAGCAAGCAAAGTTGAAGTCTTGGAGCAACATTAAAGTATTTTTGCAGATCTTCGAGGTCACTTTCATTCAAGATCTAGCATTGTCGAGGGTTGATCATGGTTGTATATGGTGAATCATGATGGATTCTAGGTTGGGGAGATGCAACTAGCCATCAAGTCAAACCTAAAGACTTGTTTCCTAAGTGATTCCATCCTCCATTATCACTCTACATCCAGCCTAAGGAAGGTACATACATCATTAGGGCTCATTTGGGCGATTAGAGATCTCTTAAAGTGAGTAATCCATATTCATGTTTCCATTCATGCATCATATTCTTACACACATAGAATAGGATTGCGTTATGTTTCAGATTTCTTATTCTTAAACTCACTTAAGGATAGGGTTTGCATTCCTTTTTACATGCATGCTTCATTATTTCTATCAAGGTTTAATTACCAAACTAGGGGTTTGACCGAGGCTAACCCCCCATAAGCAAATTAAGTTTATATTCTATTTTGTAGGTATTTTCACATATTCAAATATGGAATTCAATTTGGAAGGAAAGAGTAGGTGTTGAAGTGCATATCAAAACTTTAAATTCCCAAAATGGTAGAACGAGACTGATTCACCCAAGATGCCAAATGAGTCCCATTATAGGTGTTTTACAAAACTGTTTGCATATTTAGATACCCTTTTTCCTTAAACAAGTTCCTATACGAAAATCTAGATATGGGATTGATTCGCTTAGATTGGCGAATGAGTCCCAGTTGGTTAAAAAGTTATATTTTCCAATAGTTTAGAGCTTCAATTAGTCATTCGGAGATCTCTAGGTGCACACCATTTATTTTGCTACTTTACGTATTATTTTATTACATTTCTAGGTCATTTTGTAGGTCATTGCATTGAATTAGGGTTTAGTGTTACATCTTGCATTTCATTTATCTTTCCAATTTCTTACTTGGTGGTGAACCCCTTAATAGTTTCTATTCAGCCCCTAGAACAACCTTCTTGCAAGATCTCTTTCTCCCTTGCATTGAGATCTCAAGGGTTTTTTCTTGAGTGAAAGTTAGTGAAGATTGTCTTTCTAGGTCCAAAACGCTAGAAGAAGCAAACAAGTTTCCACCTTTCAGTAGATTATAGACCAAAAGAGGATTAGAGGAATGTTGAAGACAATTTTCTCATTCATGCATCATTAGCCCTACAAGTTGACAAGATATGTAAACTGCATAATCTCAGTAACAAATGAAGATACGACAATGAAACCTGGAAGGAAGAAGCCATAGACCAAGGACCTTAGGCATGTGAAAGAAAATTTAGGCTTTAAGTCCCTAGTCTAGGGTGTCTTGGCACCCTAGACCACCCAAATCTAGTTCAAATTTAAATCATAGGTGCATCAATGTCTCTCTCCTACTTTTTTGGAACTTAAATTTGGGTTTTAGCTTTCAGTTTGTCATAATTAATAACAAAATGTTGCATTTGCATAGTTTAACCAATTGTATCATTGCATTTCATCAAGAAACCAATTTCAAACCCCCAATCATCATCAAATATTGGATCCAAGGGCAAGTTGGTTGTTAGTCGATCAATCATAACTCTTGTTTAGATATGAATTCTCCCCAATGTTATGTTAAGGTATCCCCACAACACACACCATTTTGTAAAAAACACCGATTCTAGGGATTAGACTTAGGATCAACTTTTACAATTTAACATTAGTTTCAAAGTGGTGGGAATTTTGATGTAAAATATAATGTGTAGATCTATCCCAAGGTTTTTCTTGGTAGTGAATAAGCATTTTTTAGGTTTGTTTAATCACTAGTTTTGAGCTGCAATATATTTGAAGAATCTTGATGCCCTTCTTCTTTTAGAAAATAAACCATTGCGCTAGTGCCTCA
Organism: Sequoia sempervirens; assembly: GCA_007258455.2. Classification (NCBI taxonomy): domain Eukaryota; kingdom Viridiplantae; phylum Streptophyta; class Pinopsida; order Cupressales; family Cupressaceae; genus Sequoia; species Sequoia sempervirens. Next base: position 38,032,712 of record VDFB02086081.1, on the reverse strand, counting down.
TAGTCTACAATTTAGTAAATACAAATGTTGATTATTTACATAGTGAGGTCTTTCCACCTTATTGTGGTTTCATTTTAGAGTGACAACCCCATTCATATGGAATAGATATGACTATTTTTAAACATGTTTAGATTTGAACTAAATGTATTGCTGCAAGTGGATGTGTTTACCTTGTGCAAACCACACAAAATGTATAATCGATTGCAAGAGTTGGCAACACTCTTGTACAACCTGAAGTGTAGACTCCTAAACTAGTATAGCATGAACAAAGAGTGTGCACACATATGTATTTGCAATATCTTAAATGAAACTATTGTAATTAGTATTTTTATAGATGTGTTCAAATTCATTCTTCCAGAATGTCTTATTATGCACAAAGTATCTTGGTGCAATATTATGCATACAAAGAAAGATCATGACATAAAACAGGGCTAGCTTAAGTAGACATGCATTAATACAAATTACACATAAATTATTTTGCAACTACATACCATTATACCTTTTATAAATAGCCTTATATACTCCAATTTATAATCATTTTCTCTCCTACAACTATATATAATCATAGTATTATCCATTATTAAAAAATAACAGATATATACAACCATTCAACACAAAATGAGATAAAAATTGATATAAATATATTAAAAACTATTTTACTAGAAATGTGGTCAAACAATTTTAAATGCACCACTCAAAACAAGAAAAGTACAACTGCAACCAAAAAACTAAAAATAAAACTAAAAGCAAAGCAAAACTATCTATACATTTACTACATACAACTCTAATTTTCGTGATCCATATTTTCTACAATTTTGAAAAAAAATCTGAGACCCGACAATTGTCTGAAAACGCGCAACCTTCCCGTCAAAAATATTCTGTTGGACGGTGTCAACACACGGCCTATTTAAGTTGAGAGCAGACTCTACTTACCTATAGAAAAGCACTCCGTGGAATGCGGACGCTCATTTACCGCACTGTAAACGCTCATTTACCGCACCGTAAACGCGAAACACGTGTCGTACACCAGATAAGCGCACGGTACAAATAACTCGCCCTTGCAAATTTTCCTCAATATCACATACCCATGAATTCTAGCAACATGTCGAACGTTCGAGAAAACGGAGAGAAAGAAATGAGATTCACAGGTGTGAGAAAGAGGAAATGGGGAAAATATGTGGCCGAGATTCGATCAGGAAAAAGGTCGCGCATATCGCTGGGCTCATACTTCACTCCTGAAGCTGCAGCTCGAGCTTATGACACTGCGCTCTTGCGCCTGCGAGGGCCCAACGCAAAACATTTCAATTTTCCAGACTCGCAGTTCAACTCAACAGCATTGGAGGTCGCAACTGCACAAAGCAATCCATCACCGCAGGCTATTCGAACAGCTGCCATTGCGGTAGGCTCCACTTGCGATGTCGTTCCAGAAAGACACTTCCATAATAACAACAGTCAAATCTTTGAGGAGGTCACACCCACCGCTGACAAAGAGCAATCTGCCAAACGTGGAGAAGGAATTAATGACGAACGGAATGAAGTCGTTGAGGAGAAAATGGCAGAAAAATAACAGGTGACGTGTGAGTCGAGTGATGCAAACTCTCTTATACAATCTACATAGTATATATAATCTGACGAGAGGATTCAGATTCTGACTTAGCTACCTGGAATGCAATTTCTTTCAAATCCAAATTTTATGATAAATAATGTTTTTATTTTCTCGCTTTGGCCCTGCTGGACTTTGGTGATCTAGGGAAGCATGCTCCTGCTTCGTAAAGGAGACATTTTTCCATACTGATAAAATAAGGGTTTCTACGTTAATAAAATAAAGAGAATCTCTCATAACTCCTTTTGAAGTAATGTCGAGAATTCGATAGGATATCTTGTGCTTCATATGCGATCCTTCCGATTGTTGTTTCAAAAGAAATTAAGTTACGAGAAACTTGTTGCATTAGTTCGTAATTAGACTATGCGTTGACTGGTACCTTTAGAAGCTAATATCATAGTAATTTATCTGTTTGGTTGTCAACTCAACTCACTGGCATGTTTATCAATTAAAATCACTCTTACAAATTAAATAAAATTGAATATAATATTTAGTTTGATTTTGAAGGTGCGAAAGTGAATTTAAAGATACTTGAAATTGACTTATCATAGTATTAGATTATGTGGATCATAAAAATTCTTGTCTCTGTCTTCCAGAAACTTACTATGGTCTTTCTAAATCATGTATGCATTTGGAGGTATAACCTTCATGAGTGTGGGTATGCACCTAATGTACAGTTCTAAATTGTAATATGCATGATGATCTTATAGGTTGTTGACTATTAAAAGTTGTTCACCTTAGATTTTTAATATTTGAATTTGTGTAAGAACTATTGGTATTTAGGAAACCTTTGAGAATTTGGTGAATTGTGAGGGTCAAATTCTCTTTAGTCTTACTTGTAGTTAGATAGACTTTATAGATATGAAAATAACTGCGAAAATAAAAATAAAAAACATGTAGTGGACATAGGATGGGGTGTGCTAATATAATGCTCCCATAATGCTACTAGATCCCTTTAATATATTTTCCAATAAAATTTTGATGTCATCAATAGATTCCTTGGTTGTCCTTTCATGTTTTAAAATGAATGAATGAATGTCTTTATATACAACTAAGCACAAAAATCATGTTGGTGCACTAGCTTGGCTCATAACTTGTAGGAGGAAGTCAATAGTAATAGCCTATTGCTCCTAAGAAATCTTGCAAGCTCTTAATGGATTTGAGTTGATGCTACTCTTCTGTCACCTCATTTTCATAAGGTTAACCTAGATTCCTTCCTATGAAACAATGTGGCCATGACTCTCCCCTTGTTTGATTCCAAAGGAAATTTTAGAGAGCTAAATGAAAAGAGACTAACCCTAAAAAATTTAAAGGTAAAATCCATTTTTTTTACATGAGCCATCAAATTATCACTATAAATTAGAATGTTCTAAAAATTTACTGAATGAAAACTTCAAGTTCTTCATGGAATGTGTTAATCGTCAAACTCTTAAAATTAGATTGAGAATTAGTTAAGTTGAAGGGAATCATCAAGAATTTTGTCATATTCATATGTTCACAAATATATTTCTAGTATATCCTCCTACTTAAGCCAAATTTGATAATAATGTAGTCATTGTGAACAAAATAGTTAATGATTATCCAAGCATGTAGTTAAAGAGACAAACACTCACATAAAAAAAATAACACAAAATATATTGGAGGACGTTGCACCCACTGCTCACAGAGCAATCAGTTGAAAATGGCAGAAGAACTGGCGACGTGTCAGTTGAGTGATTCTACGCATCATTTATAATCTCACAAGTGCAGTTAGATTCTGACTTAATTATTTGGAATGCAATTTCTTCCAAATCCAAATGTTTATAATAAATATATATATATTTTCAGGAACTGTCCCTTTTGGACTTTGGTGAGATGGGGGAACCTGCTCGTGCTTCACAAAGGGGACATCCTTCCATACTGACAAATATGGATTTCTATGTTAATAAAATGAAGATCTCTCAGAACCCCTTTTGTAATAGCGTCCAGAATAACATTGAAAATCGTCTGCTTTATATGCAATCCCTCCCATTGTTGTTTCCCAAAAAAATTAACTATTTGTGATTATTACCAGATAGGCTATTTATTGTGGGTACATTTCATTGATTTTGTTTGAAAAAAATTCGTCAAAAAATAATTCTGGCGATTGAAAAATCGACTTGCGTGGCTGAAAAATCGCATGGCAAAATCTGCTAAAATTTTGACAAAAATCCACTTAAAAATCACATGGCAAACGTATCTATGCAATAAAACACCGAAAAGCTAATCACAACCATGACTTCCATTATGTTGTTGCCGTTTGTATGGACATGATCGTGCATGTGATCAAATTGGGGTAGAGCGTCGAGGCTAAGCAGAACTCAACCGTAGTGATTTTCAGCCTGAACGTGGTGAAGAATTACCGGCCTATCTTTTGGGACTGGGTAATGCAAGGCAAGGTGATATTGACATCAGCAAACCAGATTCAACTAGTCTCCAAAGTCTCTAACCAAATCTAGAGTCGGTTCTTTCACAATAACACCTACTTGCTTATAAGTCAGCAAAAACACTTATTCAACTATATCTCTTCAAGAAGGTCATTTGGGGACTTGTCACAAAGACTTTCAGAGTCCCATTTGTCTCTCATTCAACATATCAACCTATTGTATAAGGCTATTTTGGAGCATCTTACACTAGTCTTCCCTGCAATGTTGATTCTAGGCCAAATTAGGCCTCTTTTCCAAATGAGGTCCTTGAAATTCTTTACAAAAAAAATGAAACACCTCACCACTGACTTCAACCAGTCACAAAAATCACATTTCCATCATTAGATTCTTCAAGACACTTCAATTTTCTTTTGTCCCAAGCAAAAACCAGTATTTTCAAACCTAGCAATCAAACTTGCCAGACTAGGGCACGTGCTAAAAACCACCAAATACTATCACCTTGCCCTACAATCATAAAGATCTTAATACACACATGTAAAAGGCTTAGAAAACTGATCAAGATTTATTCTGCATCAAATAATCTCAAATTAAGCTTGGGAAAGAAAGAATCCTAGATAGAAAAAGGCTTGGGGAAGAAAGAATCTAAGATTTAAATATTGGCAAGTGATAGAAAATGAAAATGTTGTGAATTTCATTTTTTCCACTTATGACCAATACTCAAATCTAAGATTGTTTCCTCCCCCAAAATCACCCCTAGATGTCCCATATCTAAATGCCCGAAAGTGTATGATTCCATTAAAAAGTGTACAAAGGTTTTCCAAATTAATTACCAAAATTAAGATAAAAGAAAATAAAATCAAGATTACATTAAAAATGTACAAAGGTTTTGCAAATTAATTACCAAAATGTTGTAGTAATTAATAAAGATGGTTTAGAAGAATCTTATTGTTGTAGTTATAGTTGAAAAAATAAGGAATCAATTTTGATTTTTATTGAAAAATAAAAAGTAAAAGAATCTTGTTTGCATAGGTGTAAGATTATGGTATGTGATGATTTGGTATTGCAATAAAAGTGTGATTTTGAAATTCAGATTAAAAGAGAGAAAAACTGTTAGATAGTCATTCAGTCTAAATAACATCATACACTTTTGATAATGTCATGAATAGAAGCACAAGCACAAAACATGAATTATACCTTCTAGATTGTGGAAACATGAATCAAACCTTCCATTGTTGTGTTGGAGATGTGATGATTGATTGATCTATTGATTGCTCTCTATTTGGAAGTTAGGAAGCTGTACAAATGGATGTAATGTACTTGGGTTGAATGATTGAATTATTTCTTTATAATTGTTCTCTACATGAGGCTTGTTAAATGGACCTTCATCTAGGATGAAGAGTGTGGGTTTGCTTCAGGAGATCAAGGGTAGAATTATCATGGAAATTTTGCAAGCTTCCAAATTTCATTTCTATTTAAAAAAATATATTAGATGGCAATTTCCTCAATATAATAGATTTATTTTTCATATGTTATGCATTTATAATTTATGAAATTTCTAAGCTTAATACTTTAAAGTTCTCCAATTGCTATAAAAATGATGGAACACTATAATTGTAAAATACTCTAGAAATTAATACTTGCTAAAATATAAAACATGATGGAATAATTCTATATAAAATACAATCGATGTAACTATTGCACCTTCTTTTGGTCCAAGTGCTAGTTCAAAACTTGTTGCATTAGTTCATACTTGCACAAACTATGCATTCACATCTATATTTAGTATATAATATTATGGCAATTCATTTGTTTCATTAACAATTCTTTAACATATTTATCAATTTGCATCGAAAGGATGTGCAATGGTTATGTTGATTGTATTTTATATAAAATGCATGAGATGAGTGATATTATTGTAACAATATTTTATGTTATGTCCATTGACATTTTCAATTAATTTTTTTGTTCAGAATAGAATTGATTCCACAATAACAAATAATATCAAGTTCTATAAAAAATATAAGTGTGTATTATTGTACTAACAAGTAGTATTAAATTATAAGTGTACTAATTATTTATTCATTATTTTATATAAAATATGTTTGATGTTATGCCTACTCAAATTTGGGTCGTACTATGTAATCACGTCTTCTTATCAAGAACTTGTCTATCTGCAATCTCCTCATCTATCAAGTCTCATCTGGCGACTGTAACACAAGCTTGTAAGGTTTCCATAGGATCTCATTCTCATCCAATCGATCAAACTAGACTCTCCAAAAATTCAAGTCACCATAATGCCATAGCCACTAAAAATGAATAGTTGAAGGATCGAGGATACCCTACGACTATTGTGCATAGAAACCCTCTCAGTCTAGTCCACATGATATGCTCCAAGCACCACATCTACAACATCGTATAGTATACCATGCTATCAAGCTCTCCAAATGCAATATTTCCAAGGTCATAATATAGATGCGCTAGGATGTTGTGCCCCTAGGCATACATGGTCTTGTGCTCTGCCATCCCTTGAATTAGGTGTACTAGTCCTCCCTCTAAGTTTACTCCCTAGTTATCAAGGACGGGTACTAGTGCAACTGTGAACATCATAATCCATGCAACTAATGGGGCCCATGAGTATAGTAGCATCGCTATATCAATTTGTGGCCTCACCATCCCATCATGCATTGGACCTCCGAGGTAGTGCTACATGTCGTATTTCATCTCCCAGAATGACCGCTTTGCTAGGAAACACACTCTTGCCATGAATTGAAACTCAGAGTATGCAATGTATGTCCTCTAGCATAATGGTCACCTCACCAGTAGGAAGATGAAACATGCATGTATTGGTGTTCCATCACTTTACCAATTCCATCAACACAGGATCATGGTACCTCATGGGGGGCATGTGGTACGCCTAATATATTCTTATTGTCTTTAGGATCTTTGTATCCTCTATTGAAAGAGTGGGGCCTAGGTCTCAGAGGTGGTTGATCTATGTAGCATGTAGATGCTACCACGAACGGGTAGGAATCTAACAAAAAAGAAAAAAATTGTCCTATAAAAATTCTAAAATCTTCAATCTCTAATCAACAATCAAAAAAGTGTACTAAATTTGTTCTAGTGTACTCTCTGAAAGGTCCTAGACACTTTAGACCTCCTTTGGGGCACTTCGTAAATAAATGGGACACTTTGCAAAAAAGTGGGAAACTTTGTGAACAAAAGGGACACTTTGCAAAAAAAGGGGACACTTTGTGAAAAAAGGGGACACTTTGTGAAAAAAGGGATGCTTTGCAAACTTTTCTTCCAAGGCCCTAAATTAACCTAGAAATGCATATAAATCATAAAATAAATGTGTAAGGACAAAGCTAAGGCAAAAAAATCAACTCACTTGATGATAATGCTCACCCTAGGCCACCTGATCTTGTAGGATGTGTAGTCTCATAGGCTCGTAGTCTCGTCGGCTCAAAATCTTCACTCACTCTTCAATCACTCTCAAGCTACAAAAAGGTAAAAGATAAAATAGTTAGAATTTACTTCACCTTTTACTCGTATATAAGTTAAAATTAGGGTTTTTACTATATTAGGGTTAAAAGTGCCTTTCATTCAAATTAACTTGACATGTTCTAGAAAACTCCATTTTCAATGTCATTTCTTGCGTTGGAATCATGATTCCTCCCCTATTCTCATCCAATGTCTATCATCATGCGGTATGGTACTTGGAAATACCCTATTATATGACTTTCCTTATTCGATGTGGCTAGAATGCTACCTTGATTCCACCTTCATAAAGTAAGAAGAATCAATGGGGGGCATACATCTACCCTCCAATTTGATTCCTAGAAGAAGTTAGATAAGAGGATTTTTATTTAGACAAATAACGAATTTGTGTTGCAACATGTTGTTCCTAACATTGTGGTTTCGCAGATAGCTACAATCAGAGCTTCATTCTCCAGTATTATGGTTGAACTTATATGTGTATCATTTTATGAAATAGAGGTTATTATTAGAGTCCTTTAGCTTACATATGCATGTAGAGTCATATGGGTAGAGTGGGGGCTAAATGTATTGTATAAAATTATACGCTCTTGAAAGCGAGGCAATTTCACACTTAATTTTGACCTATTTTGGTACCCTTGCATTAATTACTCTTTAAAATCATCATTAATAGGCCCCAAAGACCCATTATTTTGGATCTCAAGGTTTATTTCAGCTAAAAACTCAACAAAATCATCTAAAACATAAAAAATCCCAAAAACCCACCTCAAAAATCTAAGGTGGGACTCATTCGCCACCTTAGATGAATGAGTCCCCCTAGGTGGGACCCATTCACAAGCTTGGGTGAATGGGTCCCATTTGGGGATTTTTTTAAATCTGAGTGGGAAAACCACCTTTTTAATTCAAATTTGTGTTTGTTGTTAGCGTTTCAAATTTAAATAATGGTAAAGTAGGCGTTAATTCTTATATAAGCAAGTTTGTAAGTCATTATTTCATAACTAGGCAAGATAAACAAGAATTTTCAAGAGACAACTATCAAGAGTCTTCAAGTAATCTTTCACAAGAGCATTCAAGTTTCAAAAGCAAGCAAAGTTGAAGTCTTGGAGCAAAATTAAAGTATTTTTGTAGATCTTCGAGGTCACTTTCATTCAAGATCTAGCATTGTCGAGGATTGATCATGGTTGTATATGGTGAATCATGATGGATTATAGGTTGGGGAGATGCAACTAGCCATCAAGTCAGGCCTAAAGACTTGTTTCCTAAGTGATTCCATCCTCCATTGTCACTCTTCATTCAGCCTAAGGAAGGTACATGCATCATTAGGGCTCATTTGGGCGATTAGGGATCTCTTAAAGTGAGTCATCCATATTCATGTTTCCATTCATGCATCATATTCTTACACATTAGAATAGGATTGCATTATGTTTTAGATTTCTTAGTCTTAAACTCACTTAAGGATAGGGTTTGCATTCCTATTTACATGCATGCTTCATTATTTCTATCAAGGTTTAATTACCAAACTAGGGGTTTGACCGAGCCTAACCCCCCATAAGCAAATTAAGTTTATATTCTATTTTTTAGGTATTTTAACAGATTCAAATATGGAATTCAATTTGGAAGGAAAGAGTAGGTGTTGAAGTGCATATCAAAACTTTAAATTCCCAAAATGGTAGAACGAGACTGATTCACCCAAGATGCCAAATGAGTCCCATTATAGGTGTTTTACAAAACTGTTTGCATATTTAGATACCCTTTTTCCTTAAACAAGTTCCTATACAAAAATGCAGATATGGGATTGATTCGATTAGATTGGCGAATGAGTCCTAGTTGGTTAAAAAGTTATATTTTCCAATAGTTTAGAGCTTCAATTAGTCATTGTGAGATCTCTAGGTGCAGACCATTTATTTTGCTACTTTACGTATTATTTTATTACATTTCTAGGTCATTTTGTAGGTCATTGCATTGAATTAGGGTTTAGTATTACATCTTGCATTTCATTTATCTTTCCAAGTTCTTACTTGGTGGTGAACCCCTTATTAGTTTCTATTCAGCCCCTAGAACAACCTTCTTGCAAGATATCTTTCTCCCTTGCATTGAGATATCAAGGGTTTTTTCTTGAGTGAAAGTTAGTGAAGATTGTCTTTCTAGGTCCAAAACGCTAGAAGAAGCAAACAAGTTTCCACCTTTCAGTAGATTATAGACCAAAAGAGGATTAGAGGAATGTTGAAGACAATTTTCTCATTCATGCATCATTAGCCCTACAAGTTGACAAGATATGTAAACTGCATAATCTCAGTAACAAATGAAGATACGACAATGAAACCTGGAAGGAAGAAGCCATAGACCAAGGACTTTAGGCATGTGAAAGAAAATTTAGGCTTTAAGTCCCTAGTCTAGGGTGTCTTGGCACCCTAGACCACCCAAATCTAGTTCAAATTTAGATCATAGGTGCATCAATGTCTCTCTCCTACTTTTTTGGAACTTAAATTTGGTTTTTTGCTTTCAGTATGTCATAATTTAATAAAAAAATGTTGCATTTGCATAGTTTAACCAATTGTATCATTGCATTTCATCAAAAAACTAATTTCAAACCCCCAATCATCATCAAAATTTGGATCTAAAGGAAAGTTGGTTGTTGGTCGGTCAATCATAACTCTTGTTTAGATATGAATTCTCCCTAATGTTATGTTAAGGTATCCCCACAACATACACCATTTTGGAAAAGACATTGATTCTAGGGATTAGATTTAGGATCAACTTTTACAATTTAACATTAGTTTCAAAGTGGTGGGAATTTTGATGTAAAATATAATGTGTAGATCTATCTCGAGGTTTTTCTTGGTAGTGAATAAGGATTTTTTAGGATTATTTAATCACTAGTTTTGAGCTGCAATATATTTGAAGAATCTTGATGCCCTTCTTCTTTTAGAAAATAAACCATTGCGCTAGTGCCTCATAGTTTACAATTTAGTAAATACAAATGTTGATTATTTACATAGTGAGGTCTTTCCACCTTATTGTGGTTTCATTTTAGAGTGACAACCCCATTCATATGGAATAGATATGACTATTTTTAAACATGTTTAGATTCGAACTAAATGTATTGCTGTAAGTGGATGTGTTTACCTTGTGTAAACCACACAAAATGCATAATTGATTGCGAGAGTTGGCAACACTCTTGTACACCCTAAAGTGTAGACTCCTAAACTAGCTTGGCATTAACAAAGAGTGTGCACACATATGTATTTGCAGTATCTTAAATGAAACTATTGCAATTAGTATTTTTATAGATGTGTTCAAATTCATTCTTCCAGAATGTCTTATTATGCACAAAGTATCTTGGTGCAATATTATGCATACAAAGAAAGATTATGACATAAAATAGGGCTAGCTTAAGTAGACATGCATGAATACAAATTACACATAAATTATTTTGCAACTACATATCATTATACCTTTTATAAATACCCTTATATACTCCAATTTATAATCATTTTCAATCCTACAACTATATATAATCATAGTATTATCCATTATTAAAAAATAACAGATATATACAACCATTCAACACAAAATGCAATAAAAATTGGTATAAATATATTAAAAAATATTTTACTAAAAATGTGGTCAAACAATTTTAAATGTACCACTCAAAAACAAGAAAAGCATAACTGCAACCAAAAAACTAAAAATAAAACTAAAACCAAAGCAAAACTATCTAGGCATTTACTACATACAACTCTCATTTTCGTGATCCGTATTTTCTACGATTTTGAAACAAATCTCAACCCGGCAATTGTCTAAAAACGCGCAACCTTCCCTTTTGAATATTCTGTGGGACGGTGTCAACACACGGCCTATTTAAGTTGAAAGCGGACTCTACCTACTTACAGAAAACCCTCCGTGGAATGCGGACGCTTATTTACCGCACCGTAAACGCGAAACACGTGTCGTACATCAGATAACTGCACGCTACAAATAACTCCCCCTTGCAGATTTTCCTCAATCTCACATACCTATGAATTGTACCAACATGTCGAACGTTCGAGAAGACGGAGAGAAAGAAATGAGATTCACAGGCGTGAGAAAGAGGAAATGGGGAAAATATGTGGCCGAGATTCGATCAGGAAAAAGGTCGCGCATATCGCTGGGCTCATACTTCACTCCTGAAGCTGCAGCTCGAGCTTATGACACTGCGCTCTTGTGCCTGCGAGGGCCCAACGCAAAACATTTCAATTTTCCAGACTTGCAGTTCAACTCAACAGCATTGGAGGTCGCAACTGCACAGAGCAATCCATCACCGCAGGCTATTCGAACAGCTGCCATTGCGGTAGGCTCCGCTTGCGATGTCGTTCCAGAAAGACACTTCCATAATAACAACAGTCAAATCTTTGAGGAGGTCACACCCACCGCTGACAAAGAGCAATCTGCCAAAGATGGAGAAGGAATTAATGACGAACGGAATGAAGTCGTTGAGGAGAAAATGGCAGAAAAATAACAGGCGACGTGTGAGTCGAGTGATGCAAACTCTCTTATACAATCTACACAGTATATATAATCTGACGAGAGGATTCAGATTCTGACTTAGCTACCTGGAATGCAATTTCTTTCAAATCCAAATTTTATGATAAATAATGTTTTTATTTTCTCGCTTTGGCCCTGCTGGACTTTGGTGATCTAGGGAAGCATGCTCCTGCTTCGTAAAGGAGACATTCTTACATACTGATAAAATAAGGGTTTCTACGTTAATAAAATAAACAGAATCTCTCATAACTCCTTTTGAAGTAATGTCGAGAATTCGATAGGATATCTTGTGCTTCATATGCGATCCTTCCGATTGTTGTTTCAAAAGAAATTAAGTTACGGGAAACTTGTTGCATTAGTTCGTAATTAGACTATGCGTTGACTGGTACCTTTAGAAGCTAATATCATAGTAATTTATCTGTTTGGTTGTCAACTCAACTCACTGGCATGTTTGTCAATTAAAATCACTCTTACAAATTAAATAAAATTGAATATAATATTTAGTTTGATTTTGAAGGTGCTAAAGTGAATTTAAAGATACTTGAAATTGACTTATCATAGTATTAGATTATGTGGATCATAAAAATTCTTGTCTCAGTCTTCCAGAAACTTACTATGGTCTCTCTAAATCATGTATGCATTTGGAGGTATAACCTTCATGAGTGTGGGTATGCACCTAATGTACAGTTCTAAATCGTTATATGCATGATGATCTTATAGGTTGTTGACTATTAAAAGTTGTTCACCTTAGATTTTTAATATTTGAATTTGTGTAAGAACTATTGGTATTTAGGAAATCTTTGAGAATTTGGTGAATTGTGAGGTCAAATTCTCTTTAGTCTTACTTGTAGTTAGATAGACTTTATAGATATGAAAATAACTGCGAAAATAAAAATAAAAAAACATGTAGTGGACATAGGATGGGGTGTGCTAATATAATGCTCCCATAATGCTACTAGATCCCTTTAATATATTTTCCAATAAAATTTTGATGTCATCAATAGATTTCTTGGTTGTCCTTTCATGTTTTAAAATGAATGAATGAATGTCTTTATATACAACTAAGCACAAAAATCATGTTGGTGCACTAGCTTGGCTCATAACTTGTAGGAGGAAGTCAATAGTAATAGCCTATTGCTCCTAAGAAATCTTGCAAGCTCTTAATGGATTTGAGTTGATGCTATTCTTCTGTCACCTCATTTTCATAAGGTTAACCTACAGTCCTTCCTATGAAACAATGTGGCGATGACTCTCCCCTTGTTTGATTCCAAAGGCAATTTTAGAGAGCTAAATGAAAAGAGACTAACCCTAAAAAATTTAAAGGTAAAATCCATTTTTTTTACATGAGCCGTCAAATTATGACTATAAATTAGAATGTTCTGAATGAAAACTTCAAGTTCTTCATGGAATGTGTTAATCATCAAACTCTTAAAATTAGATTGAGAATTAGTTAAGTTGAAGGGAATCGTCAAGAATTTTGTCATATTCATATGTTCACAAATATATTTCTAGTATATCCTCCTACTTAAGCCAAATTTGATAATAATGTAGTCATTGTGAACAAACTAGTTAATGATTATCCAACCATGTAGTTAAAGAGACAAACACTCACATAAAAAAATTAACACAAAATATATTGGAGGACGCCGCACCCACTGCTCACAGAGCAATCAGTTGAAAATGGCAGAAGAACTGGCGACGTGTCAGTTGAGTGATTCTACGCAGCATTTATAATCTCACAAGTGCAGTTAGATTCTGACTTAATTGTTTGGAATGCAATTTCTTCCAAATCCAAATGTTTATAATAAATATATATATTTTTTCAGGAACTGTCCCTTTTGGACTTTGGTGAGATGGGGGAACATGCTCCTGCTTCACAAAGGAGACATCCTTCCATACTAACAAATATGGATTTCTATGTTAATAAAATGAAGATCTCTCAGAACCCCTTTTGTAATAGCGTCCAGAATAAGGCATTCAAGTGATATATGTAAGACCATCTCTTTTTGTCTTTTTTTAGTCATCCTACCAAGAAGCCCACGTACCCTTTATGTGCTTCCTGCTTGGACAAAGATGTTTGTTTCTGCCACGCCAGACTAGCTCTGGTCACCTCAAATTCCACGACTCCCAGCATTCAGCCCTTCACGTCTGTGTGGAGACGCGACTTTGACCGCTAGCCTACCTCAGACCTGTCTTTGGTCAAGCAGTTCTGAAGCCTTGAGGTTTATTCGCACGCCTTGCATCCTACAGCCTTGAGACCATATCTCTCTAAAGCTTTCTGTCAGCAGTTCACGTGCGTTGTCTGTGCGTCCACATTTTGCATACATTTTATCTAAGGATTCATTGAGGCATTCTGTCAAACAGTTCGCACGCTGCTTTATGCTCCCATTGGCGCGTAGGCAGGGAGGACGCTGGAAAGTCGGCATCGAGTCTTTTGAAGCATTCTGTCAAACAGTTCACGTGTGTTGTCTCAAGGAATAGCGTTGAGGGCAAAGCCAGAGAAAGACTCACTGGGTTTGAGTAAGAAAATGGAGTCTCGATGGGAATTTTAAGGGGCGCAAGCATCAATGGTGGCGTCATATATTCCTAGTCGGCCTACAAGACTTCCTACGCCTGAGGGAAGGCACTTGCTGTGAGAGGTTACTTCCTGCCAATTGTGTTAATTGCACTAGTTTCCTAAAATCTGTTTATTTGCTGGCGCCAATCTTACAACTCTAAACGACACAATCCCTCACTACTCGTGCCATCACTTTTGTGCCCTCACACCTGACAAGAAGAGAGGGAGTGATAAAATGCTAGCCGGCCTCGCAGCTATCAACGGGATTGTCAGAAAAGAAACGTGCTAGACAATCCAGGGAATGCGCAGCATAATGGATGGTACACAATGTCAGGAAGTATATTTTATTCCAAGTAAACTTAAATGGTTGTTGTTTATTTCACTCGCCTGGTCAATTATATTCAATGCCATAAATTGGACATACGTAGAAGTCGTGTATTTTGATTTCCAATATAAATTTTGAAATGACTTTCGTGGTATCTGTGCAGCCATTTATGTCTTCTGCAACTCTATTAATTTCGTTTATAGAGAGGATGCTGCGCAAAGGTTGTGCAATCCATTTATTCGATGGGAAAAGATTGGGGGTCTGATCATTAGCGTTTAGCTGCTCCCGGCAATAGCAAATTCATTAGCAGACGCCAAAATTCATTGAACATTGATCCACGCCATTAGTCACATCTGGGACGCTAGCATTCAGGCCATCTGCAGAGGAGAGCACTCGACAGGGCATTGAAATTGCTGCGTTGGAGTGCTAACAACACATTCAGAAACCAGGTTCTTCATTTCCACCCACGATCAGCTGTTATAGACACTATGAACCTGAAGAAGTTCAAATTAAACCTTTGTCTGGCATGAGATATTCAAGATATTATTTCATTCCTGGTTTAGTTGAATGTTCTGCGGAGGAAGGTGCAATAGATGTGACAGAAAACATCATACCCTGTCATTGTGAGCAACCACGAGCCTATCAATCACCTTCTTGTCATTAATCAGTGGAGACTTAAATAGATAAGATCTGGACGTTTTATGTCACTATCACTGATTCTAAACAGTTATTGCAAGCTCATTTTGTTCTTTGCTACTCTCACAGATTTTATCATTTGCAGATTTAGCATAATTTTGAATGACAGATTTTATTTTGATTCAAAATAATTTCTATTAATGGTAGAAATCTTTGGTATAAAGTCTGTATCATTCACACTTGCAGGTTGAACTCTGACACAGGATCTTAAATAATGTCCTTTATTTCAGATTTTAATTTGATTTAAACTGATCTTTATTGATTGATGGCAGCAAGCTTTCTGATGCAGATCTCTTCAAATCCTTTGAAGATAATTTTGACAACAATGATATCACTTGATCAGACCTTACGTGGGTGAAATTGAGTTATTGTTCTGGTGGTTCGACAAAGGGAGGACGCCAGTCAAAAGTTGCAGAATTCCGCTCTACCTCTGACAAATGCATTTGCTTAAAAGCTCTTACACTGTTTCAGCCTCTCCATGAAAATAACATCTTTATAAGAAGGAGTATTTATTCACTTTGTATCATTCTTACTTTTGGCTCTATTCTGAATCTAACTTTTTAATTTTTTTAAATTGATGTTTTGATTGACTTAATGGTATGATTGGATAGTTTTTATGATATCTTTTATTTATTAAGTCAATTGATTTATTTTTTAATGATCTTGTGTTATGGAGTTAGTTTCATCATAAAGAGCTCATGTTACTTGTCAATTTTGTTTTATTTAAAAGGTTTCCTCAAATAGCTAAACATGTCTTGTGTTTCTTTTATCGTTTTGCAATACATGCATAACTTTTATTTGTGATGTTTGTAGGAAAAAGATGGAGGTTGACATTGGGAGGGATCATCGGAGTCAAGCAAAGACAAAGCAAGATTGAAGTCAAAATTAAACATTAAATTTAAAATTTACAAAAGCATTTTTTAATGATCATTGTCATGATCTAGAATATCCATTTTCTACTTTCGTTTTCTGTTTTAAACCAACTAGTTTTATTTTTGGGTTTAAAGAAATTAAACATTGAGTTGATCTTTCAAGTTGGGCTAAAACTGAACACTACAAACTTACTAGACTTTGATTTTGGAGTAAAATTGAACAAACAACTTCACACTTCATCTTGGTGCTTAAAACGAACTCACAATTGCTTTGGAAGGATAAAATGAATGTGTGTTTGCTTTGTTTTGTGGTTACTTACTTAAACTAAAGTCATTGAAAAGGACGTATGCGCTTCTCTCGCGCTTCCAAGCGACCTTGAGAATCAAAAGGCCTTTTTGGTGATTTTGGCGTAAGATAAAGTGATCACCTCCACACTTCGATTTGGGCTTAAAACTGAACAAGATCTTGTGCGAGTCTGAGTTAGGTATATCGCGTATGTTCTCCCTTTGTTTCTAAGCGAAGGTCGATCGAACCACGGATGTGCTTGCTATCTATTCTTTACCTTTAGAGGGGCCTACCTAAGAGACACATCCGAAAGGAGAACTCGAAGGAGACTCAAACCGGTTTTTCATTCGGGTCGGTATATATAAGACTAAACTGTCAAGTCCTCATGGTATGTAAGCCTTAGCCATACAGTGTCTTTCAGAACGGGGTACTACCGTAAAACGTATAAGAGCCCCTAGTAGGATTGATTAAAGCCTTTAGTGGCTTGTTGGATGCTCGCAAGGTGCCATGTCCCCGATGTTGTGTCATTAAGAACTTTGTTTGTAGTTGCCAACCAGTCCATCCAACGAGTTTATCAAAGTGGTGCATTGGAACTTAGATTCCAAGAAGTTACTTGCCATGTCCGATCTTGGTTGAAATATAGAGGTTAAGACTTCATTCTTAACATACCTTTATATTTTGTCCTTGGTTGATGTAAAGTCGTCTCTTCTACTACGAAGGGCATGAGGCAAGCCCACCAAGAAAAACGTACCAATTGAGCTAGGATGTTACATTGCTTGTTTGAAAACACAGTATGTTTATTGAAAACATTTGGAAACCAACATTCAACATCATCATCAAAATTTCAAACCCCTTAGTTAGAGCAAATACCTTTGAAAAAACCCAAGAACTATTGCTTACCCTTGGGATTATGTTCTTAGAGGTTTCTAAGTAATTGGGTTTACATCTTAATTTGCTCTTACAAAGGTCAACATTAGGCGACCCTTGTCCTAATTTCTTGGATCTTCCACATAGCACTTTGTGGGACGAAAAGAAGTTGTGACATTGGACATCCAGTTTGAAACCTAATCAAGCAGTGTGTTTGTGGTAAAAAGTACTCATTAAGCAAAGATAACAAATTGGACCCCACACATGTGCTTGATATCTTTTGGTCATATGATTTTCATGCAAACATTGGTCTTTTGATTTCTCTTAGAGAAAAGTGTGTTCTTCAATACCTTGGCCTAGTAAACAAAGTCTCTCTAAGTCTTTTAGGATCAAATCAAACACTTCATCTATCCAAACATTTATCATCTTCATCCATCCAAACAACTTTAGAGCTTTTGAAAACATCATTCTAGACTTAGGCGCATCATCAAAATCAAAATCACCTTGTTTAGTTAGGTGTATGGGAATGCATCCTTTCTCATACCTCTAGTTAAATTAACAATCCTTTGAACAAGTTCATCCTAAGATCACATCCAACATCTTAGGGTTTACAAGTTCATCATCCAAATCAAACAATCAAAATCAAGCCCTAAGTCTAGCATTGATCCAAAATCCCTAAATGTTCAACACTCATATCATTCACCTTTCATCCTTCATCTCGTTATTGGTCCTAAAAACCTTAGAAGTCACTTTTGCAACAAGATCAAAACACAAGGAGAACATGGAATACAAACTTGATCCATACATCTTGAGTAATCCAAATCAATTGAATTTTCAAAGCCTTCCAACATCGATTGATTATCAACACTCACATCTATACAAACCATACATGGAGTCATTACCTTCGACAAATGTCAATGGCACACCAAGTGTGAGTATGCCCAAATCAAAGATTGGAACACATTTCCCGATGGTAAATCCAAGTCCAAACCTACAAATCCATCAACCGAACAAGCAAAGCATGAGCCTTCAAATGAACAATGTTATCCCACCAAATCCCTACAAGCCAAATGAGAATGTACCAAGCACAAGTTTTCGAAACATGAATCCGACAAACTTTGGGAGGAATACATTTGCAAATCATACGAATATTCCAAACATGAACAATGGTCAAATTCAAGCTATCATGCCAAATCTGAGTGTCATCTGAAATGAGAACATTTTCCAAAATCAAACATAAGTACACACTCCAAATTTGCTTAAACAAGAGCCAAATCAAGAACAAATTTGGCGAGATTAAATTGCATCACTTTCCAAAATAGTTGAGGCATTGCGCCAAGGGAAATCTCCACCATCATTATCAACATCATTCCTTTGTTTAGGGCTTCCCCCTTTACCTAACACCAATCACTCCATCCAAATCAATCCACCTAACACCAATCAAACCATCACGTCAAATCCTTCGAATGTACTATCAACATCACGCCAATGGAAGGTATCTAATCAAACAACAAAATTGATTCCAAATCAAAATATGGTCTCCCAAAGACCTATCACCTTGGTCATTCCAACCAGGTCCCTATCACTTCGATCATTCCAACCACCACTATCACGCCCATCACATCTCAACCCCTCACTACCATGATCGCTCCGAGTGTATCTCAAACACTTGTCACTACATCCAACACGATTTTGAATCCACCACCACCCCCACCACCACCAACTTCCACCACATCAAGCCAATACAATGCGACATTACAAGTTTCTTTTCAAAAGGGATTCCAACAATATCTAGCCATGCAACAAGCAACACAATCTCAACAATTGCAATAATCCTCTCAAGTTGCCCAAGCCTCTCAAGCTACTCAACAAACACAAGCACAAACACAAAAAATAACAATTATTGAGAACAACGAGCAAGATCAATCCATCACTGAGCACCTTGAAGCTGTGTCTACTTCATCCGATGATCAATGCACCATACATCAAGAGCCACTTTTTGGTGATCTCTTTCAAGGAGTGTTAGGATTATTTGATCCTATTGACATAATACATGATCATGTTGAAAATGTTTCTACATCGCCTTATGAGTTAGAGGACATATCTCAAGAATTTATCCCAAAGCATGATAAAAATCTTCCACTAAGGTCTAGCAATGGTCCTTTCCAAGAAATGTTGACCCCCTTTGACCTCATGGTTACAGATAATGAAGGAACCCTGAACTTGAAACTTGATCTAAGTCCACTCAAAGATCAAGAGGATATTGAGCCGCTTACCATGTCTAATGAAAACATCCAAGACCCCTTTGTAAGCAATCCATCCTTTGAAACTGATCCATGTCAAGAACTTGATCCAAAGCATGTCGAAAGCAACTCCAAAATCATTCAAGATCAAGAATTTGTATCTTCAAGATACTACAATAATCTAATGGACACTCTCCTATCTATGCAAGATGATCATATCCATGTAGCACATACTCCTCCATCTACCCATGAGATGCTTTCTATAGATGGACACGTAGATGATCTTCATCTAGAACAAGATTGTGTTACACAAAAAGAGCAGATTCTTAACTCCTACAATCAAACGAAGTTGTCAACATCAGGACCAAATATGTCCCAAATTCAGATTGAGGACATCATGAATAAAGATATCCATCATTATCTGCTCAAGGAAACAAGTCAGATAGAACATCTAGAGTTAGCGGAGCAGCAAATTGAAACATCACCTATAGTGGTCATTTATCAGAGAATGTATTTTAAACAAGAGCTCTTGGAACAGGCAGAATCAAAGCATGAAGGTACTACTACCACCATACTAGGGGCAACTTCGTCTCAAGCAAACGTCAACATAGGGAGCACGAAGAATCCTTATGATGAAACCAATGCCAATACTACAACCAGCCACGCCATGAATCTTCATCCACCCATCACCCCATCCACGAATTGGGACCAACGTCAAAACAAAGAATTGAATCAAAGTACGAAGAACATTATCAAATAAAAAGAAGCTAAGAAGCATAATGGACAAATCAAATACAAATGGATACCAAAGAATACAAAGAAAGATCATCCCTATCAAACTCCATCAGTCAAAGAAACTATGGGGCAAAGTAAAACAGGGAAAGGTATCCATCAAAGATGTCTGCAAAATCAAAAGCAGGCTTTTTGAGCAATGTACGAAGTGTATCAAGCAGTTGGTCCTAATTCCATGCACACTTTCGTATCCACCCATCATTGCTCATCTTCCCAAGTTTGGATAGTCAAAGATTCCAAACTATCAACCAATCCATCTCTTATCCCTAAACACACTCCATCCATGCCTCCACGCATAATATCCAATTCTTACATTAACCGTGTATTGGCAATGACCCTTCATCATAAGGATTCTGAAGGCACTCTATTGTGATGTGCGCATAGAGACAGAGTTAACCTTGGCATCAATAAAGCAAATCAAGAATCCCAAAAGTTGTATTCAAGTGCACGTATCTTGGCAAAGCAGCTTCTTCAAGCAGGATATCGATGGCACGTCATGATAGGGGCATCTACATTAGCAACACCTTGTGATTCAGCATGAGCTTAAAATCTTTTAGAAAATACAAAAAATATCAAAAAATATGAAACTCCAAAAAAATTAGAAAAAAAGGATTGAAAAAAATAAAGAGAAAAATCGTCCTCTAGTGAAAACCGCATGGGCGACGCTTTGGGCAAGACCATGATGAAAACCTGGAAAATAGGCATCATGTGTAGAATCGAGCATCTACGTGCACCAGTTTAGTTGAAAGCATCTCATCCCATCCGTAATAAATCCAACATTCCATCCATCTTATCCATAATAAATCCATTCATCCATAAACCATTGATCCAATCCATTTTCATCCGTCTGCATCCATCATCCAAGTTATCTTGATCTTGATGAAAGTTTGGGACACACTTTACAGTTGTTTATGGTAAACATCTTGACATGGGTCATTTTCATTGTTCCCATCCTATGTAGCATTATTTGAGCCATGAAGCATTATCGAAATGAGCATTCTTTATCTGAACACCTTATCTTATCGCAAGATAATCCTTGAAATCCTTTGCGTGCGTACCATATCCATCCATCCATACACCTATCGAAGCATCCATCCATGACATTCCATACATTGCTAGACATTGGAGGCAGATATGTACATCTTGCTTCGAGAATAAATCTTGGTCTATGTCCTCTGACTTATGGGCTGATCTGAACATTGGCAAATGTGAAAGCAAATTGGTCAAACATCTATGATCCACACATCCTATGCCATGCTTCACAATAGTACTCTCTTAGAACTCTCTTCAACTTGCTACAATAAATAGACAATTGTGAACATTGTAAACTCCAAAGAGTTGAGAATTACAAGAGGATAAAGCTCCTCACAAATGTCAACCCCATTCTTGTGCAAGTAGAGTTCTTCTATGAAAAAAAATGTCAAATCAAGTCCTTCATCAATTTGGGTGTCCCAAACTGAAGTCTTAACTCAACATTGATTACAAAGATATCTTACAAGCTTCTCCTCAAAGTTGGCACCCAAGAATGGGCCCACTTAACTCAGCCTTGTAAATATCTTCTCATGCAAAAGGTGTTAACTCCAAGATCTCAACTTGGGCACCCAAGGTGGGTCCAAGTCAATCTTTTTTAACTAAAACATATCTCTCCATCAATTCATGCAAACATGATGCATGATTGATCATCCCCACTTAACTGAATGTAGCCACCTGTTATCTATTATGCAACTCAATTCATTAGCATGGAACTCATGTCAATTGAAGTCAACTAACATGCAACTCAAACTAACTACATGCAACTAAAGATAACTGAACCATAACTAAACTGAATTGAACTAAACTGAACTGAACTGAACTGATACTTAACTGAACTAAACTGAACTGAAATGAACTGAACTCCTCTCATATAAATGACAATTCCTAACTTCTAGGATCTTTACATGCATTACTGAGGTGTTATCTTTCTCTAAATAGTTAAATGAAAATGAGGTGGGTTCCACCTTCCATGTGGGTGCCCCATGTGCTCCTATTTTGTAGGAGCTCTTCTTGGATGCCCTCACATGTTCCTATCATTTAGGAATAATTACTAATATCAATGTACATGTTCATTTCATTCAAATTTAATCTCTTTCTAATCCTAGTGCTGGGGAACATTTCCCAAGGACTTAGGAGATGCATGAAATATGTTTAGGATTGCAATTAAATGGCATCCTATTCCCAACATTCTCCCACTTCACATTATACATTGCAATTATTCTAAACAAGGAATCATTCTTATAAATCAAGTGCAAGACTCAAGGCCAATGGCCTTCCTGCACCAAGAACCAATACCTTTCCCAAGCCTCTATAACCATTTCTTCTATCATTGAAGCCTACACCAATATATTCATGAACACAAGCATAAAATTCAAATGATAACAAAAGACAGTAAGTGACTACCACACTCATACCAAATTAGAATAGCAACCATAGGAAGTTGCTAGCTCATCCAAAACTATCATAGGTAGAACTTCATGCTATCAACATAGCAACCCAAATCTGCAAACAAGTAATTGTATATCCATCATCCTAGAAAATAAGATTCCAAGGTAACAACAAACATAGACATGCAATAAAATACCTCTGAAGTAACTCACTATAGTAAAGTGTAACCAAACCAAGAGAGGTTCCCCTCTCATACTAAACACATATACCTTCTAGAACTCCCATTGCATAGGTAATGTCAAATCTAAAAGCAAGATTGCAACATTAACAAGTCTTCCTATAGCAGTTCACATAGAGGATGTGGCTAACTCCTCTATCATAGTGTCAAAGAAGCATACAATGATATGCAAAATACATCTCTCATAACACAAGAACCTTCAAGAAGAAGACTATTCCCAGAAAGAGAGAACCTACAAATCAAGCCATGTTCTTATACCACACTAACATGTGCCAAACTATGTAAGGTAAGATCTCCTTCAACACTCCCAAACTAAAAGGATATCAACATCTAACCATTCAACTTATAATGAAACATAACAAAACTTAGATGTAAACCTCTCACAAAAAGTAGATCAAACTTATCCAAACATTCCCACAACAAAAGGGAATATGCCCAAAGCCACTAACTATCTCCCATACCTCTCCTACCTAAATCATCAGAACTAACTCAAGTTCAAGATTTCAAGGAGAACAATGGAAATACATAAAATCATGCATCTACTTCTCAACAATGCATAAGAGAAGTCAAGATACATCTTAATAATGAATCTAATAATCAGGAGGGCAACACCTCTTAGATCATTTTACCTACCGAGTAGACCAAGAGTGGGATACATGATTGTCGTGTGCATACAATAGACAACATTCTCATAAGGTCTATGATGGACTCATTTCCATTTACAGGTGTAGGCTTCTCGGTATTTACTGTTGAAAAATATTTTCTTATAAGTAACCATTCCAACATATATCTCTTAACATAAGAAATATTCGGCCTAACCCAAGGCTCTCTAGTTTCCATGAGCGCCCATGCTAATCAATCCATGCCAACTTCAAATACAACCTGCATAATCATGAAGCTCCAAGAAAATGATTAATACTCAAAAATAAAAAGAACTACATCCTCTCCAAAGGAAGAACAATAACACCTTTACCAAAGAATCTAAGGGTCCTCTATGAAACAAGATGTTATAACCTCTTTAAATCACATGAAGATAACTATATCCTACCAAAGCTCCCACTGAATTGTGATACTGAGCTATACATGGCAACAAGATAAACATCAAACCATCACTATCAAAAAACTCCCATTGCAACATGTAACCAAGATATCCATGACATCATGATAACCATCCCCTGAATGAAGATCATCCATACATGCAAAACCATGGGCTCAAAACCATGAGCTCCAAAACCATGGACCAATTCAACTAGCAAAAAACCATGTGTTAAAGATCACTAAAAGTTAATCCACTAGCTCTAACCCAAGAACTAGTTTAACCCAACTGCCCTCCCCTTACCACCTAGGAGAACTCCTCTCTTGCGAGTCCTTTCCTTTTAGGGATCAAGAGCAAGTCATACCAGGTCTTACAGCCATCAGCCCAAATACATTGTAGCATACTTCTTTTCAAATATGCAATAACACAATAGTAAAAGATCCACTACAACCAAAAAACCTTCAAACTTTTAAGAGAAAGGTTCCCAAAACTCTACCCAACCATTAGCTCTAATACCAAATGTTGAAAATGAAGGTACTTATGTAGCTTAATACTTTGTAAAACTATAATATTGCAGATCTAATAAAGTGTTCTTTGTTACAATTTATTTATATATGATTATCTATTTAGATTCATTTTACCAATTTTAGAAGTAGACAGAAGATTGTAAAAGAATAAGACCAGATGATAGAAGTGACACAACATTACTATGGAGAAACCCTTTTGGGAAAAAAATCCACCACCAGAATCAATAGTGCTTGCATTATTTAACCTTATAACAAGATTAAAATAATTCTTTATCAATCCTTATTTGAGATGCTTATTTTTCCTTAAAAAATTCTTCTTCAAAACTTGCAATAAACTCTCATGTGTCTAAGCATGAATCCACACATCCTATGCCATACTTCACAGTAGTACTCTCTTAGAACTCTCTTCAACTTGCTGCAATAAATAGACAATTGTGAACTTTGTAAACTCCAAAGAGTTGACAATTACAAGCGGATAAATCTCCTCACAAATATCTACCCCATTCTTGTGCAAGTAGAATTCTTCTATGAAAAACAATGTCAAACAAAGTCCTTCATAAATTTGGGTGTCCCAAACTGAAGTCTTAACTCAACATTGATTACGAAGATATCTTCCAAGCTTCTCCTCAAAGTTAGCACCCAAGAATGGGCCCACTTAACTCAGCCTTGTAAATATATTCTCATGCAAAAGGTGTTAACTCCAAGATCTCAACTTGGGTGCCCAAGGTGGGTCCAAGTTAATCTTTGTTAACTAAAACATATCTCTCCATCAATTCATGCAAACATGATGCATGATTGATCATCCCCACTTAACTGAATGTAGCCACCTGTTATCTGTCATGCAACTCAAGTCATTAGCTTACAACTCAAGTCAATTGAAGTCAACTAACATGCAACTTAGACTAAATACATGCAACTAAAGATAATTGAACCATAACTGAGCTGAATTGAACTGAACTGAACTAAATTGAACTGAACTAAACTTAAATGAGCTAAACTCCACTCATGTAAATAAAAATTCCTAACTTATAGGATCTTTACATGCATTACTAAAGTGTTACATTTCTCCAAATAGTTAACTAAAAACAAGGTGGGTTCCACCTTCCATGTGGGCACCCCATGTGCTCCTATTTTGTAGGAGCTCTTCTTGGATGCCCTCACATGTTCCTATCATTTAGGAATAATTACAAATGTCAATTTACATGTTTATTTCATTCAAATTTAATCTCTTTCTAATCCTAGTGTTGGGGAACACTTCCCAAGGACTTAAGAGATACATGAAATATGTTTAGGATTGTAATTAAATGGAACCCTATTCCCAACAATAATGATGAAAAAAGGTCCCCTTAACTTGGCCTTGATTTAGTGTTGTAATATGCCTAACATATTCACATTAGGTCTTGGGCCCTTGTGAAGTAAATGAACATCGATGGTACCTTGATTAAGTGTTGTAAAGTGTTGTAACACACTTTCACACTTTTCTAAGGTCTTGCTAATGAAATACACCTAATAAAACTCTTTTGTGCATTAATCTTGCCTTATTTTAAAGTGTTGTAAACTACTATAACAAACTTTCACACTTTTCTATGCTTGTCATTAATAATTGGGATTTATTATGCTTTAATTAGCCCTATTTTACATCCAAAAGCATGATTTATGTGTATTTTTGAGGATAATCTTGACAAAACCTTTTAAAACATCAAAATCCTGAAAACCCACCTAAAAAAGCTAAGGTGGGACTCATTCGCCATTTCGGGAAAATGAGTCTCCTTTGGTGGGACCCATTCACCTAGGGTGGAAAATGAGTCCCATTTAACTCAAAATCCAAATTAATTTAAATCTTTTGTAGAATTTTATTCTCCTCGATCCAATGTTGGCTTGTAGTGTTGTAATTTCAAGAATTCTTGCATAATTGAGTATAAATACAACGTTGTTTGACTCATATTCTCACCTAGCATTCAAGAGAGTTCACATGAGAATTCAAGCATTCACAAGAGCATTCAAGGGAAGATTATAAAGTATTTTAGAGTAGCATTCAAGTGTCAATCATAATGTCAAATATTTCATCCATCATGTTTTTTATTGTGCTAACAATTATGATATAGGATTTTATGATTCAAGAAAGTATTTCATGCAAGATCAACATCATTCAAGCAAGAGTCAAGATTCACATCCGTAGCCATCTAGAACATATTTACAACACCTTATTGCTAGGGTTTAGTGAGTTTCAACATTTCTATTTGTTCATTCAACATTCTTCATTCATATTACCTTTCATTTCAAGGTTTAATTACCAACAAGGGGTTTGACCAAGGAATACCATATCCACTAACCTCACAACATTTTCCCCTCTCCTTTGTGTGTGATTTGTATGTCTACGCTCCATATTTCCTAAGGAGAAATATTGGCCAAAATTTGCAACTTGTTCAAAGTTGTCAAAGTTGTCATCAAGCCTTGGAGAACCTTGGAGAAGACCTACAGTTTGCAAATCAGATATTCAGAAACAAAAATCAATCAAGAAGGACATAGCAGACAAAGAAGAGTAGGATCAAATTTTGAAGCTTCAAAAAAGCCTAACTGGACTGATTCGCCACTTCTAGTGAATGAGTCCCAATTTTAGTAATTTTTTAGGACTTTGCAAATTTGGATACTCTTTTGGTAGAAACCTATTCTTGCATAGTTTCCCAGAAGTAGGACTGATTTTACTAGCTTAGAGAATGATTCCCAGTCATAAATAAAAGTAGATTTTCCAAAATTATAGATCTCCATTCTGCCTTCCCCAGATTCCTAGGTACACACTTTTTGTTTTACAGTTTTCTATGTTGTTCACTTTTCTAATTCATTTAGTACTAGTTTGCATTCAAGTAGGGTTTTGTATTACATCTTTCATTTCATTGTCTTTTCCAAGTTTAAACTTGGCAGTGAACCTCTTTGTAGCTTGAATTTGGCCCATAAGACAACCCTACTATAATATTTCTTACCCTTTTTGCATTGAGATCTTTAGGGTTACCCTTGAATGAAATCGAAGGGTATGTGTAGGATCATGATGGGCCAAAAAGTGGCAATATGATGGGTATGTGGCTGACGACTATTGTTTTACCCAAAATTGATGAAACGAAAAAGGTTTTTAAAGGAGATTCTCAACTTTCCACCAATATAAATTATGATTTACTTTGAATTTAATAAGTAATTATTATTCATTTTCTATTCAAATTATGAGTAAAGTCCTAATTGATAGGGTGATTGAAAAACATCTATAGATTTCAAATGGTATCACATTTTTTGAATCCAAAACATGTGTCACATTCTATACTTAGCATACTATAGGATTAAAAAAATAAAAATTTAATTTCATGAAATTTTGACCAAGTTAAGTTGGTTAGACATACGAGTTTTTATATTTTTTAAAAAGTTGTAATAAAAAAATCATAATTAATTATTTACTTGGAAAAAAATTACAAAAAAATATGCATCACATCGAGGCATGATTCCTCTACTTATATCTAAAATATTATAAAAATAATTATCATTTTATTGTGGTTAGGGTGGTCGGACAAAACCTACTTCTTTTTTTTTCCTTGAACTTTAAGTACCCTGCATTGAAATTTCAAATTTTCACCAAATAGATTTTTTTTTAAACAAACCTAGTAGTTTAGAAACTACATTCAATTTGCTATAGATTCTATTCTTACATATTTTTTAAATAATATAGATAACTTTTTCAAATTTTTACATCAAGTTGCCTAACTCTGATTTTTCTATTTTTTTTGCTGCTTAAGGGCCTATTTTTTCCATGATGATCCTACACATACCCTGAAGGAGTGGGTATTCTCTATGAATAAAATTATACGATAGCACCATCCCATAAATTCATCATTTCATTTTAGTTAACCTGCATTTGGAACATTTCATTTTCTAATTTGGAGTGCATTGGCATCCTAGAAATAGCTTGCATTAACATTGCATGAGAATTTGTATTGCTTAATTTGCATTCTAGGGTTTCAAATTTTGCATTAGTGAAAGCTCATTCAACCTACATTTTTGCATCTAATTTCATTGAAAATCATTCAAACTCTGCATTTGCATCTCAAATAAAGATCAAAAAACATAAAAAGCATAAAATTCAATTGAAATTTTTTAAAAGTTTTGAAACAAATCATCCCTAGGACTCATTCGCCACCTTGGGAAAATCAATCCCTTTGCATATTTTATCTTGCATTTTATAGAATTTATAGTTTAGTTTTCAAGTTTTTGTTTGTTGTTATTGACTTTCTATTTCAGTTTCCAGAATTTATGTTTTAAGCATTTCACTATTCTTAGCTTATATTTCATTTTCCTTCAATTTTCATTTAGTAGCCATTGCATGAGTATTTGATGGCCTATTGATAAAATTGTAGTGTGATGAACTTTGAGACTCATGTCATCTCATGATAGCACAATCATTGTGGATCTTGGGTTTTTGAGCTCTTTCACTCCTAGTGTTGACATTAGTATAGTAGGTATGGACAACACCCTTAGCAACTCTTTACCTTCAAGTAGTATGAAAGTTGAAATAAGGAATGATAGTGTCCTGGAAGAAAACCTAATTCAAATTCATGAGGACCTAGCAAACCTACAACATCAAGTGAAAAATGACAACATTTCAACTACCGCAATTCCTACTATAGATAACATTCACCACATGCTTGAAAGTGAGGATGGCCTTGACCTTGTGAAAAATATAGTTCATATCTTTTGAAAACATCTCACCCCAACCACTTGTTTCCCTATACCAACAAGAAATGTCACAACCCAAGAAGGAACTCAAATTCCTCCTCCCACAATAATTGCATCAATACCTACCTATACCAACCCACAAGTCACAACAACAATGCAAATAACTAGTAATATGACTCCTTCCTTGGGTATTTTTGCTAGCATCCATAGTTCTTTTGTGGCATCACATGTTATATCTCCTACCACTTTACCACCAATAAGCATTCCATTTACTTGTCCTATGAACACATACACTCCTTCACTAGTTTCACTTCCATCTCATAACACAAACAATGAACCTCTCGTTAACCAACTATTCAAAACTATTTCATCCCTCCAAAAGTAAATCTCTACCATCAACTAAAATCAAAATGGCCCACCTACATATTATGTCAAAAGCAGTCCATTTTCCTTGGAGATATTGCGAAGACCAATGCAACAAGGAATAGAGGTTCCTAGATTTGAGAAATAGAATGAAAAGGAGATCCTTCTAACCATGTCAATGCCTACATCACCTTATGCACTGAATTTTTTTGCAATGATAAACTTTTGGCTAAGGTTTTTCCTAGATCATTGAAAGATATCGCCTTGGAATGGTTTTCTTCTTTACTGAACAACTCAATTCGTTCATTCGATGAACTTATTAAGGAATTTTTTAATCATTCCCAAGTGCATGTGACTCCTAAGATGACCTTAGCTGATTTGATGAGATGTAAGAAAAAAGAAGAAGAAAAGAAAATTGACTTTATCTCATGTTATCAATAGATTTATTCCCAAATTGATGTCAAGGTCCCCGACCCTCACCTTCAAAAGATGTTCATAAAAAATTTTCAAACCAAGATTCAAGACAAGCTCACCATGATGAAATTTCCATCCTTTATGAACTTGTGTACTTCCCTTCATGACTATCAAAATTTGGTTAGTAGTCAAGATACAAGGTCCACTCCTAGCTGAACAGGGAAACCCATGCCTACAAACCAAAACAATTCCCAACCTTTTAGAAAATAGAATAAAGGGCTTCTTGAATTCAATCCGCCTCAACAAAATGTCAATAACCATGTTGTTGTTGTTAAAGCTTTGATACCCTTTAGCTACGGAGACCTGAAAAGACAATTCACTCCCTTACCTGATACCCTTCATAACACAATGTCCCAACTCTTAGAACAAAAAATGATTACCTTGCCTCTTGTCAAAACACTTGATCCCAATAAGCCTTTACCCTCGAGCTTTAGATAAAATTCTTATTGCCACTATCACTGACAAAATGGACATGAAATGAAACATTGCAATCGTCTTAAATAGCTTGTGCAAGACCTCAGTGGTTTTGGTCATATTTCCATTGGAGGTGTTAGTGATCAAGGAAATAAGTTTGTTTCTCCTCCGAACCAGAACTTGCAAATATTTACCAACCCCATGCCTAAACACAACATTTCATTTGTACAAGCTAGTGAAACTACAAATAATGATGTGATGAATGTTGATACAAATGATGATAACATTGATCCTATTCAACATGATTCAACAGATAATGATCCTATGGATGAAATGGTAGGAGTGATAGACGTCATTCCTCATAAGGGATGAACTAAAAATCCTCTTGACATTGCTTTCTCCTCTAAGGATATACTTAAACATACACTTGATGGTCCTCTTCACATAGCCGACTGAATCGATGGAAAGCCCACTAATGGGATACTAATAGATCCCGCCTGTGGACAGAATGTGATCACCGAGGAATTCTTACTTTTTCAT
Organism: Sequoia sempervirens; assembly: GCA_007258455.2. Classification (NCBI taxonomy): domain Eukaryota; kingdom Viridiplantae; phylum Streptophyta; class Pinopsida; order Cupressales; family Cupressaceae; genus Sequoia; species Sequoia sempervirens. The sequence continues at coordinate 38,001,318 of VDFB02086081.1, read as the reverse complement.
GAGCTCTATCAAGATATATATGACAAACCAAAAGCATGGATCAAGACACATAATGGATTTGCTTTCCCTACAATGGGATCGATCACCTTACCACTACAAATAGGACCAAAAATATTAGATGTCTCATTCTCCATCATCCCACAGTTAGACCAAATCTATGTGAAGTTAGGTCATCCATGGCTTCACTCCATGAAATCCATCCCTTCAGCTGTGTATAAATGCAACTTAAAGTTTCCTTTTTACAATGAAGTATTCACCGTCCATCATAGTGGCTTTAACCCATTGTCCTCTAAAGGTAACTTTTCCTTAGATTCCTTAGATTTCTTTTGTTATTTTTCATTTTCATTTTATTTTGTGTGATTGCATGTGTGAAATGTGATCCCTCGTGATGTTCTGGGGTATGTGCAGGACCATCATGGAAAAAACAGCCCCTTAAGTGGCAAAAAATTTAGAAAAATCAGAGTTAGGCAACTTGACGTAAAAATTTGAATAAGTTATCTATATTATTTAAAAAATATGTAAGAATAGAATCTGTAGCAAATTGAATGTAGGTTCTAAAATACTAGGTTTATTTAAAGAAAAAATGAATCTATTTGGTCAAAATTTGAAATTTCAATGTAGTAGTACTCAAATTTCAGTGAAAAAATAAGAAGTAGGTGACTGTATGACCACCCTAACCACAATAAAATGATAATATTTTTTTATAAAATTTTAGATATAAGTAGAGGACTCATGTCCAGATCTGATGCATATTTTTTTGTAATTTTTAAATAATTAATTATGAATTTTTTATTACAATTTTTAAAAAAAAACTTGTATGTTTGACCACCTTAACTTGGTCAAAAATTCATGAAATTCAATTTTTTTAAATCCTATAGTATGTGAAGCCGCAGAATGTGATGCATGTTTCAGATTCAAAATGTGATACTATTTGAAAGCTCGGATGTTTTCAATCGACCTATCAATCGGGGACTTTAGTTGTAATTCAAATAGAAAATGAATAATAATTATTTATTGGGTATGTGTGGATCATGATGGGCCAAAATGGCAATATGATGGGTATGTGGCTGATGACCTTTTTTTACCAAATTTGATGAAATGGAAAGGGTTTTTAAAAAGGAGATTCTCAACTTTCCACCAATATAAATTATGCTTTACTTTGAATTTAATAAGTAATTATTTTTCATTTTCTCTTCAAATTACTGACTAAAGTCCTAATTGATAGATTGATTGGAAAACATCTATAGATTTCAAATGGTATCATATTTTTTGAATTCAAAACATGCGTCACATTCTATGCTTCTAATACTATAGGATTAAAAAAGAAAAATTGAATTTCATGAAGTTTTGACCAAGTTAAGGTGGTCAAAAATACAAGTTTTTTATATTTTTTAAAAGTTGTAATAAAAAATTCATAATTAATTATTTACTTCAACAAAAATTACAAAAAAATATGCATCACATCGGGACATGAGTCCTCTACTTATATCTAAATAATTAAAAAAATATATTATCATTTTATTATGGTTAGGGTGGTCAAAAGCAGACACCTACTTCTTATTTTTCCACTGAAATTAATCTTGCTACATTGAAATTTCAAATTTTCACCAAATGGATTTTTTTTAAACAAACCTAGTAGTTTAGAAACTACATTCAATTTTCTACAGATTCTATTGTTACATATTTTTGAAATAATATAGATAACTTATTCAAAAAATTTATGTCAAGTTGCCTAACTCTAATTTTTTTTATTTTTTTGCCACTTAAGGGCCTATTTTTTCCATGATGATCCTACACATACCCTATTAAATTCAAAAGAAAGCATGCATAATTTATATTGGTGGAAATCTGATAATCTCCTTTAAAAATCCTTTTCATTTCATCAATTTTGGGTAAAAAAAAAGTCGTCATCAACATACCCTACATATACCCTCATATCACCACTTTTTGGTCCATGATGATCCTACACATACCCTCTATTTGATGTTCTCTCTCTTTATGGAATTCCTCTATTTGTACATTCATTCTTCTCTATTTCATAAATCTTTTATCTTTTCAGTTTTGAACCAAAGATTTTTGGATGGAGGGGCCTGCCTTAAACTTCTAGGGGTTTGCACCTAAAAGGAGAGAGGTACCAAAAATATTAATGGCTCACTCAAGAACAAACTCTTGAGATTCCAATGTAAAGGAGATTGAAATCTGCCAAAGGGGATTGACCTATACGTTGAAAACTGATAAAAGAGATTAACTACTAATGAAAAACTTAGAAAATGCAAGATATATGAAAACATGCTATAATATGCAAAATGACCTAGAAATGCAAGTATTTAATTGTAACAAAAAACTTATTTAATTGAAAGTGTACAACTAGAGACTAGAAAGAGATGAAATGGAGCCAATTGGGATTCATATGCCAAGCTAGGCAACTTAGTCTTGTTTCAGGAAAATTCTGCCAAAACATGTTTTGGACAAATGGGTACTTAGAACTACAAAAATATCTCTTTGAGCCTAAGGAGTGGAACTCATTCACCATTAATGGTGAATTAGTACACCTCAGGATTTCTAGATATTCAAAACTAGAATCGGTAGCCCTTAGTATTTACTTCTACTCCTGATTCAGATCCAAGTCTAAAACTATAAAATTCAACATGTAGGTGTTCTCCATGCTTCTCTTAGGGTTTTGACAACTTGATGGAAACTTTTCCAATATTTCTCTTTGAAAGATCTACAACCTAGGGCTAAAAATCACATGCAAAGAGAGGGAAAAATTGTTGAAGATTAGTGAATAGGGGTTTTCCTTGCTCAAACCCCTTGTTGGTAATTAAACCCTTGAAAATGAAATGAAATATTAAAACATATTGATGAATGAATAAAGAAAATGCTACAACACACCAAACCCTTGAGGTAGAATTCTGTAGACATGCAAGTAATAACTCCAATGGATGTAGACTTAAAGATGCTTGAAATGCTTAGAATGCTTAAGTGATTGATTGATTAATTGATTGAGTGATTGGGGAGAAATGAGTGGGAAAACCCTATATTTATACACAATTATGCAATAATTCCCAAAAATGCAACATCACAGGCCGACCTTAGATCTTAGAAAATAAAAACCTGCCGGAAATTTGAAATAATTTTGAGTTTTGTGCCAAAGGGGACTCATACGCCCCTAATGGCGAATGGGGCCCACCTAAGGCATTTTAAGTGGGTTTCAAAATTTAGATATTTTAAATGATGTTTATCGAGATTATCTTCAAAAATACACTTAAGGCTTGTAAGTGTAAAATGGATCCAATTACTAATGACAAGCCTAGAAAAGTGTGAAATTTTGTTACAACTCTTTACAACATGTTGAAATAAGGCTTGGTAAGTGATAAAAAGAGGTTATTTAGGTAACATATATATTAATAATATCCTAGAAAAATGTGAAGGTGTGTTACAACACTTCACAACACTTTTGCAAGGCATCATAAAATTCTTATTAATTCACAAGGGCCAAAGACCTAATGTGAATGTGTTGACCACATTACAACACCAAATGAAGGAAAAACTAAGCCAACATCCACAAGAAGGACCCACATCAACATGAAAATGTCAAAAGATCCATTTTTCTATGCTACATTTAGCCCCCACATTTGTGAGAGGATGGGCATGCTTCAAACTCACAATAAAGTAGCCAAACATGCACATCAAGAGGGATCTGAGTGAACCCATACTAATAAGATGAGACAACAATAATCAAGAGGGGTGATCAAGCCCTCAGGATCAAGATCCTATAGCAAACCAAACCTAAGCACAAAGTAACACACATGAAAATGATGTAAAGAGCAGCGACAAGAACAACCATACACTACCAAAGATGAAAGGGAGAAAAGGAAAAAAAAGAAAAGAAAAGAGAGAATCAGATCAAGTTTTGATCATTTTTTGATTCCGATGTGGATCAAATCTAGGTTGTTTGTTTAGAAAATGCATACTTACTCTGAGGCGATGGAACTCATGGTCGTCTGCTGAGTAAGAAGTCCTAGAAGGTGAGAAACATACACTCATGGCTAGTATGCACTCACACACATGCAGGTGGCTATGGGGAAAGTCATGCCTCGAATTGGGCTTCCCGCTCAACCATACCAAAGTTATACCTCTTGATAACTTTAATAAGGTGCCACAAAAGAAAATGGCTTTTCAAACTTCATAAGACAAGAAAAACATCGTATGCTTGGAGCTCATGAAGAAACATGATGGAACCATAGGCATGCAAGTTGTGTTACGCAAGATGGCCATATAACAAATGCAAAATGCAAAGAATGTTCAAAGGAGTATTGCTTATTTCATGTGATGTATTTACTTAGGTAACATTGTTCCTAATGTCTCCAAGAGAGGACCAATCAAAGAATAGAAGATTTTCAAATTAGGGGATGTAGTGTGTCGCATCAAGCCACTAAGAAGAATGTTATATATGCTAAGATAGATCACGCTCATGAAGGACACTGTAACCAATGTCATCCACAAAGTGACAAACACATCGTATGAAGTAAGAAGACTGCACTAAGAACTAAGAAAAAATAAAAAAGAATAATTCCAATGTATGCCCCCACTTTAAAGGAATTGCTAAACACCATGCTATGAGAAATTACTTTAAATTAGTAAATGAAAAATGCAAATAAAGAAGACATGAGAGACAACTTGGAAAGCCCTATGCCAAGTCATATGTTCCAAGTAAAGCTACGTCATGCAAGAGAAAAAGGAAAGAGAGGGGTTGCCTCCAAAATGAAAAAACCAAACACATAAGGGATCTATGGATTTGGGGTCAGTATGTTCTTTGTTGCAAGTTTTTTAAGGAGCAAGCTTGGAACTATCATCATCCCCCAAATACACATAGAACTAGGAGATGACACAAAGAGAGTGAAAACAAAGAAAAACCTTTTGGGTAAACATGGAACAGACATAGGGTGTATCGATGACTTGTGACATCCCCGAAAGGAAAACACAAAACAAACGAAAAAGAAAAGGTGAAAGAAAAGAAAAATATTTTGGGTCAACATTAAGGAGACATGAATGTCTCAATGCCTTGCATCATCCCAAAAAAGAAAGACACAAGCAAAAAAGAAAAAGACAAGGGAAAAAGGTAAAAGAAAAGGGGACTTTTGGGTCAACATGAAAGAGACATGAATGTCTCAATGCTTTGCATCATCCCCAAAAGGAAAACACAAGCAAAAAAGAAAAAATACAAGAAAAAGAGGTAAATGAAAAGGGCCTTTTGGGTCAACATGAAAGAGACATGAATGTCTCAATTCCTTGCGTCATCCCCAAAAGGAAAACAAAAAATAAAAAACACAAGGTAAAAAGAAAAAGAGATGCACAACATAAAGAAGAATGAAGATACAATAGAATAATTCCATAAAGAGAGATAACATCAAACAAAAAATCACATGGGATCACATTACGCACATGTAATCACACAAAAGAAAAATAAATAAGAAAAATAAAATGCAAAAGATTAGTAAGGAAAATGTGAGTCATCCATCAAGCAAGTCATCCAACTCCCATCTCAGTTTGTAGAAGAGGAAGGTGAATAACACAACTAAGGGACAACAACAAATGCATTACTAGAACAAGGCTAGCAACTTCTTACCCCCACTGGGTGCAAGGAAAGAATGAGCTGAGGTAGGTGATGAGAAAGGTCATTGTAATAGTGAGAAGGGAATGTTCTACAACTATTACATGACAAGTAGTAGGAGAGTAGTTCATGGGATCACTAGATATCAAGTATCACCATTGAAATGATACTTTCTTAGTATTTCTTTCAATGAAGGACACTGATCAGTACTATGTCTAAGAACGTGATGATATGCGAAATGTGGAAATTTGGCATCTTTAGGATATATCATCAACCTATTCATAGGTGGTAATAGGATGAGTCCTTTGTTTAAAAGTATTTGTAATTTCCTTTCACTTTTAGGAGGTGGACAAAGAGTAAAATTTATTTTTTGTAACTTGTAAGGCCTCTTGCATTTGCTAGATTCATCATTCTCTTGAATTGATGGAGGATGACCTAGAGTGATCCTCTCATCGTTGTCATTGTTATTAAGCAAGGGTTACTCTTTAGGAAGGAGAACATTCAGATCGGGAGGGGAATCAAAGATCACTGTTCTATCATCATGAAGCCTCAGATATTCTCTAGGAAGCTTGTTATTATGAGAGGGATCATGATATCTTAACATTTTTGTGTTTTCATCTTTTGAATTTTTCTCTAAGAGTTGATGAATTACATGTTCAAGTGTTTTATGACATCCTTGTTTGCTCAAAATTGTGAAGCCTTTGCCATATGTTCCATCAAGGTTGATTGGAGTGTTTGTTACTTTGTTAGTATAAAATGGTTGAGAGTTTACTTGTCTAGAAGAACTAGGTTCACCTTGTGTAGGGAACTTAGGTTCTAATTTTGTTTTAGGATGTAAGTAACCAAACATCTCAGGAGGTGGTGCTGTAGGAGGGTCTTGTTGTTTCATGGATTGATAAAAGGATGCATTAGCTTCAAGGTTGTTAAGGAAATCATTTAGGAACTTATTCATGTTATCATCATCTTCTCCAATGGTGTCAACATCACAAGGAAGACATGCATGCGGAGTTGAAGAAGCATGAGTAAGTTCAATGTCATTAGGATTAGTTCCAAAGGAACAACTTGACATATCGACTAAGAATTTTAATAACATCCAAATCTTATTAAAATGCATATCCATGATGCAAAGTTTAGATTGTACAAGATGAATGAATTTAAACTAAATGAAAGAAATTTAATGAAACAAAAAATCTAGAAATAGAAATAGAAAGGTAACAACAAAAAATAGAAATTCAGAAAATGAATTTGAAATGATAGAAATTGTAGTGCAAAATATGCAACTGGACTGATTCACCTAGTGTGGCAAATGAGTCCAGGTAGTGATTTTTTTGAAATTTTTTAGAATTTTTAAATTGTTTTTTATGATTTTTTATATTTTCTAATGCAAATATGATATGAAAATGATTTTTTTTTTAATTGATTTTTAATGAGATCAAATGCAATAAGGTAAGATATTTGGAAACCCAAGAATGCAAATGAAACAATGCAAAATACAATGTAATGTTAATGTAGGATATTCCTAGGATGTAAATGCACTTTGAATAAAAAATATAATGCTCTAAATGTAGGTTCACCAAAATGAACCAAATATTTTTGGATGGAGGGGGCTCTCTTACACTTCCAGGGTTTTGCACTTAAAAGGAGAGAGGTACCAAAAATCTTAATGGCTCACTCTAGAACAAACCCTTGATATTCTAATGCAAAAGAGATTAAAATATATGAAAGGGGATTTCCATATATGCTAAAAACTGATAAAAGAGATTAACTACTAATGCAAAACATAGAAAATGTAAGATGTTTGAAAACACGCAGTGATATGCAAAATGACCTAGAAATGTACGTAAACTATAACATAAACTTATGAAATTGAAAGTGTGCACCTGGAGAGTAGAAAGAGATAGAATGGAGATCCGAAATCCTAAATAATTCACTGTAGATGCCAACTAGGACTCATAAGCCAAGCTGGGCAACTTGGTATTGTTTCGGTAAAATTTTGTCGGAATAGGTTTCAGACAACTGCGTACTCAGAACTGTAAAAATCCTTGTTTGAGCTTGGGAAGTGGGACTCTGAACCATATGTTTTTGGAACCCTAGGACTCTCTAGGCTCTTCTAAGGATTTTCACCTAAAAGGAGAGAGGTAGGGCCAAAAATACTAAAGGGTACATTCAAATTATGTTATGTATGATGTTATGAAGTGAACTAAATGCAATTAAGTGATTTAAATGACTGATTATAAATGCAAAACTAAGATTTAGGATATGTTTGAAAACATAATGTTGTTTGAAAAAAGCTAAAAAGGATGAACAAAAATGCAAACTAAACCAAACAAAAGGTTGTTTTTCAGAATGTGTGCACCTCGAAACTGAAGGAGACTAGAAAATAATCTAGAAAATTTGATGATGTATGATTTTGAGCAAACTGGGACTCATTTACCACCCTAGGTGAATCAGTCCTAGGTCAAGACTTTTTCTACATAGAAGCTATTTTTTGTCAACCAGGAACAAGGATTTGCATCTGACTCAAATTTGCACCTCAACAGGGACTCATTCACCATGCATGGGGAATTAGTCCACTTTTGAATTTCTGCAACTTCAAACTTATGTTTTGCACCTTGACACCTACACAACAATTTCTGATAGAAACCTGACTCAATATCTTAGAAAAATACTACAAAACATCTTACAATTGTTTTTCTAATGGGGGTTTTCTTTGGTCAAACCCCTAGTTGGGTAATTAAACCTTGAATTGAGAAAAATATACATAAAACCCTAGCCTTAGATGTGTTAAAGAGTAGGAAAGTCTGAATCATAACAAAAACCCTATTCTATTATTCTAGAATAATAAATGTAAAGATGATTTTTGTGATGCAAGATCTCAAACCTTAGAAACCTTACAAAACATGAAAAATGGAAATGAAATGACATACAAATGACAAACAAACAAAATACAAACCTTAATATAAATATAGAATGAAAATGGAAGATGGAATCAATATGAAACCAAGTCCTTACATGTGATTTGGTGGCTTGTTGCACCTCCTCAACCTAGATTTCATCATGATTCACCATAAGAATCCATTAAAAACCCTTTGCAATGTTGAATCTTCAAAAAAAGAGTGAGCTTGAAGACCTACAGAAACCATAGTTTAGTACCCTAAAACTTCAAGTTTTGCTAATGAGACTTGTGGTAGAAGACTTGACCTTTGAAATTGATTTTGAAAAATGATTAAGAGATATGTAAAATGACTTAAAATGAGTATTTATAAGCAACAACACCTAATTTTCCCATTATTTAGACCTAAAAGGTCGACATTCACTAGAAATTTAAGTTAAATTAATCAAATTCCTGCTCAAAATTGAATTTCCCCTCAAAGGGGACTCATTCACCACCCATGGTGAATGGGTCCCACCAGAGGGGACTCATTTGACCAAGGTGGGGAATGGGTCCCACTACTAACTTTTGAAGGTGGGTTTTCGTGGTATGAATGAATTATGTGTTGTTTGTTAGGTTTTACATGATTTCTTAGGTAAAACAGGCCTCTAGATAAAAAATAATGGGTCTTAGGGCCTATAATTGTTGTTTTGAATGATGAATGATGTGAGGGAACTCAAAATTGGGTCTAATTATGCCTAAAATTTTCTCTTTTATCAATAGGGTCCAATTTTATATGGCACATTTATCCCCCACTTTAGCGCCCATATCAAACTACATGCATATGTAAGCTAAAGGACTCTAAATGATGCAATTTATTACATAAAAGGATACTCATTCAAGAGAGGAGAGAGCGAAGCCCCTATAGACACCGAAATCTGGTTTAAGCCTACGACTTCCATATTCTGCATAATTCGTATTATTCATGGTCATGATTAAATAATGTCAATTATTTAATTATTCATCTTAACATTAATTCATCTATTAATTAAATAATCTCAATTATTTAATTAATTCACTTTTCTTTATTCTATCGATTAATTAAATAAACGCTTGTTATTTAATTATGTTACTAATTAACCTTATCTCTTGTAAAATTAAATAAATTCTTATTTAATTTATTCTTTATCACACTTCAACTATAATTAAATAAAGTCATTATTTATTTAATTATTCATTTAAAATCCCTTCATCATTTAATTAAATAAATATTATTTATTTAATTATCCTTCGAATATTGTCTCTTGAATTAAATGAATTATTTAATTCATTAATTCTATTTTAACACATTCTTCTATATTTTAGATAATTATGTGAGTTATCTAAGTATTCACTTTTACTCGACTCGACATCTATTTTAATCGCTCAGTTAACTCTTGATTTAATGTCTGAGTGGCTATCTCGAGTAATCTCTTCGTCTAATCATGCAATCATCCACTTCTAACTCAATTGCGTGTACATGCAGATTAATTAAATATTCTTATTTAATTAATTAAGTGTTGTGCATGTATTCGAACAGAGAGTTGCTTTAATCAATCTTCATCTTTATCATGCAAAGATATTTCTTATGTTTTCGAATGCCGAACTGAAGATTAAATTATTTATTTAATCTTTAATTATATTTCTAATTCGAATCACTCATGTCATTACTATCAGTTATCTGAATGCATGCCCAATCTCTCAATCTCAATCGTCCATTAATCTTTCGATCTTGGCCTGTCGTTCGAATAATCGATTTTCTATAAATTGATTTGTCATTCTTCATTCCAATCTCTCTCGCGAATTTTGTAACTTTGGAGAGCACTTTTGTCTTGAATCTTCGATATTTTGCTAATCACTATCTTAGGCTATACTTGCACAAACTTGAAAATCTGAGGGCAATTATACTACACAAGCAAAATGGAGAAGGGCAATCGAGATAATTCATGGAAATACATTTGGAATTGGTGAGATTGTTCTAGTTTTAATTACATTTTTACTTTCCCATGTTCTTTGTTGCTTAACGTATGAATTTGCATTTTAGATTTAGTATTGTATGCATGTGTGCTTCTAACGATCTCCCTTGTTGTCTATTGTGCATTAAAGCTTGTTTCATTTTCAGCGTTACATTTTGGTGAACCCGACGTGAAGACACCATCTTCGCGAATCCGTAGATTTTTTAATTTTCATTTTTGTAGATTTTTCGTACGGAACAACGCATGTGAAGTTTCTGCACCGCAATTGATTTTCCGGAACTGCATGTGAAGTTTCTGAACCGCAATTGAGTTTATGAACCGCATCTAACAGAGAAACGACGCATCTGACAATTTCTGAACCGCAAGTGATATCCCGAGCCGCAATTGAAAAATAAACGACGCATCTGACTGGTAACAAAACGACGCAACTGACTGGTAAAATTTTATTTTTTGTTTCCCGCAATCTGAAATTTTCAATTGATTTTCGTGTTACTGATATCTTATTTTCAGCGTGTGGCTTTTTCGGAGTTGACAAGCTTTTTGCAGGACGATTGACGAAGACAATATTGAAAATTACTAATGATATCTTTTGTAGGACACTTGTCGAAGACCCTAGTTAAATTTTGAAACAGATTGTTTGGTAGCGTAGAAAATCTTTCATTTGGTTAAAATTAACAAGTGTCTACTGTGTTTGGTGCGAAAGCACAAGTCTGGTTACCCTTACGATTTAGTATATCGAAGTATCCTCTCCCCTTGCACATCCGTGCGATCCTGGTTGTAAGAGAAATGGTTACCAACTCTAGAACTTGGGCCTGTTCTGGTGGGAAAAAGTACTTACCCCAGGACGACTCAGACCGGTAGCACCCTGAACCCGAGGGACTTCCAGCCGGTATACAAAAGTGGGTTCTTGGGGAAACCCCAAGAATCACGAGTGTGATTCCGATGAGATGGATCCGAAAGGGGACTCGCGCCGTATGGATCACACCCCATGAATGGAATGCCCGAATTAAATACCCTTTGTTGTAGAGACCAACCTATTTGTGGCCGTTGCTTGGTATCAGTGCAGGGTACAATATCATGCCCGAAGATACTCACTACTGATCCCCTTGAGTAGAGATAGCAGTTCTTGGGATGTCATTGCCCAAAGAATTCAGAATTGGTGTGCTCAAAAGACGTTAATGAGCCGTGGAGGGGAGCCAATGCCACCAAATTCCTAAGCTATCTGCTCTCGAGAAGGAAAGGTGTTCATCACCAATCCGGGGTATAACTGGTGGGCTATACCAAGCATACAAACCCTAGGCCTTTGGCCTATTAGGATGTGCTTGTCTGTTATCACTTTAAACGTTCTTTGAGTCCAAAATTGAAACTGAAAACACTTTGTCTTACGATTGTCTTTGATTGTCAGAATTTGATCACGAAAAATGGAGTCAGTTTAAATTTCATGTCACTGAAAATTCATAGAGAATCGCAATTGTTCACCAGAAACACGCATCTGATTTTTAGAGTCGCATCTGTTAATTTTGAGTCGCATATGTTAAATTTGAGTCGCATCTGTAATTTTTGAGTCGCATCTGTAATTTTGGCTCGCATTTGATTTATAAAGGTCGCATCAGGTAGTTTTGAGTCGCATCTGTTAAATTTTGGTCGCATCTGTTATTTTGGCTTGCATCTGTTCTGAAAACACTGCATGCGTTGTATTCTGAGTCGCATCTGTAATCTTGAGTCGCGTCTGTCAGTTTGGACCGCAACTGTTAAATTTGAAACACATCTGTCTGATTACCAGAATAACCAAAATTCACAGTCACTGTCCAGTTAGCAGGGTTATACCAGTTCCAGTGGTCTTCATACAAACAGTCTTTGAAACAGAAACCTGAAATGATTTGCTCAATTTTGCATCCTTTAGGTTCATTTAGTCATTACCATAGTTGTCTTCAGTTAGCGTTTACCTCCATCTTAGGGTTCATAGTACTTTGCATTAGACTTTTAGAGAGGTCACTTTTACAAACTTTAGGAGTAGTCCACCATCTATACTCTAGAAAGGTCATAGTGTCAACGAAATCTGCCATTGAACCTAGTCTCATCATCATCTACTTTGTCCTACAGAGAGTCGTCCTAGCTCATCAGTCTAGTTAGGAAACTCAACTTGTCTTTGATCTTTTTCCTACATTGGTTCCTTGACTTATCTAAATTGACACTTTTGTTTGACTTGAGGTAGTTGGTCCCTTCACCTTGGGTTTATAGAATTGATCATTTTAGGGTCTCACTTAGACTTCTTGCACCTTTAGAGTCTAGACTAGTATCATCATAGGACATCCCTTATTTTGCATAAGAAAACCCCAAAAACATAGCATAGAGTCATACAGTTTCTAGATATAGTCTTGCATTTCCCACATATTGAGCTTGTCTTACATGGTTGAAACTAGGTCTAAGAGAAGAGAGAGAGAAAACATGTCGAACCCAAGCGAGTTCATCAACCCATTTTCTTCAAGACCTCATAAGACTCTATTAGACAAATTCACCACTAGAAACACTCAAGGACATGTTACAACAGAAGACATAGAGGCTGCCGCACAGGACCCTGAGTTTGCCTCTTTTGTAGATGAGTACCTAGCAAACGATCGTCAACGGTTCTTAGGAAAATTGCTAGCTGAAGGTGCTACCTTACCTCCAGGATTTGATATCAGTACCTTACAAACTCAACCTACACAAGGGACAAATACTACGACTGCTAGTACTACTATACCTCAAGTCAGTACGACTATGCCATCTAGCACGTCTACACAGAGTACAACAGTCCATACGTCCCCATTTGGTATACCTAGCATGACATCAGGATTTAATTTCACTACAGGGGCATCCTCATCCACTCCCACTGGTCCTCTTATTGGGAGTAAAAGACCTAAAACGTCAGCCCATACATCATATGTCGGTGTCACAAGTGCACAATCAACAACCACACCTACTGCTAGCATTATGGGTACCTTACCACAATCGATGGCCATACCTAGTGCTCAAACCACTAGTGCTATATCAAGGATTACACAAACAGGAGGCATTCCCTCCTTCCAATATGGCAATCAGAATCCACTCTTCCAGACTAGTAGTCAGGGTCCATTTACATCGATTCCGAATCAGAACCCTTTTTCACAGATTGGTAGTCAGAATCCATCCACACAGATTCCAAGTCAAAACCAATTTACGTCGATTCGAATCAGAACCCTTTTTCACAGATTGGTAATCAGAATCCGTCCACACAGATTCCAACTCAAAACCAATTCACTTCCATTCTGAATCAGAATCCCTTTGCACAGAGTGGTGCTCAGAATCCATTTACATAGAACCCAGGTCAACACCGACTTATGCAGATACCAGACCAGAATACATTTACCAATATTCTGAATCCAAATCCACCTCAGATGCCAACGTTCAATCAAAACCCATCATGAGACTTTGGATTTCAGAATACATACATGGATCCGCATAATCCTCCTAGCACATCTTTGACCCAAGTTGACGTCCTACAAACACAAATGCACGCATTACAAATGCAAATGGATAACATGTCGGTCTCAACTAAGAAATCATTTTCACCAAAGGACATATGCCCATTCCCTTTTGATAGATCATTGTACATGACACCTTTCCCTCACGGATATGTCATACCAAATCTTCCTAAGTACAATGGCAAACGCAATCTAGTAGAACATATCAGGGAATTTTCTACCATATGCATAGATGTCGCTTACGATCCCACGTATCTTATGAGGCTATTTCCATGAAGTCTTGTAGGAGTGGCACTAGAATGGTTTTCAGGTTTAGATTCTGGCATTAGATCTTGGGGCGAACTAGTCGAGAAATTTGTGGAGCAATTCTCCTTCCACATTGACCATGAGATAAACATAGCAACCTTGTGCCACACAACACAAGACGAAGGTGAAACATTCATTGCTTTCTTCCAACGTTGGAGAACTATTGCAAGTAGGTGTCCTGTCGAGATACTTGAAAAACAAAAGGTTACCATGTTTCAAGAAAACCTTCATCCAAAACTCAGGAGTAACTTAAGGGTACATTGTTGCATATCCTTTTCAGAACTAGTAGAAAAAGGGGTGATAATAGAGAAAGATCTCATTGAAAAGGGTGAACTCAAAATGACAACGTCAAATAGAAACTCAATCGTACAGAACACCCCCACTGACAGAAACAGATTCTGGTCTCGCAACAAAAATGTCACCAATGATGGGGTGGTGGATGCTAAAACATTACAAGCAAGACCCCTCCTCACATTACAAGGACCTCATACTTTTGCTAACACGCTTAATGCTGTCAATCAACCTCCTAACACGGTCTCAAATACTCAATGTCCACAAACAAGGAGATTCCAGAAACATGAGTTCACTCCCTTAGGGGAACCCATTGAGTCGGTGTTCAAACAATTGTTACAACACAACCTCATACAACTGCAGGAACCAAGACAATACGATCCAGGACAATTTAAACCAACTTGGTGGGATGACAATGCCTTCTATGATTATCATAGGACAAAGGGGCATAACCTACAAAACTGTCGACAACTGAAGAATATCATACAGGATCTTGTTGATGAGAGAATTATTGAGGTTAGTGGACAAAAACAAAAGACATCCAACACTGATCATCAAGTCTTCTCAGACCCACTACATGACCATGGGAAAGGAACTGTCCCCAGTTCGAGTACTAAGACCAATATGTCAGCCAATTATGCGAGTATCAAACATGATTATGATAGTGGCAAAATCATTCATTGCCTTCGTGCCGCTGATCAAAACATCAATACCATTACTATCAATGCTAATCCTGAATGTGCAGTCAATACTCGTCATACTAAGTTTACTATCCCAGGCCCTCCATCACAGAAAACACCTCAACCTTCCAAGTTACAATATAACCTACTTGATCAGTTGGGGAAGACCCTAGCCCAAATCTCAATCTTGGAATTGTTGCGTATCTCTTCTGAGCATCGGTCTATCCTCGATAAGGCTTTACAGAACACCACAGTCCCTACTGACCTTGATGTCAATCGTTTCCAGGAAATGGTGGGCTACTTGACCAATAATCATCATGCCACGTTTTCTGATCAAGACTACACCACAGATAAGACAAACCACAATGACCCTTTACATCTAGAAGTCCTTGTCGATGACACCAAGGTTAGATGAGTTTTGGTAGACAGAGGAGCAGGGTTAAATCTATGCACTTTAAGACTAATTAAGGAATTAGGTATCTCAGAAGCATGCGTGGACACCACTAAGAGTATTGTCATTAAGGCTTATGATGACGAAGAACGCAAATCAAAGGGGGTGGTAACACTTCCTATCAGAATTGGTCCTGTGGTAATGAAGACAAAGTTCCAGGTCTTGGATCTCACCCTCCCTTATAACCTTCTGCTAGGTAGACCATGGATTCATGCCATGAAGGCGGTCCCTTCCACATATCATCAGTGTCTTAAATTCCCTTACAATGGCACCGAAATAATTATAGATGGTGATCCCGATCCTTTCCAGTATTGCACCAATCTAAAGGACATCCCTCAATGTCAAGTGCCGGTCAACCAAGAGGCCTCACCGTCTAAACCATCTTCTTATGTTGACCCGTCCGCGCTCACTCGAACATCTGTTTCACCCTCACTTCCTACCAGTCCTAGGGTTGAGATCCAAGACAAGGGTTGTGGAGAGTATTACATGAAGACTTCTTATTATGTTAGCCATTTGGTTCCTCCTAAGTCATATGGTTTGCCTACAACAGGTAAGGGATAGTCTATAATCACTATACATGTTCCCCCCACAACAACTTTCACTAAATGGGGTGAATTAAGCAAAGAGGTTGTAGATACAGAAGATGTTACTTCCTGGCTGTACAAGGAAGATAATCCAGAACCCCTTTTACTTGCTCATATTCCTACAAGTCTATATGGAAAGGGTTTCAAAATCATGCAAAGTAAAGGATATGACGGGAAAAGTGGTTTAGGTTTAAACCAAGATGGCAGAGTGGAACCAATATTTGTTTCTCAATGGCCAAAAGGAGTAGGGCTAGGGTTTCAACTGATTCAGATTGGCGTTCCTAGTACTCCATTACCCTTACTTGAGGAAGTACGTGCTTCAGAAGACATTAAGACATCTCACGAACCAATAGACCAAAATCGTTGTAACTCTCCTGACTCTAATGATTATGAGTGGGATTCCTTATCCCTACTTCTTCCATGGACCTTGACAAGTTATTTGGAGAACTTGACTTGATGCTAAGTCCTCACCAAACCCCAAATTCCTATCCACCAAAGAAAATGACAAAAGAGGAGTGGTTTAAACACTATTATTGGGAATCACTTAATCCTACCTTGGCAACCTGAGCCACCTCTTTCTGATTGTCAAACCTTGGCATTAGGCCCACCTATTCATCCACCTAGACCCAAACCCAAGAGCAAAAAGGACTTGGTACAAGACTTTTGTGACCACATGAATAATTCAATCTTTACCTTGACCCCATTAGACTTTGATAACTCCGACGATGACATGCCCTTAGTTTATCCCCAACTCATAGATTGGGATCAACAAGATACACCTGTCTTAGACATTTTTGAGAATGACGAAGCAATTGCTGAGTTCCTGGGATTACGTGAAGGCATACCTAATGGGGATCATAAAGCTGGTTTTACCATTGACTTGGACAATAAAGCATATTTTGGGGAATCTGTTCAACCCTCCAGTCGCAAAAATGAGAAAAAGAATAAACAAGATAAAAAGGATGAGTCTCTAGGTGAAAACCGCAAGGCACCTCTAGACCATGAAAAAGTAAAAAGAAAGGACGCATCCGAAGGTGAAAACCTCTCTGAGGCGCCTAAGGATGGAGGTTTGAACATTCTCCCCATTGCACAGGAAAAGTCACCCATGCTCGTGGAAGAATCAGTAGAAGTCAACATAGGCACAAAAGAGAATCCTCGATTGATTTATTTGGCAGTGTCATTGACAACACAAGAGAAATCAGGGTTCCACAACTTCTTTGAACAAAGACAGATTAATTTTGCTTGGTCATATGCCGACATGCCTGGGTTGGATCCTGAACTGGTTCTACATCACTTGCCTTTGCAACCAGGTGCTAAACCAGTAAAGCAGAAGTTGAGAAAAATGCATCCACAAATTGCTTTATTAGTCAAGGCAGAACTCAAGAAACACTTAGACGTTGGTTTCATCAGACCTATTGACTATGCAGATTGGATTTCCAATCTTGTACCAGTTACCAAACCAGCTGGGGTCATCCGCATCTGCACTGATTTTAGAGATATCAACAAAGATTGTCCTAAGGATGACTTCCCTTTGCCTAATATAGACATGATAGTTGACATGACAATAGGATATGAGATGTTGTCCCTTATGGATGGGTTCTCAGGATATAACCAGATTAGAATAGCCACTGAAGATCAACCTAAGACAACCTTCACTTGTCCTTGGGGAACGTATTGCTAGAATGTTATGCCCTTCAGACTCAAGAATGCAGGAGCAACCTATCAACGTGCCATGACCACTATCTTTCATGATTTAGTACACACTTGTATGGAGGATTATGTCGATGACCTTATTGTCAAATCCAAGACAAGGGCAGAACATTTACAAGTTTTAGACAAGGTATTTCAGAGGCTGGAGAAGTATAATGTGAGACTTAATCCAAAGAAATGTGTGTTTGGAGTCAAGTCAGGAAAGCTATTAGGTTATATCATTTCTAGATGAGGCATTGAAGTAGATCCTGCTAAGGTAAAAGCAGTCATGGACATGCCACCACCCAACAATCTCAGTCAACTAAGGACATTACAGGGAAGGTTGCAATCTATCAGAAGATTTATAGTGCAATTAGCAGACAAAACGCACCCTTTTCAACATCTACTTAAGAAAGGAGTACCCTTTGCATGGACACCTAGGTGTGAAGAGGGTTTTCAACTGATTAAAGAATATTTACTTACACCACTTGTTTTAATGCCACCTGTTGAAGGGAGACCATTGATTCTTTATATCACAACAACCCATTCATCACTCAAATCATTGCTTGCACAGAATGACGATGAAGGTCATGAAAGGGCAGTCTATTATATCAGCCGGACTTTGGTTGGTTATGAGCTAAATTATAGTAACATTGAACTTGCCTGTCTTGCAGTAGTATTTGCTACCCAAAAACTGTGGCACTACATGTTAAACCATCAAACAATGTTGGTTGCTAAAATTGATCCTCTGAAATATCTTCTTAGTAAGGCAGCATTAACAGGACGACTAGCCAAGTGGGTCATGATACTTAGTGAGTATGATATACAATATGTAGAGAGAAAGGCTATTAAAGGACAGGTCATTGCTGATCAGTTAGCTAATGCACCCATACAGGAAGATCACCCATTAGTGGCAGACTTCCCTGATGAGTTCATATTCACATTTGACACAAACATAACATGGAAACTGTACTTTGATGGTTCACATACAAATCATGGTTCAGGGGCTGGGATATTGTTTATCACACCACAAGGTGATTCCATCCCTAAGTCATTCAGGATTGCATTCCCATGCACTAACAACATGGCAGAGTATGAAGCTCTAGTGACAGGGTTATGCATGGCGGTCAAGTGGAAAATTAAGGTTTTACAGGTTTACGGTGATTCTCAACTAGTAATCAGGTAGGTAAATGATGATTATGAGACTAAGGATGAGAAGCTTACTCCATACAAGCGCATGTCAGATAGTTTTAAAGAGTACTTTGACAAAGTCGAATTTCATCAAATACCTCATGTTTTAAACAAGGCAGCAGATGCCATGGCTACAATTGCATCACTTCTTGACATTCCTAACAACGTGCCTAAGTTTGAGTTCTTGGTAGAACAGGTTTTGATCCCAGCCTACGATATCCCAGATTCTGAGATGGTGTGTGACATCGTTGGTCCCGATTCCCCTTGGTACAAAGAAATTTATGATTACCTTCATGTTGAAGTCATACCCATTGGCCTATCCAATAATCAACGTAGAACATTCCTCCGCAAGTCAGCCAAATATACCATCGTCGGAGACACCCTATATAGACGCGCTTTAGACAATACCTTACTGAGATGTCTTGATTCTACTGAAGCACAAGCAACCTTGCGTGGGGTGCATGAGGGTATATGTGGTTCCCATTCTAGCGGTCCTACCTTAGCCAAAAGATTATGAGACTGGGTTATTATTGGCCTACTATGGAAAAAGACTCATATGTCTTTGTAACAAAATGTCACCAATGCCAAGTTCATGGAGATTTGATACATGCCCCAGCATAGGAGCTCCGTCCTATCACGTCACCATGGCCTTTTGCCCAATGGGGACTCGACCTCATAGGTAAGATCCACCCCACCTCATCTAATGGACACAAGTTCATTATCACTGCCACTAAGTACTTTACGAAGTGGATTGAAGCCATTCCTATGACATACATTACCGGCGCACAGATTTCTAGATTTATCTTAAACTATATCATTTGTCGGTATGGTGTCCCTCAGTCCATAATCACTGACAATGGCCGTCCATTTAAGAACCAAGAAGTCCGCCACTTGTGTGATCAATTTCATATCCAACATCACTTCTCCACTCCATACTACCCCCAAGGTAACGGCCAAGCAGAGGCGTCTAACAAGACCATCATTAGAATCCTCAAGAAGACTGTCAATGATGCTGGTCGTGACTGGCATTTACAGTTAAACCCTGCCTTATGGGCTTATCGTACAAGTATCCGTACTCCCACTGGTGCTACCCCATATTCACTTGTCTTTGGATCTGAAGCCATTTTACCTATTGAGGTCGAGATTCCATCCCTAAGGGTATCACTGAAGGGCCACATTGACGATGAAGAGTACCGAGTGTCAAGACTCCATGAGTTAGAATTCCTGGACGAGCGTAGACAGAAGGCACTGGTCCATCTCCAATCATATCAAAACCGCCTTCGTCATAGCTATAACAGGAGGGTTTTAAACAGAAATTTTGACATTGGTGACTTGGTTTTAATGGAGAACCCAAAGAATCAAGCAAAAAGAGACAAACCAGGAAAGTTTGAACCTAATTAGTTGGGACCTTAGGTTGTTACAGAAGCTTTTGGATCAGGAGCATACCAACTCTCTACTCCTGAAGGCGAACCATTGTCCTCACCAATCAATAGTATGCATCTGAAGAAGTTCTATGCATAGCTTCTGGGAGCCTTTGTCTTATTTAGCAAAAATACAAAAAAAATTAGAAAATCAAAAAAATTGTTATCAAAGTGAAAACCTGGCAAACAGGCGTCTTGATAACACCAAAAAAATTAGTTAATATGGAAAATAGTAAAGACAAATCAATCGTCCAATGGTGAAAACCACTTCGGTGGCGCTTTGGATAGGTACCATGGTGAAAACCTGGCAAACATGCGCCATGTGTACTCAACCCTGCTCCTTTGTCTACTATTATTCTAATCTATCTTGTACATACACCACTTATTTGAACATCGTCCCTACCATGTACATAGCCCACTTCCCTGTACATAGCCTCTACCGTGTATATAGCCCACATCCGTGTACATAGTCCACTACCCTGTACATATCCCTTATCTTTTGTATCCACCGCTTGTGTATACCATCCGTAATAAGTGGTAGTCTTTCCCATAACTTGGAATGATTGACATTGAGTATATTTCATATGCTCCATTTTACCCTATTCATAATCAATTGGTCTTATACTCGACTGGGGGAAAATACTTGACGTGCGTCATATTGATTCTTACGTTGGCTATGTGGAAGATGAAACATCATGGAAAATCCATGAACATCACAAAATGACTTGAGAAAACACAAAAACATCAGAAAACTTCAAAAAGACAAAAACAATCACAACATTTCAAAAATCCAAAAATAGAGTCAGAGTCAGTCGCACTTGTCAGTCTTTGTCATTTGTCGAACTACGTTGCCTCTGCGACTGGACGTAGGCAAGGCCATCTGCCGATGTGCCCCCGAGGCATTAGGTCAGTCCGTTTAGGTTTGTCTGTACAAAGTCATGCATCAATCCATATGTCTATATAACAAGGTCATTGGTAGTGTCGAACTACGAGGTCTCTACATGTACAACGTAGGCAAGGCCATCACACGATGAGCCCCCGAGGCTACACTAGGTCAGTCCATTAGGGTTCGTCACATTCACTTTCACACATGTCTTCTATTTTTAGTCAGTCTTGTCAGTCGCAGTCAAGTCGAACTATGAGGTCTCTGTGTGTACAACGTAGGCAAGGCCATCACACGATGAGCCCCCGAGGCCGCACTAGGTCAGTCCTTTAGGGTTTGTCATCACACACAGTCAATTGTCAACACGTCATATCAAGTCATGCATTACTCTGGTGAACAAGTCAGCAATGTCTCTGAGTCATATCAAACAACTTTCTAAACAAAACAATTCAAACAGATCAACCAACCGTCTGCTACAGGATGTGTCCTTCTTGGAAACAGACATTATCAAAACAATCAACCTATGTCTTATTCAGGATGTGTCCTTCCTGCGTAATCGACAAGGTCAAAACAATCAAACGTAGCCTTACACAGGTTATCACATCAACGACATCTGACTCAACATCTTATACGATACATGTCTTTCTGAAACCAGGCTTTGTCATGCCTTATACAGATAGTCATAACATCGAAACCAGACTTACAGTCTTATCCAGTATGTGTATCTCCTGAAATTAGGCTCTACCAATCAATCCTTCTATCTATCAACAAATCAAACAAACAAATCATGTTTTGGCAAATCTTTTCATTGGCTTATTGACTTTATGGCTTATTTATCTTATCATTTATCTTGAATTGATGACTGGGATTCATGTTACTAGCTTTCTCAAGGATGTCCCATGAAGGATTTAGAGAAGCAACGATGTATCAGAATTCTATTTTCTTTGACTGCTGTCTGTTGACTGTCTTTTCATTTTGATTTTGAGTCATGTTACTAGGTTCCTCAAGGATGTCCCATGAAGGATTTAGAGGAGCAATGACGTATCATGACCCGTCTTTTCTTTCGTTTGCTGTCTGTGGTTTGTCCTGACAAAAAGACTGGGGCAACTTGTGCCTTTAGTATGGGTTAGTGACAATCCTTGTCTGCGACTGTCTGTTATTTAGCAAGTGGATGACCTTGCACACCTTGATTCATGTCATATCCTGGTGTTTGTCTCCATTTGTATTAGTCCCACCCAATGATGATAAAGTGCAATACCTTTTGTGATATGGTAAAATATCGAAGATTCCTAACACTAACATCTATCTTCCGTCTTCTCCTTCTTTGTCGATCTTTCTTTTTGCACTAACAAGTTCTTCTTTCTTGCATTATAACGAAGTCCTGTGACACAAAAATGGTATACATCATCTTGCATCAACATACATGTTAGAAACATACATATATATAGGCATATTTCACATTTAGATCATCATGGCATAATAGACAATAATCATCATTTAACACTGCATATCATAAGTAATAAACTATAAATACATGCATCACATTACATTTGTATAACATCACATGTCATTATACATATAACATCACATTGCATCTCATAATCATATAGAATCATATGTCACATAGAATCAACATTATCGCATTAGTTGCATAAACAACATAAAGTACATACAACCATCCATCACATAGGCATATCATATGAACATCACATGTATCAATAAATAACTGCATAATCCATAAATAGACAATGCATATCATAAGAATCGCCGCCAAAATCATATATATATATAGCTCAAATGTGTCACATCACAATGTCATAATGTATCATAAATACATGGAAGCCCGCAGGCTATCAAATCAAAATACAATGTCTCAAATGGACCTCAAACTGTATCTCTATCCTGAACTGCCACTGCCATCATGTCGGGAGTGTGTAGGAGACTGATGCTGGGAACTGACTGATCTCGGAGCTATGGGAGGTCTGTCGTAGGGCCCTGCTCTGCGTGGCTGATCCACTCCCTCTGTGCTCACTGTCCGTGTGTGGGTCCTGGTCTGAGACCTACTACTCTGTGCTGCTAAAAAACTGGGAGCTTGTCTCTCTATGGGAACCTCTGCCTCATACAAGTCTCGGTAGTATCTCTCCCTCTCGCTAGCTCTGACCAACTCTCTGGAAAATGCTGCTAATGGTCCTGTACATAATGCCCTGAGCTCTGTGAATCTCTGCTCAGTCTCCTGCCGCCGGGCTACTGCCTGATCTCTCTCTATCAAGGCTCAGTCTCTCTCCACTCTGTAGGCATCTCTCTCTACCATCAACACTCTCATCTGCTCCTCCAAGGAGGCAACCTGGGCTCATAATATATCAGTGTCGGACACCTCTACCTCTGTCTCATCCTGACGGACCCTATCTTGCCCATCCTCCTCCTTGTCCATCTCCTCCAGGATCTGATCCCTGATCTCTCTCTCGTGATCATCCTCCTCCTCATCATCCTCCTGGTAGGCACCTAGCAATCCAAGGGCATCGACCTCTGCCTCCTCTCCAACGGCCTCCTCTGCAACTGCCTCCTCAGCACCTACCTCTGCCTCTACTGGGATGTCAGGGATGTCTGGGATAACTGCCTCTGCCGGCTGCTCCTCCTCACCACCTCTAGCCACATCTAGCATGGCCACATCCTCCTCTCCTCCTCTCTCCTCTCGGATCGGTGACAAGGCTGCTCCTCATCCCTGTCGACCACACCTCCCTCTCCTGCCTCCATGTCAGCCACCTCTGCCATCATCCCCACCATCCCCTTGGCCTCCTCTGCCTCCTCGACCACCTCCTCTGCCTCGTCTACCTCTGGGACCTCTAACCTGCCGCTCTACTGGTACTGGCTGCCCTAGATCTGTCAAAGGAGTCAGCCTGTGTAATGCCCACCACTGATCATAAGCTGGAGTGGTCCCTGCATCTGCTAGTCCGTCCCTCCATCCCCATGGTTGTGCCTGTAAACCATCAATATCTGCCTCTGCAGTGGTGATCGGAATCTCTGGCCCCCATAATAGGACCTCTCGTGAAGACCGAGCAAACTCTGCTCTCCCTCGAGGTACATCCTGTACCTCTCCATACTGTCTCAAGACCCGGTCTGGCAACTGTCGCTCTATGATGTGCATATGGGACACTGTCCATCCCACCAAATACTGTGTCTGTCGACAAAATGGAAAATGCTCGCCCTCATCTGACCACACCTCGCAGCCTAGGTACGGTCTCCATGTAAACTCCTGCATCAGGTCTATAGCGTGTCTATAATAGCCAGTGTCTCCAATGTGGTGCTGTGTGGTGGCTCCCACATACTGAAAGGCGTATGGCGCTCCACGAGCTAGATCTACTATCACCAATGGTCTAAAAATAGCAATATGCTCCCACGCCCATACCATCAGGAGCGTGGTGCTGCAGCTTATCGACTGCGCCTCTCTATAGGCAATGTCATGAAGGTGGAAGTATAGCATCCCCAACACACATGAACCCCAAGCATATACAACTCGGTGCTCCAGCATGCCCACTAGCATCTCACCCCATCCCATAGGGAATCCATGACCTCGGCGGTCAGGCAGTACAATACCACCTATCAGTGTCGCTACTAGACAGTCTAACTGTCTATATCTCTGGGCCAATACCCGCCATCTAATCTCATAGTCATCAACCCCTAGCTGTCTAACGTCAGCATGGGGGTAATATCTACACATCTCAGCTATACCCCTCTAGGTATCATAAACTACCCGTGTCCCTCTAATCAGTAGTCTCAAAATCCTGTATACATCCTCCAAAGTCACTGTAGCCTCTCCAGTCGGAAGATGGAAGGAAGACGTCTCCGAGTGCCATCGCTCACAAAGTGCTGTCAGTAAACCCCGATTTGCCCTAATCTAGGGCATATCGGTCATGTGCAACAAACCCAAATGCCATGAACTCCGTCGCTCGGCCGGGCATAAGCTGTCTCTGAATCGAAACGTCGTGGGTCTCGACTCACGTGTGTAGATAGGGTCAAGAACAACCTGCAACAACATGCCTCATGTTAGCCTGAATCATCTATTCTAATGCAAAATGACTGTTTTAACATAAAATGCAAATGCGTCATTATTTTGCAAATGTGTCATTCTTTTACAATTGCGTCGCTTTTCTACAAATGCGGTTCACAAATTACATATGCATCATTATTAATCAAATGCGGTTAATAATCATCACATGTGTCGTAAAAATGAAATTTGCGGTGCAAAATGACAAATAAGTGTCTAAATATTCTAATGCGTCGCTAAACATGCAAATGCGTCCTAAAATGACAAATGCGTTTCTACATATACATTTGCGTATCAAAATAAACACATGCGTTGCAAAATTTCAAATGTGTATCACAATTATCAAATGCATAACACAATAAACACATGTAGTTATTTTCTAAACCTAATCTAATCGGCCGGCGTTAAAATGCAAATGCGGCTTTTCGCAAACACATGCGTCATTCGTGCATACACATGCGGTGCAAAATCAAAAGCAACGCATAACTAAAAATGCAATAAATATTTTAAAATACGTGCAAATTAAAATTTTTAAAAAGTTATCTACACAACCACAACATTAGGAACCACATCCTGCAACACACATTTAGTAATTTTCCAAAAATCCTTTTATCTAACTCCTACGAATCCAATTCAATGGTAGATGTATGCCCCCCCTTGATTCTGCTTGCTTTACAGAGGTGGAATCAAGGTAGCAATATAGCCACGTCAAACAAGAAACTTCATATCATAGGGCATTTCCAAGTACCATGCCTCATGATGATAGACAAATGATGATGTCGGGTGCGAAATCACAATTCCAATGCATCAAATGATGTGGAAAATAGATTGCACTAGCTCCTGTTATGTTGATTTGAAGATCTACATTATAAGTGCTTTAAAAGATAATAACCCTATGCTAATGCATAAGAGTAGAAAGAGATGAAAATAGATTAAAAGAAGTAGAAGAAAATAACGTGTCACTTACTATTCATTTTACCTTCGTGTAGCTTGAGAGTGATGCATGAGAGAAGAAAATGTCAAGCAGATGGGAGTACACACCTTCGCGCCTAGATGATCTTCGGGAGTAGGTGGCACGTGGTGAGTTGTATCATGAGGTGAGTCATTTTTGCAACTTTTTCCATATGATTTTATAATAATTTAATGATTTTAATGCATGGATAGGTTAATGTAGTGTCTGTTTTCTTCACAAAGTGTCCCATTTGTTCTCAAAGTGTCCCTTTTGTTTGCAAAGTGTCTCGTTTCTAAGCGAAGTGTCCCATTTCTTCACGAAGTGTCTCATTTCTTTGCAAAATTTCTTAAAAGGGTTCTAAAGTGTCTAGGGCCATTAGAAAAGAACACTAGATTTTCTTTAGCACACTTGCTTGATGAAATATGTAAAAATTGAAGAATTTAGATAAAATTAGAGCATTTTGTGATGATTTTGATAGGTCCCCGCCCGGTCGTGACAACAGCTAGGGGGAAGTTAGCTCACGTTTCTGAGAGATCATGCACCAACACTATCAACATTAGAGATATAGCATTTATAGTCAATGGGTATCTATTGGGAATATATTATGCTACCTATGAGATACCATGATGCCATGTTGATGGATTTGTGCAAGCATTGGGATGCTGATACTTGCACCTTTCATCTTCCCACCAGGGAAATAACCATCACTCTTGAGGATGTACACCACATTCTTTGAGTTCCTATTCGGGGAGAGTGGGTATACTTCTAGGGGGATCATTCATTCAACGAGAGGAAGAGGAATATGTAGTAGGTGGAATTGTATAGGATGAGCAAGTTAGAGTATAGATCGAGCTTCCCATGCTACTATATTCATGAGCTTCGATTGTTAGATAGATTATGATGCACACAGTGGCTCTAGTTCTCAATCCTGATGGACGGGTGACACACTTAGATGAGGGATTGGTACATTTGATATGAGGGATGTATGAGTAGAGGATAGTCTATGCTTGGGGCCACTACATTTTAGCATGCTTGTATTATGATATTGGTTAGTTTGTGTTTCGAGAGATTAACATTATGGTCCATTGTACGCTTCTACAGGTGTGGTGCCTTTAGCATATCACATGTACCAGGCGATGCTTGTGGTAGTATGGGGATTTACACTTTTGGAGGGTGATATTGGATTGGATGGAGGAGGACAAGATCCTATGGATACCTTATCTACTCACTTTATAGTGGCTAGATCCCATAGGGAAACTACGAAGGATGCAGATGGACAGGTATCTAGCTGGGAGGCATGAATATGTTGTATGACAGTTCTACTATGGGAAAGTCATGCGACAATTTGGACAGGTGCAGACACCACTGAGGGCATTCCCCTTCATTAGACGATCAGTGCAGAGTGGTCAGAGGCCAGGTGATACTGTTTGGTTGAATATAGATCATGTTTGTGAGAGTGATTCTGATGATTCAGATCATGACTAGCCAACAACATCCGATGTTGATGATTTTGAAAGCACAGAAGAGCACGAGGAGTGGTGGTCATATGCACCACTAGCTCCTATGTTCATCATGGATTTCCCTATAGGTGATGCAAGACCAACACTAGATGAGGGTGATGAGCCAGAGGAAAAAGCAGAGGAGGTACGGTATAGGCCAACAAATATTTTTATAGATGTTATCAATGATGAGTACCAGTCTGATGCAGATCTTGATTATGAGGGTTAGGATGGGGGAGAGGATGAGGAGGAGGAGTATTATGATGAGGATGACTATTACGAGGAGGAGCCACCCTTGAGAAAAGGTGATGTGGTAGCTATTGAGGATTGGTATGAGCGTGGAGAGTCCTCACATACTTATAAGAACAAAATCTCCCTTAAAAAATGACCACAGGATGACATGAATGTTGTGTTTGTGTTGGTATTTTTTGATGTGATCTTGGAGATAATCGAGAGTGTTAATGTGTTGTTCGTCAAGCATCTCAATTTGATGTAATTTTTTATCTTTATAAGTGTCATCCTGAATAAGATCTTTGAGAGTAACTCACAAAGTAGGAATTTCTAACTCTAAGGGAATAATTGCATCTGTGCATAAATAAGGCTATAAGGGGTATTTACTATGGATGATCTAACATTTGTTCAATAAGCCCAAAGAGCATAGGATAGTTGCATATTGTGGTCTTTATGATGCTTGGTGACAATTTTCTTGAGGATTTTTTTGAGAATCTTATTAGTATTTTTAGCTTGTCCATTGGATTGTGGATAATACAGTGTGGAAAAGTGATGTTGAATGTTTCAAGAAATTTCTAAACTTCGTTATTCCTAAATGGAGTTCCATTGCAGATGTATGCCCCCCCTTGATTCCACTTGCTTTATGGAGGTGGAATCAAGGTAGCAATCTAGCCATGTCGAACAAGAAACATTATATCATAGGGCATTTCCAAGTACCATGCCTCATGATGATAGACAAATGATGATGTCGGGTACAGAATCACAATTCCAATGCATCAAATGATGTGGAAAATAGATTACCCTAGCTCCTATTATGTTGATTTGAAGAATATCTACATTATAAGTGCTTTAAAAGATAATAATCCTATGTTAATGCATAAGAGTAAAAAGAGATGAAAATGGATTAAAATAAGTAGAAGAAAATAATGTGTCACTTACTATTCATTCCACCTTCATGTAGCTTGAGAGTGACGCATGAGAGAAGAAAATTTTGAGCAGATGGGAGTGCACACCTTCGCACCTGTATGATCTTTGGGAGCAAGTGGTACATGGTGAGCTGTATCATGAGGTGAGTCATTTCTACAACTTTTTCCATATGATTTTATAATAATTTAATGCTTTTAATGCATGGATAGGTTAATGTAGTGTCTCCTTTCTTCACAAAGTGTCCCATTTATTCTCAAAGTGTCCCTTTTGTTCGCAAAGTGTCTCGTTTCTTCGTGAAGTGTCCCATTTCTTTGCTAAGTGTCTCATTTCTTTGCAAAATCTCCTAAAAGGGTTCTAAAGTGTCTAGGGTTATTAGAAAAGACCACTAGATTTTCTTTAGCACACTTGCTTGATGAAATATGTGAAAATTGAAGAATTTAGATAAAATTTAGAGCATTTTGTGATGATTTTGATAGGTCCCTGCCCGGTCGCGACAACAACTAGGGGGAAGGCAGATCACGTTTATGAGAGATCATGCACTAGGACTATTAGCATCAAAGATAGAGCATTTACAGTTAGTGGGTATCTATTGGGCATATATTATGCTACCTATGAGATACCATGACGCCATGTTGATGGCTCTGTGCAAGCATTGGGATGTTGATACTTGCACCTTTCATCTTCCCACCAAGGAAATGACCATCACTCTTGAGGATGTACACCACATTCTTTGAGTTCCTATTCGAGGAGAGCAGGTATACTTCTAGTGGGATCATTCATTCCACGAGAGGAAGAGAAATATGTAGTAGGTGGACCTATACAAGATGAGCGAGTTAGAGTGAAGATCGAGCTTCCCATGCTACTATATTCACAAGCTCGTATTGTTAGATAGATTATGATGCACACAGTGGCTCTAGTTCTCAATCCCGATGGATGAGTGACACACTTAGATGGGGGACTAGTACATTTGATACGAGGGATGTATGAGTAGAGGATAGACTATGCTTGGGGCCACTACATTTTAGCATTCTTGTATTATGATCTTGGTTAGTTTGTCTTTCGAGAGATTGACATTATGGTCCATTGTACGCTTCTACAAGTGTGGTGCCTTAAGCATATCACATATACCAGGCGATGCCTATGGTAGTATGTGCATTTACACTTTTGGAGGGTGAGATTGGATTGGAAAGAGGATGATGAGATCCTATGGAGACCTTATATGCTCACTCTGTAGTGGCTAGATCCCATAGGGAAACTATGAAGGATGCAGATGGATAGGTATCTAGCTGGGAGGCATGAATATGTTGTATGATAGTTCTACTATGGGAAAGTCATGAGACAACTTGGATAGGTGTAGACACTAATGAAGGCATTCCCCTTCATTAGACGATCAGTGTAGAGTACTGAGAGGCTAGGTGATATTGTTCGGTTGACTATAGATCATGTTTGTGAGAGTGATTCTGATTATTCAGATCATGACTAGCCACCAACATCCAATGCTAATGATGTCGAAAGGACAGAAGAGCACGAGGAGTGGTGGTAATATGCATGACCAGCTCCTATGTTCCCCATGGATTTCCCTATAGGTGATGCAGGACCAACACCAGATGAGGGTGATGAGCCAGAGGATTAAAGTAGAGGAGGTATGGTAGAGGAAAACAAATATTTTTATAGATGTTATCAATGAGGAGTACCAATCCAATGCAAATCCTGAATATGAGAGTTAGGATGGGGGAGAGGATGAGGAGGAGGAGGATTATGATGAGGATGATTATTATGAGGAGGAGCCACCCCTGAGCGAGGGTGATGAGGTAGCTATTGAGGATCGGTACGAGCATGGAGATTCCTCACATACTTATAGGACCGGATCTTGTGTAGTAGCTACAACAGACATTGACACCTAGAGTTAGAGAGGGGCTAATACATCCTTGATGTCCCCCAGAGAGGATGAGGTTGAAATTCCTCATGCATCTAGAGACATAGGTGATGATATTTGAGATAATACCGATGCAAATGTGTGACATTAATAGGTTCCTTAAGGGGTGTTCTGTCAAATTGCGTTAAGAGATAAGCACCAGACTCGTAATTGGTGTCAACTATGTAAGGTCCTAACCAATTAGGGCTGAATTTATCTTTATCTGCATTGTCAACACTAGTATTGCAATGATTTTCAACAAGAAAAAAATATCCCTTACAAAAGGACCACGGGATGACATGAATGTTGTGTTTGTGTTGTAATTTTTTGATGTGATCTTGGAGATAATCGAGAGTGTTAATGTGTTATTCATTGAGCATCTCAAGTTGATGTAATCGTTGATCTTTATAAGTGTCATCCTCAATAAGATCTTGGATAGCAAGTCGCAAAGTAGGAATTTCTAACTGGTAGGGAATAATTGCATCAATGCCATAAATAAGGCTATAAGGGGTATTTCCTATGGATGATCTAACATTTGTTCAATAAGCCCAAAGCGCATAGGATAGTTGCATATGCTGGTATTTATGATGCTTGGTGAAAATTTTCTTGAGGATTTGTTTGAGAATATTATTAGTATTTTTAGCTTGTCCATTGGATTGTGGATAATATGGTGTGGAAAAGTGATGTTGAATGTTGAATGTTTCAAAAAAATTCTAAACTTTGTTATTCTTAAATGGAGTTCCATTGTTGGAAATGATTTCAGAAGGAAGACCAAAATGAGTAATTATGTGGTCCAAGATAAAATGACAAATTGCTTCAACATTTGTAGAATGGAGAGGAATAGCTTCCCCCAATTTCATGAAATAGTCTATTGCGGTTATGATAAACGCATGTCCAGCAGAAGAAGGCAGTAATTTTTTTCCAATAAGACCCAACCCCCATACTAAAAATGGCCAAATAGGAACATGGGCATGAAGTTTAGCAGTAGGTGCGTGGATCAAATTGCTATGTTCTTGGCATTGGCGACATTGCTTAATGTAGGTGAAGCAATCTTTCTCCATATTTCTCCAATAATAACCTATATAGATAAGTTTTTGCACTAATGAACGACCTCCAAAATGACCTCCACAGGCACTAGCATAAGCTTGTTCAAGTGCTAAAGGGATTTCAAAATATTTAAGACATCATAAGAGTAGACCATTAAAAGATCTTCTACACAATGCGTTTGCAAGGATTACATATTTAGTCATGAGTTTATGTAAAAAAAATTGAGTGTTTGTTATGATAGTTTTGGGAATGGTACTGTATTTCAAGTAGTTGTACATTGTATCATACCATTCGCACAAGGCATCTTGAGTTAGTGCCAAAATGTCTTGTAGTGAAGTATCGATCAAAGGTTTCATGATGGTATGGATAACAAAGGTGAAATTTGTGGAAGGATCGTGTGGGGATATAAGAGAAGTTGTGCAATTGCCATTGCATCTGCATGCCTATTGTCTTTTTGTGGGATGTTATCAATGGTGAATGATTTAAATTTTTCTAATAGTTTCATTATAAGATCCTTGTATTTTCCTGTCATGTTTAGTTTGATATGTACCAGTGATTTTTTTGATGAACAATTGTGAATCGCAAAATATCTTAATATTTTTAGCATTCATTTCTAAAGCAACTCGCAAGCCTACAATGAATGCCTCATGCCTAGCTATATTATTTGTGCATAGAAAATTTAATCGGTAGGACAAGGAGGCTAAGTGATCGGTTAGGCCTTTGATTTCTGAAACAAATTTAGGTAAAACTTGGGATTAGTACACACTTTCTAGCAACTTTAGAACCTATTCAAACATATGATGTAATAAGATTCACTAGCTAAGTTAGATACTTCAACAAATCAACTAAAATTGTTGGAAAAATAATTTTTCAATTTACCACTTGGTTGCTAATGTCAATGGTTAAAGACATGATCATCAGGAAAGGAATCATGAGTAGGTAAAGTGAAATGAGGAGCATTAGCATTTTAATATTTAGTAGATCTAAAGGTTAATTGGAAAAATAATAAAATTTACTTGTCCCATGCCATTTTTCAGATTAATAACTTTTTGTCCATGAAATCAAATTTCTTAAAAGGTATTAAACTTAGTTAATTTATTAAAAAAGGTTTACATCATTTCAAAATTCAAAACATAAATGCCACTTAGCTAAGCATCTTGAAAGATATGTTTTGTTGAAAAGATGTTTAAGAGGATCAAATTTTGTGATGACTTGTATTTCAGCATTTAGTAAATAATGTCGCAACTTACTATTAGTGAATACAAGAGCCAAACATTTTTTTCAATTAGTGAATATCGAGTTTTGTAATCAATTAAAGTTCTGACTTATGTAATAAATGGTATGCTCTTTACCATGATTGTCGTGTTGAGCCAACAATGCTGCAAGAGCATGGGCAGATGCAGAAATGTACAAGATAAAAAAATTTATTTGGCACAATGGGTTTAAAATAGGTGGAGTTGCTAAGTATTCTTTTAGACTATCAAAGGCCTGTTTAGAATCCTCATTCCAATCAAAAGTTACACCCTTTTTAAGGAGATGCATGAAAGGTAATGTGTGATTGGCTAAACATGCAACAAAATGATGGATAGCTTGAATTCGACCTTATAATATGTGCAATTGAGAAATATTCCTAGGAGGTGGCATGTTAATGATGGTGTCAATTTTCTTTGTGTACACCTCAATGCCTCTATAGATATGAAAAACCCCAAAAGTTTTCCACTATCTACACCAAAAACACACTTTTTTGGATTCAATCACATATTGTATTTATGTATTTGTTTGAAAATTTTGCAAAGGCATTTACATTGTCATGTTGTGTTAAATATTTAGCAAGGATATCATCGACATAATCTTCCAAAATTTTGTGAATGTAATCATGAAAGATTAATTGCATTTCACGTTGGTAAGCCAACATTATTTATATTGAAGGGCATCACAACCCAACAAAATGTTCCCCAAATATTGTAAAGGCAGTTTTGTATTGATCTTGAGGGTTAATAAGGATTTGATTATAACCAGAAAATCCATCCATGAATGACAACCAAGCATGCCAACAGTTGAATCCACAATCATGTCTATATTAGGAAGTAGAAAGTCATCTTTTAAGGAAGCTTTATCCAAGTCACGAAAATCCATACATATTCCCAACTGTGACAATGTTTGAGATCCAAGGAGAATAATCAATAGGTTTAATAAAGCCCATCAAGGAGTTTTTCAAGCTTTGATTTAACATGCAAGGCTATGTTAGGGTGCATTTTTCTTATCTTTTGACAAACGGGTTTAGCATTTTTGATGTGTCACAATTTTCAGGTCAATTCTTGGCATATTAGAATATTTCCAAGCAAAAATCAAGAAAATCATGAAGTAAAGTGGTAGTGTCTTCTTTTTCTTCATTATCAAGGCACTTCCCAATCTTGATAACTTTTCTTTATCATTAATGTGCATGGGCACATCAATTGTATCTCTTAAAGGGAGCCATTAGATTTAGGACCTTCAGATTCATAAAACAGTGATATCACTTGCTTCTTGTTTGGTAAGATCATGCCATGAGGAATGTTTTTCATGGAAGTAAGCAAGGATGTGTTATCATAAACTCCTAACATTTGCTTTAAAGTGTCATCACTATCGACATACTTGCATGAGGATAAGCTTATATCAAGCAATTTAGGATGTTTGATTTGAGTTTGTGTTTTGGTTGAAATGTTATAGCGTTAATGTGCAAAATGGTATTGAGTAGCTTTTGTTGTTTTAGAAAAAGAATATCCCAATCCAATTTTTTCTGTTGCATATTAGGTTATCCAAGTCACGAAAATCCGTACATATTCTACTATGATTATGGAGTTTTACAACTGTGACAATGTTTGAGATCCAAGGAGAATAATCAATAGGTCTGATAAAGCCTACATCGAGGAGTTTTTCAAGCTTTGCTTTAACATGCAAGGCTATGTTAGGGTGCATTTTTTTTATCTTTTGACAAATTGGTTTAGCATTTTCAGCAAGGACAATGTTATGTGTCACAATTTTTAGGTCAATTCTTGGCATATCAGAATATTTCCAAGCAAAAATTTCAAGAAAATCATGAAGTAAAGTGGTAGTGTCTTCTTTTTCTTCATTATCAAGGCACTTCCCAATCTTGATAACTTTGTCTTTATCATTAATGTGCATGGGCACATCAATTGTATCTCTTAAAGGGAGCACATTAGATTTAGGACCTTCAGATTCATAAAATTCTTCAGTGATATCACTTGCTTCTTGTTTGGTAACGATCATGCCATGAGGAATGTTTTTCATGGAAGTAAGCAAGGATGTGTTATCATAAACTCCTAACATTTGCTTTAAAGTGTCATCACTATCGACATACTTGCATGAGGATGGTAAGCTTATATCAAGCAATTTAGGATGTTTGATTGTGAGTTTGTGTTTTGGTTGGCATGTTATAGCATTAATGTGCAAAGATGGTCATTGAGTAGCTTTTGTCATTTTAGAAAAAGAATATCCCAATCCAATTTTTGTCTGTTGCATATTAGGTTCAATAGGGACACAAGTACCTTTCTCATGTTTTCCACACCTTTTCTAGTATATCCTAATTATTTTACAAGTTCATAGCCTTTTCCCTAAAGTTTTTCCATTTCTCATGGATTAGGTGGGGATTGATAATCTATCTCATCAAAAAAATTGTGTATGTTGCATTTTCATCCAGATTATAGGAGATAGATGTTTGATAAGATTGTTAGAATTTTGAGTGGACATGATTGTTGGTTGGTTTTGTTTCTCATCTTTCCTTTGTGTGAGTATGCATTCGCCCATAAATGAGGGTGTGAATTCTAAGGATCCCCAATCATCACCAAATAATTTAGATACAGATTCGTCATCATTTTTTTCAATTTCAAGAGGATCTATGTTAGATGTTGGAATTAATGTTTTCAAAGGACTTGTAGCTCCTTTTTCAAGGTGCAAACAACTTTCAGGCTCGGGGTCTATTTCAACTTGACAAATATGATTGTTATGGACATATTTCATGATACAATGAAGGTCAAAAGCATTGCATTCATCTCCTCAATCCATGGCTGGCCTAAAAGAAGATTATATGAAATATCAGAAGGCATGACATGGATAGGAGTTTGCAAAGTAGCCACCCCAACCGTAATAGGAAAAGTAATTATCCCAAGCAGTTGCTTTGTTGTATTGTCAAATCTCGTATGGAGATGAAATCAGGTATGATTTGTGACCTATAAACATCTAATATTTCAAGGAGATTCACACTACACACATTAAGAGTAGAACCATTATCAATGAGAGTTTGTTTGATACCTATGCGATTGAATTGAGAAATTATCATAAAGGCTTCATTTTGTTTATACAACTCTAAAGGAGGGATCTCATGTTGATGGAAAGTAATGTCAAGATTCATTTTTTGGATGAGAGTTGTCACATCATTTAGAGTGGTACCAAGAGGAACTATGAGTTTTTTAAGTTTATTTGAAGAATGTTGTGATAATTTGGTTATTTTTGAAGTAAATCCCAAAGGGAAATCTTGGCAGGAGTATTCTTCAATTCTTCAACAATATCATACTCCTTTGTGTGTGGGCTATAGCAAAGAGCACTAGCTGGATTAGGTAAGGGTAAGGAGGGTGGGGTTGGTTGTGGTGGTTGTGGCTTGTTTTGGGTGTTATATGTATGAGCAATAGTATCATTACTATATCTCTGCAGCACATTGGCTTTAGGGGGTTAGAGGGTGTACCAGGGTGGTTAGAGGGATGCAATTTATGTGGGGGTGGATAAAGAATAAGTTGAGATTGAACTACATTATGCTCCTTAGTTTTATATTTCTCAAAACAAACCAAAGCAGATGATGTGGGTGAGATGAACTGCTAAAGAGACT
The DNA here is from genome assembly GCA_007258455.2 of Sequoia sempervirens. NCBI lineage: Eukaryota > Viridiplantae > Streptophyta > Pinopsida > Cupressales > Cupressaceae > Sequoia > Sequoia sempervirens. Next base: position 37,964,320 of record VDFB02086081.1, on the reverse strand, counting down.
CATCTATCAAGTGCAAATCATCATGACAAAGGTTTGAGGGGTAAATTATTCAATTGGTTTAAGGTGTGCAAGAGAAGCATTAGAGGTGTTGGAATTCAGTATCATGAGTTGGTCACAACAAACCTTAGTGGATGTCTTATGCGAGATGAAGTCTTGGAGGGCTTGATCTAACAAATCAAAGTCATCACAAGCAAAAGGTTTATCATTAAGGAGTTTAGGTTTCTCATTGCAAGCATTAGAGGATGAAGTGAGTGAGAGGAAATCCTGAAGAACTTCATCTAACTTGTCAAAATCATCACTACTAAGACGCTTAGATGAGATGTTTCAAATTTGAATCATTTGTTTGAAGGGATGGTGTGATGTTTCAATTTTTGTGTCTCTATGTGTTGATGAATCTGATCTAAAAGAGCTAGGAATGAATATGGAAAAGGAAATTTTCAAAGATCTAAAACTATCCATGAATTCCATGAGAAGAAAAAAAAATTCTAAGAAAACATAAACAACTGAACTGTAACAAAAAGATAATTATAGAAAATAGAAAGATGCAATGTAGGAAACTGAAATCTAGAAATGCTGATGCAAAAACTGTAATGGGACTAATTCACCCAAGCTGGTGAATGAGTCCTAGGGGGTGATTTTTTTTAAGTTTTATGGAGATTTTCAAGTTTCTACAATGCAGAGATAGAGTGCAAAGGAAGAATATTGGAATGATGCAATGGAATAACAAAGTCTAAATAATGCTTTCACTAATGCAATGTTGAAAAAGTCCTGAGATGTAAGACAATGCAAAATAATGAGGTAGTTAAGTCCTAAGATGAAAATAGAAATGTAAATCATAATGATATTATGTTCAATATGCAGGTTCACCAAAATGAACCATAGATTTTTGGCACCCTAGGACTCTCTAGGCTCTTCTAGGGTTTTTCACCTAAAAGGAGAGAGGTAGGGCCAAAAATGCTAAAGGGTTCATTCAAATTATGTTATGTGTGATGTTATGAAGTGAACTAAATGCAATTAAGTGATTTAAATGACTGATTTTGAATGCAAAACTAAGATTTAGGCTATGTTTGAAAACACAATTTTTTTTGCAAAAAGCTAAAAAGGATGAACAAAAATGCAAACTAAAGCAAATTGAAAGCTATTTTTTAGAATGTGTGCACCTGTAAACTGGAGGAGACTGGAAAAAAAATTGGAAAATTTGATGATGTCTGATTTTGAGCTGACTAGGACTCATTCACCACCCTGGGTGAATCAGTCCTAGATTAGGACCTTTTCCACACAAAAGCTATTTTCTGTCAACTGGGAACCAGGATCTGCATCTAACTCAAATTTTCACCTCAGGAGGGACTCATTCACCATGCATGGTGAATCAATCAACTTTTGAATTTTCACAACTTCAAACTTCTATTCTACACCTTGACACCTACACAATAATTTTTGACAGAAATCCAACTTGGGATCTCAAAAAATTCTTGCAAAACAACTTAATTTTTTTGTCTAATGGGGGGCTTTCCTTGGTCAAACCCCTATTTGGGTAATTAAACCTTGAATGGAGAAAAATCTACATAAAACCCTAGCCTTAGATGTGTTAAAGACTAGGAAAGTCTAAATCATAACAAAAACCCTATTCTATTGTTCTAGAATAAGAAATGCAAAGATGACTTGTGTGATGCAAGATCACAAACTATAGAAACCTTACAACACATGAAAAATGGAAATGAAATGACATGCAAATGACAAAAAACAAAATGCAAACATTAATTTGAAGATAGAGTGAAAATGGAAGATGGAATAATATGAAACCAAGTCCTTATGTGTGATTTGGTGGCTAGTTGCACCTCCTCAACCTATATTTCTTCATGATTCACCATAGGCATCCATCAAAAACCCTTTGAAATGTTGAATCTTGAAAAAAAGAGTGAGCTTCAAGACCTACAAAAACCCTAGTTTGCTGCCCTAAAACTTCAACTTTTGCTAATGAGACTTGTGGTAGAAGACTTGACCTTTGAAATTGCTTTTGAAAAATGATTAAGAGATGTGTAAAATGACTTAAAATATGTATTTATAAGTAAAAAAACCTAATTTTCCCATTATTTAGACCTAAGAGGCCAATATTCATTGAAAATTTAAGTTAACTTAATCAAATTCCTACTCAAAATTGAATTTTCCCTCAAAGGGGACTCATTCACCACCCTTGGTGAATGGGTTCGACCAGAGGGGACTCATTCACCCAAGGTGGTGAAGGGGTCCTGCTACTGACTTTTGAAGGTGGGTTTTTAGGGTATGAAAGAATTATGTGTTGTTTGTTGGGTTTTAGGTGATTTCTCAGGTAAAATGAGCCTCTAGATAAAAGATAATGGGTCTTAGGGGCCTATAAATGTTGTTTTGAATGATGAATGATGTGAGGGAACTGAAAAGTGGGTCTAATTATGCGTGAAATTGTCTCTTTTCTTTTGAGGGTCTAATTTTCTATGGCATAGACTCATTCACAACTAATGGTGGGGTATGTGCAGGATCATGATGGGCCAAAAAATGGCAATATGATGGGTATGTGGCTGATGACCTTTTTTTTACCCAAAATTGATGAAACGAAGAGGGTTTTTAAATGATATTCTCAAATTTCCACCGATATAAATTATGATTTACTTTGAATTTAATAAGTAATTATTGTTCATTTTCTATTCAAATTACGACTAAAGTTATGATTGATAGGCTGATTGAAAAACATATATAGCTTTCAAACGATATCACATTTTTTGAATCCAAAACATGTGTCACATTCTATGCTTTGCATACTATAGGATTAAAAAAATAAAAATTGACTTTCATGAATTTTTGACCAAGTTAAGGTGGTCAGACATAATGAGTTTTTATATTTTTAAAAAAGTTGTAATAAAAAATTCATAATTAATTATTTACTTGGAAAAAAATTACAAAAAAATATGCATCACATTGAGGCATGAGTCCTCTACTTATATCTAAAATCTTATAAAAAAATATTATCATTTTTTTGTGGTTAGGGTGGTCAGATAGACACCTACTACTTATTTTTTCCTTGAAATTTAAGTACCACTTTATTGAAATTTCAATTTTCACCAAATAGATTTAAAAAAAAAAAAAAACCTAGTAGTTTAGAAACTACATTCAATTTGCTACAGATTCTATTGTTACATATTTTTGAAATAATATAGATAACTTATTCAAATTTTTACGTCAAGTTTCCTAACTCTGATTTTTCTAAATTTATTTCCACTTAAGGGCCTATTTTTTCCATGATTATCCTGCACATACCCACTGAATCAATCCACCTCAAGATTTCTTGAAATTCAAAAGTGGAATTTGTAGCCGTTAGTCTACACTTCTACTCCTGATTCAGATCCAGGTCTAAAACTATCAAACTCGACTTGTAGGTGTTCTCCAAGCTTCTCTTAGGGTTTTGAGAACTTTGAATGATTTTGACAAATTGATGGCAACTTTTCATATCTTGCTCTTTGAAAAATATGCAACCTAAACCTTTAAATCACATGTAAAGAGAGGGAAAATTGTTGAGGGTTAGTGATTAGGGGTTTTCCTTGATCAAACCCCTTGTTGGTAATTAAACCCTTGAAAATGAAATGAAATATGAAAAGAGAATGATGAATGAACGAAGACAGTGCTACAAGTCACCAAACCCTTGAGGTATAATTCTGCAGACATGCAAGTAATAGCTCCAATGGATGTAGACTTGAAGATGCTTGAAATTCTTAGAATGCTCAAGTGATTGATTGATTAATTGATTGAGTGATTGGGTGTGAAATGAGTGGGAAAACCCTATATTTATACACAATTATACAATAATTCCCAAAAATAAAAGATCATAGGCCGACCTTAGATCATAGAAAATAAAACTGATCCAAAAATTTGAAATAATTTTGAGTTTTGTGCCAAAGGGGACTCATTCGCCCCTAATGGCGAATAGCTCCCACCTAAGGCATTTTAAGTGGGTTTCAGAATTTAGATATTTTAAATGATGTTTATCAGGATTATCTTCAAAAATACACTTAATTCAAGCATATTAGTGTAAAATGGGGCTAATAAAAGCATAAGAAAGGTCCAATTATTAATGACAAGCACACAAAATTGTGAAAGTTTGTTGCAATACTTTACAACACTTTGAAATAAGGCTTGTTAAGTGATAAAAATAGGTTATTTAGGTGACATATATTAATAAGATCCTAGAAAAGTGTGAAGGTGTGTTACAACACTTCCAAACACTTTTGCAAGGCATCATAAAATTATTATTAATTCACAAGGGCTCAAGACCTAATGTGAATGTGTTGACCACATTACAACACTAAATCAAAGAAAAACTAAGCTAACATCCATAGGAAGGACCCAAACGAGAGTGAGAATGTCCAAAGATCCATTTTCCTACACTAAAGCTTTTTATCTCTTTCACATTTGTCTTGTGTTCTCTTTTTGGGGATGATGCAAGGCATCGAGACTTTCATGTCTCTTCCATGTTGACCCAAAATGATTTTTCCCTTCCACTTTTCTTTTCTTTGTCTTGTGTTTTCCTTTTGGGGATGACCCAAGGCTTTGAGACATTCATGTCTCTTCCATGTTTACCTAGGAGGATTTTTCCTTTCTGATTTTCTTTTCTTTGTCTTGTGTTTTCCTTTTGGGGATGACACAAGGCATCAAGAAATTCATGTCTCTTCCATGTCGACCCTAGTGGAACCCCTCTAAAAATTCTCTTGGTTCCATTTTAAACTTTCCAAATACTCAGCTTGGACCCTTGTTTTTGGCTTAAGGCTATGTTCCCCATCACTGTTTTAGGGTTTGGGTTGCCAAAACCCCTCAAAATTGACCTACGAGATTAAAAACCCTTGGCCATTCTAATTCTACATTCACTTGTTGTTCTCAGTCTTCGTTTGTCTAAGTCAACACTTATTCCATTTGAATCATTGTTTTCACTAGCCCCTTGGGTTTAGGTTTGTCGATCACTGAATGCCTTTTTAGCACTTAATGACTCCTATGGGTAAGCTTGATTTTCATACTTAATGACTTAAGTATTAAGTTTTTATTCCTAAGGGTCAAGTTCTCGTCTGCCTAGTAGTGGCCCCCTATTTAAAATAACATTTGCGACATGTGCATATTTTAGTTTTGAGATGACCATTCGATCATCGTAGGCAAATCTCGACTGTTCCCCACATACCCATTTTTTTGTTATTCATTAAAATATTCGAACGAGCTGACGGGAAGTTTCCATGTGTCATTTTAGGTAGTGGGAGCATTGCTTCCAAAAGGCCAGCACACGTAGCTTTGAGAAAGATCAATTGTGGGAACTGCCACACATGTTTTCATTAGGACCATTCACCGTACACCCATTCATCTTTTGCATTAAGGTGAAGTGATCACATGGGCTAGTGGGCATTATACACATGTAACCTTTATATGGTGGGCCCAATGTCTCTTTGTGACGAGCGAACGGTATTAGAAGGAAATCCATAGTGGTCGTTGAACGATGTGGCCACACCTTGGTCATTCCCTATGCGTCCATTTTTTTCTTTCTTCATTTAAATAATCACATGCGCTACCAGGCAAGATGACATCTGTCACCACATGGAGGGACCCACCAAGCTTTGGATATGATGAACGCTTGATCAGAAAAGAGATCAATGGTTGATGGAAGATGACGTAGGTCAATCCTGAACGCTCCCCGCCATCTTGTGAGGGGCCCACTTGTATCTCAAATTTCACATCAAGAAAGTGGGTGACTGCCACGTGGAAATAGTCTGTGGACACCAAAAAAGGATGCACAACTTCCTTGTTCACACCAAAAGGGGAATGGAGGAAGAGGGATCCGATTTCACAATGCTCACATTCAAGAATAAAGCCTTGAGATTTCAATGCAAAAGAGATTAAAATCTATCAAAGGGGGATTGTCCTAAAGGCTGAAAGCTAATGAAAGGGTTTACCACTAATGCAAAACTTGGAAAATGCAAGATGTTTGAAAACATAGTGTGAAATGCAAGAATTCCCTAGAAAGGGGCATAGAAATGCAAATAAAGAAAAACAAAAAGTGTGCACTTGGAAATGTGTTGAAGATTGGAAATATATCTGAAATTCTCAAATTGCTGCTTTTTAGGCTTGGTGGGACTCATTCACCATTCTGGGCGAATTAGTCCCTGTTCTGGAAAAATGGCCTGAAACAAGTTTTATCCAAAAGGGTATTTGAATCTGAAAAGATCTCTAAAAAACACTTATAGTGGGACTCATCGCCACTACTGGGGGATGAGTCCCATTTTGTTGAAAAGTGTCCCAGGGATAGAATCTCAAACTTAAACTTTGCAAGCCTCTAAAGATGGATGAAATAAGCACTTCCTCACTTATTTCATGCAGACTGGATGTATATTTTTACCTAGATCTAAGTTTCCATGGGTCTTGAAAACTTTTCATGACAACTTTGATGACCCTTGCAAATTTTTCATTTTGGCATTTTTCTTCAATCTACAAACCTGCAATCACACATTAAAGAGGGGAAAACTTGTTGATTGTTAGAGGAATAGGGGTTTTCCTTGGTCAAACCCCTTTTAGGTAATTAAACCAAAATTATGAAAGAAGATAATAAAGCATAAATATGAGATAATGCAATTAGAAACTTTCCATGATGATGGATCTTGAATTTCTGGAAGAATGGATGGAGAATTTTCCCTTGAATTCCTGAGAAAACTATCTTGATGACTTAAAATTATAAAACCCTAGCTTGATTGGCTTGAGATGGATAATGAATCATGAATGAATCATGAATTAGGGTTTAGAGGCTTGTTTATATAGGCACTCCTTCTCAAATGCCCATTAATTTGACCCTCAAGGCTGACATTGAAGAAAATTAAACTAAAACCCTAATTTTTCCCACTCAAACCTTGAAAAAGGCCCAAATGGGACTCATTCACCCAAAGTGGTGAATGGGTCCCATAGGGGCTCTTTTTCTAGTTGGGATGTCAGGGAGTGAACAAATTAGGTTTATATGTTAATTTTATTGGGTCCTTGATCAAAATATGCCTCGGGATGCACAATATGGGGTCATAGGGGCCTATTAATGATTATATAAAGGGTGATTAGGTCTAGGGACACAAATTTTAGTGTGAAAGTGTGATTAAATACAATCTACAATATTAAAATGAGGTCCACATATCCTAGAAAGGAACAACATCCAATGTGAATGTGTAAAACACATTACAACACTAGATTAAATTTAGGTTTAATTTTCAAGCCTTCTAGATTAATGTGAAAATGCAATTAAATATATTTTACAATATTGAATTAATGGGAAAATAGGTCCATTAGACTTAAATGCCTAATAAAAGTCTAGAAAAGTGTGAAAGTTATTTACAACACATTACAATACCTTTACAAGACATGCATTTTATTCAGTTTGCAAGGGTCCAAGACCTAATGTGGATGTGTAAAATACCTCACAACACTAGACCAAGGTGATATTAAGTCCAATTATTCCTAAATCAAGCAAGGGATATTTTTTTCTACACTACATTTAGCCCTCACTTTAGTGAGAGGATGAACTTGCTTCAAAATCACACTAAAGTAGATATTCAAGAGGGGTCCATACTATTGCAAGTATGAGAAAGTTTGGTGTTGTCATTAATGTTGTCACTGATGTCAACATAGTAAAGGACATTGCATATTGTGCATGTATATTTGAGATGTTGTGAGTGCATGGAACTATCCTTATGATGTTACAGATGTGTTGAAATGATGGGTTGCCAAGTGATTTTGAGAAATTAAAAAAGAGTGAAGTCAGAGTTATGTATGTGTTTAGAATGTGCTCCTATATGTGCTCCATGTTTCTTCTGTGTTGATACTATGATTTTGTGGATTTGAAGGGTTGTTTTTTGGAATCTGTTGGTGGAATTTCCTAGTTTATAACTTCTGGTTTGATGTAGTGTGAAAGTTGTGTTCACTAGTGTGTGAACTAGTTTTCAAGAGCTATTTGTCTATGGACTAGAAGAAATGTTTCTACTCCACAGTCCTCTACTGATTTGTTTTAGGTCTTACAGATCTGGATTTTTTTGTAATGGTGCTCTCTATATTCTGCCAAAGGTGTTCATGGTTTGGTGCTCTAGAAGATGAGTTTCAGTATTATTGTGTGTATCTATACAGTCTGGATGGACAGTTGGAAGGTGTTGTGTATTCAATGGTTGTTGCAAATAATGCAGATATATTTGAAGGTATCTAAGATATTTTCTCATGCATATTGAAGCGTGTTACATCATCTACATGTTATCTTCTTGCTAGGAAGCCTGTACTTCAATGTTCATTTGTGTTTTCATTAGGTATGGCCAACCCGGTGTTTACACTTCATATGAAGGATTAAGAATTAATTGAGGAAGCATTTCATTGATTCAAGACATTACTTTTGGTCTTGTTTAAGTGTTTGTTTGGTCCACTCCCATTCCTTTCCACCAAGGGAATGTTGATTTTCTGATCTAATTTGAATTTATGAAATGAAGCATATGTAGCCAACCTTGGAGAAAGTTTCTAAGGTTGAAGAGGGTATAAATATAAGTCGAGATGTTGTGAATGAATACAATTCAAGTAAGGCATGATTTTGAAGAGTAGAGTTGTGCAAAAGTTAATTAAGGTAGTAGTACTTTAATGTGTTAGATTCCTAAAAGCAGTGAGATGAAAGTGTCTACAATTCTTTTGATCAAGGATACATATGTGTGTAATCCTTTTTCGTGGATCTTCTGTAATATTTTGTTTCTGTAGGTAGTGATCCCTTGGTAATGAGCCTCTTGTATTTGGTTTGATATTACTTTATATTGTGAGTTAATCCTCACTGTGGTTTTTCCCTCATTGGGTTTTCCACGTAAATCTGGTGTTTCCTGTGTTGATATTGCTTTATGTTATTTTCATTTCATGTTCATACTTAATAACATAAATAAGTGGATAATAAATTGATGTGTTTGGGATTTGGATTTATGTTTGGTGAAAACTAATTCACCCCCCTCTCATTTATCTTGCACATTTCAACAATTCATATCAAAGCCTTGGTTCCTTGGTGAAGAGCTTAACTGATTAAGGTAGATTTGATGGCGCATAAATTGGTGATCCCTATGTTGGATGGATCCTATTAGAGTGACTAGAAAGTGCAGATGAGAGGTCATATAATCTCTCTTGGTTATAAGACCTAGAAGGCTATTGAGATGAAGTGTGTCGCTCTAGCGAGTGGTATCTCTATTGCTGATGAGATTTTTGCATATGAGGAGAATGAAAAAGTGAGATATGCTATTTATAGTGATTTATCCAAGATTGAGTGAAAAAAGGTTATTTCTTTGGGCACTGCACATGAAGTTTGAAAAAAGTTGGAAGATCCCTATGAAGGAAATGATAGAGTGAAATTAACAAAGAAGCTGACAACAAAATGGGATATGAAAGCTTGAAAATGGAAGAAAAAAATATATTGCAAGCTATTTCTAGAGGGTTGATCTTGCAACAAATGAAGTTAGGAATAAAGGGGGAACACTGATAGATGAAGATATAATTGAGAAGATTCTAATGACGTTACTGGAGTGTTACAATGATAATGTTTTAGTTATTGAGGAAATGTATGATCCTAAGAAATATACTAAAGAATAGTTGTCTGGCATCTTGACCGCATTTGAGATGAGGAAGCTTGGAAAGAAAGAGGAGAAAACACAGTCAACATTTAAAGAAAAAAATATTGAAGTTGATTCAGATGAGTTGGAAGAAAACTTTACAAGAAAGTTAAAGAAAGGTACTGGTATGTATAAAGGTATGTTGCCTTTTAAATGTTTCTGTTGTGGTAATATTGGTCATTATGCCTCAAGATGTCTGAATAGAGCTGTACATAAGAAGAAAAGAGATCATAAGGATAGAAAGGATAAGAAATTCAATTTTTTTTATTAAGTTAGAGAAGAAGTTGGAATCTTTGATGATGAATCTGATTATGAGGGTGATGATAGTTAGTGCTTGTTCTTAGCTTTGGAGAATAAATCTATGTCTACTAACTCAAGAAGGTGTGTAAGGGAAAGTGGTTTGGAGAACAAGAAGAATGAGATGGAAGGTACTCTTGTTATTTCCTTTCATGCTAGACATGATGAATACTATTGGGTGATTGATAGTGGATGTTCTAATCACATGGCCAAAGATAAAAGTAAGTTCGCTTAACTTGAAAGGTATGATGGTGGTATGGTCATGTTTGTGATCATTTTGGAGCAAATATTGTTGGGAAAGGTATAATAAGTTTTGATGGAATACACAACACTGATGATGCATATTTAAACTATATATTTTTGGGTGCTATATGGCTCTCTTACACTTTTAGGGTTTTTCACCTAAGAGGAGAGAGATAGGAAAAAAGCCTAGGTGGTTCACCAAAAATAATGCAAGTATAATGGAAATATGAATGAAATGTTCCTAGATGAGATAAACTAAATGCAAATAATTGATAAAAGCTATTGATCATTAAGTGAAAACTATTGAAATGCAACATGTTGGAAAATACATTGTGATATGCATAAACACTTGGAAATGAAAGCAAACTGTAACAAAATTCGATGAAACTGGAAGTGTACACTTGAGAAATTTATGGAGACAAGAAATGACATATGGAATGCTCCTAATACTAAAATTTTTCCTACTAGGGCTCATTCACCATTCTGGGTGAATTAGTCCTAATTCTGAGAAATTGACCCCAAACCCATTTCGAACAAATGGGTATCCAAAACTACAAAGAACACTTTTTAGGCCTAGAAATGGGGCTCATTCACCACTAATGGTGAATGATTCCACTTCTAATTTTTTGAAAATACAAAGTGGAAACATAAGCTCTCATTTTCCACTTCAGTTCCTGATAGGTGTTTGCCTCTAAAACTTTGATTTTTGGCACTGTACGTGAATTTTTTGTTGATTTATTTACTTGGTCAATAAGGAAATGTCTTAAATAACTTTATAATGTAATCTTCAATGATTTACAAGTCTTCAAGATACCTAAATCTACAAACACACAAGAAAATAAGGAAAAATGTTGGATGTTAGGGCATGGGGGTTTTCCTTGCTCAAACCCCTTTGTAGGTAATTAGACCAAAATGATGAAAGAATGTAATGAAGCATGAAAAAATGGAGTTAGTACCTTTCCATGATGTTTGATATTTTATTTCTGTAGTAATGGAGGAATATTTTTCCCTTGAATGTCTTTGGAAGTTATCTTGAGAATTTGGAATGACAAAAACCCTAACTTGTTTGGCTTGAGATGGAAGAATGATGGATGAATAATGAAGAATGGTTATGATTTAGGGTTTAGAGACTTGTACTTATAGGTAATCCACCTTATATTACCTGTTAACTAGATCCCCAAGGCTGAGATGGAGAAAAATAAAACTTAAAATCCAACCTTTTCCTACTCAAAACTCAAAAATGACCCAAATGGGAATAATTCGCTACCTTGGGAGAATCAGTCCCACCTGGTAGGGACTCATTTTCCCAAATGGATGAATTAGTCCCAGAGGGGTCATTTTGATAGTCAGAATGTTGGGGAATGCATAAATTAGGTTTATATGATGATTTTATCAGCTATTTGATCAAATTATACCTTAGGATACACAATATGGAGTCATAGGGACCTACTAATGATGATTTAAAGGTCAATTAGGGATTGGGACACAAAATTCAATGTGAAAGTTTGATTAAATACACTTTACAAAACTAAAATGAGGTTCACTTAGCTATAAAGGCCCAACATCTAATGTGAATGTGTAAGACACATTACAACACTAGATTAAAACTAAGTTTAATTTACAAGCCTTCTAGATTTATGTGATAATGCAATTAAATACATTTTGTAATGTTGAATTAAGGAAAAATGGGACTATTAATTCTAGAGAGGCGTGAAATTCTTTTACAACACCTTTACAAGACATTGATGAATGCATTTGTAAGGGTCAAAGACCTAGTTTGGACATGTAAAACACTTCACAACATCAAATCAAGGATTTATTAAGTCCAATTTATCATGAATTATTCCTAAATCAAGCAAGTTGCCTTTTTTCTATGGTACAATATTATGTAAAGGGCTTAAGGAATAACCTTTGAGTGTTGGAAAGATGTGTAGAAAAGGTTTCAAAAATGTGTTTCAAGATAATTCTTGTGAGATCATAAAAGGGTTCAGAGCTATGGTTGCTACAGGAAGGAGAACTCATGGAAACATCTATTAACTTAAGGGTGTTGATGGCAAGTGCCTTATATCTTAGGTTAACGAAAGTTGGTTGTGGCATCAGAGGATAGGACATGTGAACTTTGATAATCTAGTCCAGATTAGTTCAAGAGAGGTTGTTAGAGATCTACCTAAAATCACAAAGCCTACTAATATTATTTGTAGAAGTTGCCAGTTAGGGAAATAGACAAGATGCAATTTTAAAGGAAAAGAGCAATCAGTTGTCGGAATGCTGGAATTAATTCATACAGACCTCTATGGTCCTACTAGAACAGGAAGCCTAAATGGTGACATGTATTTCATGCTCCTTATTATGACTATTCTCGAATGACATGGGTTTCTTTCTTAGAGAGAATACTCAAGCTCTGGATAGGTTTAAAGTGTTCAAAGCAAGAGTAGAAAATGAAGTGAACTCAAGAATTAAATGTTTGAGATCAGATAGAGGTGGAGAATTCGCCTCTAGTTATTTTAATGCATTCTATGAAGAGCATGGCGTAAAGAGACATTTTTCTGAGCTCCTAGAAGTCCTCAGCAGAATGGAGTTGTTGAGAGAAAGAACTGGACTATGCAAGAGGCTACAAGAACCATGATGAAAGAAGAAAATGTACTTGATGTGTATTGGAGAGAAGTGTGGAAAAATATTTTGGCATCCACGGTTCTCTTGCACTTCTAGGGGTTTTCACCTAAAAAGAGAGATATGGGAAAAAATGGCAATGTCCCCACTAAAAAATAGTGCAAATATGAATAAAATATGCCTTAATCAATTTCCTAATGCAATAAACTAATAAAGGAAATGAATTATTAATGCAAAACCTACGAAATGCAAGTTATTTGAAAACACATTATGATATGTAGAATGATAGATTAAATGGAAGAAAGAATAGGACAAAGATGCAAACAAGAAATTGTGCACCTAGAAATTGATAAAGGATAGTATGAAGACTGTAAATGTCTCTGAAATTATGGAAAATTTGATTTTCTAGCCAATTGAGACACTTACGCCAAGTTGGGCGACTTAGTCATAGATCTAGTAAACTATTCTGAAAACTGTTTCAGCCAAATGGGTATCCAGATCTGCAGAAACTTCTGACAAACAGGTGCAGTGGGACTAATTCACCACTATTGGTGACTTAGTTCACTTTGGCATTTCTGTAAATCTGAAACTGGAAACATAAGCCCTTAGTCTACACTATATTTTCTAATGGAAACCCAGATCCAAGTCTACGAAAATACTTGCAAAACATAATATAATTTGGTTTCTAATGGGGAATTTTCCTTTGTCAAACCCCTTGTTGTAATTTGAACCTTGAAAGAGATAATAAAATATGCATAAAACCCTAGCCTTAAGTGTGTCTAAGACTAGGAAGTTTGAAAATAAGATGCCACCCTATTCTAACATTCAAGAATAAGATGCATAAATTAAAGTAGAATGATGCAAGACTCATTCCAAGGGACCCTAAATCACATTAGAAATGAATCTTAATATCATGCAAAACTTCCTTAGGTTGAAAATAGAGAGAAAAAATGAAAGATGGAATCACTTTGAAAACAAGTCCTTAGGCTTGATTTGATGGCTAGTTGCATCTCCTCAACCTAGATTTCTCCATGATTCTCCATACGCATCCATAATCAACCCTTTGCAATGTGATATATTAAACAAAAAGTGAGATTTAAGACTTACAAAACCCTAGCTTACTACCCTAAAGCTTCAACTTTGTTGTAGATAGACTAATAAATCTTCTTGTGGAAGATATTCAACACTTGACTCTTAAATTTATTTGGTAAAGTGACTTAATGTTGTGAAAAATGACCTAAAAACATATATTTATAGGAATCAATACCTAATTATTCATTATTTTAACTTCACAGGCTGACATCCATCAAAAATTTGATTTAAGTCATTGATTTTCCCACTCAAAATTAAAAAATCCCCCAAAAGGAACTAAGTCACCACCCTAGGTGACTTAGTCCTACCAGGGGTTTTGAGGTGGATTTTCTAGAATTTAAATGATTTGAATGTTGTTTGTTGGGATTTTTATAATTTTTGAGTGGAATAGGCCTTAAAATTCCAAAATAATGAGTCTTAGGGGCATATAAATGTTTTTTTTAAAGGGTGATTAATGTAAGGGTGTCTAAAATAGGACCAAATTAGACCATATATTGTACTATCTCCAAGGGAGTACAATTTTTTTGTCCACAAGAGGCAATACACACTGCTATTTATATTCTCAATAGAGTTCAGATCAAAGGCAACCACACAAATAATCCTTATGAGTTATGGACTAGTAAGGCTCCTACTGTGAAATACTTTAAGGTGTTTGGAAGCAGATGTTATATTAAAAGAGATTATGAGAAGCTTGCGAATTTTGATGCTAAATGTGATGAAGGTATTTTCCTTGGATACTCAACTGTACCAACACAGCATATAGATGCTTCAATAAAACATTGAGGAAGATTTTTGAGAGCGCTAATGTGAAAGTTGATGAGGATATGCACAAACCTATTGAGATAAATGAAGTTGAACCAGATGATCCTATCTGCAGACCAGTACCTGAAGAGAATAAGGAAGAGGAAGAAGAATAGACTAAAGAAGAAGAAGAAGAAGCACCTAAAATTGTTCCTAAGACTCCTAATTATGTCCAAAAGAATCATCCGGAGGAACAAATAATTGGAGATAATATTGAAGGTGTCAAGACAAGAAGTAAAGTAGCAGCTGAGGTAAATCTATGTTTACTTTCTAAATTAGAACCTAAGTCTGTGTGTGAAGCATGTGAAGATGAGAATTGGGTTAGATCTATGAAAGAATAGTTACAACAAATAGAGAAGAATGAGACATGGGAATTGGATCCTAGACCTATGAATAAGAATGCAATTGCTTCAAAGTGGGTGTTCAAAAATAAGTTGAATGAGTATGGTGAAGTTGTAAGAAACAAAGGAAGACTTTTATGCAAGGGATACGAACAAGTTGAAGGCATAGAATTTGAAGAGACATTTTCCCTAGTGGCAAGAATTGCAGCTATTAGGATGTTTTTTGCATTTTTTTCCCACAACAATTTCAAGGTATATCAGATGGATGTCAAGTCTGCATTCTTGAATGGAGAACTGGAAGAAGAAGTGTACATGGAACAACTTGAAGGATTTAAGTTCTTAGAAAAAATAGATATGGTTTGTAAGTTATATTGGATAGATATTTGACAATGAAACAAGCTCCTAGGGCATGGTATGCTATATTGGATAGATATTTGACATAGAATTTTTTTAATAAGGGCTCTGTAGATAGCAATATTTATTCAAAGATGGAAGGAAACATAATGTTGATAGTGGTAGTAAATGTTGATGATAGCATATTTGGAGGTAATGAAGGTATGTGTAAGAGATTTGTAGATCATATTTGGAGGTAATGATTGGTGAGTTGAATTTATTTATTGGTCTTCAAGTAAATCAAATTGATAAGGGGATATTCATTTCACAATTGAAATATTTCAAAGAGTTATTAAAGAAGTTTGGAATGGATGACTCCAAACCGGTTAGTAATCCTATGGTGACTAAAGTTGATCAGAGAAACTATAGATCTACCATTGGTGGACTATTGTATCTTACGACTACTAGACTGGATATCATGCATGCATTATGTTTAGTTTCCATATTTCAAGAAAAACCTAAACAAGCACATGTTACATCTGTAAAGAGGATATTCAAATATCTTAAAGGAACTCCAAATTATGGCTTATGGTATCCTCAGGATACTGATTTCACTTTAAGTGCTTATATCAATGCAGATTGGGCTGGTTGTGTGGATGACTAGAAGAGAACTAGTGAAATTTTTTTGTTTCTTGGTAGAAGATTGGTTTCATGGTTAAGTAAGAAGTAGTATTTGGTTTCTTTATCCACTACAAAAGTAGAGTATATTGTTGCAACATCTTGTTGCACATAGGTTTTGTGGATGAAACAAACATTGAAGGAGATTGGAGTGATATGCGATGAGCCTATACCTATCTTTTGTGATAATACAAGTTCTATAAACATTTCAAAGAATCCAATAATTCATTCAAGAAAATAACATATATCTATCAAAGATCATTTCTTGAGAGAAAAGGTATTGGATAATAAAGTTAGACTAGAGTATGTGTCTACAAAGGAATAGAATGTAGATATATTTACTAAAGCTCTTCTAAAGGATACTTTTGAGTATCTCAAGGAGAATTTTGGGGTCATTCACCCTCTGAACTAGGTGCACATGGAAATGCATCAGTCCAGTGGATCTACAAATTCTTCATTTATTTGGACTAATGAATGGGTCTACTCCATAGGGGGAGTAGAAATTTTTCATTATTGCAGTATGAGTTGTACGGATGCACTCCTAAGGAGGAGTGATACAATATTTTTATCCTTTCCATTGATGTCAAAGAGGGGGGAGAGAGTCATGTGAAAAATAGTAGAAGAGGAAGAGAAGGTATTTTCCTAGAATATTGAGAATGCAGGAATGTTGTGCAGATTGTCTAATCTAGAAAATAAAGGTGAGTGTTGCATTTGATGTTTTTTCACATCATGTGTTTCCATCAATGACAAAGGGGGGATTATTGCAATTATGATCAAGTTTGGTGGTGTTGTCATTAATGTTGTCATTAATGTCAACATAGTACAAGATGTTGCAGATTGTGCATCTATAGTTGAGATGTTGAGCATTGAGAAGTTGTGAGTACATGGATCTATCCTTATGATCTTGGAGATGTGCTGAAATGATGGGTCACCAAGTGATTTTGAGAAAATTAATAAAGAGTGAAGTCAGAGTTATGTATGTGTTTAGAATGTGCTTTGGTATGTGCTCTGTGTTTCTTCTATGTTGATCCTATGCTTGTACGAATATGAAGGGTTTTATTTTTGGCATATGTTGGTGACATCTCCTAGTTTGTAGCTTTTGGTTTGATGGAGTGTGAAAGTTCTATTCACCGGTGTGTGAACTAGTTTTTCAGAGTTGTTTGTCTGTGGACTCAGAGAAATATTTTTCTCCACAGTCCTCCATTGATTTGTTTCAAGTCTTGTAGATCTAGAATATGTTTTGTAATGGTGTTCTCTATGTTCTGGAGAAGGTTTTTGTGGTTTGGTGCTACGAAAGATGAGTTTTAGTATTACTGTGTGTATCTGTATAGTTTGGATGGAGTTTTGGAAGGTTTTCTATGTTTGAAGGTTGTTGCAAATGATGTTGATGTATCTAAAGGTATCTGAGATGTGTTCTTGTGCATATTGAACCATGCTACATTGTCCATGTGTTATGTTCTCGGTGGGAAGTGTGTACTTCAATTTTCATTTGTGTTTTCATTAGGTTTGGCTAACATGGTGTTTACACTTCATATGAAGGATTAAGAATTAATTGAGGAAGCAAGTGATTGGTCCAAGATGTTTCTTTTGGTCTTGGTTAAGTGATTGTTTCGTCCACCACAGGAATGTTGAGTGGCCAACCTAATATGAATTTATGAAATGAATCATATGTAGCCAACCTTGGAGAAAGTTTCTAAGGTTGAAGAGGGTATAAATACAAGTTGAGATGTTTCAAATGAATAAAAATCAAGTAAGGAATGAGTTTGAATAGTAGAGTTGTGTGAAAGTGAATTCAGGCATCAATACTTTAATGTGTTAGATTCCTTAAAGCAGTGAGTTGATAGTGTCTACAATTCTTCTAATCAAGGCTATGGATGTGTGTAATCCATTATGGTGGATCCTATGTAACATTTTTTTTTGTAGGAAGCGAGCCTCCCTATTGGATAGTGAGTCCTTTGTGTAGGCAGTGAGCCTTTTTATCTAGGTAGTGAGCCCCTGATAGTGAGGCTCTTGTATTTGGTTTGCTATTACTTTATATTGTGAGTCAATCCTCACCATGTTTTTTCCCTCATTGGGTTTTCCACATAAATATGGTGTTTCCTGTGTTGATATTTCCTTCTTTTATTTGCATTTCATGTTCATACTTAATAACAAAAATAAGTGGATAAGAAATTGATAAGTGTTTGAGACTTGGATTTGTGTTTGGTGACAATTGATTCATCCCCCCCTCTCGGTTGTCTTGTGCCTTTCAACACATACGTACCAATGTAGATGGTCTAGGATGATAAATATGAAGGAGGTAACCAAGCCCCTAGGATCTAAGATCCTAAGTCAAACTAACATAAGCACAAGAGGACATGCACAAGGTGAATGATATGCAGCAAAACAAGATACACGATCATGTAATGATAGTAACTTATAAGGAAGAGAAGTACAAATGAGTAGAAATAAAGAGGTGGATCAAGCTTTGACCATTTTTTGAACACGATGTGGATCATATCTAGGTTGTTTTTCCAAAAATGAATTCTCACTCTAAGGCGATGAAACTCTTGGTTGTCCATCGAGTAAGAAGTCCTAAAAGGTGAGAAACATAAACTCATGGCTGGTATGCACTCACACACACACAAATGGCTATGGGGAAATTCATGCCTCAGAATGGGCTTCCCGCTCAACCATACCAAAGTTATACCTCCAGAAAGCTTTAATAAGGTGCCATACAAAAATGATCTTTAGGCTCTATGAAGCAAGAAAAACTTTGTATGCTTGAAAATCATAAACATTATAAATGAAAAATAGTGCAAGGAATGTTCAAAAGGATTTTTCTTAGTTCATGCAAGGTCTCATCTTGGGGAACATCACACTTAATGTCTTCAAGAGAGGACAAATGCAAGATCGCATCTTAGGGAACATTGTACTTAATATTTCCCAAGAGAGTACAAGTGCAAGGAAATATCATGCTCTTGGAGGGAATTAAACCCAATGACACCACTAAGAAAAGGACACATCGCAAGAAGAAATAAAATCATGTAGTGAAACATGAGTGTCAATGTATTCCCTCACTTTAAAGTGGTTGCTAACACCATTTTTGTGAGAAATTTATTTAAAGTTCAAGAAGACATGAGAGCTTACTCAGAAAGCCCTATGCCAAGTCATATGTTTCCAATAAGCTATGTCATGAAAAAGGTAGTATGTCACATGCAAGCCAACTTAAAGCATACCATCCACATCCCAAGCTTGCTCTTATATGTTCATGAAAGGTGTTCAAGTAGCCAAAAGATACAATGACAAGTGACATACGGAGACAAGGCTATCTAAGTCCTTTCCCCCACTTAGTGTAAGACAAGGATGAGCCAAAATGATTCATGAGAAATGAGCTAGAGTGAAAATCAATATCGATTAGAGGAATGAGGTGCCCCCACATAAGGAAGATCACCAAACTCCTTAAGATGTTAGATTTTACTACTCAAAGCCTTACATTCATTAGTAGAATGACCGTGAACTCTGTGATATGCACAAAATGAATGTTTGTAGTAGAATTTATTTCATGTTCTGGGAGGAAGGGATATTAGGTGATCATGGAGGAGTCTCGACACGATACCCTCTTGATCAATGGTAGAACATGTTCCTTTATCTTACGACAAAGATATCTCTTGCTTAGTATTAGTTGTCATACCTATGCAAAAATATTTAGATTATGATATTATTTTCTCTTTGTTATAGGAGGGTGTAAACTCTAATGAATTAAAATCATTAGTTTTTTGCAAGATGACATTGACATTAAGAGAAGATGTCTTTGTTTGCAAAGGATAATAACCAAGACCACTAGTGTCTGTCAGTTCAGGATGCATTACTATTAAAGTTATTTTAGAAGAATCTTTTGTGAGAGTGTTGATGTTGAGTGAAATATTTTTTATTTTATCAAACGACAATAACCAAGACCATGAGTCATTTCTTGCGTGTTAGGCTCTATAGGGTTGCAGATACCTTGTTGTCTAGCACCACATCCTTTTCCACTCTAGCCAAGTGTACCATAGAAAAATGGATCATTGACATTTTCATGGTCTTTTAGGTCTCTCTTCATGATGCTTGGTCTACTTTTCTTTGCTTTAATATTGTAATGTGACTTAAAAATTCAAATTAAGTCCTAAAAAATTAAATTATGGCATCTTGTGAAGGTGTTGTGAAGTGTTGTAAAACATTTCTACACTTTTCTATATTACTTTCACTATAATTGACTTAAAAATTTCCTTTTCATCCCTTATCAAGTCCTATTTTGAAGTGTTGTAAAGTCTTGTAACAATATTTCATGCTTTTCTAGGCTTAATTTCACTATTTACAACTTTCTTATGCTTTATTTGACCCCTTTATGCACTCATAAGACTTAATTAAGTGTATTTTTGAATGTAAGCCCAACAAATAACATTAAATGTGACTTAATTCCCAACAACCACTTATATTCCAAGGTGGGACCCATTCGCCATGGGTGGAAAATGAGTCCCTCTTGGCTCCAAATTCAAAATATTTCAAATTTTCTTTCAGGTTTTTATTCAAAAGTACCTTATGTCGGCCTATGATGATGTATTATTGGGTTACTAAGGAAAAAGTGTGTATAAATAAGTGTTTTTCTCCTCATTCTACATCTCCTAATCTCATAATCCATTATAGCATTCAATCATCCAGTCAAGCACTTTGCATCATTCAATCAAGCATCAATCAAGCATCTTGGAGCAGTGATTGACATAACTTCAAATTTCTTCAACAAGGTTGTGGTGAGTTTAGGACATTTTTATGTCTTTTATTCATCTTTCCTTGTTTATTTCATTCAATTTCTTCATTAAGGGTTTGATTACCAAAGTGGGATTTCACCAAGGAAAATCCCTATACTCTAACCCTTAACCATTTTTCCCATTTTGCATTTGTGTTTGTAGACTTGTGTATGCAGATTTGTCAAGAAAATAGGTGTTGAAAGGTGGTCAAGAAGTCAACAAAGTGTTTCAATTCAACTACATCCTATTTCAAGTTTGGAGACAACCTACAATTCATTTTCTACAGATTTGACTCCATCAACCCAACAAGAAGACAAGCGTAGATATGGTGCTACAAAATTGGTCCTTTATTTCACAGAATTTTGGGAGAGGACTGATTTGCTATTACTGGTGAATGAGTCCCATCTTAAGGCTGGAAAAGTAGATTTTGTCATATTCTAGATCCTGACAATCAAAAACTAGTTTTCAGAAGTTTTTCCAGAAGCAAGACTAATTCACCATCAGTGGCGAATGAGTCCCACTGGGTATTTTCACCAATTTTTGTTAGCATTCAGACCATTCCAAATTTAGTATTCATTCCCCAGGAGCACTCTATTCAGCCCTTGTTTAATTTTTTTTTCATTTATTCATGATTTAGTTCATGGTTCCATATCACACTATGTTTTCAAACAATGCATATTTCTTAGGTTTTGCATTCATAATTAGTCAATTACATTGCTTAGTTACATTTATATAATCTCATTTAGCTTTAATCACATCATACATATATTAGATTGAGTGAACCACATTCATTTTGAGGGTCTATCTCTCTCCTTTTAGGTGAAAAACCCTAAGAATGCAAGAGTAGCCTATAGACCTCATTCCAAAATCTATGGTTCATTTTGGTGAACCTGCATATTGAGAACTTTATCTTTCTAAATTCAATTGCATCTTGCATCCTGGGTTTCATTTGCATCAACATTCAATTAGGTTTTGCTTTGTTTTTACATCCTAGGGTTTCTCAAATTGCATTAGTGAAAGACTCATTTAAACTTCCTTTTTGCATATTAAAACATCAAAAAAATGAAAATTTGCATTTACATCCTTAGTTTGAATCTAAAAAGAATTAAAATCACTTTAAATTTTTTGAAAAACATAAAAAAAATATCATAACTAGACTCATTCGCCACCTTGGGTGAATCAATCCACCTGCACATTTTAAATTGCATTTTGAGGCATTTTTTGGGTATTTACTGCATTTCTGTTATCTGTTGTTATTTCTCTATTTCAGTTTGTAGAATTTTTGTTATTTACATTTTTCACTCCTAGATTTTTTTGCATTTGCATTCACCGCATCTTTTGTGGTACTTGTATGAGTTTTTGGTGCCCCATTGATAATACTTTAGTGAGACAAAGTTCTAGACTCATGGCTTCCCGTGATAACACTTTCATTGTGGACCTTGGGATCTCAAGAGCTCCTACTCCTAGTATGTACAATGGTGCATTAGGAATGGATACTACCACTACTATTCCTTGACCTTTCCATCTAATGCATGTTGACACAAAAAAAAATTCCATTCTACAAAAAAAAGTCATTAGTATTCATGAGGATTTTGCACATTTACAACTAGATTTAAGTCTTCAAAACATTTCCACCACTGCTATACCTGCAATAGAAAACCTTCATCATTTGATTGAAAGTGATGATGTCTTACAAGTTATGAAAATAATTTCTAAGATATACAACAAACATGTTCCTTCTACTTCCCAATCAACAAAAATTGTTGTAAGCCAAGGAGGACCACACATTCTTCCTCCTTCAACCATAGCATGCATACCAACTTATACCACTCCTCAAGTTACAAAAACTATGCAAGAGGATAGTCATGTGACTCCTTCTTTCGTTATTCCAACTAGCATTCCTAGTTCTTTTGTGGCATCAAATATTCCTTCTTCCATCTTCACACCTCTTAGTGTCCCTTTCACTTCCCCTAATATTACATACACTCCATCACCATTTTTCCTTCCACCTCATACCACTTAGACCAATCCCATCATTATGCAACTATTTAACACAATTTCATCCATGAAACAACAAATTTCCACCATTAACCAAGGTCAAAATGCTCCACCAACCTATCATGTTTGTAGTAGTCCATTGTCCTTATAGATCTTATGCACACAAATGCCACACGAAATTGAAATGCCTAGGTTTGAGAAATACAGAGGTAAAGGAGACCCTACTAATCATGTCAATGCTTATATAACCTTGTGCAGTGATTTTGTCCTCAATTATAAGATGTTAGCCAAACATTTTCCTAGGAGCTTAAAAGACATTGTATTGGAGTGGTTTTAAAACTTACCCAATCATTCAATCTGACCATTCAATGAAATTTTGGATGCCTTTATAAGTCACTTCCAAGTTCATATGACTCCCAAATATACAATGGCTAATCTAATGTGATGTAAACAAAATGTAGATAAAAACGTAACGTATTTGATTTCATGATATCAATCATTGTATGCTCAAATTGATGTCGAGATTCCTAATTCACATCTGCAAAAGATGTTTATCAAAAAATGGCATGTTGCACTCACCTTCAATATAAGTTAACTGTGATGAAATTTCCTTCATTCATGCATTTATGCACAACCCTTTGTGACTATACAACTCAGTTTTGAGTCATGATTCAAATTCCACTTCTAATCGAGCTGAGAAGTCTAAGAAAACCAACCAAAACAACATGAAAAACTTTAGAAAACCAAACATAAGCTTTTTACAATTCAATCCGCCTTCTCCACAACCAACCCAACCTATTTAGAGTAAAGTGGCACTTGTTAAAGCAATAGTTCCCTTTACCTATGGGGACCTGAAGATACAATTTACCCCCTTACCTGATACCCTCCATAACACAATGAACCAATTTCTCCAACAAAAAATGATCACTTTTCCTACCATTAAACCACTTGATGCCACCAAGCATTTACCACCCATATTTAAACCTAATGCTTAATTTCATTTTCATGGCCAAAATGTTCATGACACCAAACAATTTAAGTGTCTCAAACACTTAGTTAAAGACCTCATTGATTCTGGTCATTTTTCCATTATAGGTGTCAATGATCAAGGCAATAAGTCTGTTGCACCCCCTAACCAAAATTTACAAATTTTCACCAACCCTATGCCTAAACATAATGTTTTATTTGTCAAGGCTAGTGAACCTTCAAACACTCATGTGATGAAAATTGATACAAATAATGAATAACCTGATATAATTCCAAATGTTACCCAAGTTAATCTTATGGACGAACTTGTGGGTACGATAAACATTATCCCTCGTAAGGGCCCCACCACCAAATCTCTTGATATTACTTTTTCTTCTCATGATATACTTAAAAAGCTTCCTGATGGTTCTCTTTACATAGCTGACAGAATCTATGATAATCCCACTAATGGGATATTAATAGATCCTACTTGTTGTGAGAATGTGATCACAAAAGATTTTTTAGTATTACATGATCTCTATCAAGATGATTATAATAAACCAACTACATGGATTAAAACACATACTGGTTTTGGATGCCCTATGATTGGATTGATCATACTCCCATTACAAACAAGACCCAAAACTTTGGATATAACATTTTCTATCATTCCACAATCAGATCAATTTTTTCTGTAGCTAGGCCACCCTTGGCTTCACTCGATGAAAGCAGTCCCCTCAATTTTTCACAAATGTTTGAATTTTCTACATGGCAATAAAATATTTACCATACACCATAGTGGTTTCCATCCATTGCCTTATAAAGGTAATTTTTCCTTACAAGCCTTTTGGCCTAAACCTATGGAGCCCATCACCCCCCATAAAGAGTTCTTTTCATAGCCTATCAAAAGTTCAAAGCCAAACAAATAGCTGAACTGTCTCTTCGTAACATGTCCCCATCCATTTCTGCTTCTATCCTAGACGAGACCATGCTTCATCCTGAGTTCAAAATTGAAAAAACAACACCACCTCCCAAACAACCAACAAAAAACACTTCACCTTCATCATTTAAATGACCAAGAGATACTGAAACCAATCTCGTTATGCCTCCTCACATTAAACAAGTGTATAAAGCTAAAGAGAAAGGGATTGACCCATCTTCTTTGGTTTATTTTGTTCTTCCCCCTTTAGAAGAAAAGGAACCTATGATCGATCAACCTTCTCTTACCCCTCGACAACTTCAAAATAAAATAAAATGAAATTGTGGTGTTAGGGAGTGTAGGCATCGTCATCATTTCCTTGCTCATGAGTCTCAAATGAAAGAAAAAAAAGAAAACCAACCTCTACCTTTGATAGAAGCAATACCTGATCACCCTCCTCCTCCTGACCTAGCACAAGATAATACAGTCCAGCCCTCAAAACAAAATTATCTAATCCAACAACCATAACTTTTGATACATCCTTCCTTGGAAATAAACCGTCCTCCTCCTATCATAATCAATCTTGATGATGATGATGATGAGGAGATCACAAAAATAGATGAAGAAGTGCATAATGATCTAAACTCTTTATTTTCATTTACCATGAGCTTAAATGATAAATCTTCTATACCAAGTGAAGAACCTGGTACATCTACTAGTTCAACACTTGCAACTCTTCCTTTAGACAACCAACCACCCTCGCAATACACTGAACCTGATTGGGAGGTGGATGACTTATTAGATGGTTAACTTGCATTCACCTTGCTAGTCTTTTACATTTCATTTTCATTAGTTTCATGCCCATATCATGTTCCACCGTATTGTGCATTTGATGTTCTCTCTCTTTGAACATATCCTCTATTTGTACCTCTATTCTTCTATATGTTGAATACATTTCCTTTTTCACTTTTGTTTTTTGTTTCTCCTTTTGGGGGATGACGTAAAGTGTACAAACACCCTATGTATCTTCCATGTTGACCCAAAAGATCCTGTTTCTTTTTTTTCCCCTTTTTTTTGTGTTTCTCCTTTTGGGGATGACTCAAAGTGTAGAGACACCCAACGTCTCTTCCATGTTGACCCAAAAGATCCTTTCTATTTTTATTTTCTCCTTTTTGTTTTGTGTTCTTTTGGGGATGACACAAAGTATTGAGACAACCTATGTCTCTTCCATGTTGAGCCAATTTGTTCCTTTTCATTTTCCTTTTTTTTAATCTTTTCTTATGTTTTTCCTTTTTGTGGATGATGCAAGGCATTGAGTCTGCAATTTATCCTTCATATTGACCCAAAATGTTTTCCTTTTATTTCTCCTTTTCATTTTCTTTTTTCTTGGGTTTTCCTTTTTGGGATGATGCAAAGCATTGAAACCACATTGTCTCTTCCATGTTGACCCACAAAAGACTCTCTTTTTCTTTTGTTTTCTCTCTCTTTGTGTCATTCTTCTAGTTCTATGTGCTTTGGGGAATGATGTTAGCTTTGAGTTCTTTAATCAAAAAATTGCAAAACAAACATACTGACCCCAAATCCATAGATCCCTTATGTGTTTGGTGTGTTCCTTTCTAGGGGGCCACTCCCTTTCTTTTGTTCTCTTTTTCATATACATGACACAAGCTTACTTGGAAACATATGAATTGGCATAGGGGCTTTCCAAGTTTTTTCTCATGTCTTAGTTTATTTTTCATTTTCCTTCACTACTTTAAAGTAATTGCTCATAGACCAGTGTGTAGCAATTCCTTTGAAGTGGGGGGCATACATTGGAATAATTTAATTTGCATTTTTGGTTTTAATTGCAGCCTTGTGACTTCATATGATGCATTTTTCACTTTGTGGATGACATTGGGTGTGATGTCCTTCATAAGTGTGATCTATCTTAGCATATTACAGTCCTCTTTGTGGCTTGATACGACACATTGCATCCCCTAAGTTGTGAATATTCTATTCTTTGATTTTTCCTCTCTTGGAGACATTAGACACAATGTTCCCTAAGTGAGAGACCTTGCATGAACTTAACAAGACTCCTTTGAACTTTCTTTTACACTTTTACATTTTTGCATTTTGCATTCTATATTTTTACCACCTTGCATAACATAGCTTGCATGCCTGTGGTGCTATCCTCTTTGTTCATGAGTTCTAAGCATACGAAACTTTACTTATCTCATGAAGCACGAACCAACATTTTCCTTTTTGGTTCCTTGTTAAATTTTTCAGGAGGTATAACTTTGATATGGTTGAGCGGGAAGCCCATTCTATGGCACAACATTTCCCATAGCCACCTATGTGTTTGTGAGTGCATAAAAACTATTGTATGTACTTCACCTTTTTGGTTCTTCTCACCCGATGGACTGCCATGCGTTCTATCACCCAAGAGTGAGTATGCATTCTCTTTTTCTCACAAACATCCTAGATCTAATCCACAACTAGTTGGATAGATGATTGAAGCTTCATCCAACTTTTCCTTCTCTTTCACTTGTGGTCCTTTGTTCTTATTTTTAGTTTTACATGGGATCTTCTTCTTGGGGGCTTGATCATCCCTCTTGATCATTGTCATTCCATCTTCGTAACATAAGTGCATTTGGATCCTTCTCGATATGCATGGCTACTTTAGTGTGAGTTTGAAGAAAGTTCATCCTCTCACTAAAATAGGGACTAAATGTATCATAGATAAATGGATCATTGACATTTTCATGGTCTTTTATTTCTTTCTTCATGATTCTTGGTCTATTTTTCTTTGGTTTAATGTTGTAATGTGACTTAAACATTCACATTAAGTCCTAAAAATTTAAATTATGGCATCTTGTGAAGCTGTTGTGAAGTGTTGTAAAACATTTCTACACTTTTCTAGGCTCCTTTCATTATAATTCACCTAAAAATCACCTTTTCATCCCTTATCAAGTCCCATTTTGAAGTGTTGTAAAGTCTTGTAACAAGATTTCACACTTTTCTTGGCTTAATTTCTCTATTTACACCTTTCTTATGCTTTATTTGATCCCTTTATGCACTCATAGGACTTAATTAAGTGTATTCTTGAATGTAAACCCGACACCCACTTACAAGTCCAAGGTGGGACCCATTCTCCATGGGTGGTGAATGAGTCCCTCTTGGCTCCAAATTCAAAATATTTCAAATTTTCTTTCAAGTTTTTCTTCAAAATTACCTTATGTTATCCTGTGATGATGTATTATTGGGTTACTAAGGCACAATTGTGTATAAATAAGTGTTTTTCTCCTCATTTTACATCTCCTAATCTCCTAATTCATTCCAGCATTCAATCATCCATTCAAGCACTTTGTATCATTCAATCAAGCATCAATCAAGCATCTTGGAGTAGCCATTGACATAACTTTAGATTTCCTCAACAAGGTTGAGGTGAGTTTAGGACATTTGCAGACAACCTACAATCTTATTTTTGCATATTTGACTCCGTCAACCTGACAAGAAGACAAGTGCAGATCTAGTGCTATAGAATTGGTCCTTGATTTCACAAAATCTTGGGAGAAGAATGGTTCGCCATTAGTGGCGAATGATTCCCACCTTAAGGATAGATAAGTAGATTTTGTCAGATTTTGGATCCCAACTGTCAGAAACAAGTTTTCAGAAGTTTTTGCCAGAAGCAAGACTAATTCTCCATCAGTGGCGAATGAGTCCCACTAGGGATTTTCACTGATTTCTATCAGCATTCAAGCCATTCTAGATTCAACATTCATTTCCTAGGTGCACTCTATTCAACCCTTGTTTAATTCTGTTTTGCATTTATTCATGTTTTAGTTCATGCTTTCATATCACACTATGTTTTCAAACATTGCATAATTCTTTGGTTGTGCATTCATAATCAGTCAATTGGGTATGTATAGGATCATCATGGAAAAAAAACATTCCCTTAAGTGGCAAAAAATTTGGAAAAATCAGAGTTAGGAAACTTAACATAAAAGTTTGAATAAGTTATCTATATTATTTCAAAAATATATAAGAATAGAATTTGTAGAAAATTGAATGTAGTTTCTAAACTACTAAGTTTATTTAAAAAATAATATTTGGTGAAAATTTAAAATTTCAATGTAGTAGTACTTAAATTTTAGGGAAAAATAAGATGTAGGTGTCTATCTACCACCCTAACCACAATAAAATTATAATATTTTTTTATAAGATTTTAGATATAAGTAGAGGACTCATGTTCTGATGTGATGCATTATTTTTGTAATTTTTTTCCAAGTAAATAATTAATTATGAATTTTTATTACAACTTTTAAAAAATAAAAATTGTATGTCTGACCACCTTAAGTTGGTCAAAACTTCATGAAATTTTTTTTTAATATTATAGTATGAAGCATAGAATGTGACACATGTTTTGGATTAAAAAAAAAAGTGATACCATTTGAAAGCTATAGATGTTTGTAAATTAGCCTATCAATCAAGACTTTAGTCATAATTCAAATAGAAAATGAATAATAATTATTTATTAAATTCAAAGTAAAGCATAATTTATATTGGTGGAAAGTTGACAATCTCCTTTAAAAACCCTTTTCATTTCATCAATTTTGGGTAAAAAAAAAAGTTTTCAACCACATACCCTACACATACCCATCAGATTGCCACTTTTTGGCCCATCACACTGGTACATTTTCACCCAAATTTTGATGGACGTTCATTAGAATTTCGACGACCGTTCGTCGATATTATTTCATTGGAATTTCAACGATATTTGAAACATTGAAATTACGGCCCAACCTCTGCTCATTGAAATTTGGGTCAAAATGTACTAGTGTCATGATCCTCCACATACCCAATTACATTGCTTAGTTGCATTTAGATAATCTCATTTAACCATAATCACATCATAAATGCATTAGATTGAGTGAACCCCATTGATTTTGAGGGTCTATCTCTCTCCTTTTAGGTGAAAAACCCTAAGAGTGCAAGATTAGCCTATAGATCCTATCAAATCTATGGTTCGCTAAGTTGTTTCATAAGTTCATAACCTTTTCCATAAAGCATTTTCATTTCCTTTTCATTTGGTGGTTGTTTTTAGTCTGCTTCATCAAAGGTTGTTGTGTAATATTTTGTATCTTGTTCTAAAGTGGTTGAGGTGGATGCTTTCAAAGGGTCGTCTGAATTTTGTGTTGACATCACTGTTGATATTCTTCCCTTGTTAGAGTCTTTGTGTATGATCTTGTATTCTGTAATGAATGTTGGTGTGAAATATAAGAAACTCCAATCATCATCTAATAGCTTCGTGACTTCTTCAATTTGTTTTTATTTGTCTTGTTGTTGCACGAGTTTTGCTTTTGTTGTTGGTGTCAATGTTGCTCAAGGATTCTCCTTGTTTTTTTCAATGTGTAAAAACTGTTTGGGTTAGGATCTACTTCGAGTGTGTATAATTTGTTGTTGTAGATGTATTTCATTTTACGATGAAGAGAAGAATGCACTCCATTCATTGCATGAATCCATGGTCTGCCTAAAAGGAGATTACATGAAAGATCAGGAGGCATAACATGAATTGGTGTTTCTAATGTGGCCATTCCAACTGTTATAGGGAAAGTGATTACACCAAGAAGTTGTTTTCCTACATTGTTAAATCCCCTAATAGATAAAGAGTTTGGTTTAATTTTTTATTTATCCACATGAAGCCTATCCAAAAAATTTACGCTACAAACATTAAGGATGAAGCCATTGTCAACAAGGGTTTGCTTTATCCCTATTCTTTTGTATTGAGCTATGATCATGAAAGTGACATTTTTTTTGCACTTCCAAAGCGGGAAGTTTACTTTGATGGAAAACAATGTCAGTATTTAGTCCTTGAATGATAGTTGTTATGTCATTTAGTTGTTCTTTAGAAGGGGTAAGAACTCATTGCAGGAAACTTTGAAGCATAGTGTGATAATTAGGTGAATTCTGAATTAGGTTACATAGAGATATCTTTGCAAGAGTATTCTTAAGTTGTTCAACAAGATTGTACTCCTTTCCACTTTGTGGAGATAAATGAGGAAGGCATGGTAATATGGGGTTAGGAAAAGGTAGGGTTGTTGGGGTTGGTTGTTGTAGTTGTGAATTATTTCTAGTGTTATATGTATGAGCAATGATATTATGACTCGATTACTGCAAAACATTATTTTTAGGTGGGTAAAGGACAAGTTTGGGTTTATTTTGAGTTGGAAGCTTGTTTGAAGGTGGGTAAAGGATAAGTTGAGGTTGAATAATATTAATGTCCCTTAGTGAAGGAGATTCTAATGTTGCCTCATCATCTTTTTCAAGGGACACTATGTTATTGTCAATATTATCCTTTTCCTGCACCATCATATCCTCCCTAGGAGGAGAGTTTTTAGGAGAACTAAAAACAAAATGTTCTTGACATTCAAGGATTTGTTCTTCTAAAATGACTTCATCAAAAGTAGGGGAATGATCAATGGTTGGATTTCCTTGCTTAGTAATGATGGTGTTTCCTTGTTTAATAATGTTTTTCTCATGATTCTCATCGATGGGATCTTGTAACACCATAATATCTTCTTTACCAATAGGAGAGATATTACGAGAGGGAGAAATTTAATTCTTTATCACTAAGGACTCATTCTCTTGTGCCCTAATCTCTACCCTAGCAGGAGAGCTTTTGGGAAAGTGAAAAGAAAGAGGTTCATCACATGTTCTGGTTAGAAGTTGTAAATCAGCTTCATCACAATTAGGGGAGGCATCAAGAACACTATGATTTTCATGCTTACCAAATAGATCTTCCCATATGGTAGGAGCATTAGGAAAGGTAGAAACGATATTGTCAAGACTTTCAAGTATATATTCTAACAAAAAACTATTGTCTTCTTTAATATGAAGGATATTAGGAGAAGATTCAATGTGATTATCATGGTTGTCTACAATTACACCCTTATTCCCTATAATTTATTCCCAAGTGGGAGAAGTAGAATTTTCAAAGCTCTCATTTATTAGATCTCCTAACACCAACATATCTTCCTCACAAATTTCCTTTTCATGGACACTCATGATTATAGAATTGTCACAAGTAGGTGAAATGTTGGGGGAGGAATGTAAATTAAGTAAGGTGGTGGAAATGATTTCATCTTCTATTGTTATACTATCTTCCCAAGGGGAATGAGGAGAAGAGAAAACAAAATCTTCATGATTCTCAACAATTGCATCTTCTTTCACCAAGATACCTTAGTCACTAAAAGGAGAGGTATTGAGGGAAGAATAATTATGATCATCATGGTTATCGATGTTTGTATTCTTTTCTATCACATCATTCTCACAAATGGGAGAGATAGGAGGGGGTATATGTTGAAGGGAAGTGTGAAGATGTCCTATTTTTTTCCTTAAAAGATGCTCAAAACTATGAAATGCATTGAATGAATGACTAGCATGTTTATTGACAAAAAATTTCTTTGCAAACATGGAAAAAACCAAAGCTAACATTTTTGAAGAATAATTTATGCAAAATCAAAATGCAATGTAAATACTTAACATGAAATGTAATTTTTTAGTTTTCAAACAAGGTAGTTTACTAGTTACATTATGCAATGATCTAAAAATGAAATGTTGCAAATGGGAATTTGGAATGAAGCAATGCATGAAATGGACTAATTTAAGCTAGATTTAGTGAAATGAATGTAACAGAAACTTAGCCAACTGATATAGATAGGTAATTGCAGCAAACAGAAGTGAAAAAACATGGTTTTTAGTGCTATAAAAGGTAGTTTCAGGGATGCAAAGGGACTGATTCACCCAAGGTCAAAAATTAGTGCTAGTGGGGATTTTTTTCAGAATTTTCAAAAAAATTAATTGATTTTTATGTTTTCTATACTATATGATGCAGACCTAAGATGTAAATGTAGAATTTCAGAAATTTTTAATGATTTGATATGCAAAAATACAACCTATATGCACTTTCACTAATGAAAAAATTTAGAAACACTAGAATGCAAATTAACCAATGGAAATCCTAATGTTAAGTTAATGTGAGGTAGATCTAGGATGATGATGGACTCCAAATTAAAATTATTATGTTCAAAATTTGGGCTCACCAAAATGTGGACATTGAAAAAGGATGCACAACTTCTTTGTTCACACCAAAAGGGGAATGAAGGAAGAGGGATCCGATTTAACAATGCTCACATTCAAGAACAAACCTTTGAGATTTCAATGCAAAAGAGATTGAAATCTGTCAATGGTGGATTGTCCTAAAGGATGAAATCTAATAAAAGGGTTTATCACTAATGCAAAACTTGGAAAATGCGAGATGTTTCAAAACACAGTGTGAAATACAAGAATTCCCTAGAAAATGACTTAGAAATGCAAATAAAGCGAAACAAAAAGCTATGGAATAGAAAGTGTGCACCTAGAAATATGTTGAAGACTGGAAATATCTCTAAAATTTTGAAATTGTTACTTTTCAGGCCTAGTGGGACTCATTTATCATTCTAGGTGAATCAATCCTAGTTTTGGAAAAATGTCTTCAAACAAGTTTTAGCCAAAAGGGTATCCAAATCCACAAAGATCTCCAAAAAACACATTCAGTGGGACTCATTCACCATTACTGGGGGATGAGTCCCATTTTGTTGAAAAGCGTCTCAAGGGAAGAATCTCGAACTGAAACTTTGCAAGCCTCTGAAGATGGATGAAATAAGCACTTCCTTATTGATTTCATGTAGATTGGATGGATATTTTTTCATAGATCTGAGTTTCCATGGGTCTTGACAACTTTGACAACGTTTGCAACTTTTTCATTTTGGCATTTTTCTTCAATCTACAAACCTGTAGTCACAAATTAAAGAGGTGAAAACTTTTTGATTGTTAGAGGAATAGGCGTTTTCCTTGGTCAAACTCCTTTTAGGTAATTAAACGAAAATGATGAAATAAGATAATGAAGCATAAATATGAAATAATGCAATTAGCAACTTGCCATGATGAGGGATCTTGAATTTCTACAATTATGGATGAAAAATCTACCCTTGAATGCCTTAGAAAATTATCTTGATGACTTAAAATGTTAAAAGCCTAGCTTTATTGACTTGAGATGGATAATGAATGATTAATGAGTCATGAATTAGGGTTTTGAAGCTTGTTTTTATAGGAAATCCTACTCAAATTCCTATTAATTTGATCCCCAAGGCTGACATTGAAGAAAATTAAACTTAAACCCTAATTTTTCCTGCTCAAACCTTGAAAATAACCCAAATGGGACTCATTTGAAATCTTAGGTTAATTGGTCACACCTAGATGGGAATCATTCACCCAAAGTGGAAAATGGGTCTCACAAGGGCTCTTTTACCAATTGGAATGTCAGGGAGTGACAAAATCAGGTTTATATGTTGATTTTATCAAGTCTTTGATCAAAATAAGCCTTAGGATGTACAATATGGGGTCATAGGGGTCTATTAATGATGATATAAAGGGTGATTAGGGTTAGGGACACAAATTTCAATGTGAAAGTGTGATTAGATACACTCTACAATATTAAAATGAGGTCCACAGAGCCTAGAAAGCCAAAACATCCAATGTGAATGTGTAAAACACATGTCAACACTAGATTAAAATTGGGTTTAATTTTCAAGCCTTCTATATTAATGTGAAAATGAAATTAAATATATTTTACAATATTGAATTAAGGGTAAAATAGGTCTATTAGACTTAAATGCCTAATAAAAGTATAGAAAAGTGCCAAAGTTATTTACAACAGTTTACAACACCTTTACAAGACATGCATGTTATTCAGTTTCCATGGGTCCAAGACCTAATGTGGATGTGTAAAACACCTTAAAACACTAGACTAGGGTGATATTAAGTCTAACTATTCCTGAGTCAAGCAAGGGATACTTTTTTCTATGCTACAATTCTAAAGGCTCCAATGGACTCTAATGGAGATGGAATGTTGCTAAATTTAGCCGAGATGGGACTATGATAAGAATGGTGGCATTTTTGAACTTATTCTTTTGGAACATGTTCAAGATTGTGGCTGCCAATTCTATCAGATGTTGGTACATATGGGAAGGTGAAAATAAAGCAAGGCAGGGTACAAACCGATACTCTGAGATTAAATCTAGATCACTCCCTGCTATCCTATTGTGGAAAAATGCAATTGTATTAATTCCCATGAGTGAGCGGGTAAATATGACATGAAAAGCTTTACTTAATGCTAAGTATGAGGTTAAATGTTTATACATAGTGTATGTATATCTACTTAGGTATTTTCTGATTAAGAAAAGGCATTAATAGGATACAATTAAGCTTTGTCATGATTAATTACACTGATGATAACTATCTATTGATTTATCCTAAAGTGTGATCAACAATTGAGATTTAAAAATCAAAGTAGACTATTGTCACCTCGCATGCATAATATTTTATTGAGTATTAATGGTTGGCACGCTTGCATGGATCAATATAGCGAGGATCAATAGCCACATTTCTCATTCAAAATTTGCATTCAGAGTTTGAAAATTAAATTAAGTCCAAGAGTAGGTTGGTGATATTTTTCTGCTAGTTAGAAATGTTCTTGTTCTTGTTCTAGTTATTGTGAACATAAGTAAGTCAAGCCAGTCTGAAGGTCTAAGAGACTGAATTTTCTTGAATCCAAGGACAATGCTCCTAAATATGAGATTGAAACACAAGGATCTCCTAAAACAACAAAGGGTAAAAGGGAACATAGGAAATTCAAGAAATATGGTGTAAAAGGAGTAATTACCACCTGCGAAGCTAGACCCTTTCAGAAGAATTGGTCAAGTTTAAGGGGAAGGAGCTGGTTGAGTATAAAAAGAAGGCAAAGAAAAGGTGCAAGTATCATAAGGCTTATCTAGGGAGGAATAATTCTCCCGTTGAGGCTTTTGATAACCATTCTGATAGTGGACATGATGTTGATCCAGAGTGTGGCCATTATCCCCTTTCCTTGGTGCCTTCTGAATATTCTGACGAGGAAGTGGTGGCAATTCCTCCAATTCCATCATGAACAAGATGATAGCAAGCATACTCTAATGTTGATGACTCAAAGTGATGTCTCTACCCCATTTTTATTTTTGATGACACCATAGCCATTGTATTAGGATCGCTCTCTTCAACATGTTTGTAGTTTTTTGTTTTTAGTACTAATGTGGAAATATTTTGGCTTAGTGTGTTGGAGAAGTTCCCGTCTTCCTAGCTTTGACAATAGATATGTTTTTCCCAGGTGCTATACAAAATATTTCTTACGCTATGAATGGAAAATATTCTTTGGTCAACAAGGACAAGGTGATTTGATGCTACTGTAGTAACAAACTATTCCTTTTGAAGGGATGTAAAGTATTCATTCAAAGGATGTGAAGTTTTGTCTTTTACTCTTCTATAATTTTCAATGATTACATGTAACTAACTATCGAATGTATAAAATTATGGTGCAAATGATCTTGAAGTGAAATTAAATGTAACTATAATTGCTTGCCTAATGCTTGTTGCTCTCTTTTTCTATAAAAGGTATTCCAGGGCTCATTATAGGGGTTCAAATTTTGAGTCTGGTGATAGTCTAGGTAGAAGCTAAGTTTATAAGCATATTGTAGAAATTATAAATGAATAGAATAGTAAATTATCTTGGTTATGGGTCATATATGTATTAATCATAAATTAGTTTCATGGAAGCCACATATATAGATGAAAATATTAGTTTTGAAATGAGTACTCTCCTATGTACCCTTTTGCAAGTTATAAATTAAAATATCAATGGTCTTCTAATTTATCTTCTATTATTCATTTGAATTTTTGGATTTTTTTTTTATTTAACTCAAGGAGTTGATTAAATGCTTGAAGAGAGTCTTAGTTTTGTAAGAAATTACATAGGATTTGGTAAGAAGTTATGTTTTAGACATTGTGAGTTTTCATATTGCAAAGCACTATGGGAATAGTCCACCAATTTCTAAATTAAATGGCTAATATAGTAATGGTTGTTATATGTTTGACTCCATTTTCCCAATCTATGAAGCACTAGTCTATTTGTTAGGAAATATTTCAAGCAAATAAGCTAGTGATATACCTAGTTATGGATCCTCTTGCTGTAATGATAATGATAGCATTGAGTATGATCATTTCTCTATTGATCATGATTATCCTCATAAAGAAGAGATCAAATCCTTTGATGCAAATGAGAAATATGATGATAATGATGGAAACACATGTTTGGTTAAGGAGGAACAACTTTTTTCCTATGAAGAGTTTTCAGAATATGAGCCTGCAATGTTAACTATTGATGGTGAGAATGAAATTGAAAAGCTATCTGTATGCTCTTCTAGTGATTATAATGATAATGGTATGGAATATTTAGACCTTCATGCTAAGGAGGCTAAGGCTTTTATGACAATAATGAATGTAATAGAGATCCCCTTATTTGATGAGCCTCCATCTTCACCAGAAATGAGAAATGGTGATCCTTATTGGTGTAGAGATAATCCAATCTTTGTTGAGAACTCTAATTATGCATCTAATATGGGGTTAGAAATTGGTCTTGAGAAAACAAAGCAACACATTGATGAGCTCCTAGAGGGAAGTGCCTATGAATGTTTTTACACTTGATAGAAATGTTGCAGACAAGGTTGAGCATCATGATGCCATCTACTTGGGGGAGTATGAATACTGTCAATTTCCAATTCAGTTGGAAGGTATTATGATAGAACATGAAAATAAGGTGGAGAACAAGGAATGCTATTTAAAATATGAATATGTGTCATGTGATGATGAAATTTTTCAATTTATACCTAATTATATAATGTTGAATGATAGAGATTACATTAACAATGGTATGCTAAATTTTTTTGCGAAAGATGTTAATGGAAGTGTTTGTAATGAGGAAGATTTCAGTGGTAACCATATATTTCTACTTGTAAAAGGTGGGTTACACTTGTTACAGTGGTATGGTAGAGGTAAAGGTGGATTGAGGGAAATCGGTTCTTTCAATAGATTAGTCTTTAACAGGGGCAAGAATCAACCCTAAGTTTAGTGGCCTAGTGCTGCCAAATAGAATTGAACCCTGGTTAGATTGCACAGTGCATATTAATAACTTGCACCTCAAGGGAAGGCTTCAGACAAGATGGAGATAGGATCTCTGGTTTAGGTCTTTATGACCTATGTAAAAACTATATATATGTTTGTTGTCCCGATTTTGTCTTTTGTGCTTGGTCTACTTCACCCATGATTTTGAGATCTCACCATACCTACGAGAGGCATGTGTCCCCAACTGGAGCCATTGATGGAAACCCTCTAAAAATTATCTTGGTTCCATTTTAAATTTTGCAAATACTCAGCTTGGATCCTCATTTTAGGCTTAAAGTTGTGTTCCTCATCACTGTTTTAGGGTTTCAATTGTCAAAACCCCTCAAAATTTAGCTAAAAGCTTAAAAAATCTTAGCCATTCTAATTCTACGTTGACTTGTTGTTCCCAATCTCTAGTTGTCTATGCCAACACTTATGTCATTTGAATCATTATTTTTACTTTCCCCTAGGTTTAGGTTTGTCGATCACATAATGCCTTTTCAACAATTAATTTTTCCTATGGGCAGGCTTGATTTTCATAGTTAATGACTTAAGTATTAATTCTTCATTCCTAAGGGTTAAGTTACTGTTAGCCTAGTAGAAATACTATTTAAAATAACATTTGCGGCATGTGAAAATTTCAGTTTTGAGATGACCGTTCGATCATCGCAAAAAAATCTTGATCATTCCCTACGTGCCCATTTAATTTTTTTATTCATTAAAATATTCAGATAGGTTGGCAAGAGGTTTATATGTCTCATGTTAGGTGGTGGGACCATTGCTTCCAAAAGGCCAATACACATAGCTTTGAGAAAGATCAATGGTGGGCACGACAACATGTGTTTTCATCAGGACCATTCCCCACACGCTTGTCGATCTTATGCATTAAGGTGAAGTGATCACACGAGCTTGCAGGAATTATACATGTGTAACCTTTATATAATTGGTGGGCCCAATGTCTCTTGGTGATCAACGAATAGTATCAGAAGGAAATCAACGGTGGTCATTGAACGATGTGGCCACATCTTTGTCATTCCCCGTGTGCCCATTTTTTTTTTCTTCATTAAAATAATCACAAGAGCTAGTGTGCAAGATGAAATTTGGGTAAGTACAAAAAGATGGTTCCCAAAAATGGGGCTTAAGTGGCCACTTTTTTCCTAAAATCAAGAAATATTGACCTTGGATGTGAAATTGAGGATAGTTACACTCAAAATTTTGAGATGGAACAAAAAAAAGGATCGAAGTGCTCTGAGCCTACATTCTAAACTACTAATTTATTTTGAAAATGGTTGAGATTAAGGGGTTTAAAATAGGGACATACACAAATTGGTATTTTTTTTCAGAAAAACATAACATAGCAACTCTTGTACGACCCTAGCATGGTGAACTTTTTTAAAGTTTTTTTAAAATCGCTATGGTCAGAAGTTAGCTAAGAGTATGTAGTTGATGCATGATTTTGCTGATAATTTTTTAATGAATATTTTAATTTTTGATAATTTTCTAAGTGGAATTTCCTGAAAAATAGAATTTTGGCCATGCCACCCCTCCAAATTTGGATACTAATTAAATTTTTTTTTTTAAATTGTAGAATGGAGTCTAGTTTCTAAAAATATAATTTATTTGGAATTTTGATGAACACTGAATTGATAACAAAAAAAACACCAAACACTGCTTTTTTCCAAAAAAGAGATACACAAACAAAAGAAATTAGGGATGAAAGGCTTAACATTGTCAGAAAGTGAAAAAAATTATATCGTTGGATAGCTAAGAGAGAACCTAACATTACCTAGATGTTCTATTTGTTTGATATTGAACCACGTGCAATCTTGATAGTGAGCACAAACCCAATTATATGAAATATTCCATAATTTTCAAAAAAACATCTCTAGTGATTGGGAATGCCCTCCAAGCCTTCGGGTTGGTATTTAAAGGAAAATACCAATCCCAAGGCTTTGGGATTCCCAAAGAAATATATAATGCAAGTGTGTTATCTAAGTTTTCACATGGTTTTTTACGTTTGTGGGGAGCATGTCTAGTAAGACATAACACAAGTGTAGTATAACACAATCACGTTATGTTTTGCTTTATGTTAAATGCTACTCTATTGAATGTATTTTTATATATTTGTATGTTTGTATGTACAAGTATGATTGTATGCCATGTATGTATGTATGTATGTATGTATGTATGTATGTATGTATGTATGTATGTATGTATGTATGTGTGCATGTATGTATCAATGCATGCATATTGTATGTATGCTTATATGTATGTAGGATTGTAAATACATATGTATTATGGTTGTATGTATGTATGCATGTATTTATGTATTTCTTTAAAGGGAGGAAAATTTTAAGAGAAAGATAGAGGTCTAGAGTTGTCTAGGTAGGGTGGGAGGGGGAGAGGGAGAGGGAGAGGGAGAGAGATAGAGACAAAGAGAGATTCTGGAGAGAGGGAGAGGGGGTGGAAGTGAGTTTAAGAGAGAGGGAGTGGGAGAGAAGGGGTTGGAGTGAAAGGGACTTAGCTCGGTAGGGTTGGAGGGATATAGGGAGGTAAAGAGAGAGGGGGGGTTGGGAGAGAGATAATTGAGAGAGGAGGGGAGAGAGAGGGGGAGAGAGAGAGAGAGATGGAGAGAAAGAGAGAGTTATGTAGGTAGGATACCAAACAGAGAGACTTGAGAGTGTGACGGGGGTTGAGAGGGAGAGACTTGAGAGATAGGTAGTGAGAGGGAGTTCGAGAGAGAGGGAGTGTGAGTGAGATAATTTATAGAGGGAGAGGGTGTGGGAGGGAGTGACCTGAGAGAGGGAGAGAAAGAGGGAGGTGGAGTGAGAGGTACTTATATAGGTAGGGTGGGAGGGATAGATAGAGAGAAGGGAGAGAGAGAGAGTTACCTAGGTAGGTTGCTAGAGGGCCAGACTTGAGAGAGAGAGGGGTTGGGAGGGAGAGACCTAAGAGAGAGGGAGAGAGAGGAAGTGGGAGAGAGTGGGAGGGAGATAGAGATAGATAGATAGAGGGAGCGAGAGAGGGTGGTAAGAATTGATTAATTGAGAGGTACATAGAAAGAGGAAGAGGGTAGATAGAGACAATTAGAGAGGGTAGGAGAGAGGGAGGGAGGGAGAGGTGATATGTATAGATAGAGATAAAGAGATAGGGGTTCAGGGTATAGGGTTGAGGGATTAGGGTGGAGGACCTGTAAGGTTGATGGTTTCTAGGGTATTAGGGTTTAAGGGTTGAGGATTAAGGGATTAGGGTCGATGGTAGAGGGTATTGGGTTGAGGATATAGGGTAGAAGGTTTAAGGGTTTAGGGTTAAAGGATTTAGGGTTAAGGGTTTAGGGTTGATGGTAGAAGGTTTAGGGTATAGGTTTGAAGGTATATGGTTGAAGGATTAGGTTGAGGGTCCAATGTAAAGGGTAAAGGGTATAGGGGTTTAGTGTTTAAGGATTGAGGGTTGAGGGATTAAGGGTTGACGGTTGAGAATTCAGGGTTGATGATTTAATATATAGGGTAGAGGGTAGAGGGTAGAGGATAGAGGGTTCAAGGGCTTAGGGTTTAAGGGTTGAGGGTTGAGGATTTAAGGTATTTGGTAGAGGATTGAGGGTATAAGATATAGGGTCTAGGGATTAGGGTTGAGGGTCCAATGTATAGGGTAGAGGGTATAGGGGTTGAGGGATTAGGGTTTAAGGGTTGAGGGTTGAGAGAAGAGGGTTGAGGTTTTAAGGGTTGATGGATTAAGGGTCTAGGGTTTATGGATTATGGTTGAGAGTTTTCTTGGATTTAAGGGTTTAAGGGTTGAGGGATTAGGGTTGAGGGATTAGAGTTTAGGGTATTGGGTTGAGGGTTTAGGATTTATGGTTGAGTGTTTAAGGATTTAAGGGTTGAGAGTTTAGGGTTGAGGGATTAGGGTAGAGAGGGAGGGGTGAATGGATAAAGAGATGGAGAGATAAGTGAGATAGAGATAAGGAAAGAATAGGATGGAAGGAAAAAAATATATGAGGGTTGAGGATCCAATGTATAGGGTAGAGGGTTTAGAATAGAGAGTAAATGGGTGACAACCTATAGGGTTGAGGGATTAGGTATTGTGTTGAGGGTATAGGGTTGAGGTATTAGGGTTGAGGGTACATATGGTTGATGGATTGGGGTTGAGAGTCTAATGTATCGAGTAGAGGGTATCAGGGTTGAGGGTTTAGGGTTTGAGGGTTGAGGATTGAGGGATTAAGGGTTGAGGGTTGAGAATTGAAGCTTGAGGGTTTAATGTATAGTGTAGAGGGTAGAGGTTTAAGAGTTGAGGGTTGAGGGTTTAAGGTTGATGGTAGAGGATTGAGGGTATAGGGTAGAGGGTATAGGGGTTGAGGGATTAAGGTTTAAGGGTCGAGAGGGTTGATGGATTAGGGTAGAGAGTTTTCTAAGTGGGTTTAATGGTTGAGGGTTGAGGGTAGAGGGTAGAATGTTTAAGGGTATAGGGTTTAAGGTTTGAGGGTTTAGGGTTTAAGGTTGAATGTTTAAGGGTTTATAGGGTAGAGGGTAGATGATTGAGGGTATAGGTTTGATGGATTAGGGTTGAGGGTCCAATGTATAGGGTAGAGGGTATAGGGATTGAGGGATTAGGGTTTAAGGGTTGAGGGATTAAGGGTCCAGAGGGTTGAGGGATTAGGGTAGAAAGTTCAGTAAGTGGGTTTAAGGGTCTAAGGGTTGGGGATTAGGGTTGAGGGTCCAATAAATAGTGTAGAGGGTATAATGGTTGAGGGATTAGGGTTTAAGGGTTGAGGGTTGAGGGTTGAGGGATTAAGGGTCAAGAGGGATGAGGGATTAGGTATTAGGGTTGAGGTATTAAGGTTGATGGTAGAGGGTATTGGGTTGAGGGTAGAAGGTAGATGGTTTATGGGTTTATGGTTTAAGGGTTGATGTTTTATGGTTTAGAGTTTACAATTGAGTGTTTAAGGGTTTAAGGGTTGAGGGTTTAGGGTTCAGGGTTCAGGGATTAGGGTTGAGGGTATTAGGGTTTAAGGGTTGAGGGTTGATGTATTAGGGTTGAGGGTATAGGGTATTGGGTTGAGGGTATAGGGTAGAAGGTTTAAGGGTTTATGGTTAAAGGGTTTAGGGTTGAGGGTTAAGGGTTGAGCGTAGAGGGTTTAGGGTATAGGTTTGAGGGTATAGGTTTTAGGGTATATGGGTGAAGGATTAGGTAGAGGGTAGAGGGATTAAAGGTAGAGGGATTAAGGGTTGTGGGTTGAGGGTAGAGGGTTTAGTGTCTAAGGGTTTAGGGTTGAGGGTAGAGAATAGAGTGTAGAGGGTTTAAGGCTTTAAGGGTAGAGGGTATAGGATTTAAGTGTTAATGGTAGACGATAGAGGGTTAATGGTAGAGGGGAGAGAGATAGGAGTGAGTGAGTGAGTGAGATAAAGAGATTTGAGGGTATAGGGTTGACGACCAATAAGGTTAATGGTTTAGTGTATTGGGTTTAGGGTAGAGGGTAGAGGGTTAATGGGTTTAGAGTGTAAGGGTATAAGGTTGATGGTTTAGGGTTGAGGGTAGAGGGTTTAGGGTTT
Organism: Sequoia sempervirens; assembly: GCA_007258455.2. Taxonomy (NCBI): domain Eukaryota; kingdom Viridiplantae; phylum Streptophyta; class Pinopsida; order Cupressales; family Cupressaceae; genus Sequoia; species Sequoia sempervirens. Next base: position 37,921,021 of record VDFB02086081.1, on the reverse strand, counting down.
AGGGTTGAGTGTTTAAGGGTTTAAGCGTCAATTTTTTAGGTTTGATGGATTATTGTAGAGAGGGAGGGGTGGATGGATAGAGAGATGGAGGGAGAACTTAGATAGATAGAAGGAGAGAAGAGGATGGAGGGATAGAGATATATTAGGGTTGAGGATCCAATGTATAGGGTAGAGGGTTGACGACCTGTAGGGTTGAGGGATTAGGGTATTGGGTTGAGGATATAGGGTTGAGGGATTATGGTTGAGGTTACATATGGTTGAAGGATTAGGGTTGAGAGTCCTCTATATAGGGTGAGTGAGTGAGAGAGAGAATTGAGGGTATAGGGTTGAGGACCTGTTATGCCTTGCATAACCACTCCATTTTTGTTTTTTGTCAAAATGGGCCCACCTTTTGTTTTTTTTCCTTGGTGTTCTTGTTTGGGTCCCAGGAGTTGTTATTTTTCCTCCTAAGTCCTTGTTTCTTTTGTTTTTTAGGCTCAGGTCATGGGTAGTAACATACACTTGTTCCTTTTCACAAGGTTCAAGTTCTTGCTCATGTCCAGATCTCGACGGATAGGTTGTCATTAGGTCCTAACACTTTAGTGAATAATCACATCATTATATCAAGTGGGAAGTGTCCAAAGGATATTTGCAATAGAAGACATCTCAATTCTCTCTCTCAGGTTCTATAAATGCTAATCAACCGAATACAAATTCTAAGCGAGAGGGCCTCTAAACCTAAAAGAAATGAATTATCTATCTAGAAAGTAGGAAATGATCTTAAACTAGAAACAAAAGAACTATAAATCGAAAAAAAATCACCACTAAACTAGAAAGCATAGAAATGATTAACCTAAAGAATGCATAACTTGTTTAAGAAGTAAAACATGTAAAGAAATTAGGAAACATTATCTAATGTATATTAATCCAACTGTGAACATGAAACAATTTAACAAAATCTACTAAAGAAAGATGCTTTGAACATTCAAATGTTAAGTTCAAAAACTAAAGACTTAGCTACAACCTGCAAGCTTGACACTGACAGCATAATATATACTCATGAAAATGAATTTCAACTTCAACTATTGTCTACTAAAATAAAATATAGAATAATGAATAGAATACTTATCTATCTATCTATAACCCTCAAGTGGCTAGGTATCGGGTGTGTCTATAGCTACCTCAGATCACATGCACTAGAAATTCTCTAACCTACTTCATTCCAAAGATACATCCATATTACATAGTAATTCAAAGAGTGGTAAAAAAACTCATATTCATATGGTATTTTTTACTCAAAATAAAAATTTGCAGCATAACGATAATCTTCTTTATTCATTATTTGTAATAGTTACATATTTATCTGAAAAACGACTAACAAAAGTCCTAATTTTCAATCGATAGAGTATTTTAATAGATTTCTAATAGCAAAGGGACTTTAAAGCCCATTATATACAATAATAAAGAGGAACACATGATCCATAATGTTTTTGAAACTAAAAAAAATAGAATTATAAAAATTCGGCCAAAATGTGTGCTCCTTGAATTCCAGCACCCACACGGTTGTTTGCAAAACTATGAAAATACGCATTCATTTCCCCTATGATTGGAATGGTTATTGGAAGTGGAGTTGACCTATGAAATACTCAAAACTAAACCATTAAATCAACATAAGTTAGTTTAATTCAATCATCTCCAAGAAATATAGTTTGTACTCTTATTCATAGAAAGAGAGCACTTATTTTTCCTAAAGGTAATCAATTGGCAAGGCTATTAAGGCTAAAAGGTTTAGATTTACATATTGAGCCCATTATACTGATGAGGATATTTTTACCTCATCATTTCCTCCCCTTCCTAAGTCTAAGCAGGTCCTCCTTCTCTTTGGTGTTTCCCCTATCCATCATTCCTTCTATTCATTTCCTCATACATAGCACTGAGATCATACACATCATCTGCCTCTATGTTCAATATCTCTGGATTCCTCAAGAATCCCTGATGAAAAGTAACTCTTTGTCTCCATCTGGGAAAATTATCTTCACTTTGTTCTAGATTGGTATACACTAAAATAGGTGGTCAAAGAAGCAAGGGAGGTCTGTACCTCATACCAATCTAGTCGATTTTTAATTCACTCAAAATTTTGGCCAAAGCTATTTCTCTTCTGTAGGACCATCTAATATTAAGAGGTGAAATTATTTCCCTCTTTTTGAGATGCATAAGAAGAGGGGTATACCTTTCTTCACATGCATGCCATGCTGGTCCTATTAATTGTGGTCGTTGTTCCTGAAAGTAATCATGACACAACTTGAGAATGTTATTGTATTTGACCTAGGTATACTTCCTTTTTAATTTTGACACCCAAAAATTATTTCTTGAAAGAGAGAGGCTTCCTATGAGGGTATCTCATCTGTAACCATATAGTCTTTTCTTACTGAGCATACTCTCTTGATCTATTTTTCCAGTGAAGTTGATTTTTCATAGTGGACATGAATGTTCTTAATTCTACTTCTCCCACAAAGAAGTTAATAAAGAAATCTGTATACTTTCCTAAGAGAAAATTGTGAACAAAGAACTCACAAAAAAAAATTTGTTGTTCAGGGAGTGACTCAACAAATATTTTTAAAAATTCCTTATCATCGGGGCCACAAGGCTGGTTTTGGTGAATTCTTTGCAATTTCCATCTTAAAAGTTGTTCATTAAGAAACATGGATTACATCCTAGATGGTCTTATACAGGCTAATAGAAATTCACCAATTTAATAGGCATCCTACTTACCCCTATATGTCCGATGGAAAGATTCTTTTAAGATGACTAATTCCCTCTTTAACCTATTATTTTCAAATTCCACATCCTTCAAGAGGTAATAATGCTCTATCTATTTCATTAACATTGGGGGAATGCATACCTAGAACCAGTCTATAACAATAGGTTCATTTTATGTCCCCTTTCATTCCATGATTGGTTGAGTATCACTCTCTTGAAAAATTTGTCCAGCTCCAAAAAATTACTCATAGAGGCATTTAACTCAACTTCTTGTCAATTCTTTTCTTCAAAAGCACTGAATAATTGCATAAAATTATTTTTCAAATCTTGAATACACTTATCTTTCTCACACAGAGCAACCTGATGTTTCTTACCCTATTGATTCCATTATTGGATCTAGTATTGCAGCTACTCAATAAGCTTGTCTTTTCCTCCATTTGTTCAGTCAATTTGGAAATTTCCTGGTTTGTTTTATGTACAATTGTAGTTTGTACCTCAATTTCTTCTTTCTGTTGCTTAATTTGTGCTTCGTTATCCTGCAACCTAGCTCTCAACCCTTCAATTTCTACCTTTAAATTTTTTAATTCCTCATTTATCTAACTGGATTCTTCATCCCCTATGTCCATAGAGAAGGATGCATGAGGAATTTCTTCATTAGGATGAGGCACATTTTCCTCTTTGGTGTCCTCAGGAAGGGATGAGTGAGGTACTTCTTCCACTTTTTCATCAACATGGGGTGCATTTTCTGCCTCAGTGTTCCCAGGAAAATATGAGTAAGGCACTTCTTCTATTTCTTCATCAATTTGATGTACATTTTCTTCAACTTCTGATATACTCCCTGCCCTATCAAGAAACAGAGAGAATCCTCCCACATGATCATCTTGATTCTACTATGAATGTGGCGATTGTATTTTCTCCCCATCCTGTTCTTCAAGTGATAGGGTTTCCTCATTCTTTTCCCTAAGAAGTTGATCCCTTTGATTTTTTGTTTCATCTATCTCCTCATTATCGAGTGGACTATCAATTTCTACCACCTTTATTGGAGTCCTAGCCTTTTTCCTTTTTGAAGTACTGCCTACATCTTGGGGTTCAATTTCATTGGTCCCTGAAGATTTGGCCCCTAAAGATAACCATTTACTCCTCCTTAGAGGTGGAGTTGTTTGAAAAAAAACTTTACTTTGTTTCTTTTTCTTTTGAGGAGGTTGCTCCTCTCTTCCAAAATGCATAATTACCACCTCCCCTTTTTGTCCTAGGGTTTGTAATTCTTCTGGAAAGTTTTTTAGTGTATCACCACTGGGAGTCATGAAGGTATGTTGAGATTTAGGGGCACTAAATGCCTCTGAGGAGGGTTCTTCTACAAACTGCTTCTTTTTTTTAGAAGATTCTCCCTCCTCAAGTGACCTCCCTAGCTCCTCATTTTCAATTTTTTGTAGAAAACTTGGCCACTTCTTTTCTGGATTTTTTTAGAAATGGTATTTACATATTAGCTATATTAGACCATGATGTTTAAGGGGCCCTATCCCAACTTTATACTTTTATGTCATAGAGGTGACTGAATGGTAGAGAAAGGTTGGTAAATTTACCCTAAGAGTAGGGTCCTCAATGCTGTGGTGTAAATGAGTCAATAGGAATAAAGGGGGTCCCACAACTATAGTCATTTGTCCCTCATAAGTAAAGTACTTAATAATCTAGGTTGCAACAGACCTCCAAGGTTCTGGAAGAGACATTCTATGAATTTCCTTATTTCCCCCCCTAGTGTTTATAGTCATTACAGGTTGGGGTTCCCCTTCCCTATGAAATAGTCCTATTAAATTCTAATAAGGAATGTAGGAATTTTCATTCAAATTAATTCCTTTATTCTCAAGACCAAAAATATGAGCAATAATTTTCATACTTACCTAGAATTTTTTTCCATGCACCATGGTCTTCCCATCTGCAAAATTTTCAATGAATTCTTTCACCAACTACTCTATGTACCCTTCAAATTTTTTCATGAAGTACAACCATCTAACTCTCTTCAATAATGCTACTATATTTCTCAATGGCAACAATGGTCCTGCAGAAGATTGCTCATACTTCTCTTTAGTGTGTCCCATTTCCTTTGTTTCCCGGTGAAATTTTACATAACTCTTGAATGCTTGCTTCTCTGAATTACAGATGGAGAAATAGTTTTGTGTCGATATACTCAATGAGGAAAGAATTAATTACCAGCTTGCTTGTCACCTTACTATGTAATGATGATGAAATTTCATGGGGAATTACAACTGCTACCATACTCTGATCAATTGTGTAAAGGGTGCAAGTTTCAAAATTACAAGGGGGATGGACTATGCCAATTAATTAAACTTTATTCAAAATAAATACTAACCCTTTAAATTAATGAATTCACACATACCTTAAGTCATGTCATTAGATAAAAGGTAACTCACTTTTGCTAACATAATATTCATATGGTTGGCGAGGGTGGAGGAAAATAATGATGGAATGGATGGGATGGTTGAAGTGATGGCATAAATTATTATGGAAGAAAGGTGGTATAATGATCTTATTTATTATGGAAAGATTTGGTATAAGGTGGAAAAATTATAAGGGAGCAGATCTCGAGGCAACATTGAAGGATGGACATGAGTGGAACTTAGGAAAAATCAAAAGGAAAATTGGAAAAACAAAATTTTATACCAAAAATCCAGGAGCACACTCAAGAATATGCAATTGAAGTAGAGAAGAAGAGAGTTCTAGATCATCATAAAGGGATTTCATCAGAACATGTTGACCAATTTGAGGATTTCAGAGAATTGTTGAAAGATGCAGCCAGAGCAACAACGAAAATTTTTAGAGCATCGCTGAAAGATGCAACCAAAACATCAACCAAAATTTCTCAAGCATTGCTAAAAGATGCAGCCAGAATGAAGAAACAACAGGATTTTGGAGCATTGCTAAAAAGATGCAGTCGAAATGAAGAAGTAGCAAAATTTTGGAGCATCACTGAAAATATGTAGCCGAAATGAAGAAGCTGTAGAATTCTAGAGCATCACTGAAAAGATGCAGCTGGAATGAAGAAGCAATAGAATTATAGAGAATCGCTATAATGATGCAGCTGGAATGAAGAAGCAATAGAATTTTGGAGAATTACTGAAAAGATGCAGCTGAAATGAAGAAGCAACCAAATTATGGAGCATCGCTGAAAATATGTAGTAGGAATGAAGAAAGTTGTGACATTTTGGCCTTGGCTTCTCACGAAGCACTGTTGAGTGATGCATCAAAATGCAGAAGCAACACCAGTCTAGTATGCAGATTCTGGAGCATCGTAGCAACAAACTCCAGAGCATCATAGTGACCGTGTTAGTAGATTCTAGAGTATCATAGTAAGGTGCACCGAAATTGTGCTTGGCCAAAAGTGAAGTCCTGCAAAAGAGAAAAAAATTTAGTCAATTCCAAATGTCAAAACTGATGAAGAAATCAAAGAAATATTCAGAATGAATTATTTATATATATTTAGAGTTGGAAAAACTATATTGACCCTGCCACAAGAGTGCCAATGTAGTGAATTTCTCCCAATGTTTCCACCATTTTTGTAAACTCTTCCTTATTAATAGTTTTACGATAAAGGCGTAGTTGGTGCCCATTAACTAGGAGAGTTTGGCTATTGCCATCAATAGGTTTTAGTTGGACTGAACCGTTAGCAAACACTTCTGAAATTTCATATGGTCCAAGCTAGTGTGTCCTGAGTTTCCCTTGATGTTCCTTGTATCTAGAATTGAATAGTAGTGCCCAATCCTCGGTATGTAACTCTTTCTCTTTGATGTGTTTATCATTCCATACGTTGTGTTGTTGTTGGATCAATTCATCTAGTTTACTAAGTTGTAAGACTCTCAATTTGGGCTCATTTGAGATCCATTCCCAATTCCATGGTTGTCCTAAGGGTTTGGAGTTCAAATTCAATGGGTAAGAGGGGTTTCTTCCCAAAGACTAACTCATAGGGGCTATAACTAGTGGTTGATTTCCAAGTCGTGTTGTAGGCCCACATAGCTTCTGGTAGTTTCCTAGCCCAATCTTTCCTTCTCAAGGAAATCATTTTCATAAAAATATTTTCCAATTCCCTATTAGTGACCTCAACTTGACCATTTTCTTGTGGGTGCTAGGGTGAAGACTTCTTGTGACTTACTTGGAAATGATCTGTAAATGCCAACAACAATTTGGACATAAATTGGGGGCCTTGGTCTATGACAATTGTCCTTGGAGCTCCGAACTTGAGAAAAATTCTATTGTAGAGTAAATTGGCTACCTTTTCCTCCTTGGAAACACGTAGGGCTTGCACTTTTGTCCATTTAGTTAGGTAGTCAATACAAAATAGAATATACTCTTTTCCTTGTGAAGGAGGATCTATCGGCCCAATAAAGTCCAATCCCCATTTTTTGAATTGTTCAAGGACAACTTGAGGATGTAGGGGCATTTAATTAGAAAGAGTTGGCATACCCACTCTTTGGAATTCATCGCATCAGTGAACATATTTCTTGATTTCCTTATGCATTGAGGGCGAGTAGTACCCTGCTCCCAAAACCTTATGAGTTTTCCTTTTAGAAAAACAATTCCCTCCTGAAGGGTCATCATGGCAAGCACTCAAAATACTATAAGTATCATTTTCCCTAACACACTGTCTTAAAACCATATCAGGTCCACATCAAAAAAAGATCCCATTAATCCATTTGAAGGGGGAACTTTCTCTAATAATGCATTTCTTTTGTTTTGATGAAAATTTGAGTGGCACTTATGTGGTGGCCAAGTAATTTTCAATGTCAATGAACCAAGGGGTTTTAACAAAAATGGAAAATGGATTTTCATTTGGAAACTCATCTTGTACCAGTGCACAATTTCCATCATGTTTAATATGAGATAATAAATATGTGACTACATTGGATTTTCCTAGTTTGTTGAAAATTATAATATTGAATTCCTGAAGGAGCAGTAACCACCTGATTATCCTTGTGTTTACCATTGGTTTGTTCATGAGATACTTATTGGCAAAGTGATTTGTATGCACTGTAACTTTATATCTCGTAACATAATATTGAAATTTTTTCATTGCATGAATTATAACCAGGAATTCTTTCTCTATTGTGGTATAGTTCTTTTCTGTTGGTTTTAAATTCTTGCTAATGAAGTATATAGCATATTTCCCTCCCTTCTAATATTCTTTCCCTAGAACCGGTCAAATAGAATCATTAGATGTGTCAGCATAAATATTGAATGAAAGATTCCAATTAGGTCCTCGAAGAATAGGGGCAGAGATGAGTTTTTCCTTAATAATTTCAAATGAAGAATGACACTAAAGTGTCTAGACGAAGTCTACATTATTTTGAAGGAGCAAAAACATGGGGGCTGCGATTTTGCTAAATTTTTCTATGAATCTTTTGTAGTATCCCACATGCCCTAAGAAAATCCTGACATCATTTTGTGTTTTTGGAACCTTGAGTTGTATGACTTCAATTTTCTTAGGATCAACCTTGATTCCTTTTGTAGAACTATGGTGTCCCAGCACTATTCCTTGTTCCACCATGATCAAAAATTTTGCGAGACTTAGGGACAACCAATGATCCTCACACCACTTCAACACCTTATCTAGATTCATAGGGATTCATCAAAAGTTAAACCATATATAGTGAAGTCATCCATATAGACTTCCACACACTCATTTACCAGCTCAACAAATATGGCCAGGATAGCCCTCTAAAACGTGGTAGGAGCATTACACAAGCCAAAGGGAAGAACCCTATATGAAAATTTCCCCCAAGGGTAGGTAAAGGTCATCTTATCTTGGTCTTATGCTGCTACATGTTTCGTGTATCCCCTAAACCCATCCAACACTAGGTCCACGAATGGTAGGGGGAAATTTTTTTTGCATGTCACTTTGTTAAGCTCCCTATAGTCCACACACACTATCCACTTCACATTATTCTTTTGGAATACAACCAAGGGTGACACCCATTTGTTGTCAGAAATTGGATAGATAAATCCTACATGCAGGAGATTCTCAATTTCATTTTTAACAATGTCCTTGAGAGCAGGATTAAGTCTCCATTATGGTTGGTGAATGAGATGAACATCCTCCGTATGGATATGATGTGTACACACACTAGTATGTATTCCTCTCATATCTTTATAGTCCCAATGAACAGTTTAGATCTACTCATCAAGGTGTCAAACAGTCTTTGTTCTTCTGTCTCAGTCAACCAACTATTGATGTTCAAAGTTGTTCCTGGCAGCAACATAATAGTTTTGACTCTTGGATGGTTGGATGTGATAGTGTACATAGGCCTTATCAAGGTGTTAATTGGAAAACTGTGAGGTACAATTTTGTGAAGCCGAGCAACATATGCAAAGAAATGGTAAGTTTTTGGGACTAAGTTCATCAAAAGGAAAGGTAGTCCAATAAAACTAGCACCATGAAATTCAGTTTGATCTATGTTGATTGGGTGTCCCATGATTTCTTTTGTGTCTTACATCTCCTCACTATCCAATTCAATGGGAAGATTCTCCACATCATCTTCCAACTTGTCCTCTAATTATTCTCCATGTTGGTTAATAACTACCATGACCAGTGAAGCCAAATTCTCTTGTCCATTAGAGTTTTATAGTTCATCCACCCATAATTTACTGTATTCAGTAGGCTTGGCAGGAGGGTACAAAAATAAATGTTTGTTATTATACCCATGTGAGATGGTCATTCCTCCCTCTCTGCAGTCAATCTTGGCTACAACCGCAGCCAACCATGGTCATTCTAAAATTATTAAATAACTATCTTTGGGTGTAAGGGATTCAATTATTTGGAAATCCACTACATATTCCCATCCATCCACCTTCATGAGAATTTTTTCAATAATGCCCTTGGGAATAGCTATGGATTGGTTTTCCACCTGTAAGATTGTAGTTATGGGGCATAGATCAGTAATTCCTAATTTTTCCATCACATCCATAGTCATTACATTAATGGATACTCCAAGGTCCACTAAATCATTAGGTATTGCTACCTCATTAACTGTTACTATTATAAGTAAACTTCCTAGGTCATCATATTTCAGAGCAGTAGTTGTTCCAGCTAATAAATCAGCTAGGTACCCATTTATATGAACAATGTTAATTCATTTTAGCTTCCTTCTTGGGGTCTTGACACACAACTGTTTAATCAGTTGGTTTAATTCAGGGATCTACTTAATCACCTGTAACAAGGGAACTTCAATCAGTAATTGTTTAATTTCTTTTATTAATGCAACTTCAGTGGGTAAAGTTGATTCTGGAGCATCATTCATAGGAATCAGTTTTAGACACTTTGGAAAGGGTGCTTTAGTATTTCCTTTAGGTACGGGTCCTTAGGCATAGAATCCTTTGGGTGTTCACTTGGATATTGACCCCCCTCCTCTTAAGGTAGGTTAGAAGCTCCTACTAAATATGGAAAGTCACACTTCTATTGTGTAGCATCTAGTATATGTTCCACAAATGTAGGTCTTATCATGGTTTCCTCAGTAGGCTTTTTGATAGCTTCACCAATAATTTCTTCAATAGTCAGTTGTGAAAGTTTTTTTCCAGACCTCAATTGTATATTTCCACAATGTATGGCATTAAGTCCAGTGACATTGTCTTTTTCGACAAAGTACACCAAAGTATTTGGGCGGTTGTTCTTCGGGTTTGGGACTAGTTGCGTCGGAAGTGGTGGTTGGTTAACTTGTTCATTTTTTTGTGTAGTCTAAGGAGGTGGTAAAAGATTTTGTTTTTGGGTAGACATTCTCCTGGGGCTAGTATAAAATTGATGTTGAGGTTGATTCCATTGAGGAATGGGATTTTGAGAGTACCAATATGATATGAAATAACTTGCGCAATAGAAGAATATGATATGAAAGATGTTGCAAATACTTGATAGTAACTGAGAATAACAAGCCACTTCGAGGGGGAAAACCTCCAAATATCTCTAATGAGAACACACTTCACAATATGATAATGCAATAAGACTGACAACCTCCTATATACACCTATTTATGCCTAGGATATCACCTAGGCTAACCTAGACACCCCTATATAAGACCTAGGCCAACCCAACCAACTAAATAATAATATAATAATGATAACATGACTTAATTAGGAGTTAAGATAGCCACAAGCTAACTATTCATAACCCAATGTACACTAATATTAAGGGAATAGCATGCCTCCTTATTCAAAGAAGCATTGTCCTTAATGCTAATCAAGTTTGGACTCTTTTGAATGAACTCCTCATCCTCCCATGTGGCATCTTCAACTGGTAAATTCTTCCATTGGATGAGATACTCAGTAAGAGTTCTATTCCTCAACTTCTTTTTGTGTGTTTTATGAGTGCACTCTGGTTCCAAAATGATTCTTCCTTCTTCATTAATCTTTGGTAGTGTTGTTTGAGTTGGAATATTATGCCCAATTACCTTCTTCAAACAAGAAACATAAATTTTTTTATGTATCTTTGTTGTTGGTGGCAACTCTTGCTTGTAGGAAACACTACCAATCATTTGCATGATTTGGTATGGCCCATAATACCTTGGAGGCAACTTATTATTATTATTTTGTTGCTTCAGTGAGATTTTCTTATAAGGCTACAATCTCAAGAAGACCCAATCCCCAACTTCAAAACTTTTTTCACTACAATGTTGGTATGCCTATTGTTTCATTCAATTTTGTGCCATGGCTAAATTCTCCTTGAGTCCTGAAAGTATTTGTTGTTGATGAAGCAAGTGGTCCTCTACTTCCTAAACTCTTGGTGACACCTTTATTGATGATGTGATGGAAGGAGGATGATATCCATAAAGTTCCAAAAATGGAGACATTTTTGATGAGCTATGAAAAGAAGTGTTATACCACCATTCTACAAGTAGTAGCCAATCTACCCATTGAGACTGTTTCTCAAAAGTAAAACAACCTAGATATCCTTCCAAACACTTATTAACAACCTTCATTTTCCCATATGATTAAGGGTGGTATGAAGAGCTATGAGCCAATTGAGTACCCAAACATGATAATAAATCTTTCCAAAAGTGACTAGTGAAGATAGGATCACGATCACTAACAATAACCACAATAACCTTAGGTGTACCATGTAGCTTTTGGATATTCTCCAAAAAATCTTTTTTCACTGCACTTGCTATGAAAGGATGTGATAATGCAATGAAATTTGCATATTTAGTGATGTGATCAACTACTACCATGATGACATTATGACCTTTATATTTGATAAGCCCTGTGATGAAGTCCATGGATACCTCTTCCCAACGCTAGCTAGGAAAAGATAAGGGTTGCAAAAGATGGTGTCTTAATTATCTCCCTTTATTGCTTTTACAAACCAAACATTCAACCACAAATTTTTGAACATCACCTTTTAGCCCTTCCCAAAAAAAATCTTGCTTGACTCGATGATATTTATTCAATTTTTTTGAAAAACCACCAACTAGAGACTCATGTAGTTCTGTGAGAATCTTGTGTTTAAGAGTGGAATTCTTGGAAAGATACAAATTTTCTTTATACCAAAGAGTATCTCCCTTCCAACAAAACGTATCTGAACTACTACGATCACTTTTTAATTTTTGAATGAGATTACTTGTCGCAACATCATTTTTCCACTCTGCTTTGGCTTCCTCCACCCAATTTTCTTGTAATATTGAAAGGGCACACAATAAGGCTTCATCTTTCCCATCCTTCCTTGAAAGTGCATCTGCTACAATATTTTCATTTCCTTTCTTATATACAATCTCAAAGTCATATCCTAACATCTTAGTGACCCATTTTTGTTGCTCTCTAGAAGATAGTCTTTGTTTTAGGCTATCATGATATGTCTTAACCTTGAAGTGTCTACCCATTAGATAAGGCCTCCATTGCTTAACTACATGAAGGATTGCTAGAATTTCCTTCTCATAAATAGGTTTTAGCTGATTCTTACCCTTTAATTGATGACCCTCAAAAGAAATTGGTCAACCTTCTTGCATGAGAACTACTCCTATCCCATTTCCAAAAGCATCACATTCCACAATGAATTCCTTGGTGAAGTCAAGAGTTGCAAGCACTAGAGTTGTACACATAACCTCCTTCAATATCTGTAATGTTGTATTAGCGGACTCATTCCAATGAAAATAATCCTTCTTCAATAGAGTGGTGAGGGGTGTTGCTATACGACCATAATTCTTCATAAATATTCTATAGTACCCTATCAATCCCAAGAAACCCCTTAGTTTCTTAATGGTTTTTGGAATAGGCCATTCCATGATAGCCTTAATTTTGTTAGGGTTCACCTTTACTGCTTCATGTGGAACTATGTGTCCCAAATACTCCACCTCCTTAAGACCAAACGAACACTTGCATGGCTTAGCATAGAGTTGATGATCTTCAAGTATTTGTAATGCTTGATCCACATGTTGCAATTTTTTTCCCAATTCTTGCTATAAATCAATATATCATCAAATAATACTAACACAAACTTCCTCAAGAACTACTTAAAAATGGAATTCATTAAACTTTGGAATATAGATGGTGCATTGTTAAGACCAAATGGCATCACCAAAAATTCATAATCACCCTCACGAGTCTAAAATGCTATCTTACAAATATATTCCTCAATTCAAATATGGTGATAACTAGATATAAGATCTAACTTGGTAAAATACATAGCTCCATTCAATTCATCTAACAAATAATCAATGACTAGAATAGGAAACTTATCTTTAATGGTGTACATGTTAAGCACTTTATAATTTGGATACATTTTCCAAGTGTCATACTTCTTACGTACCATCACCATAGGTGAGGAGTAAGCACGTTGGCTATGCCTGATAATTCCTACCTCTAGCATCTCCTCAACATTTTTTTCTATCTCACTCTTTTGTATGCGTGGATACCTGTAAGGCCTGATGTTCGGTGGTTGGCTCCCTGGAACTAACTGTATGGTGTGATCATGATCCCTCCTAGGAGGAAGTCCTTTAGGCATACCTCCAATAACAACTAAGTGATGATCAATTATATCTTACAAATCTGGATGAGTAGGAGCATTAGATTGAGAGACTTCTAATGAACATAGTTGGGCCACAAATCCATCCACTCCTTTCTTAAGCAACTTTTTCATTTGATGATATATTACCATTTTGGGGGATATTTCCTTCAACCCCCTTAGCTCTACTACCCTTCCTTCTGATTGAAATCTCATGAATATTTCTTGGAAGTTCATCTCAATTGTTCCCAATGTAGTAAGCCATTGTACTCCCAAAACAATATATGTTGCACCCATAGATATCACATACATTGGGGAATCAAGTTGATAATATCCCATGGATAATTTAATGCTATGAAACTTCCCTAAACAACTAACTATACCACCATCTACAAACAAAACCTAAAACTCCGGAGTTGGATATATAAAACAATTTAGATGAGTAGCTAACTTTTTTTTATGAAATTATGAGTACTACCTGAGTCTATCAACACTATTACCTTTTGCTTCTTTAAGAACCCCACCACCTTGAGATTTTGTGGAGCACTAAAACTTGAGAGTGCATTACAAGAAATGATTGGTTGAGAATCCTTTGATTCCTCATTTGACTCCCTTTCAACCTCTAGTATGGGTTCCTCCTCTTCTTCCTCACTTGGACCTTCAATATAGAATAATTTCTTTTCACTACATTTATGTCCTCGACTGTATTTACTATCATAATTGAAACATAACCCTTTTTCTCTTTTCTCCTCAATTTTTTGTGGAGTTAACCTAGTAGGTTGTGTTGAATATTGTTTCTCTCTTGTCACATTATCCCCTTGCTTCTTAGGAATCAAATACTTCTCCTCTACCTTGTGTGCTAAGATAAAAGACTCATTTATAGCGTTAGGGATAAACATGTGTACCTCATGTTGAATATGATCCTTGAGACCCCCCAAGAATAAATCATTCAAGTTCTCCTATATAATTGTATCCACTCTTAAGGATAGATTTTGGATTTGTTGAATATAATCCTTAACTGATCCTATTTGTTGAAGTTTAGCAAGCTGGCTGAAGAAATTGTTTGTCACACTATTGCTATATTGTGATAGGAGTTCCTCCATAAAAATTGACCATGAGATGGTGAGACCCTTTTTCATTCAATGAGTGCAAATCCAATGATTCCAAATGAATTGATTTGGTTCTAGATATAGGTAGACCATCGTGACCTTTTTTCCATTTGGGATTTTGTATACTTCAAAAAAATTCTCCATTTGGTTTATCCAAGTTAGAGGATCCTTGCCATCAAACTTGGGCATATCCACCTTTGGAAATAGATTCCTAGAGCCCATAGGAGTATTAAAACTTGTGTCAATGTTAGCTGACCTGGAATTTTCACCTTGGTTGATTGAGAACTCCTTTCTTGGTTCAGTCATATAGGCACTTAACATGTTTCATATATCTGATATATCTCCTCTTAGGTCACACATATCCATCTTCATTGAGGAAATTTCTTCCTTGATTTTACTGATTTTCTCACTAGGAGTAATATCCTCTATTGTTACCCCATCCTTATCAGGAGTCTTCCCCGAAGTGACAACATTCTTTTTTCCCCTTGTTGTAGGCCCTGTCATGATGGGAACCAATAATTTTGAAATAAATCACACAAATGAAACTTAAATTCTCTAAAAAAATTAGTGTAACTTACTAGGGCCAAAATAACTCTCACCTAGAGAAATTTCCAAGAAATAAGCAGATTTGCAGCCTTGAGAGTGATATTTGTGAAAACCTTAATTTTTAATAACTTGCTTATTTATGCTCCAATTACTCCAAAAATTTTACTATAATCTCCTTTAGTATTTCTTCAAAACCCCAATAAAAATCAGGCTCCAATTTGACAAGATGTGAGAGATATGCATATTCCAAATAAATTGTGTAGAAACCCTAATTATGCAATAATTCACTCAATTCTGCTACAAATATTTTGAAATATAGATTGTAGATTGTTGAATGTATTCTTCAAAAACCCTTTAAAAATTAGAAAAAAAATCACCAAAATCTAAGAGATATGCTCTTTCCAAAATTGCCTCCAATATTGAGAAAAACCTTGCCTCTACGGTGACAAGATCATGCTCTGATACCACTTGTTATGAAATAACTTGCACAATAGAAGAATATGATATGAAATATGCTGAAAATACTTGATAATAACTAAGAATAGAAAGCCACTTCAAGGGGGAAAACCTCCAAATATCTCTAATGAGAACACACTTCATAGTATGATAATGAAATAAGACTCACAACCACCTATATATACCTGTTTATGCCTAGGATAACACCTAGGCCAACCCAACCAACAAAATAATAATATAATAATGATAACATGACTTAATTAGGAGTTAAGATATCCACAAGTTGACTATTCATAACCTGATGTACACCAATATTAAGGGCATAACACACTGCGGTTGAGGCTGATTAAGTCACTGAGGGTCACCCCAAGATTGATTTTCCCATTCCGGTCATCCCCAAGGATAAGTTCACCAATTATAAGGTACTGGAGGTGGTGTTTAAGGCTAGGGTTATTCCCATTGATTTTTGTTCCAATTGGGTTGATCTCTCAAGTTAGGATTAGAATTCTGGCCATAAGAAAAATTGCCTCCAGTTCTTTGATTGACAACGTTCACTTCTTCCTCCATTGGAGTTGTTCTTTACTTGGAATTTTTGATGGAATTTAGTAGCTCACACTAGTTGGTAGGGTGATTTTTTTCACACACTTGACAAACGTGAATCTTATCAACTTTGTCCAAGGGACATTCTCTTAGCAAATATTTGTTTCGACATTTGGGGCAATAAATGGATAAAGTTTCAGAGTTTCATGTTTTAGCTTCGATGTCATCTAAAGTGGTGTTTAACTAGAAAAAATGTCAATCTTGAAGTTGGTGAGCTCTTCATGAAGTTTTCTAATGTCACTAGAACCTCTAAAAAGGGTAGACTTTTGAATTCCTCCTCGGGTTCGAGAGAAATTATGACACAGTTCCATAATATCATTTAGTCCCAATTGGGATACGTCTCCTTTTCCCATTAATTCCAAGCTCCTATGAGTGTCATCATCGAGACCTTTAAGCAATAAGGTTTTCAAGATATCAAGACTTATAACTTCTCCACCAAATTTTTTAGATAAGAAGATAAACCTATCTAGGTAATCCTCTAAACTTTCATCTACGTTCTACCTCACTTTGAACAACTCTTCTTTCCTATTGCTAACCCTGCAGTAACTTTGATACTTTTCCAAAAATGTAGACTCCATCTCATCCCAAGAGGGTATTGAATGAGAAGGAAATCCCACAAACCAGTGCATAGCTGAGTCTTTCAAAGTGGAATGGAAAATCTATAGTTTGTGATTATCATTCTTGTGTCATGTGTTTGACACAAGACTTTAAACTCAAATAGGAACTGATCAGGGTCTTCTATAGACAAACCTTGAAAGGTTGGAAAAAAAGGTGGGTGAGATGTTTATAATTGTCGTATCATCATCCACATTGATAGAAATAGGATAATTGAATGTGTGTGTTGGAGGGTTATTGTTATTGTTAGTGACATTTCTTTGGTCTCCCATGGTGTTGAAGAAGGTATGGCTTTCATCCCATGTTCGCTTAGTTGAGCGTAGTTCAAGAGTTAGCATAGGAATATACTCTACAACCATATATTCTCTTTCTGGAGTATGTGGGAAGGCCCCAGGTTGACCCCGTTCAGTCAATTCCTCTATACGTTCTTGGTTTGAGTTACCTTCCTCTCCACTTGTTGGTATGTCAACTGGTGGTTTTTGGTATAAATCTTCTGTGGGGGCCTCATTTCCTAACCATGCAGAAAAGAAGCTAAAGAACTATTCATGTCCCTAGAAGAGGTCTTCAAGATATCTCCTACTAACACTAGAAAAAGGATGTTCCCAACAACGGTGCCAGAAAGTGACAGGTTGTAATTAGGTCCTAACACTTTAGTGAATAATCACATCATTATATCAACTGGGAAATGTCCAAAGGATATTTGCAATAGAAGAAATTTCAATTCTCTCTCTCAAGTTCTATAAATTCTAGTCAACTGAATAAAGATTATAAACTAGAGGGCCTCTAAACCTAAAATCAATAAATTATCTATCTAGAAAGGAGGAAATGATCTTAAACTAGAAAGCAAAGAACTATAAATTGGAAAAAAATCACCACTAAACTAGAAAGCATAGAAACGATTAACATAAAGAATGCATAAATTGTTGAAGAAGTAAAACATGTAAAGAAATTAGGAAAAATAATCTAACGTATAGCAATCCAACTACAAACAAGAAACAATTTAATAGAATTTGCAGAAGTAAGATGCGCCAGACATTTAAACATTAAGTCTAGAAATGAAAAACTTAGCTACAACCTATAGGATTGACATTGATATAATAATATATACTCATGAAAATGGATTTCAACTTCAACTGTTATCTACTAAAAGAAAATACATAATAAGGAATAGAATACTTATCTATCTATCTATAACCCTCGAGTGGCTAGCTCCCAGGTGTGTTTATAGCTAACTCAGGTCACATCTCTAACATACTTCATTCCAAAGATGCATCCATATTATACATTAGTTCAAAGAGTGGCAAGAAACTCATATTCATATGGTAGTTTTTACTCAAAAGACAAATTTGCAGCATAATGATAATCTTCTTCTCTATTCATTATTTGTAATAGTTACATATTTATATGAAAAACGACTAAGAAAAATCCTATTTTTCAGTTGATAGAGTCTTTCAATAGATTTCCAATTGCAAAGGGACTTTAAAGCCCATGATATACAATATTAAAGAGGCTCACATGAGCCATAATTTTTTTGAAATTGAAAAATAACATAATTATAAAGATTTGTCCAAAATGTGTGCTCCTTGAATTGTGCCACCCACTCACTTGTTTTCAAAAGTATTAAGATCCAGATTCATTTCCCATCTAACTGGAATGTCGATTGGAAGTGGAATTGACCTGTGAAATACTCAAGACTAAATCATTAAATCAGCATAAGTTGGTTTAATTTGATCAACTCCAAGAAATAAAGTTTGTACACTTATTCATAGAAAGAGAGCACTTATTTTTCCTAAAGGTAATAAATTGGTGAGGTTATTAAGGCTAAAAGGTTTAGATTTACATATTGATCCCATTATACTGATGAGGTTATTTTTACCTCATCATCGACCCTATCTCTTGCCTTGTTATTTTTCTGTGCTCTTTCGGGTTTGGGTTGCATGTTGACACTGGAACTTGTTGCTTTTGTGGGGTGCTAGTTTTTGTTTGTGCCCTTATCTCAGTTTCCTTTTTGTCTTGTGCATTTTTTTCCTATCAGATTTGGGTTTCGGGTAGTAAATGGAACCAAGAACTTTGCAAAGTTTTTTTTCCCATTTCTAACCTGATCCTAGGGTCTGACCTCTTTTCATTTCTTTGTTTCCTATGGGATCGAGTCTTGGAACGTGACATAAACTTTGTATCTTTTGAAAGTTCTAGTTCCTTTTCTTTCCCTTATCCCAATTTTTGTTTTGTTCTTTCAGGATTCAACCTCGAATTATGACTGAACTTTGAACTCTTCAAATTTCTTGTTCCTTTCGAAGTCCCGATCCTGGTCCCTATGTTTTTTCTTTTGTTTGTCGGGTTCGGGTCACAAGCTTTTGATTGAAATTTGCATCTAGTGAGGGTTTGGTCTCAGTCCATGTCTTGATCTTGACTTCCACTTACCTTTTTTCCTGTACCTTGTATTTATAAATATGACCGAATCACGAGACTTCGATAACCGCCATTAATTTCGCAATCAATGTCGCATACAAATGGGTTTCTAAAACCTTCACACTTCTCGATTTTTATCCATTTCTATTTCCAGAGTTTGGAGATGGAGAGCACCAAGCTCTTGAAAAGCTAAGATTTTTTGAACTTTGTTACAATTTTCAATGGAGAAAATTATTGGGTGCATTCAATGTTCTTTCTTCATTTTATTCTCTACCCATTTTTCTTGTTTTTTTTGCTTCTTTTCTAGTTATTTTCATTTTTCTTGTTCTTTTTGTTTGTTTTCTTTTTTCCTTATTTAGTTTCATTTTTCATCGTGTTTTAAGTTTGCACCATTTGAGTGTGTTTTCAACTACATTTGAACCATATTTAGGTTCAAATTGTGCATCTTTGTGTTTAGTTTTCATCCATCGTGTCTCTTAGTTTTCACGATAGTGATCCCATCTTGTAGTACCCTAAATTTTTTGGGGTTTAGCTCGATTGAGTGAGACAACTTTAAATTGTCAATTTTGAATTATTGACCATTTTGAAACAAATTTTTTGATCCAAAACACAACTTGGTCCCGAAGGAATATTTATGGAAATTGTGATATTTGATATTGCCTTCACTATCCATCACTTTCCCGTGTCTTGATCCTCGCATAGTTTTCGGGGTTGGGAATCAAGAAAACACTTAGGTTTGTCTACACCTTGGTATTAGTTCTTTCACTTGCCCAATTCCTACATTACTATTGGGATTGGGGGTTTGAATAACACCATGAGTTTAGTTTAAATTTATTGATGAAGTGTTCTCCAAAGTCTCGTGCCCGACCCCTGCTTTACCATTTGGGTCGGGAGTTGTTTCGAGACTGAACCTTTACCTTGCTAGTTGGTACATGGACCTAACAATACCCTGATCCCAATTCCCAAAGTGTTGTCTAGATCGAGACTTAAACTTGACACATTACCATTATGCATTTTGGGACTTGACTTGACAATGACCCAGTCCCGACACCTGATATCTTACCAAGTTTAGAACTTGGGAATTTACTTATACTTCTCCATTTTCGATAGGTCGGGTGCTTTGCCACAACTTGATCCTAGCTTCCAGTCACATTGTGGGATCAGACCATGGGTTGATACCCAACTTGTTTACTATCAATTGTCTAAGTACCGATTTAAGACCCGAACCTAACTCTCGATAGAACTCAATTTATGTTTGAAATTGACTAAGTCCTTGGTACTATTTTGAGCCTAAAGCCCGAAAATGATCAAATTAACTTAGTAAATTGAATTCTTTCTGACTTGATGTTGATTTATTTTGAAGGTCGTTGTTATGATTTTATTTGTATGTTTCCTTTTGTATCTAATGATGGTTAGTAGTGCAGGATATTTAACTAATATCTAAGTCTGAGGAAGAGATACCTACTAAGGGACTGCCAGTTGAGGGAACATTTGAGGAAGCATCAAAGATGACTAGTGCCAAGAGATTGATACTAGAAAAATTTACCCATATAATGAAGTATAAATATCAAGGGAATCCAGTTCCATCCATGTCTGATTCTCAAGTTGTAGAAATAACTAACACATTGGTGGGACATTTGAATTTGGAGTAGTTCATAAATGATACATTTTCAGAGGATGTTGCTGCAAGAGAAAAAAGAATTGCAGAGTCAAGACTAGCTCATGTAGCTTGCTTTCCTATTGCAATACAATGCCCTGAGTTCATCCTAATGGATGCACAAACATATAACCCTACTCACAGACAATGTATTGATGCTTAGGGAAATGTTATTATAGATTTAACTCTAACCATTACCACACTTGTCTTTGACCTCCCTCCTTACCCTGATGTGAAGATGATGAATGAGGCTAAGGAACTTGAGCTATGGAATAAAGATGTGGAGGGAAATAAGTAACTCATCAACAAACAATAGTTGAAAAAGAAGAAAAAGTCATTAAAGACACTACCACCCAATCCTAAGAGGTCATATTTCTCTCAAGACATTGGAGATATTTTCACACTGCTAGCCAGAGCTTTTGGCAAGTCAAATTCTTGCATTTTTGAATAGTGGATGTTTCCTTTTATCTAGTTGATTCTAGATGGAAAGAAAAATTTGGATTGGGGGAAAATAATTTCAAATAACATTCATGGCTAGCTTCTCCAAGTAACACAGACCAAGAAATTTTACATGTCTTCTTATGTTATATATCGTACAACAAGGATTGGAAAGTTTCTTGGGCTGAATACTATAGAGTCAATGGATGAAGGCCTAGATCAAAATAAGGTTTGGGAACATTATGACCAATTGGAGATTAAGGAATTAGAGAAGCATTTCAAAAGATTAAATGATGCTTTCCTATATGTTGTTATAAATCAGCTCACAAGGGACATAGGTTTCAGATTGTCTCAAGAAGCTATGGAATTCATTCAAGAATGGGGGTGTTGGTTCATTCAATACCCCAGGTCAACTTATATCAGATTTTTTGGTTTTGATGGTCATCCATTTAAATTTCTGAGATGTTGTGAATTTGCTAGGCATGTTGCAGAAGTAAATGCAATTTTCTCTTCACAACATAGGACTATTGCACATTCTTTTCCCTTGGAATTGGGATTTTATTCTTGTTCTTCACCAATCATGGCTAAAATAGCAACCGAGGAATTCTAGTCTCTAAATTTCAAACAACATACTTCTAGGAATAATTTTGATCCTAAGAAGAAACTACATGCACTTTACTCTTCTCACTTTACTCTTTATGTTCCTTTTCTTGAGGATTTTTAGGCTAACCTTTAGGATCAATTTGAGGTAAGGAAAAGACATTACAAGAGGTCAAAAATTCCCCAGATGAGGGGTTTTGATATCAAAACTGATATTCCTGATGACATTATAGATGATGGGATTACTCTTGATCCCCGGTATAATATTGATCAAGTGGGTACAAAATCCCTACCACCTATCAATTGGGAAGAGAAAAAAGAGACTAAGATCATAAAAGTGTCACAGGTAGTGATAAACAGGAGCTTGAAGTGGATAGAACTCTGATTGAAACAACCAAGGGGTAGGGTGATGAAAAAAAGAAGTTCTAAAAGTGAAGCAACTTATTCTATAGAAACCAAATAGTATTAAAAGATTAAAGAAAGGTGTTGCAATGGTAGAGGCAGCTACTGAAGAGCCTCCAAAAATAGATGAAGAAATTTCTTTATAGAATCTTGATGATGCTTTGTATAAACCAAAGGTTACCTATGAGGAAACTTCTATGAGTTTCAATTTAGACTTTATTGTTGCACCTTTGGTCATTTTTCACCCTGGTGAGGAGAGTTATGTGGAGAGACAGGCTATTATTCCTCCACAAGTTGAGGGAAGTGCTTCTACCATACCATCAACTTCAGGAGCACCAATTATCATAGAAAAGGGACAGGTTGAGGTTAATTTTCAAGATATCTCCTCAGATTTTGAAGGAACTTCATCCTAAGAGGAAGAAGCACCTGAATGGGAGGAGTATTTGAAAAATGTTGAAGAAGAACCAGGAGAAAAAGGAGCTGAATTTGAAATTGGCAGTCTACATAGTGTAGAAATGGAATTAAATGATGTACTGATGGAGAAATAACAACAAGAATTGATGGAAGGTGCTCAGAAGCTAGCTAATGAATGATCTGACCAAGAAGAACAACATAAATGAAAAGAAGGGGAGTTAGCTTGGGAAGTGGAAGAAGATGAGGAATGGAAGAAGGTAGAGAATGAGGCCTTAGAATCAGAAAGGAAAGCTACACAAGAAAAGGTTGTAGAGGAGGAGCTCTGAGCTAAGGAATTAGAGTAGGAAAGGTTGAAAGATGAAGAAAAGGCTACCAAACAAGAAAAAGAAATTTGGAGGATAGAATAGATAAAAGTTGAGAATGAAAGGATGGAGCAAGAAAGATTGCAAAAGGAGCAAGAAGAGATTTAGAAAGTTGCTTCTCAGCAAACAATTGGAGTTATTTCTTCTGTACTTCCATCCATCACACCTCCTAATGTTCAAAAATTAGCCACTTAGCCATCTACACCCACTTGGTTGGAACTAAATCTAGAGAAGAGGTAGCAAGTACAAGCCCAACCAATAACGTGGGATGATATGAGGGCATAAATTGATAAAGTAAAAGAAAAGAAGAAGGCCCATGCAGTGTATTCAACCAAAACTCACAGATGAAGGAGATTTGGTAGCTAAAATTCCTACCCCAATTCTTGATAAGGATGATAGAGAATTGTAGCTAGAGGATTATCAAATAAGTACTGTTAATCTAGGAAAGCACACTAGAAATCAACAAATAAATTTAATTGATATTGTTGCTACTACTACTAAGTCCAGATTAATTAAAGACAAGCAAGATAAAGATGATCTTAAGGCTCAAGTTATTAAAATGAAATATTTCTTGAACGAGTTAATGTCATCTACTCCTGAGCAGCCTGCACCATCATATATTCTTGTTTTAATGAGTAGAAAAGAGGTAGATGGTTTGAAAAAAATGAAAAAGAAAGCCACATGGGTTGATAATTGGATTAATACCTTTAAAGTTGATATGGATAAGTTTTTAGAGGATGGTTTTAAGTATTATTAGAGGGGGCTAAAATAAGTCAAAACCATAGAAGTAGTTATAAAGAAATGGTGGGAAGAAGAGGAAAATATCATAGAATATTTTGGAAAGGTTGGGGAAATTGACAAGATTTCAGATTTAAAGAGTTGGTCCAGTCCTAGATTTTCGGTGATGAAGATTCTTGATATGATGCAAAGGCTATTCATATATCTACTTTTAAGTCACAAACTCTTATTGAACATAGGGTAATTATGCTCAAGAATGTTCATGAGATATTTGAGTATACTGGTATATTTGAAGAAATTGTTTCAAGGTTCATTGATACAGATTTACGTCTAGATCAGAGACTCGTATCATTGGGAGATATTAAGGATGCATGGGAGGAATGACTGAATGGAATGCCAATAGAAGGAGATATAACTGATTCACCACTCATGGATAGATTTTTGGAACTTAGAGGTGACCTGTGGTGGGAAGCCAAGGACATTAGTCAAATGAAGGTAACCGTGGATATAGCAGAGAAGAAATTTGAATAATTAGTATTCAAGGTTGACTGGGTCAATGGACCAGATGATGATAGAGTGAAAAAAATTCTTGCTAATTATGATGAATACCATGGGGGTCAGCATGAAGGTGACGAATGAAATTAATTCTTTTTTTAATCTTTGGAACAAAAGTGACTTTTTGGATGAGTTTTGAGTAAAGGGATGACTAGGCAATAGAGCTGACAAGTCAAGAGTAATTTGTGGTAATTGCTAGCAATCTGAGTGAGGAATTGGATTTCACATTTTTTTTATAGAGCAGCTCGCACGCTTGCTTAGCTTCAACAATTATAGTAGAGACAAATACTAGAGTCCCAAAAATTGTGGATCTAAAGCCCCAAATTGTGGATCTTAGTTTTTAATGGGAGGAATTAGTCGTGAAACTGTATAAATATAGAATTTCTCTCCATTTTGTAAAGGTTTTCTAATTGAATTCAATATTGGCTACTTAAGAGATATTTAGGATAGTATTTACAACTTTTAAGATTTTTACATCTTTTATGCAAAGATACTCATAAACACTTTTAGATTTTTAATGTAGTTTATGTTATTTTCAAAAGTTTGTTAGTTTAATGATAATGTTAATGAACAATAGTTATTTGTATGCCAGTGAGTTTAGTTTTGCATATAAGTCTCTTATTTGATGAAAATCAATAAAAGATTCTAAATATGAAACTATTTCATTAAGCTATCTATGAATGAGATCTCTTTATATTTGTTGATCTATGAATCTTAGCAATGAGCTAGTGATGTTCTCTTATTTAAAAAATGAAGTTTTAAAAAAAGGTTATGATGAATGATTGTACGTCATGAATTTTCACTATTAATGAATGAAATGGTATAGATTATTCTATGGATTATGTCATTTTATGGTTCTAGTTAGTTGAAAAAATGCTCATTATGAAGTTTATATGCCTGGATTAAAAGAAGTATGCTTTGTTGTCCTAAGCCATTTTTTAACTTTTGTTGTTTATCTACATCCCCCCCAAATGTTAGATTAGTTTGTATTATATAGTTTGTACTCTTTACTAGTAGGCCCCTTGAACATTACAATTGCATAGGCCACTTAATGACAACAATATAGTTGAGAACCAACTATTGAGACCTTGGAAGATAGATAGTTTTAGATTATTTTTCATTATCAAGAGAAGTAGAGTAGCAATATTCTATTTTAACGTTGTTGTATTATTTTTTACCATCAACCAGACCTATAGGGTTGATGTTTTAGGGTATTGGGTTGTGGGTAGAGTGTAGACAGTTTAATGGTTTAGGGTGTAAGGTTTTAGGGTTTAGGGTTTAGGGTTGAGGGTAGAGAGTTTAGGGTAATGGTTTGAGGGTATGTGGTTGAAGGTTTAGAGTTGAGGGTCCAATGTATAAGGTAGAGGGTAAAGGGGCCGAGGGGCTGAGGGACAAGAGATTTGAGGCTGGAGAATCGAGGGCTGAGGCCAACGGTGTGAGGCAGGAAGGTAGAGGAAGGTTTAGGGCCGAAGAGCTGAGGGTTGAGTGGCCGCATGGGTTTAGGGCTGAGGTGAGCAGGGTTGAGAGTGAATTGGGGATCACCTGATCCTGTTTGAGAAAATGGCCCAAGAAATGGGTCTCAATCACCCAGGTGGTCTCCATTTCTGGGGTCCATTTTCTGAAATGCAGTGCCATTAGGGTTTCTAATTTCATGCAACTAGCTTGCCAATTGGTGAAATTAAAATATAGAGGCTTGTTGGAATAACCCCAATGATTCACATCATCGAGAGACCCCATTTCTTGGAGAATTTTTTAAATAGGCCAAGTTAGGATACCAATTTCACCCACTAGCTTGCCAATTCGATGAAATTTGCAATTTAGTAGCATGTCTAAAAAAATGGGTCTAAGAAATGGGGTCTCTCAGTGATCTAAGGTCTCCCAGTGATTTACATCATCGGGAAATCCCATTTCTTGCACCCATTTTTTCAAGTAGGCCAAGTTAGGATGCCAATTTCACCCACTAGCTTGCTAATTTGGTTGGCAACAAGTTAGGATGCCAATTTCACACACTAGCTTACCAATTTAGTTGGAAATGTAGTGACCTATTTGAAAAAAATGGGTCCAATAAATGGGGTCTCCTAGTGATGTAAATTATCAAGAGACCCCATTTCTTGGACCCATTTTTTCAAACAGGCCAAGTTAGGATGCCAATTTCACCCACTAGCTTGCCAATTAAGTAAAATTGGAAATGTAGCGGCCTGTTTGAAAAAAGGGATCCAAGAAATGGGGACTCTCAATGATTTATATCATTAGGAGATCCCATTTCTTGGACCCATTTTTTCAAATAGGCCAAGTTAGGATGCCAATTTCACCCACTAGCTTGCCAATTTTGTGAAATCGGTAAGCTAGTGGGTGAAATTGGCAATGTAGTGGCCTATTTGAAGAAATGGGTCCAAGAAATGGGGTCTTCTAGTGATGTAAATCAATGGGAGACCCTATTTATTGGACCCATTTTTTCAAATAGGCCAAGATAGGTTGCCAATTTCACCCACTAGCTTTCCAATTCAATGAAATCAACACGCTAGTGGGTGAAATTGGAAATGTACTGGCCTATTTGAAAAATTGGGGTCTCCTAGTGATTTCCATCACCGAGAGATCCCACTTCTTGCACCTATTTTTTCAAACAGACCACTACATTGTCAATTTCACCAAATTGGCAAGCCAATCAGTGAAATTGGCAACCTAGTGGGCCCACTAGCTTGGAAATTTAGAGAAATTGGAAACCTAACTTGAGAGAGGGAGAGGGGATAAGGGTTAAGGGTAGAGGGTAGAGGGGAGAGAGACATAAGGAGTGAGTGAGAGAAAGAGAGAGTTGAGAGAGGGAGAGGGGGTAGGAGGGAGAGAATTGAGAGAGAGAGAGAGGGAGTGGGAGAGAGATATAGGGTAGAGGATAGAGGGTATAAAGGTTAAGGGTAGAGGGTATAGGGGAGAGAGATAGAATTATGGTATAAGGGTTGAGGGTATAAGGGTTAAGGGTAGACGGTAGAGGGGAGAGAGACAAAAGGAGTGAGTGAGTGAGAGAGAGAGTTGAGAGCAGGAGAGTGGGTAGGGGGGATACATGAGGGATAGAGACAAAGGGAGTAGCAGAGAGATAGAGGATAGA
The DNA here is from genome assembly GCA_007258455.2 of Sequoia sempervirens. Classification (NCBI taxonomy): domain Eukaryota; kingdom Viridiplantae; phylum Streptophyta; class Pinopsida; order Cupressales; family Cupressaceae; genus Sequoia; species Sequoia sempervirens. Next base: position 37,893,285 of record VDFB02086081.1, on the reverse strand, counting down.
GGATAGAGGGTATAAGGGTTACGAGTAGAGGGTAGAGGGGAGAGAAATATAATTATGGTATAAGGGCTGGGAGGGCAGGCACATGGGTAGAGTGGGTAGAGGAGAGAGATAGGAGCAGAGGAGGAGAGGGATAGAGCTGAGAGAGGGGGTAGGAGGAGATACTTGAGAGAGAGGGAGATGGAGGGAGTGGGAGAGAGATATAGGGTAGAGGATAGAGGGTATAAGGGTTAAGGGTAGAGGGTAGAGGGGATAGAAATAGAAGGAGTGAGAGAGAGAGAGAGAGTTGAGAGAAGGAGAGATGGTAGGAGGGAGAGACTTGAGAGAGAGAGATAGAGGGAGGGAGAGAGATAAGGAAAAGATAGAGGGTATAAGGGCTAAGGGTGGAGGGAGAGGTAGAGAGATAAAATCTAGGCATAAGGGCTGAGGGCATAAGGGTCAAGAGCAGTGCAGAGGAGAGAGAAAAGGAGCAAGATGAGAGAGAGAGAGCTGGAGAGGAGAGGGGTAGGAGGGAGATACTTGAGAGAGAGAGAGAAAGGGTGTGGGAGAGAGATAGAGGGTAGAGGATAGAGAGGAGAGAGATATAATTAGGGTATAAGGGTTGGGGTATAAATGTTAAGGGTATAGGGTAGAGGGGAGAGAGATAGAATTAGGGTATAAGGGTAGAGGGGAGAGAGATAGAATTAGGTTGTAGAGGGTATAGACAAAGAGATAAAAAAAATCTATAAAAAACCCAACTTTCTCATAACCTGAGTGTATTTTGAAGTAGAGATATGACTATTCTGGGCAAGAAATAACGTGCTCGCATTATAACTCAATGCCTACATTTTGGCTTCCTCTAAAAATAGTTAAAAACTCAATATACCTGTTAACTCAAGGCCTACATTCTACATATTCTATTGGTTCTATGCATGCTACGAGAAACTGTAGCTTTTTGATGATTTTGTGAAGTGTACATGCATGTTTTCTACTTTCCACCACCTTTTTCATGATCTTTCCACCACATTTGCATGAAATAGTATATTTTTCACATTGAAAGGAATATAATATCAATAAAAGTCTAAATTCCATTCAAAAGTGATATACAATTGAGGTTTGGAGGGGAACAAGCTTTTGAAAAAGTCAAATTGTTGAGGAGTTTGAAGAAAGAAGAAGAAAAGGCTACATAATTGGGTAGAACTCCTCCATTTGAAACTCTGGTTTGTTAGGTATGTTAAGTATTTACATATTTTCTTTCATTCTATTATGGATTGCTTTCATTTTTATTATTTTGTATATTCTATGTTTATCATTATTCGTTTTTCATTATAACCTTAGGTTGTCAATGCACATTTTGTATACACATATATATGACATAAGTTTTAAGGAAGTAAAATAAAACATAATTTCTCAATTCTTTATTATGGATGTGCATACCATCTCCAAATCTTTCATTGAGGTATTTTGTCAAAAAGTTATACCAAACAGTTGATTGCCTTGTCTATGCTACCAAAATTTCCATACATGTCTCTAAAAAATTTGAATATACTCCTCCCACATTGATAGATCTTTGAAATTATTTTGGTTGTAATCTCTATTTCTAACTTTACCTCATCCATAAATCTACCTCATCACTTATGTTGTGCTATATTTTAAATGTTTCCTTGATTAGTCTACTTATAAGGGATTCTAACCCTTCTCTCCACTGTTTCAAGACTCTTTATTCAAGGCTAAGTTACAAACATGGGGAAATGTGCAACCTATCTTGCAATCATGGCTCAAAATGGAAACATGGACAAATCATTTGAATTGTTTTACAATAATGTTTTCATATAAATGTATCCAGAATGTGGTAGTATTGACAAGCTAGTGAGCTTGGCAAGATAGTGAGCTCACTCACTAGCTTGCCAATGCAGTAGGGTTGAGAAGTTAGGGGCAGCATATGCCTCATAGAAATTGGGTCTTATAGTGATATACACCATGAGTCCCCAATTCTATGAGGCATACGTTACCCCTACCTTTCCAACCCTACCGCATTGGAAAGCTAGTGAGTGAGCTAGCTTGCCAATGCTCTAGTAGCTTTCCAATGCGATAGGGTTGAGAAGGTAGAGGAAACATGTCTCATTGTGATGAGTATATCACTGTGAGACATTATTTATATGAGGCATATTCTGCCCCTGCCTTCTCAACCCTACTGCATTTGCAAGCTAGTGAGCTCACTCACTACCCTGCCAATGCGGTAGGGTTGACAAGGTAGGGGCAATGTATGTCTGAGCTCAATAGCTTGCCAATGTGGGAGGGTTGAGAAGATAGGGGTAGTGTATTCCTCATATAAATGGGGTCTCATGGTTATTGTGAGACCCCATTTCTATGAGGTATATGCAGCCCCTACCCCCTAAACCATACCACATTGGAAAGCTAGTGAGTGAGACCCCAATGTAGTAGGGTTGAGAAGGTAGGGGCAACATATTCCTCATAGAAATTGGGTCTCATGGTGATGTACATCACTGTGAGACCCCATTTCTATGAGGAATACACTACCCGTACATCACCATGAGACCCCATTTCTATGAGAAATATGCTACCCCTACTAACATGAGACCCAATTTCTATGAGGACGTTGCCCCTACCTTCTCAACCCTACCAAATTGGAAAGCTAGCTTGCTAAGGGTTGAGAAGGTAGAAATGTATGCCTCATATAAATGGGGTCTCACGGTGATATACATCACTATGAGACCCCATTTCTATGAGGCATATGCTACCCCTACCTTCTCAACCCTACCGCATTGGCAAGCTAGTGAGTGAGCTCACTAGCCGCCAAAGTTGTAGGGTTGAGAAGGATAATCATGAGACCCCATTTCTATGAGGCATATGCTTCCTACCTTCTCAACCCTACCGCATTGGCGGTGAGTGAGCTCACTGCACCTGCTGACAGGGAAAGGGAAATATCAGAAATGGTCTCATGATTATCCTTCTCAACCCTACAACCCTGAGACCCAATTTCTATGAGGCATACGCTGCCCCTACCTTCTCAACCCTACCACATTGGCAGGCTAGTGAGTGAGATAGCTTGCCAATGTGGTATGGTTAAGAAGGTAGGGGTAGCATATGCCTCATAGAAATGGGGTCTCATGATGAGCGTGAGACCCCATTTCTATGAGCCATATGCTACCCCTATCTTCTCAACTGTACTGCATTGGAAAGCTAGCTCGCTCACTAGCTTGCTAATGCGGTAGGGTTGAGAACATAGGGGAAATGTATTCCTCATACAAATGGGGTCTCACAGTGATGCATATCACCATGAGATCCTATTTCTATGAGGCATACATTGCCCCTACCTTCTCAACCATACCGCATTGGCAGGCTAGTGAGCTTGCTTGCTAGCTTGCCAATGCAGTAGGGTTGAGAAGGTAGGGGCAGTGCATGCCTCAAAGAATTCACATGCCTTGTACACGCTTCCATTTTTAGCCTATCTTCCAATCATGGCATTCCACATTACCACATTTCTTTAAGGCATTCCATCAAAAAAATTCATGTGACCTTTTTCTATCCTATAAATACTCTTCTACAGGATGATTGTAAGTACTTTTTATGAAGCCTTGAATGACATATATTTCATTTATTTGAATGGATACATTTTTTAGGAACTAATTTTCATCTCATTACCATGCTTCAGGTAAAATTATCTGCCATTCTAAAGAAACAAGCAAGTAATAAATTAAATAACAAATGAAGAGTATGAAACCAAAAAAGAAAAGGAGAGAGAATAGGTGGTGGCCTATTGTGAAAACAATAAATTGGATACGATTGATGAAAACAAGCCAACTGAAGAGGAACCTCAACCATCAAAAAGAGAATAGGCATTGGCAGCACAAAGGGTACGAATGCGAAAGCATCGTGGTAAGATAGATTCAGATACCATAGTTGGAGAGACATCCTCTACCACAAGTGAATATGAAGGGACATCATTAAGAAAAAGAAAATATGGAGGGACACCATCTACCGCAAGTGAATATGGAGGGACAACATCTATCGCAAGTGAATATGGTTGGACACAATCCAGTGCATTTCAAGTTGAGAGTACATCATCACTCAGATTTGATGAAGAAGGTATGCCATAATTCCCACATGAACCACAAGGTATTTCTTCTACTCCACCCTCGATCGAAGGTACACAATCTAGCCCACCTCAATTAAATACTGTTGAAATTCCTAATGTTGAGATGTATCTACCCAGGAGAACTCCACCTAGAATCTTGCGTAGAAAGCCATACTATTTGATTAATATTGATGAGGATATTTTGTAGCATATGGAAGGTGAGATTCTAGCACACACTTGTAGAAGATATGTTGATAACATTTGGAAATTCTTCTTTGAAAGGCTAAATGAGACCAAAAGATGTCAACTATTTGTTGGAATGATGTGGTGTATAAAGTATAGAAACATCATGAAGACTCTTGGGTTGAGAAAATCAAATGCATCGATTGCAAAAACTATTGTGAAGAATCTAATTGATGCTTATGAGAGTGTGAGTAGGAAATCACATTCAAATGATAGTAATGTCACTCGACCTGTCATTACATGAAATTTGGTAAGTAGTCAAACAAAGAGAGCTTGTCTCATTAGAAAGATGAGTGAACAAATGAGAATTAGTAGAAAAACTTTATCAAGAGTTGTTCAAAGGTGGAAAAGAATTGAGGGCACCAATTCAAATGAATTATGGGCATTCTCAGGGAGACTGCCATGAAAAGATAAAATAGTTGTTGAAGCATTGAGCAGACTAATTGAAGAGTATTGGAAGAATAACACAAGACCATCTCTGGATCAAAGGGATGTGGTAAGAAGGAGAATTGGTAGTCGAAACTGTGAGCCAAATTGAAAGCATTCTTTCGATATGAATCAAACCCAATTTTTTCATAAATTTCAATAGGATTATCCTCACATTAGTATTGTTCAAAGATATTTTGAAATATTTAAACCTATTTATGTCAAGGTAAATTACACACACACACACTACTTGTTGTTGTAGACTACATATTGAATTTTCTAGCCATTATGATTTTTATCATTCTATATGATTAGATTTGCATACCAACAATGTTTTGCAGGATTGTGGCATAGAAGCCCCACCAAAATATTGAAGAGAGTTCTTATCAAAAAAATAAATTGAAATAGAGGATGGCCAAATATTCTATAGGACAGCATGCTTGGATTGTTCATGTGAACATTGTGGTGGCTTGCAGGCATGCCAGTATGTCAACATATGGAAAGCACATATGAGGTGGGATAAAAACTAGTAGAGTTTGGGAAGTATAAAATGGTGGAATATGTTACAAAAGATGGGTCTTAAGAAAAAATGTGTGATTTGGTTATTCAAAAGATTCTAGTGTATCAGTATATGTCCATGTTTCGTGACAATTTAGTGTATGAGTATGCAAGGCATATCCATAAAGCTTGATGGCTGGACACATAATTCAAGCTATACAAGGAAACCTTTCCAATTGGTAGCATAGTATCAGCGGTTGAATTTGTAGAGAACTACACTCTATAGCCACAACGTGAGGTGCAGTCATAGTATTACAACTCCACATAGGTTTCAATATTTATGCACATAGCATTCATTCATGTAGCTGATAGTATAGAGGACCAAAGTAAGGTATTGAGGAAGTATCACTTTTATATTAGTGATGATCCCACACATTCTCTAGCGTTCATGCAAAGTTTCTTCTAGATGTTCTATAGTGATTTGGCTCAGAGGGGCATAGCATACGATCGACATATAATATGGTAAGATAACTATGCAACACAGTTCAAGAACTCGTGCATGTTCTACTAGTTGAGTAGGACGCATGCCATTACAGGCGTTGAGCATATGTGGAACTTTTGTGAGGTTGGGCATGGAAAATAGGAGCATGATGGTGAAGGAGCATGTGTGAAAAGAGCATTAGCACGAGAAGAGTTAAAGTATGAATATAGTGCAAAGTTGACAAATGCAAAATCAATCATCAAGTGGTGTAATGCTTTGGTGGGTCTAGGTAATGAAGTTATGTCCTTAGTTCATAGATTTTTTTGGTTGATGGATGATACTTACATTGTACCATATGAGGATTGTTGTAAACTAACAAGATTGAGTGAGCTACACTCTTTCCTTAGCTCAGATGTAGGTTCATGGAGTATCAATACATGGAAGATGGAATTTTTTTTTTTCTTCATGTATAATGCAAGCCTAGAATGATTGTGAGTCAGGGGAGTGGGTTGAAAAATGGTTGACAAGTTATCTTATCCCACTTCACATGTATCACCCTTTGGTGGCATTGGATTTAACAAAGATGGAATCATTGGTTAACTTTGACCATGTATCAGATCGAGTTCAACCAGGTAATATATCTACTTGCTTAGTTTTTGAAATAACTATTGGGGAAAAGCACAAAGCTGTGTCACACTTTATAAAGGAAACGACCAATGCTGATCCAATTTTTAAACTTGAATCACTAAAAAGTTGCATATATGTTTTGAATTTTGAAATGATGTAAATTAGTAAAATGTGTATTTTCTAGTATATTTTATGTTTGTATTTTTTAAAAAAAATTAAAAAATTATGTTAAACTAGTTTTTAATAAATTAAAACTATAATTTAGTTGTTGATAAAATGCTGAAAAATGAAGTTGGATGGGACGTCAAATTTTTTATAGTAAATTTTGTAATTTTTCTTTCAATTTTTTTGTGTGCATTTATAACTTGAAATTTTAGTGCATGGATATATTTTTTTCCAATTTTGATAAATGCATATTTTAAAATAAATATTAAAATGTGTGAAAATAAAAAAACAATTGTTTTCATCAGACGCCAACTTTCATATTACATATTTATCTAAAATAGAAAAAAAATTATACCATCTTAAAATTGATTCTTTTATCTAGTGCATCATATTTTTTTCAAATTTTTTTAACAAGTTTTGGTATTTTTCCTTGGCATAGTAATCAACCTAATATTTTGTGCTGATAACCTACTTTTAGAAAAAATAAAATATAAAATATAAAAAATAATTAAACTATTAAAACAAATATAGTTTTGATAACTACACTTATGGATCTACAAAAGGGTATTTTTATATTTTAAAAAAAATATTATTTACATTAGTAGGATTTATTGAAACTTCAAGTATTTCAAATAATTTTATTTTTTTAGTAAATTGGACTCAAAGTGGTGCTCCATATATTTTTAGCCAACAATTTTAGTTGAAAAGGTTGTGGAAGCATCTAACTAAGCTAGAATGAATCTTACTAGATCATATGTTTGACCAAAATTGATTTTTAGTTAGAAATACTTAAATTCAGTTGTGCTGATAAGTTGGCTGAAAGTGTGACACAACTTTGTGCTTTTACCCTATTGTTATCTTACTTTGTAGTGTATTTGAAATGTTGACTAATTTCAAGAGATATGCTACACATATCAATACAAGGAATGTTTATGCATTTATTGCATATGAAGACAATGAAGAGGGAACAAACTATTACTTGTGTCATTGTGTTGAGGCCAAAAATAAATTGGATGCCCCAGTTATAGATGGAGAAAACATTGAATACTTTATAGGATTAGTTGTTGTTACTCGAACGTGGCTTAGAAGGTACCCACATAAGAGTGTTAAACATTGGATGTTTCAGGACTTTGAAACACATTGTAAGATTTTTCATTACTCAAACCTTTTCATGGAATCCAATGTTCATTTGACCAAACATGGGGGTAGACCTTTGAACAAGACCTTGTGGAAGGTCTGTGAGTTTGACCATGACGCAATACTTGACAAAATAAAGAGTAGAGTAGACCCGGATGGTTCGTTGGATTAATTTTTAATTATGCACATTGGTTCTTATTAATTTATACTTGTATGCACATTAATTTGTTTGATGCCAATTCTATCATCTTCTTTTAGTTTTCCTATTTGTAAGTACCATGCTAAAAATTGATTAGTGTCCCCTTGCAGAAAATGCAGATTTATGAGCCATCCAAGGGAAACTCAGCCAAAAAGCAGTGAAACATCCTTATTTTGATGATCTTGACAAATATCAATTATGATTTTAAGACATTACAAAAGTGCGTGTGAAGCTTGGTGAGGGAATTTCAAGTTATTCATTTGAAGTTAACCTTATCATGAGCACCTATGATGTAGAAATTATAAGAGCATCTTGAATTTCAAGTTATTCTATTGATGAGAGGTGTTGTGTGCAATAGGTATCTTGGAACTCCTAGTGAAGATGTATGACTAGGAGTGACTAATTTGAGAGACGGGCATGTCTATCCTCAATGGAAGCATCAAGATTTATGTCTTGTTGTTCCTGAGTTGGAACCAAATGGTGTGGATTTGTTGTATATAAGTGCCTTCCATCTATTTTCATTTCATTTCCATTTTAGATGCTCTTTCTTTTTCTTCTTTTACTTTGCGTATTTGTAAGTATACTAAAAATTGATTGGTCTCTCCTTATAGAAAATGTTGATTTATGAGCCATCGAAGTGAATCTTAGCCAGAAAAGAAATGCAACATCCTTATTTTGATGATCTTGACAACTCTCAATTCTAATATGAAGCCATTATACAAGACGTGTGAAGCTTAGCGAGAGAATTGAAAAATACTCATTTGAAGTTAACCTCATCATGAGCACCTATGATGTAGACACTATAATATAATCTTGAATGTATGAGTGACATTGTAAAATATATGTGAGAATGGAGTACCTAAGGCATTGTGCCTATGGTGCAGGGCACTTGGGCCTTCATTTTGTAAAAGGGCTTTAGTATGTAGTGTCTTTATAATTAAGGCCATGTTTTTGTTCTAAAATAAGGTCTCTAAGACCATGTTGCAATTTTTTGGGCCGGTTTTGGTTAGGAGGAGTCATTTTGAGTGAATTTGGTAAAGTTGCAAAAATTGTACATTTGAAGGATTGAATAACAAAGATTCATTGTTTTTTGCATTTTCCTACATTGAATTTTGTTGCTTCATCAACTTGTACATTTTGGTATGGCCTAGAAGTGCTCATTTGTGCATTAGAATTGATGGAGGAGTGAACTACCTTTCATTTACATCTTGTTTCATTTGATTTCATTAAGATTTGAGTGAGTTATAGTGTTTTGATAGCCTGCTCTGCATCAATATAACTAGCATACAGTCTAATTATATAAACTTCATTTATTAAAAAAAATCAACCTAATGATTATATATCAATATCAATATAGCATACAATCTATTGAAATAAACACTTGTAATGAGATTTACTCAAATATTGAAATTTATTGCTGCCCTCAAACATTTGTAATTCAAGCAATGTAATCCCTTAATAGTCCAAATTGCATAAGGGAAACAATCTTTGGCGCCCTGTTACCTTGATACCATGTTGGTTACAAGCATTTTTTCTAAGGAATTGGGATCACGTAGGGAACCTCTACAATAACCTCTCTCAGTTTTTATTGTCTCAGAGTCATTTTTCCGTGGTGTCCAATTTTCACTTGATGGAAAAAGTGTCAATTGCAAGCAATGTAAAGTTGCAAAGTGGTGCAACTTTCATTTTTCAACTCATGTGAATAAACGAACAGTTCTAACACATCCAAATGGATATGTTTAGGCTAGGAATGGTTTTCTTTTACACCCAAACATGCAAAATCACTTTGAGTTATGTTTTAACCAGATTGATCACTTAAGAGTCCAAAGTGCAAAAGGGCAACAATATTTCATGGTATATTACTCAAAAAATTTGATTCTGAAGAACTCTTCATATGAGCCTATAAGATTGAGTTGGGCCCCTCTACAATAACCTCTTTTGGTTTTTGTTATCTCAAAGTCATTTTCTCATGGTGTCTAGTTTTCACTTGATGATTAAAGTGTCAAATACAAGTAGTGTAAAGTTGCAAAGTGGTGCAACTTTCATTCTATAACTCGTGTGAACAAACAAAATATTCCAATACATCTAGATAGGTACATTTATTCTATCCATGGTCCTCTTTCACACCCAAACACATGGAATCACTCTGAGCTACATTCAACTGAATCGATCCCTTAAGGGTTCAAAGTGCAAAAGGGCAACAATCTTTGACGGGCTATTACTTGGAAACTGTGGTGCTTACAAAATCTCAGTCTAAGCCTATAGGATAATGTTGGGACCCTCTACAAAAAAATGTCTCATTTTTTGTTATCACAGAGTGGTTTCCCTATGGTGTCCAATTTTCACTTCATGGAAAATGTGTCAAATGCAAGTAGTGCAAAGTTGAAAAGTGGTGCAACTTTTTTTCGACAACTTGTGTGACCAAACGGACTGTTCCAACACATCCAAATAGGTATTTTTACACTAGGCATAGTCCTCTTTTTCACCCAAACATAAGGAATCGCTCTGAGCTACATTCAACTGGATAAATCCCTTAAGAGTCCAAAATGGAAAATGTCTACAAACTTCAGCATGTTGTTACTTGGATACTGTGATGATTAGAAAATTCTCATCTAAGCCTATGGGATCATTTTTGGCCCCTCTATAATAACCTCTCTCAGTTTTCGCTATCTCTGAGGCATTTCCACTTGGGTAAAAAGTTGTCAAATGCAAGTAGTTGAAAGTTGCAAAGTGGTGCAACTTTCTTTCTGCAACTTGTGTGACTGAACAAACTATTCCAAAATTTTTGAATAAGTATGTTTATGCTAGGCATGGTCCTCTTTTTCACCCAAACACAAAAAATCACTTTGAGCTATGTTCAACTGAATCGATCCCTTAAAAGTCCAAAGTGCAAAATAGCCACAAACTTTAGCATGTTGTTACTTGGATACCGTGATTCTTAGAAACTTATCATCTAAGCCTATGGGATCAAGTTGGCCGCTCTATAATAACATCTCTCAGTTTTCACTATCCCAGAGGAATTTTCCCATGGTGGTGAATTTTCACTTACAAAAAAGTTGTCAAATGCAAGTAGTTGAAAGTTGAAAAGTGGTGCAACTTTCGTTCTGCAACTCATGTGACCAAACAAACTATTTCAATGCATTCAAATAGGTATTTTTACAATAGGAATGGTCATATTTTTCACCCAAACATGCAAAATCACTCTGAGCTATGTTCAACTAGATCGATCCCTTAAGAGTCCAAAGTGGAAAATGGCTAAAAACTTCACCTTGCTATTACTTGGATATTGTGACACTTAGAAACTACTCATCTAATCCTATGTCATCGTGTTTGTCCCCTCTACAATAAACTCTCTCGGTTTTTACTATCTTGAAGGAATTTTCCCTTGGTGGAGAATTTTCACTTGGGGAAATATTTGTTAAATGCAAGTAGTTGAAAGTTGCAAAGTTGTGCAACTTTTGTTATGTAACTCGTGTGACCAAATGGACTATTCCAATGCATCTGAATAGGTATTTTTACACTAGGAATGGTCCTCTTTTTCACCCAAACATGTGGAATCTCTTTGAGCTACGTTCAACCAAATCGATCCCTTAAGAGTCCAAAGTGCCAAATGGCTGCAAATTTCAGCATGTTGTTACTCAGATACCATTACGCTTAGAAAATTCTTGTCTAATCCTATGGGATCGAGTTGTGGTGCTCTACAATAACCTCTCTTAGTTTTTTCTATATCAGAGAAATTTTACCGTGGTGGAAAATTTTCACTTGGGGAAAAAGTTGTCAAATGCAAGTAGTTGAAAGTTTCAAAGTGGTCCAACTATTGTTCTACAATTCGTGTAACCAAATAGACTATTCCAAAACATCTGAATGGGTACGTTTATGCTAGGAATGGTCTTCTTTTGCACCCAAACATTCAGAATCCCTCTGAGCTATGTTCAACTGGCTCGATCCCTTAAGGGTCCTGTTGGAAACACAAGGGCAGACAACTGAGAGGGGGGTTGAATCACTTGTCAGAGAATTTAAAAATTATTAAACTAATTAACCGTATTCTTATATCTTATCAATAACCATGAAATAATAAATCAAGAACACATCAAAAATACACATTACACCAAAAAAAATTACGTGGAAACCCTATTAGGGGGAAAACCACGGTGGAGGTCAGTCCAGAAGATTATACCCTGTTAAAAGTATAAAAGAAATGTGAATGGGGAATGCACATGCATTCAAGTGCACTGCCTAGAGTTCATTGCTCAATTACAAAAGGAAGAATCATTGTCTTACAGAAGGATTTGGATTACATCCACCAGATTTGAACTGAGAAAAATAACATCTGCTAATGCCTAATTGCAGTTCTGGTTAAGCACAAAAAATTTGCTCACTCTTCTTCACACTCTTCTTCTACCTTCAAAATATTTGAACATTATTCACACATAATACTCACACATTTCACATAATCATACCTTCAAATGTTAAAACAATCACTTATATATATCTACCACAAGAAAGTACATTCCTACATGTTAGCCTCAATAAAATAATAAAATGAATACAAACTATCGACCCAAAACATTAAGGATTATTAATGTGAATCAACCAAGGTCACCCACAACATAATGGAGACCCAAAAAAAATACTCAAACTCAATAACACTTCAAATAATTATTCCTCAAAGATCCACAACATGCTACAACACCCTTTCAACCAAGAACATGAAAAACATGAACACACAAGAGAAATTCTCAAATCACAAGCACAACGATCAATGCACATGTTCCACACAGATAGAGAACGATCTAGAAACATCCAAAAACATCATGAATCAACAGAGAATCATCTACAACAACTGAACTTACTATAATCACACCATCTTCATACAGGAACACCGACTAAAGCAACAAAATGACTGTCTGACCACAACTGCTCATAACTCGATCAAATCTTCATGAAAATCTCTGAAAGTTAACATGGATAAACTAGATATACTAAAAAAGAAACCCTTTAATCAACAACCATTGATCATCAATGTACTGAGGTAACCAACAGATTGAACTTCTTTACCACTAACAATGTGCAACTTACTTTATTATAATTTTCTCAATATCCTTGACATATACAACCTCTAAGATATTAATTCCAATAGTGTTGACATCATTGAAAACCACAACATCCAACAATATCCCCCTTTGGCATTGATGGAAACACATGATGTGAAAAACACCATCAACGCAACTATCTCTAACACTTACTCCCCCTTAGTTTCTTACTCATTCTTTTGCACAACTCTTCTCCTCACATGATTCTTCTCCCCAGATAATTCATAGTTTTTCACACAACTCTTCTCCCCCTTTGACATCAATGACAAATATCTCTTTTCTCCACACAAGCTTTGAACCACAAATTTGAACATCTGACTACTCCTCTTGAGTAGTAGCCACCACAACATCAATCTAGATCAAGACATGACTATGAAATGCATGGATTGATGTAAGTCAATGCATCTTTAGTTCTGATTAGGAGGGGTAATCACCCCTGGCTTCCCTCTGAGATACTAAAAATTATCCTTAGGCAACGACTTTGTAAAGATATCTATAATTTGTTGCTTAGTAGGCACATACTCCAATCTGACTTCCTTTTCACTCACCTTCTCTCTAAAAAAGTAAAATTTGATAGATATATTCTTGGTCTTTGAATGTAGTACCGGATTCTTAGAAATGTTAATTGCACTTGAATTATCACATACTATAGCAATAGGTTCATCATACACAACTCTAATATCTTTCAACATCTACTTCTTCCATAATACTTGAGTACAATTATTAGCAGCAACAATGTATTTTGCCTCTACAGTAGATAAAGAAATGGAATTTTTCTTTATAATTAACCATGAAATCAACTTCTTACCAAGAAAAATACACCACCATGAGTACTCTTTCTGTCATTCACATAACCTTCCCAATCAACATCAGTAAAATCACTCAAAGTAAGATCATCATCTTTAGGATACCATAGCCCAAAATCAACTGTCCCCTTCAAGTATTTGAAAATCCTCTTCACAACAGATACATGAGATTCCTTAGGATTAGCTTGAAATCTTACAACAATGCATACAAAATTCATGATATCTGGTCTATTTTGAGTCAAATAAAGTAATCCACCAATCATCGATTTGTATCTATCTATATCTAGTTTGATTTTCTTTTGGAGAATCGTCATATTGAGTTAACTTGCATCTGGTCACCATAGGTGTACCAACTAGCTTTGAATCTTCCATACCGAACTTCTTTAGCAATTCTTTCACATACTTGGACTGAGATATACAAATCCCTTTATCTAATTGAGTAATTTGCAATCCCAAAAATAATTTCATCTTACCAATCATAGACATCTCAAACTCATTATGCATCTCATCAACAAACTTCATGCACAAACTATCATCTCCTCTAAAAATGATATCATCAACAAAGACTTCAATAGTCAAATATTTATCATGATGAATCTTGAAATATAGATTACTATCAACAATACCTTTATTAAATTCAAGCTTAAAAAAATATGTGTCCAATCTAGCATACCATGCTCTTGGGGCTTCCTTAAGTCCATACAATGCTTTCTTCAATCGACAAACCATATCTCCTTGATCAATCAATTGAAATCCATTAGGTTACTCAACATACACTTGTTCTTCAAAATTTCCATTTACAAATGTTGACTTGACATCCATCTGATAAACCTTGTAGTTTTTGTAAGTAGCATAAGAAAGAAATAGTCTCACAACTTCAATTCTAGCAAAAGGGGAAAAGTTTTCTTCAAAGTCAATTCCTTCTAGCATCATAGTCCTATTAGCATCTTGAAATTTCCTATTCTTCCTTTCCACAACTCCATTTTGCTAAGGGGTCTGTGGGGTAGATAATTGTCTCTTTATCACATGCACTTCACAAAAAGAATTAAACTCATAGGAAGTGAATTCACCACCTCTATCTGATCTCAAACATTTAATCTTTAGACCTATCTTTGTCTCAACCATAGCCTTAAAAATATTGAACTTCTCTAGAGCTTCATATTTCCCCCTTAAGAAAGTAACCCACATCAATCTAGAGTATTCATCAATAAGTAACATGAAGTACTTATCTCCTTCTAAACTTCAAACTTAAGAAGGACCACACAAATCAGTATGAATAAGCTCCAATACTTCATTTGAACAACGTTGTTTGCTCCTAAATGAAATTCTAGTTTGCTTCCCTAACTGACATTCCTAGCATATAGTATTCGTAGGCTTTACCGACTTAGGAAGATCTCTCACTGCTTGAGTAGAACTTATCTTGATAATATTGTCAAATTTTACATGACACATTCTCCTATGCCACAACCAACTTTCATCAAATTGAGGAATCAAACAACTTTTACCAATAGCATTCAGGTGAAAGATGTTACATATTTTTTTTGTACCTAAAGCAATCACATTTATGGAATTCCCCAATATTCTGCACTTTCCATCCTTGAATTGAAGATTTTATCCCTTTTCAACCATCTATCCAACACTTAAAAGATTATGTTTAAGAACTTCCACATAAAGAACATCATCAGTATTATTCTTACAATCAAGAGAATTACATCCTCTACCATGGATTACACCAACTTTTTCATCACCAAATCTTAGAACACCACCATCATACTTTTCCAGGCTCAAAAATTTTCTTTTATCACTTGTCATGTAATGGGAGCATCCACTTTCAATCATCCATTCATCTTTTTCTTCAACTCGAGTAGCTAGGAGGTATGTGCAAGATTATCATGGAAAAAATAGGCCGTTAAGTGGCAAAAAATTTAGAAAAAACCAGAGTTAGGAAACTTGACTTAAAAATTTGAATAAGTTATCTATATTATTTCAAAAATATGTAAGAATATAATCTATAGAAAATTGAATGTAGTTTCTAAAATATTAGGTTTATTTAAAAAAAAGAAAAACTATTTGGTGAAAATTTGACATTTCAATGCAGTAGTACTTAAATTTCAAGGAAAAAAAAAGAAGTAGGTGTGTGTCTAACCACCCTAACCACAATAAAATGATAATATTTTTTTATAATATTTTAGATAGAAGTAGATGACTCATGTATGGATGTGATACATATTTTTTTGTAGTTTTTTTCTAAGTAAATAATTAATTATGATTTTTTTATTACAACTTTTAAAAAATATAAAACTCGTATGTCTAACAACCTTAACTTGGTCAAACCTTCATAAAATTTATTTTTTATTTTTTTAATCTTGTAGTATGAAAAACATAGAATGTGACACATGTTTCAGATTCAAAAAATGTGATACCATTTGAAAGCTATAGATGTTTTTCAATCAGCCTATCAATTAGGACTTTAGTCATAATTTAAATAGAAAATGAATAATAATTATTTATTAAATTCAAAGTAAAGAATAATTTATATTGGTGGAAAGTTGAGAATCTCCTTAAAAAACCCTTTTCATTTCATCACTTTTGGGTTAAAAAAAAAGTCGTCAGCCACATACCCATCATATCACCACTTTTTGGCCCATCATGATCCTGCACATACCCGCTCCTGGATTTCTCCACATTTTAGAAACAAATAGATTCAATGGGGGTTGGATCATTTTCCTTGATAGCAATAAATACCCATTCATCCTCACTTGCATTCCCTTTATCCAATTCATCATTTGTAACACCTTCATCAACAACATAATAACACTTTCTTTGAAATCTAGGCTTATTAGGTCTTGGCTTAGGAACTCTTTCTAGACACCTTGATGCAAATGACCTATCTTATTGCAAGAAAAACATTTAATAAGTAATTTACCTTTACACTTACCTTCTCCTCTGGCTTCCCTTTTGACACACTAATAAAATTTGACTAAAAATCTGACAAAAGTTCATCAAAATTTTGACGCCATTTTGTCAGTATTTTTTTGTTGATTTTCTGACAAAATTTGAAAGGTTGAAATTCTAACCTACCCAACAATGTTGGGTCAGAATTTCAACGTTTCAAATGTCATCAAAAAATTGATGAAAAAATACCGATGAAATGACGTTGAAATTCCGATGAACTTTTGTTGGATTTTGAGTCAAAAAGTATTAGTGACAATAAGTGCTTCAATCTCCTCTAGTTTTCTCTCCTCTTCTTCAATCTCTCTCATTTTCTCTTCATACTTGAATACATTTCTTCAAGAACTTTCACCCGAATCATATCTCTATTTGTCTCTCTCAGAAGTAGTAGCCTTGAATGCAAATTCTATCTTAGGAAGAGCATCACCAAATTCACTCAACTCAAAAGCAATAAGTTTATGAATCAACATGTCTTTGGTTACATTTGTTACAGTTCGAAGCTCCTTAATAGCAGTAGCTTTGACTTTATATATAACAGGCAAGGATCTAAGCACTTTAGCAACAATCTCTAATTCTTCCAGTCGTCCACCAGCAAATCTGATACCACACACAAATTCATTCACTCTTTGCATGAAACATGTAATGTTCTCATCATCACCCATTCTCAACATTTCATATTTCCTTTTCAGACTTTGCAACTTAGAAATCTTCACATTAGCATCAACTTCATACAAAGTTTCAAACTTTTTCCATATCTCATAAGCAGTCATTAGATCCATAACATTTGTCATCTCAGAATCAGTCAAAGCACTTAACAATGCTTCCTTAGCCTTGATATTGTACTCAACTTCCTTAATATCATCTTGAGTAGAAGGACCATTATGTGGAATAATATATTTATTTTTTGTAATTTTTCAATAGGGTTCACCAATGCATCTCAGATGACACTCCATTCGAGTCTTTCATAGAGAACAATTTTTTCCATCAAATCTCATAATATCCTTCTTGTATGTTGCCATCCTAGATCACCTTAAGATGTTAAACTTCTTCCAAGGAACCTACTCTGATACCAATTGTTGGTAACACAAGGGCAGAAAACTGAGAGGGGGGGTGAATCAGTTGTCACAAAATTTCAAACTTATTAAACTAATTAACCTTATTCTTAGATTTGATCATTAACCATGAAAGCATAAATCAACAACACATCAGAAATACACATTAAACCAAGATTTTTTATGTGGAAATCCTATTAGGGGAAAAACCACAGTGGAGGTCAATCCATAAGATTATACCCTATTAAAATTATAAAAGAAATGTGAATGGAGAATACACATGCATTCAAGTGCACTGCCTAGAGCTCACTACTCAATTAAAAAAGGAAGACTCACTGTCTTATAGAAGGATTTGGATTACATCCACAAGATTTGAAGTGAGAAAAATATCATCCACTAATGCCTGATTACAATTTCGATTAAGCACAAAAAATCTGCTCACTCTTCTTCACACTCTTCTTTCACCTTCAAAATATCTGAACATTATTCACACATAGGACTGGCACACATCACATACTCATACCTTCAAATGATGAAATAATTGTTTATACATATCTACAACAAGAAATTACATTGCTACATGTCAGCCTCAATAAAATAATAAAATGAATACAAACTGTTGGCCCAAAACATTAAGGATTATTAATTTGAATAAACCAAGGTCATCCAAAACATAGTGGAGATGCAAAATAAAATACTCAAACATGAAAACACTTCAAATAATTATTCCTCGAAGATCCACAACATGCTACAACACCTTGTCGGCCAATAACATGAAAAACATGAACACATAAGAGAAATTCTCTAATCACGAGCACAACGATAAATGCATACGTGCCACACAGATAGATCACAATATAGAAACATACACAAACATCATGAATCATGAGAGAAGCATCCGAAACAATTGAACTTACAAGAACACTAACTAAAGCAAGAGAATGGTTGTCCGAGCACAACTGCTCATAACTCAATCAAATCTTCACATGGATCTCTGAAACTTAACATGGATAAACTAGATATACTTGACAAGAAACACTTTAATTCACAACCACTAATCATCAATCTACTGAGGTAACCAATTGACTAAACTTATTTACCACTAACAACATGCAACTTACTTTATTATAATTTTCTCAATATCCTCGACATATACAACCTCTATAACATTAATGCCAATAGTGTTGTCATCAATGACAATCACATATAAGTAACACAACCACAACATCAAACAGGTCTAAAGTGCAAAAGGGAATCAATATTTGATGGGCTACTACTCGAAAATAGTGATGCTTATGAACTCTCCATCTGAGCCTATGGGATCACGTTGGGCCCCTCTACAATAACCTCTCTCTATTTTTGTTATCTCGAGATCATTTTCCCATTGTGTCTAGTTTTCACTTGATGGAAAAATGTCAAATGCAAGCAGTGTAAAGTTGCAAAGTGGTGCAACTTTTGTTTTACAATTCGTGTGACCAGACAAACTACTCCAATGCATCCCAATAGGTACATTTATGCTATGTATGGTCCTCTTTCACACCTAAAGACACAAAATCACTCTGAGCTACCTTCAACCAACTTGATCCCTTATGATGCCATGCAAAACAATGAAAAAGGGAAACATACACATGACGCTTGAGATGTCCGAATTTTCCACCCAAAAAGTGTATAATCATCCTCAAGTCTAGCAAGCGCAAGATGTTTTTCAATTATCCTCCTTTCCCTTACAACAATATACAACCAATTGTAAATGAGTACAATAGTGGAACTTCAAAATATTTTATTTTTCCTTAATTAACAACTTTGGTTGTGAAGCATTTTGTCATTTGCATTTGAAATGATTTTCTATGCTTGAAAATTAGAGTCTAAGTGAAACAAGTGATGCTTTCATGTACATTTATTGTTTGGTGTGATAAATAAAATTTCCATCGTTGAGTTTATTTCTTATTTTTATTATAAATTATAACTTGCTTTCTCCCAAGTCCATTTCCTATACAAGAAATAATATTGCAAAATGTTGACATATAAATGTTTCAACGTGTTTATATGGTGATGGATCAAGAACATAACAATTCATTCTACACTATGAGGATTATGCTATGAAATTTTTTAAATACTATTCAAGATAATTTTTTGTATGGTAATGTGTCAAGAAGTTACTCTACTTCATCTACTATGAATATTATGTTTTGCAAGTGTTGTGAAGATTATGTATCCTTTACTTAATTGAGTTGTTCCAGTCAAAGGATTAAATATATTGGAATATTTTTATGAATCATTTCATGGAATACCAATTGA
This sequence comes from Sequoia sempervirens, assembly GCA_007258455.2. Lineage (NCBI taxonomy): Eukaryota > Viridiplantae > Streptophyta > Pinopsida > Cupressales > Cupressaceae > Sequoia > Sequoia sempervirens. The sequence continues at coordinate 37,873,233 of VDFB02086081.1, read as the reverse complement.
AAACATGTTTTTTTTCTTTTAGATAAAGAATTTCATGGAACTCTTTGGATTAAACTGAATTGAGATATGTAAGAACAAGGGAGCATTAAGAAATACATTGCTCAAGGATCTTAAATAATCCTTCTTGGTGCAAGGGCACCAAATGCATTTTGTGTTAATGTTGTCAAATGAGGTCTTTTGGTAGTTTAGGAATGTTTGAGTTTTTTTCAATTCAGGAAGTTCCTAATAGACCATCTAATAGGTAATTAGGAGTCATTAAGTTTATATTGTCACATTTTTGCAAAAATTGTCAAAAGTGCAATATTGAAAAGTTGTAAGAGTGCAAAAAAAAGTAAAATTGAGGAAGCCCAGTGGTCATCGACATTCAAAGGGTAGTTAGAACAGTTGTAATAGGTTGGTTAAGGTTTAAAATATGTTGGAAATTTGATGGATGAAGTTTGTTGGATGTTTTTCTGAAAGATTCAATAATAAAGCTCTTGTTTTCATTAAAATTTTGTATCTTTTCTATTGAATATTATTTTTTTAGAGTAGTTGCATGGCCTATATAGCCTGATGGTGACTCCAAATTGATTTTATTTTTTGTTTTAGTTTCCTCTCTATCATTTTGACTAAGTTTGAGGCATTCACATTGAGGTTATAGAATTTTATTGAGTTTTCCTTGTACGTGGATCTGAAAGTCCAATTTTAAGGTTTTGAAGACATAAAAATATGATTATGGCCCATTCCACTGACTGTAAGTCCTATAGCTGAGTGGAATGGGCTCAATATGGTGCCCATTTGGGGGTTTGGGCATGATGCCCTAGTTGTTAAATTTGAATGTTTTGAGTGAAATTTGATGGTTAAAGGAGGGTAGGTGAGGAAAACACTTGGGGCAGAAAATTTTGGTGATAGATTAAGCATGCATATGCCATTTGAAGCATTTTTTATGCATTGGTGAAGTGTAAAGAAGTTGGGAAGTGGTATTTTCAATAAACCCCTTTTTAACTTGCTAAAAATGAGGGTTTTGTATAAAGAGGACTTAGTGAGTGGTTCATTCACTAAAATTTGTAGATTTGGTGGTTTTTATAGACTGGTAAATGACTATCCATAGGTATTTTGGGTTGGAAGATTGTTTAGAGGAAAGTTGTTTTGTAAATTAGGCCTATTTGGCTTAAGGGGACAATGTAGAAGCATCAGTTTTAGGGATTTGTTCCAAAAGAGTTATATGAGATTTTGAGATATTTTTTAGTATGCCTTAAAGGGTGTCTAAAAATATAATTAGGTAATGGGTTTGAGAGTGGAGTTGTGCGATAGGTCCAAGAAACTAGGTCTGTAGACCTATAAGGAAAATAGTGAAGTTGTGCAATAGGTCCAAGAAACTAGGTCTGTAGACCTATAAGGCAAATAGTGAAGTTGTGAAGGGAATCACCCTACTTAGGGTTTTGGAGATTGAAGGCTTGTTGAAATCAATTAAATTTTTTATTGGTAATTGAAGGCCTCTTTTCTTTTTATCACTTCTCTCCTATTGTAATTTTGGGTGGATTATTACTTTCAAAGTATTGGGAATGCTTTGCCTATTTTCTAGTTGTTAGTTTCCATTCTAGAAGGATCATCTCTTGATATATTTTATACTCATTCTTAATCAATTCTCAAGTTAAAATCAATGCATTTATTTATAGTTAATATTTTCATTTCAATGTGTAAGTTTAGAATTTGTAACTCTACTAGTATTCCTATAAATATTGAAGTTGTTTAGCAACGACTAATAAAGTTGTTTAGCATCAATCAATTAATATTCAAGACAAACCATGAAGGAAAAAAATGATCAATGCTAGGGCTAACCAATTAATAAGTATATATGTGAATAATTCAAGCATGTACATGTGAATAAGGGAAGCACAAGTACTCAAAAACACGTAAGCCATGAAGTATACACACAAATACATAGAATATGCAAATTAATACAAAGTATATGCATGAATACAAGGTATACACATGAAAACACGTAAGTTGCAAAGCATACATTGGAATACACGTAAGTCACAAAGTATAAATGTAAATTGTGTTGTGCAATTTTTCGCACACATGCCCCGCTGAAAGCAGGGACCCTCTTTCTCTTCGGTTTTGGTGTTTTGGCCCTTTCTTTTGAGGTGTCGTCTTACTTTAGGTAGATGCTTAAATGATTATTTTTATTCCCTAAGTGTTCCCCTAGTTATTCATTGAAAATATCAAGTTCTGAATGATTTCGGGCTTTTGCCCTGATTTGGGATTTTCCGCCCTGGTCAGACTTTCCTGGATTCTGTTTGGACTCCAGTTTTGTGCCATGACTGGGGGATTTTGGGTCTTCGCGGATTTTCGTGTGAACCAGATTTTCTCAGATTTTGCCCTGTTGTTGATTTTGTGGATTCCCTTCTTTGGTTGTCTTGTCTATTGCATTAATGGCTTCATACGTGCTTTGAAGGCTGGTTTGTACTTGATCTCTGAGATATTTTGTGTCATTGTGCTTACTATTTGACATCGTTTGAAGCTGAGGAGTGCTTTTCTGTGATTAATTGACTTTGTTTTGGGGAATTTGGCTTTGACTTGATTGATTTGGTGGTGGTTTCTTGTGCATCCTTACCTGTGTTTGTTGTGGACACCCTTGAGCTTCGCGTTTGCTACCTCTGAGATCAATATCGGCTTCATAATGGTATGTGCTTGATTACTCTGCTTTGAATTGAATTATGAATGGCATGTTGGTATTGTGAGGGCTTGTAGGATTTGGCTTCCTGTCCGTTTGTCTATTTTGTGGTAGGGGTTGTTCAGTGTTGCATCCTTGTCATCTCCCAAGCAAGTTTTGAGTTCATATGTCCATCTGCATTCTGATGAATCTTGCCTAAGAGTAATTCGTAAACCCTAGTGGTGACTTAATAGTTGAAACAACTGAATTCTAAAATTTCCCATGCACTTTGACGGATGGTGAGGTTTGAAATATAGGGCAGGGCCATGTTTCGTTATTTCGTCTTAAAACGGGCCCAGAATACAAAGAAAATTCATGAAAGGGCCCATCCCTAGCTTGCCCTAGTTTTAACTTTTTGAAATCCTTAGTGGGTTTAGTGTCTGGGTGAAATCGTGCCTTAGCATCAAAGTCCGGGATAATCCATCCCTTCTGAAGTCTCTTTGCTATGACCTTTCATTGTCGATGAGACCTCATGTCGATCGACCTGTGTTCTACCGAGAGGCCCTCTTAAGTCTGTGTCTTGTCGCTGTGACACTATCATTTTTACATCGATGAAATCCTATATGCATATCCTTTGGCGAGACCTTTGCTTTTTCCAAGACCTCACCCCGCGAAGAGATCTCTCATCGACATGCTTGTTCATGTTCGCCTTCGGCAAGACAGACCCCAGGTCGCCAGGATGTCATGGCGGGATCTAATAGTTCTACCGATATTCATTTTCTTCGCCAGGACATCCATCCTTCGGGGAGACATCCTACCGAGTACTGTTCGCTTTCACTGAGCTTAGTTCTTTCTATCGCTAAGATGTCATTCTTTCACTGAGACGTTACCGTGAGTTTCCAACTCTTCCCAGTATCTTCAGGAGTCGCTGTGACTGTCGCCTTTCGCCAAGACGTTGTGGCGAGGCCTTCTTTTCTTAGCAAGCCTGAATCTTTTTGCTAAGACCGCAGTTTGTCAGCCAGATGTTATACCGGGGGGGTTCCTTTGTCGAAGAAGCTTTCTGTAGTTGCTGGGACCTCCGGCTGAACTTGGAACTTATACCGATATTCACTCGATTCTCCGTGACTCCCCTTTGTCGCTGAGACCCTACCTCGACTACCTGCTAGTCACATCGAGATGTTTGATACACCGCCTTTCAGCAAGACTCTGTGACTTCGCTGAGACATCATATAGATAAACTTTAGTCTTGCTGGAGTGATTATTTAAACCCTGATGGTCGGTGAGACAAGATGAATTTTCCCAGACCTTACCCCAACCACCCTTGGCTCATACCAATATGTTTCCTATGTCCCTTTTCACTGGGACATCACACCAAAGCCCTCACTCTGGAATCTCCTTTGGTCTAAAAATTTTCCCTACCTACGGATGTCCATTAGGTCCAAATTTCTCTGAAATCTATTGTCTCCTAGATTGCCCGAAAACCCTATTTGGCTTGTTCTTCGTGGAAATCCATCCCTCACAGACTTCCCCGAAATCAGACGAAATATAAAGGAATATTGAATAGCATGACATGTTGGTGATTTTCAATGCATTTTCTAGTTTATTCATGCTACATTTGGATCTCCCACATGGTTTACTGATAAAAAATGATCAAATTTAAGGGTTAAATAGGTGTTTCTTTGTTACTCCATTGGAATCTGAGCAGACTGGAATTTCCCAAAATTCCTCTCTGGCTTAGATTCCGCGAATGGCCTTGAAACCCAAAATTTGTTGTGGTCATTTTATAGTAATTTTAACAACACCCTGAGTATATGAGATGTATTCTAATGGTGTTTTGATGGATTAACCTTGCTTCCCTATGATTTTTATTATGTTGTCATATTGAATACAGGCTAAATCAAGCAAGGAAAAAGTTGGTTCCTCGTTGTCTAAAGCAAAGAGGATCAAGCTAGACATTAAGAGCAAGGTCCCAGAGAGTAAGATCACTTATGTCTGGTCAGAAGTCACTGATATAAACGTTGGCCTCTGGGACTATGAAGAATTTAAAGCAAGGATGGCTGCTGAGGATCCCCCTTTGGTGACTAGGAGAATTAAAGAGTCAGGCCTATCCCATGTGGTTAGATTTCCTTCAATAGTGCAATGATATGAGCTAGTCCTTGAGTGCGCAAGGAATTATGATCACGACACACAGGATAATTGGTCCTCAAGGGAGAGTTATTGCAAATCTTAACCCGGTCTCCATTGCCCAGACCTTTGATATACTAGAACAGTCTCATGTGGTGGGATTCACTATTCAGGCAGCTCAGGAGTTCTATGATGACTAGACTATGAAGTCTTAGCAGCTAATCAATTCCTGGCTGGAGAAGCCCAAGTCACACTACTCCAAATTTCCCAAGCAGCTGTACAGAGCAAAATTCAAGAAGGAATACTATGATGCCATCACCTTTCTTAGCTAGGTGGTTGGATTGAGGAGTGCTGGTACATTTGAGAATTGGATGTTCCATGCCATTGTAAGGATGGAATAGGAGAAAATTGACTACCATTAGGCAGAGGTCATTAGCCAAGTAATTCACAAGTAATTTTCCAATGTGTTGCAGACAAAGACCTTCATAATGACCTCCTCTTTGGTTTATGCGCTTGCTAGGTTCCACCCATACAAAGGATTGGATACAAGGGGGACCTTTGGACAAGAAATTATTTATGAAGTTTTCCCTCAGTTGCATTGGTGAGGTTCAAATTATAGGAGGGAAAATGATGCATTTACCATGCATATCACCATAATGCTCCAGGAGGCGGAGCATGTCAGAATTTCAGATCAAGCCAAGGAAATTATCAAGAAATTTGGAGCTTGGTTTATTCAATTTTCAACTTTCTCCTACATTTGGATTGATGGCTGCTAGAAGGCCCCATACAGACTTCCAAGGTATCCCACTGACCACATCATATTGTTGGAAGTGACCAGGCAGATTTGTGATTTTGCTGCCATTGTCAAAAGGACAAGCATAGGACTGGATTTGGTGGATATTTTCCACTAAGGATTGGCATTGGAGAGGTATCTCCTTCCATTTGTTCTTCCCAAGCTTAAGAGGAAGAAATGAGTAATCTTGGCCTGTCTCTCCATTCTAGGAGATCCAGATTTGACATCACAGGAGAGGCTCAAAAGAGGGCCAGTAGGGAATATTGCCATAAGGTAAATTTAGAGGACTACTGGGTCAACTACAGTGTGAGCACGAGGTTAGAAAGAGGAAATTCTCCTGGCTCCCAGTTGAGTCAGTTCAATTATATAATGTAAGGGCAGTTCCTGACCAATTGGAGGATGATGGAAACTTGATCCAGGATCATGCCTATGAGGCCAAAAAGGACAAACAAATTGGTGATGTGGATTGGTTGGAAGAGGAACAAACAAAGTTAAAACAACTAATGGATCTAGTTCTCAAATTTACCAAAATATGGCTCAAACAAACTTTGTGGGAGTTGGAGAATAAAGGAGTGAAGTGCACTTATGACCTAATGGGAGATTTGGATCCCCATTCTACTTCTGAAGAATCTGCCAAACAAGATCCTAAGGGAAAGGGTAAGCTGGACTCTCCTCTCAAAATCAAAATTAAAGGTATCCAAGAAATAGAGGTCCAAGGCACAAAAAAATAGAGAAAGCCAAAGGCCAAGAAGAGGACAAGGACTAAGAAATCTGAGCAGAGTCCTGAGGGCGATGCTCCTGTGCTAAAAAGGAAAAGAATTGTAAAATTGTTAGAGAAGGGTAGCTCCAAGGTTGGGGAAAAGGTTTCCCCACTAGTAATAGATGTTGAAAGCTCAAAGGAGAAGGCCAAGGTGTGTGCAACAAAGTCTAGGACTCCTTCTCCTAAGGATAGTGTGCCTAGGGCTGACCTAGCTCCGGTGGTTTCTTATGAGGAGCAACATGATGATGTTCCTTCCATTCATGAAATTCAAAGTGAACCAAGTGAGGAAGAAAATTTTGAGGATCATCCGAATATTGAAGGTGAAGAATTCCATGTGGGTGATCTCCATAGTATAGAGGCATAAATTGAAAAGATAATGCAATCCCCTATGGTTGCGCATACAAATTCTCCTATTAGAACTGAGGCAGTTGAATCTCCTCCAAGGGAAGTAGACACAGTGAAAGATCCATCACTTGAGCAGGAGGAGGAACATGTTGAAGAAGTAGAAAGTAAGGTGGATGAGACTTCTGATGAACATAATTTGAACGAGGAGGCACCTAAGGGTCAACAAGGAGAACGCAAATAGGTTGAGGTGCAATTGGATTCTGTTGTCCCATAATGGTTAGATAGGGAAATAAAGAGAAAGTAGGTGGTAGTAGAGGATAGCCCACCGAAATGGGATGCACTGCTAGCTAAAATTGGAAAAGATAAATGTAAGAAAAAGGCTAGAGTGATCTCAAGGATTGAGAGAGATGAGGCACGTAACAAGGTTGTTTATGTTACTACCCTTGTTCCAGACAAAAACATGGACGATGTGGCTGGAAATGATTATAATATATAGACTTTCAATCTTGGGCCTATATCGGTTGAGCAAGACAATGAGTATTATGAGGTCTCCAGTACAGTTATTGTGGACAGATTGAGAAGGGAAGTAAAAACCAAGCAGGAGCTGAAGAGAGAAAATGAGAATCTCAAGAAGTGCTTGGAGGAGTTAATGAAGCCACTACAGTCCATTAATCCTTCTTCCTCTACTACCAATCCTCTGCCTCAGGAGAGCATAACTGAGCTTGAAAAGATGAAAGCTTCCACCCTTGCCACTGTGAATTGGTTAAAAGGGGTGCAAGAAAAGGGTGATGAAGCTATTAAGGAGATCCTGTCAGCTAGAAAGGATGCTTTCATGACAACTAAGTGGTTGAAACAGGTAATGGCACATGATAGAAAGGACACTGACCTCCTCCTACAGAAAACTAGAACTCTAATGGAGTACACCCGGGACAGATTGGTGAGTGACGAGATTCTTCCTTCTTCCAGAGTTTCCATGCCATGGGAATTGTTTGAAATGTTGCAAATTAGATAGAAAGTGTTGAAAAAGATTCACAAACAAAGGAGGTAGATCGACGACACCCTTGTTGGGGTTTACAATGTTTCCATTGCTTTCTTTGAAATCATGATGGGACGAAGGAGAATCACGCCCAAGTACTTGAGCCTGGAACAGTTGAGAGAATGGTGGCATGATGTGTATGCACCACTTGACGATGGTTCTATTTTTGAGCACCAACTGGATGATGCGGCCACCTACCTCGCAGTTATTGATAAGCATGTGATATGTAAGGCAGAGTGGGATAGGTCGGTCAAACACTCAAGGGAGGAGGTTGCGTCCATTGAGAGGGGACTTAGGGTTCTTCCAATACCACTTGTAGCCCACTTAGATGAGGCGTTCTTGAAGCTACATGAAGAGTCAGATCAGCATGAGGATAATAGGGAAAAGAGCTTATGATAGGTTGCGTCATGATTTGTGCTTCCCTATTATCTTCCCGCGCGTCGTTCGGGCTGCATCATGGATCTTGGGACGACCTTGACGAGATGTGCATTTATTGCCTATTTGACCCATTTCGACGACTCTCTTGGTCGGGTGGTTGTGCCGAGTTATTGCTGTGAAACCCTTGCCTGGCCGATGGATTTCTCAGGAGTTTCTATATATTAGGCATTTGGCCTCTTTGTAAAGGGTTAGATAGTTAGAAAATAGTTAGAAGATCAAAATTCATAGCTAGAAAGTAGAACAAAGCCAGTTAGAAGTAGATTAAAATTAGCAAGTAGTTGCTCTCAAGCAAATATTGTAACAGAAAGCCAGAATTGTTGCTATAGTGGATAATTTGAATATAAATAATGTCATTGTGATTTGGTCCCATACTAGTATTCTCTTGTCTTGCATGGTTCTTGTTTTCCATCTTTAAAATTGCTTTGAGGAGGTTAATATTTTGATTAAATTTGATTCAATAATGTTGGTAGTTTGATACTTGAATGTTGTAGCAATCCTTAATCCATACTCTTAGCAATAGGGTTATTTGTATGCATGTTCATGGTTTGAAAATCTTAAGAGCCTTAGAATATTGCACTTTTTCTACAAGATTGTAGATTTATCTGGGTCAAGCAGAAATCATTTTTGAAGGATTGGTCCATTTTGGGTATTGGTTACTTTCATTGTTAATCCTAGAAGTAATATTAGATTTAGAAATCTCTTTGAAACCATCGCTCTTTTGCTATTTCTTTGATTATTGGGTAAAATATAGGATTGGAGCATCACCATTTTGTTAAATCTGGTATAATTGATCCAATAGTTTTCTTGTAGTATGGTCCCATTGTGATTACCAACAATTTCACATTTATCACCAAGTTGTTTATGCATTGTCAAGACCTGACATAGAGACCTCGGGGTTATCTCTTGAGGTTTGCTGATAGAGATTTAGCTTTTAAGAGAGATAGGATATTGCATCTTGTCTATGTTGTTGTTGTTGTGCAGAAAACAATGATCAATAGTGTTGGTGCTAGAAGGAGGGCCTGAATCAACAAGCTGGATTGATTTTTGAATGCCATCTCTCCTAAGAGATTCAGAAGAAGAACAAGATCTGCTCTAGGAGAGGAAGAGTTTCAAGAGTTACCAGACCCTACTAGGTCAAGAAGGACCAATAGAAGAAGAGAATCATCATCATCCCAACCACCCCCTCATTTCCATCATCCCCATCTTCATCAGGTTCATCTGAGTCTAACGCCATTCCCAGTCCACAACCTCAGCCAGTCATAAATCAGCCATTTCCACCCCCACCTTCACCAATGGCTTTCCTAGCAACCAACTCGTCTCCACTGAGCTTTGTTGTCTACAATGTTATGCCAAAAAACCCTGAACACTTTTGTTCAAAGTTCCATATCAATGACCCTAATAGAACCACCGAGGAACACATCTGGATCTTTCAGACTGGCCTCAAAGATAAAGGGATAAACCATGAGGATGTAGCTTGTAGATTATTTCCCTATTCACTAGGAGAAGATGCATTTTATTGGTACAACCATTTACTTGCTGGGTCTATCCAACATTGGACTGAGTTAGAAGCTACCTTTTTGCAAAAGTTTTGAATCCCCATTAGTTCTAATGAGCTCTACTATCAGTTTACTAACGTGAAAAGAGAGATCAATGAGCCTATAGGATCTTTCAACAATAGGTATCACTGTGCTTACACTAGATTATAGGCCCTTTATGCTGTTGATGAACCTACTACTCTAGAGGTCTATTATGAGGGACTGGATAGTTTGAAAGCCACCTTTATGAAATGGAGTAATAACCCCCCTAAGAGTCTACTAGATGCATATGCAGAAATTGTTAAAGTTAGCACAAATCTAAGACAACATCTGTCTGGGCCTTTACCCTCATTAGGACCCGGTTCTCACCCTGGACAAGTTCCAACCCTCAACCAAGCTCTAGCAAACCATACTCCTATCATGAATCTGATACCCCAGTTGCCTCTGGTTCCTCACCCAGGTCCTCCTATGGGACAAATGTTATCCATGATGAATTACCCCCAGTAAAATGTGAATTGACCCCTGCATACCCAGCCTCAGGCTAGTTATCCAACATACCTGCAAAATTCTGAAGTCCTAAACCAGTCACTAAATACCAACGCTGTAGTAGGATACGCTTAAAATAATGTGAGTCAGCCTCCACAAAGTAATCCTAACAAGGAGAGACTGGATGAGTTGTCTGAACAAATAAAGAAACTAAATATGGAGGTGACTTATTTAAGGAACCAGAACAACAAGTTGCAAGCTGCTCAAAGGAATATGCAGTCCAATCATAATAGAGAGAATCCACAAGGACCACATTTTGATAGAGGGCAATGTCAGGATAGAGGGTATAATAATAATGATAGAGGATACAACAATGACGGAGGATATAATTAGGATAGAGGTTATAATAATGACAAAAGGCAGAACTATGACAATGGACAATCATCAGGTCAGAGCTTTGACAGAGGTCAAGGTGGTGGACAAGGATTTGAGAGAAGGCAGCAATCAGGACATAATAGAACCTAGAACACAGGGCCCAATAATGGAGGAATCCCTACCCCACTAGATCAACCAGTTAGTCAACCTATCAATTAGTCTGCTAGTCAGCCAAGTAATCAAGAGAAGCCTCCAAGTGGTGTATATCTAGCTAAAGCTGCTTTATCAGGGTGGTGTAGGCTCCAAAAGATGAGTCACCATTCTGAGCTGGACTATCAAGAGTTCCAAACAGTAGCCTCAATCTTTCAGTATGAAGTGGAAAAAAATGCAAGCTATCAGGAAATAGTACCTTCTATTCCTTATGATTCACCAGTGTTGGTGTTAAACCATGCTCCTTTTCCACAAAGTGAGGATAATGTGCCTGAAGAAGAATCTAACCAATTGGGATGAGGCAGATCAGGTATGCAATGGAGACGAAATGACACAATTTTTTAATGAGAGTCAGATGAATAATAATGGTCCCAGAGGTGAAGAAGAAGCTTACATTGAAGAAGTGCAAACCTTCCAGAGACCTGTCAAGAGGTATGACTTGAGAGACTTGCTACACAGGTGCCCACAGGCTGGAGGCCCCTTCACTACTTCCATTCCACCAAATAATTTCAAAACTCCTCCAGACCCTAATGCTAGCAATAATCCATCATTGCCTCAGGTGTCTAAGCAATATTTATCTCAAGATCCGGTACATGCTGATGTACCAAAAGGAAGAAAGTTGATGCAAGTAAAGAGAAAATGGTGGAATACCCGAGGGAGACCCCCACTGATTTAAACAAAGAGCAGTTGGCTCTATATGTTGTTGAAGAACTCTGAAAGATAAAGGTAAACCTATCTGCATTCGAGTTATTAAGAGTTCCATCCATTAGAAATGCAGTTTTAGGTTCTTATGTTGCAAATTCCATGACACAAGATAAATCAGTTAGCAAGAATGTCCATAAAGTATCTAGTTCTCAGCCAATAGGAAGAAAAAACCAGTCTCATGATCAAGTCCATATGCCCCTAAAGACACTAGGAAGGAAAGGGACAAATCTCAAGTCATTCAAGTAGACACCCCCTTAACTCCATTTCAAGGGAAAATAGACACACCCCCATTCTTGATTTTTGTCCGCGTGTTTAGTAAGAATCTACATAATTGTCTGATGGATTCTGGTGCCTCAACCAATGTTATGCCCCTTGGTGTCTATAGAGCTATGGGAATTACTCTTGCTAAATCATAGAAGAAATTCACACAATTGGATAGGACTGGAGTCAATGTGGTAGGAGAACTAAACATGATTCAGATGTAGATTGCTTTTGATCCTAGGATTCAACAAGTAATCAATATTTAGGTAGCTGATATACCTGATGCTTATGGCCTAATCTTGGGAAGGGAATTTACTAGGGCCTTGAATGGATATGTCTTGACTGATCACTCCCATATGTGGCTTCCCTAGAAAAGAGTTCCAACTCAGATCAGAATTGAAAGAGAACCCATGATGAAATACATGATCAGAGAATATCAAAATACCTCAACAAAAATTCTAGTGTCATAAATAAGTATGGGTAATTATATGCTTGCGGCTGCCCTTAAAGAACCAAATGTGGAGGAATTTCTCATGTTCCACACAATGCCTGTTGACCTTACGACGGGGCTTGGTGATGTTGAAGTCCTAGTGGAACCAGTTAGAGACAATGGTGAACCAACTGAAAGTAATGATGATCCAGAAGATAACCAGCTGGCTTTGTTGGACAGTTTTCAAGAGTTCATTAAAAAATGTATTGAAGATCAGGTTCATTTAGGAAGAAGAATGAGCTTTGGAGAGTTACTTTTTCCCAATTGGTGTAGGGTACATAATGTTTCACATTCAGAATTGGATTGCTGCTTATGCCAAGCTTCAGTGGAACAAATAAAAAAATAGACCAACGCCACTCCTACAGTTAGAATCGATAACATGAATGTCACAAAATATCCTAAAGGGAATGGAATGATTCCTTCTGAAAGGCCATCCACTAGTAACAATGCAAGTAATGTAGCAAGAGACTCTATAATTGTCAGATGCTGGACGCTGAGATTTGATGGGTCCAAATCAAAGCAAGGGCCTAGAGCGGGCTTTGAGCTGATTAGTCTAAGAGGTAAGACATTCTTCACTACTCATAGGCTCCAATTTCACTATACAAATAATGTAGCCGAATATGAAGCCCTAGTGCATGGTTTGTTAATGGCCTTGAAGAAGGTTAAGATCTTGCAAGTGTATGGAGATTCTGAATTAGTAGTTAAGCAAGTTAGGAGACAATATTCTTGTCAAGACAGAAGGATGACTAACTACGGACATAGAGTATGGGACCTTATTGAAGGATTTGATGCCTTCAACATTCAGTTAATTCCATGAAATAAAAATCAGACCACTGATTCCTTAGCTCAGGTGGCTAGTACTCTACAACCTCTATCTCTTTCTGGGTTGAAGAAATTTACTGTGGAGCTGACTCTAGTACCCTCAGTACCTAATAATGTCACCAACTTCTAGGTATTTGAAGATGACAAGCATATTTTAGATTTTATCACAAATATAGACATTTTTGCTTCTCACATCATTGATGAAACTGAGCTCCAAGAGGCAGAGATAGACTTGGAAGGGGTAATCAATTTGAAGACCAACACAATTCCCAGGGGAATGGTACAATTGGAAAGAATCTTTGATCTGGATAAGATCAGAGACTAGGATCAAGACACCAAGAAAGAGTCCATCAATGGACAGTGTGATAAGTATAATGTGGGGTCCCAGGAGGATGTAAAAAATGTCTTTATTGGAAAAGTGTGCACCCTAGAAGAAAGACGGGGAATCATTGATGCATTGCACAAATATCCAGATGTGATAGCCTGGAGTTATAAGGACTTGAAGACTTATGATACATCAGTCATAACCCATACTATCCCTCTCAATATAGGAGTGAAACCCTTCAGATAGAGGCAGAGGCCTATTAATGCTTTGCTAGAACCCATAATACAGAAAAAAGTATAGAAACTGTTGTCTGCAAGGATCATATTTCCAGTCAGACACTCTACTTGGGTTGCAAACCTGGTTCTTGTACGAAAGAAAAATGGTGAAATCAGACTGTGTGTAGATTTCAAGAACCTCAATAGGGCATCAAAAAAGGATAATTATCCAGTACCCTCACTGGATGAAGTACTCCAGTTTGTGAACGGATCTCAGATGATTTCCTTCTTGGATGGATATTCAGGGTACAACCAGGTCATGGTGCAATATGAGGATAGACACAAGACTTCCTTCACCACTAAGTGGGGTACGTTCACTTACAGAAGAATGCATTTTGGCCTAATTAATGCTGGAGCTACATTCCATAGAGAAATGGACATAGCCTTTAAAGACATAATTGGGAAGTGCATAATAATTTACATGGATGACCTTACTATCTTCTCCAAGAAGAGAGGTGACCATATTTCAGACTTGTGCAAAGTTTTTCAGAAATGCAGAGAGTTTGGCATATCATTCAATCCTAGGAAATGCATCTTTGGGGTAACCGAGGGTAAGTTATTAGGGAATATTATCTCTGAAAAGGGGATTTTAATTGATCCAAAACATATAGAGGCTATTCTCAAGATTCCACCACCTGCTAGTAAAAAGGAAATGAAGTCATTCTTCGACAAAATCAATTTTGTGAGGAAGTTCATCACTGGGTTTGCAGAAACAATTAAGCCATTGAACACGATGCTGAAGTAGGATGCCAAGGTGGAGTGGAATGTAGAAGCGAAGAAAGCATTTGCTAAAATAAAGAGAGCTATTGTTGAGGCTCCAGTTTTAGTAAGTCCCGATTATGCCAGACCATTCTACATATATTCCTTTGCTTCTAACCACTCTTGTGTTGCTATATTAACTTAGAAATCTAACCAAGGCAATGAACACCCTATAGCATTTATGAGTACACCATTGAAGAATGCAGAACTGAAATACCCAAATGTGGAGAAGCAAGCTTATGCCTTAGTTAGGGCAGTCAAAAAATTTAGAAATTACATCCTCAAAAATAAGATCTTTGCTATAGTTCCTAATCCTGTAGTCAACCTGCTATTGATACAGAATGAACTGGGAGAACGAAGAGCCAAGTGGGTAACTATGCTACAAGAATATGATATGGAAATTCAACCCATGAAGCTGGTAAGAGGGCAGGGGCTCACAAAGACAATGGCAGAGACAGGCCCTGATCTTATAGCCTAGGCTTATACTTTAGAGGACGTCTCTCCCGGTGAGTGGTATGATGATGTTCATTATCTCCTGACTCAAAGATGCCCTGACCATCTTAATTCAATACAAATAAGGGCATTGTGCTTAAAAAGTGACAGTTTCATGTTGAAAGGGGCTATTTTATACAAGAAAAATCATGAGGGTGTGTACTTAAGATGCCTAGGAAAAGCAGAATCTGCAAAGGTGATGTTGGAATTTCATGATAGGTATGGCACAGGCCATGGATCAATGCCTTCTATAGAAAACTAGATTCTCAGAGCTAGTTACTACTGGCCTACATTGTTCAAACACACCCACAGTCACGTCAGAACTTGTCATGTGTGTCAGACTGCCGCTACCAGAGAAAAGTATGCCACACTCCTGCTCCAACCAGTTTTCGAGGTAAAACCTTTCGCACAATGGGGAATGGACTTTATTGGCCCCATAAATCCACCTTCCTCTACTAGTCATAGGCACATTCTCACCATTACTGATTATTTTACACGATGGACAAAAGCTCTTGCATGCAAATAATGTACTTCTGAGGTAGTAATTAATTTCCTTGAATCTGGTATTCTTAATCATTTTGGATGCCCTATGTCCTTAGTATGTGATAATGGTCTTGCGTTTTCATCGTTAAAATTTTTTAATTGGGCTTTTGATCATGGGATCATTATAAAATTTGCATCCAATTACTACCCTTAGGGTAACGGGTTACTTGAGTCATCCAACAAAAATCTCCTAACTATTATCCGCAAATTGTTAGAATGAAATCCGAAGGATTGGCATACCCAACTCAGATTTTCTCTTTGGGAAAATCATACAAGACATAAAGCCTCCATAGGGATGTCACCTTACCATCTGGTTTATGGTCTAGAACCTGTGTTTCCTATACAATTGAAAATCTCTACCCTTCAATTTATTAATGACTATTATGATGAGGGGGACAGACGTGAGGCAAGACTTGCTGAACTATTGCATCTTCAAGAAAAAAGAGACAAAGCCCTAGACAACTTTGCTAAGCATCAAGGGGTTGTCAAGAGATGGTTTGATAAGAGAGCCAAGGTTAAAGTGTTTAGGATCTCTGACCTGGTTCTTTCCTGGGATAAAGCCCATGATCGTAAAGGAGAGCATGGAAAATTTGACAAACTTTGGCTTGGACCTTACCAGACTCAGAGATTCTAGGAGATAATGCCTTCCATTTGAAAACTCTCACTAGAGAGGATATCCCGCTGCCTATCAATGGGTAGTATTTGAAGCATTATTTCCAGTCTTGAGTTGTTCTCAGCTCTCATCTTGTATATAGCTAGATTAGGTTTCCCTTTCTACTTTGCTTTCGTTTGTTTTGGTTGGTGTTTGCTTGCTTTTGGTTTGTTTGTTTTTGCTCTGCTTTTTCTTTGAGGGTTTTCTCTATTTTCACCTAGTTGTGTTGCACCTGCATGGCAGATTTATCTTCTCTAGAGTTGCTCTAAGTATCTCATTCATAAACTTTAGTCTTGTATCTGGAAAGGATGGTTGAAATCTTTGCTATTGCCAATAGTTTAATGCTTGATTTATAGAAGATTGAGTCACTGGTGTGGATTCAAATTTGAAGTACTCTGAAAATATTATATCCATCATATATCTTAAGAATCCTACTATCACTATAGGAATCCTTGTGAAGTCTTTTCAAGTGAAAAATCCTATTTCTACTTCAGTGCCACTGTGGTTCTCATCCTTGAGTGTGAACTTCATTGTTCACAAGTTGAAATGAAAGAGACATATAAAGAATATCAAAAGAAAGAAAAAAAATGAAATATTGAATATCAAAAGAATAAATTCAACTTATCAACGGTACTTGAATATCTCTACCAGGGCTATGGATGCCTGGTTGGTAGTAGAGCTATGTTCAAGAGAGTCACAATGATAACCTCGTCGGGGCTATGGACACCTGACTGGTAGTAAGGCTCTATCTAGGTGGCTTTTGAAGTTAGAAAACTTACATAGCTTGAATTGACTAAACTTGGTTTCTGTAGTGACTTAAGGAGGGAATGAACTCATGTTCATACACTTAGATTTCCAGTTTATGGAAGGTTTGGTCTATCCTTTGGTTCTGATTCTTTGAATCTTTGCATTCTAGCTTGTTTATTTGATGGTGGGATTGAAACCAGAGATTTTAGGTTCTTGATTCCTATTTGTCATCAAATGCTTTGGAGCATTTTCCCAGCAGAGGTCACCATTTGTTGTGCAATTTTTTAAACACATGCCCCGCTAAAAGTAGGGATCCTCTTTCTCTTTGGTTTTGGTGTTTTGGCCCTTTCTTTTGAGGTGTCGTCTTACTTTAGGCAGATGCTTAAATGATTATTTTTATTGCCTAAGTGTTCCCTTCGTTATTCATTGAAAATCTCAAGTTCTTGATGATTTCGAGCTTTTGTCGAGCTTTTGCCCTGATTCAGGATTTTCTGCCCTGGTCAGACTTTCCCAGATCCTGTTTGGACTCCGGTTTTGTGCCGTGACTTGGGGATTTTGGGTCTTCATGGATTTCCATGTGAACCATATTTTCTTGGATTCTGTCCTATTGTTGATTTCCCAGATTCCCTTCTCTGGCTGTCTTGTCTATTGCATTAATGGCTTTGTAGGCGCTTTGAAGGCTGGTTTATACTTGATCTCTAAGATCTTTTGTGTCATTGTGCTTACTATTTTCCATCGTTTGAAGCTGAGGAGTGCTTTTTTGGGATTAATTGACTTCATTTTGGGGAATTCAGCTTTGACTTGATTGATTTGGTGGTGGTTTCTTGTGCGTCATCACCTATGTTTGTTGTGGACACCCTTGAGCTTCATGTTTGCTGCCTCTGAGATCAATTTTTGGCTCATAATGGTATGTGCCTGATTGGTCTGCTTTGAATTGAATTATGAATGGCATGTTGGTATTGTGAAGGCTTGTAGGATTTGGCTTCTTATCTGTTTATCTATTTTGTGCTAAGGGTTGTTTAGTGTTGCATCCTTGTCATCTCCTGGGTGAGTTTTGAGTTCATATGTCCATTTGCATTCTGATGAATCTTGCCTGAGAGTAATTCGTAAACCCTAGTGGTGACTTAACATTCGTAACAACTAAATTCTGAAATTTCCCATGCATTTTGATGGATGGTGAGGTTTGCAACCTAGGGCAGGGCTATGTCTGGTTATTTCATCTTAAAACGGGCTCGGAATACAAAGAAAATTCATGAAAGGGCCCATCCCTAGCTTGCCCTACTTTTAACTTTTTCAAATCCTTAGTGGGTTCAATGTTTGGGTGAAATTATGCCTTAGCGTCGCAGTCTGGGATAATCCATCCCTTCCAAAGTCTCTTCATGGTTACCTTTCATTGTCGGTGAGACCTCATGTCAATCGCCCTGTGTTCTACCGAGAGGCCCTCTTAAGTCTGTGTCTTGTCGCTGTGACACTATCATTTTTACATCAATGAAATCTTGTATGCATATCCTTCAGCGAGACCTTCTCTTTTGCTAGGACCTCACCCCATGAAGAGATCTCTCATCAACATGCTTGTTCACATTTTCCTTCGGCAAGACAGACCCCGGGTTGCCAAGATGTCATGGCGGGATCTAATAGTTCTACCGATATTCATTTTCTTCGCCAGGACATTCGTCCTTCCACGAGACATCCTACCGAGTATTGTTCACTTTCGTCGAGCTTAGTTCTTTCTATCGTTGGGATGTCCATCTATCGCTAAGACCTCATCGTGACTTTCCAACTCTTCCCGGTATCTTTGGGAGTCACTGTGACTATCGCCTTTTGCCAAGACGTTGTGGCGAGGCCTTCTTTTCTTAACGAGCCTGGATCTTTTGGCTAAGACCACAGTTTATTGGCCAGATATTATACCGATGGTGTTCCTTTGTCGACAAAGCTTTGTGTAGTCGCTGGGACCTCCGGAAAAACTTGGAACTTATACTGATATTCACCTGATTCGTCGTGACTCCCCTTTGTCACTGAGACCCTACCTCAACTACCCACTAGTCACATCGTGATGTTTGATACACCGCCTTTCGGCAAGACTCTATGACTTCACTGAGACATCATATAGATAAACTTTAGTCTTGTTGGAGTGATTATTTAAACCCTGATGGTCGGTGAGACAAGATGAATTCACCCAGAACTTACCCCGACCACCTTTGGCTCATACTGATATGTTTTCTATCTCCCTTTTCGCCGAAACCTCACACTGAAGCCGTCACTCCGAAATCTCCTTTGGTCCGAAATTTTTTCCTACCCGCGGATGTCCGTCAGGTCTAGATTTCTCTAAAATCCATTGTCTCCTAGATTACCCGAAAACCCTATTTGGCTTGTTCTTCACAGAAATTCGTCCCTCACAGACTTCCCCGAAATCTGATGAAATATAAAGGAATATTGAATAGCATGACATGTTGGTGATTTTCAATGCATTTTCTGGTTTATTCATGCTACGTTTGGATCTCCCACGTGGTTTACTCATGAAAAATGATCAAATTTAAGTGTTAAGTAGGTGTTTCTTGGTTACTCCATTGGAATCCAAGCAGACTGGAATTTCCCAAAATTCCTCTCTGGATTAGATTCTGCGAATGGCCTTGAAACTTGAAATTTGTTGTGGTCATTTTATAGGAATTTTAACAACACCCTGACTATATGAGATGTATTCTAATGGTGTTTTGATGGATTAACCTTGCTTCCCTATGATTTTTATTATGTTGTAATATTGAATACAGGCTGAATCAAGCAAGGTGGAAGCTAATTCCTCGTTGTCTGATGCAGAGAGGATCAAGCTGAACATTAAGAGCAAGGTCATGGAAAGTAAGATCACTTCTGTCTGGTCGGAAGTCACTGATACAAATGTTGGCCTCTGGGACTATGAAGAATTTAAAGCAAGGATGGCTGCTGAAGATCCACCATTGCCCAGACCTTTGATATACGAGAATGATCTCATGTGGTGGGATTCACCATTCACGCAGCTCAGGAGTTCTATGACGACCAGATCCTGAAGTCTTAGCAACTAATCAATTCCTGGCTAGAGAAGCCCAAGTCACACTACTCCAAATTGCCCAAGCAGCTATACAAAGAAAAATTTAAGAAGGAATACTATGATGCCATCACCTTTCTTAGCTGAGTGGTTGGATTGAGGAGTGCTGGTACATTTGAGAATTGGATGTCGTATGCCATTGTAAGGATGGAACAGGAGAAAATTGAATACCATTGGGCAGGGGTCATTAGCCAAGTAATTCGCAAGAAATTGTCCAATGTGTTGTAGAAAAAGACCTTCACAATGACCTCCTATTTGGTTTATGCGCTTGGTAGGTTCCACCCCTATAGAGGATTAGATACAAGGGGGACCTTTGGATAGGATATTATTTATAAAGTTTTCCCTTAGTTGCATTGGGGAGCTTCAAATTATAGGATGGAAAATGATGCATTTACCATGCATATCACAAGAATGCTTCAGGAGGTGAAGCACGTCAGAATTTCAGATCAAGCCAAGGAAATTATCAAGAAATATGGATCTTGGTTTATTCAAGTTCCAACTTTCTCCTAAATTTGGATTGATGGCTTCCAGAGGGCCCCATACAGACTTCCAAGGTATCCCACTGACCACATCATATTGTTGGAAGTGACCAGGCATATTTGTGATTTTGATGCCATTGTCGAAAAGGACAAGCATAGGATTGGATTTGGTGGAGATTTTCCACTAAGGATTGGCACTGGAGAGGTATGTCCTTCCATTGGTTCTGCCCAAGCTTAAGAGGAAGAAATGAGTACTCTTGGCCTGTCTCTCCATTCCAAGAGATCCAGATTTGACATCACAGGAGAGGCTCAAAAGAGGGCTAGTAGCGAATATTTCCATAAGGTAAATTTAGAGGACTACTGGGCCAACTGTAGTGATGAGTACAAGGTCAGAAGAGGTAATTCTCCAAGCTCCCATTTAAGTCAGTTTGATTATATAATGTAAGGGCAGTTCCTGACCAATTGGAGGATGATGGAAAATTGATCCAGGATCATGCCTACGAGGCCATAAAGGACAAACCAATTGGTGATGTGGATTGGTTGGAAGAGGAACAAATAGAGTTAAAACACTAATGGATATGGTTCTCAAATTTACCAAAATGTGGCTCAAACACACTTTGTGGGAGTTGGAGAATAAAGGAGTGCAGTGCACTTATGACCTAATGGGAAATTTGGATCCCCATTCTACTTCTGAAGAATCTGCCAAACAAGATCCTAAGGGAAAGGGTAAGCTGGACTCTCCTCTGAAAATCAAAATTAAAGGTATCCAAGAAACAGAGGTCAAAGGGATAGAAAAACAGAGAAAGCCAAAGGCCAAGAAGAGGATGAGGACTAATAAGTATGAGTAGAGTCTTGAGGCTGATGCTCCTGTGCTAAAAAGGAAAAGAATTATAAAATTGTCAAAGAAGGCTAGCTCCAAGGTTGGGGAAAAGATTTCCCCACCAATAATAGATGTTGAAAGCTCGGAGGAGAAGGCCAAGGTGTATGCAAGGAAGTCTAGGACTCCTTCTAAGGATAGTGTGCCTAGGGCTGACCTACCTCCGGTGGTTTCTTATGAGGAGCAACATGATGATGTTCCTTCCATTCATGAAATTCAAAGTGAACCAGGTGAGGAAGAAAATGTTGAGGATCATCCAGATATTGAAGGTGAAGAATTCCATGTAGGTGATCACCACAGTATAGAGGCAAAAATTGAAAAGATAATGCAATCCCCTATGGTTGCACATACAGATTCTCCTATTAGATCTGAGGCAGTTGAATCTCCTCCAAGGGAAGTAGAGGTAGTGAAAGATCCATCACTTGAGCAGGAGGAGGAACATGTTGAAGAAGTAGAAAGTAAGGTTGATCAGACTCCTGGTGAATAGAATTTGAATGAGGAGCCACCTAAGGGTCAACAAGGAGAACAAAAATAGGCTGAGCTGCCATTGGATTCTGATGTACCAGAATGGTTAGATAGGGAAATAAAGAGAAAGCAGGTGGTAGTAGAGGATAGCCCACCGAATTGGGATGCACTGCTAGCTAAAATTGGATAAGATAAATGTAAGAAAAAGGCTAGAGTGATCTCAAGGATTGAGAGAGGTGAGGCACATAACAAGGTTGTTCATGTTGCTACCCCTGTTCTAGACAAAAACATGGACGATGTGGCTGGAAATGATTATAATATACAGACTTTCAATCTTGGGCCTACATCGGTTGAGTAGGACATTGAGGATTATGAGGTCTCCAGTACAATTATTGTGGACAGATTGAGAAGGGAAGTAAAAACCAAGCAGGAGTTGAAGAGAGAAAATGAGAATCTCAAGAAGTGCTTGGAGGAGTTAATGAAGCCACTACAGTCCATTAATTCTTCTTCCTCTACTACCAATCCTCTGCCTCAGGAGAGCATAACTGAGCTTGAAAAGATGAAAGCTTCCACCCTTGCCACTGTGAATTGGTTAAAAGGGGTGCAAGAAAAGGGTGATGACGCTATTAAGGAGATCCTATCGGCTGGAAAGGATGTTGCTATGATAACTGAGTGGTTGAAACAGGTAATGGCATAGGATAAAGAGGACACTGAACTCCTCCTACAAAAAACTAGAACTCTAATGGATTACACCCAGGACAGATTGGTGAGCGATAGGATTCTTCCTTCTTCCAAAGCTGTTGAACCATGGGAATGGTTTGAAACATTGTAAATCAGACATAAAGTGTTGAAAAAATATTCACAAACAAAGGAGGAAGATCGATGACACCCCAGCTGGGGTTTACAATGGTTCCATTGTCTTCTTTGAAATCATGACAGGATGAAGGAGAATTGCACCCAAGTACTTGAGCCTGGAATAGTTGAGAGAATGGTGGCATGATGTGTATGCACCACTTGACGATGGTTCTGTTTCTAAGCACCAACTAGATGATGCAGCCACCTACCTCACAGTTATTGATAAGCATGTGACATGTAAGGCAGAGTGGGATAGGTCGGTCAAACACTCAAGGGAGGAGGTTGTGTCCATTGAGAGGAAACTCAGGGTTTTTCCAGTACCACCTGTAGTCAACTTAGATGAGGCATTCTTGAAGCTACATGAAGAGTCAGATTAGCATGATGATAATAGGGAAAAGAGATGATGATACGTTGTGGCGTGATTTGTGCTTCCCCATTATCTTCCCATGCATCATTTGGGCTACGTCATGGATCTTGGGCTGACCTCGACGGGATGTGCATTTATTGCCTGTTTGACCCATTTCAAAGACTCTCTTGGTTGGGTGGTTGTGCCGAGTTATTGTTGTGAAACCCTTGCCTGGCCGACAAATTTCTTAGGAGTTTCTATATATTGGGAATTTGGCCACTTTGTAAAGGGTTAGATAGTTAGAAAATAGTTAGAAGATCTAAATTTTTATCTAGAAAGTAGAACAGAGCCAGTTAGAAGTAGATTAAAATTAGCAAGTAGTTTCTCTCAAGAAAATATTGTAACAGAAAGCCAGAATTGTTGCTATAGTGGATAATTCGAATGTAAGTAATGTCATTGTGATTTGGTGCCATACTGGTATTCTCTTGTCTTGCATGGTTCTTGTTTTCCATCTTTAAAATTGCTTTGAGGAGGTTAATATTTTGATTAAATTTGATTCAATAATGTTGGTATTTTGATACTCGAATGTTGCAGCAATCCTTTAGTCGATACTTTTTGTAACCAACTAATTGTTAGTTGCTTTGCAAAGTTAGCCTGGACTTTATATTCCTTGTGGTTGGTTCAATCGTGAACGTTGTTCATTTTAACTACAATAGGGTTATTTGAATGCATGTTCGTGGTTTGAAAATATTAAGAGCCTTAGAAGATTGCACTATTTCTACAAGATTGCAGATTTATCTGGGTCAAGCAGAAATCAGTTTTGAAGGATTGGTCTGTTTTGGGTATTGGTTACTTTCATTGTTAATCTTAGAAGTAATATTAGATTTAGAAATCTCTTTGAAACCCTTGCACTTTTGCTATTTCTTTGATTATCAGGTAAAATCTAGGATTGGAGCATCACCATTTTGTTAAATCTGATATAATCGATCCAGTAGTTTGCTTGTAGTAAGTTCCCATTGTGATTACTAACAATTTCACATTTATCACTGAGTTGTTTATGCATTGTCAAGACCTGACATAGAGACCTTGGGGTTATCTCTTGAGGCTTGTTGATAGAGATTTAATTTTTAAGAGAGATAGGATATTGCATCTTGTCTATGTTGTTGTTGTTGTGCAGAAAATAATGATCAACAAGTTGTAAAGTATACACTTGAATACACGGAACTCATATCTATTGAACCATGGATTTATAATGCAAATATGGACACCATCGATAAAAAAGATGTTTATTAACTAAATATCCATGTAGGTATACATCAATATATGTCGATATAAGTATAAAATATATGTACAAAATAGAGATATAGGCTTACGAGAATTTCATATGGGCATACAGTGTCAAATATATTCAATAAAAAATATGTACAAAAATGCCATATAGGCATACAACAAATGGTTATGGAATCAAAATTCATCACTCTCCATGCTCTCGAAATAAACTCTTGCCCTTTGCTTGTTGATCAGATGGTGATACATCTGTGACTCATTTATATTGTGGTTGAGGAGTTCTCTTGGCACTCCTCCTAGGGTTTAGTTCTTGGTCAAGTCTTATCTATAACAATAAGAAGCAAAGAAATTAATATGTAGAAATTACATTAAAAAATGACATATTTAACAAAATAATCACTTACCGCCATCTAATGATCACTCTCCATGAGGGAAATATTCAAATGCCCATGTTGAGGTGTATTGAAGCCCTGTATAAATCATCCAAATAGAAGTTAAAGTATGAAAAAATAATGATTTGATTTTTCACTAACACACACCTATAACAAAGAATGTAAATTAAAATTTAATAATTTTCCTCATACCTCCCCTATCAGGGCCATCGAGGATTCTATAGTAGATGAGGCACTAATCTCCATTACCCTCTAAACATTTAGAGGTGTTTCCGCTTGCAACATCTAAAAATAAAACAACAAATTATTCAATCATAAAAACTACAATAGCGATCCACATCATGACTTATAATGTATGAGATAATGAACAAAATTTTTAGTACTTATTAAACTATATATTTCTGACTATCATGCTTACTATTTTCCCTATCCATATCTTGTTCGAAACCACATGTTTTTTAGGATTTTACCCATAGCAGCAAGTCGGTGAACCATTTGATAAAATGATTTCATAGACATGTACGATAACTATGGTGGCATAGAGAAGGAAATGATCTTTTTGGAAAAATGCCTCAAAGAAATGGGGTCTCATGGTGATGGAATGCCACTAAAAACAAATGCATGTCATGACATTCCATCACCACAAGACTGCATTTCTTTCAGGAATTTTTTGAAATATTTCATTACCTTCTTTATGGTATTATTGCTTACTATTATGCTTTGATAGAAATTTTCCCAAGCATCCATAGTTTATTGGAAAGCACCTATTTTAGGCTTTTAGCCATAGCAGCAAGGAAGTGAGTAGATTGATAAAATTATTTGGTACACATGTATGGAAAATGTGGTATCATAGAAAAGGTGGTGAGTTGTTTGAAGAAATGCCTCAAAGAAATGTGGTCTCATGGTGATGGAATGGGATTCTATCACCATGAGACTGCATTTCTTCGAGGCATTTTTTCAAACTACTAACTACCATGTCTATGTTATTGCTTACTATTATACTTTGTTAGATTTTTTCCAAGCATCCATAGTTTATTGAAAAGCACCTTTTTTAAGCTTTTAGCCATAGTAGTGAGGAAATGAACTATTTGATAAAATGCTTTGGTAGACATGTATGGAAAATGTGGTAGCATAAAAAAGGCAGTGAGCTTTTTGAAAAAGTTCCTCAAAGAAATTAAATCTCATGGTGATGGATATCACCATGAAACCATATTTTTTGAGGGACTTTTTCAAACAATTCACTGCCTTGTCTATGTTATTGCTTACTATTATTCTTTCATATATTCCTTCCAAACATCCATAGCATAGACAAGGTAGTGAACTGTTTGAAAATATGCCTGAGTAAGAAGTGGTCTCATGGAATGCCATGACAAGAAAATGCAATTGGAAGCTACTCCTACCTATTACTTATGCTATTTGAAGTAATTGCATCACTTCTTATGTTGACATTCTAAACAACTATATTGTAGTTGAAATTTTGTCATCTACCAACATCTAGTTATTAGTTATGGAATGTGAAGTAATTCTTTGAGTTTGAAAGATGTGCAATGCAATGTAATCAACGATATGAATATAAACTACACAAATATATTAAGTACAATTCATTAGTTAAACTCTTTATTCTATTACCTACATGTAGGTCTGACTAAATCCACTAGAACCATGAGGTGTTCCCTCGAAACCTCCAATATTAGCCTATTCAACATCCAAAATAACATTCATAAAACAATGTTGTTGACATGTAATAAATTTATAATTGATTACTAGTTACATACTTCAATAGTAGGTGCAATCAAGAAATAAGTAGGTGTAGGGCCAGTGTATCCAGTATCAACACCGTGACCCTGCAATTTTATTAAAATCATAAAACTAAATTAGTTAATCTTTCATTTCAAAATCAAAATTTAATAAATTAAATTCAATGAACATGCTAAATTTTACTTGAGTATCAATTCCATAGGCCTCATGCAAAATGTTAGTTGCCCTTTCCATCTCCATAGCTACATATGGATCCTATGTTAAAGCCTCCTGAGTGTCAGTGGGGTCATATGAATGAGTCACCCCACAAGATTGACACAAATGGGATTGAAGCCCGCCACTCAAAGACTCCCCTTGATGGTGTTGTAGAATAGGGCTGGCATGTTGGATGGCACTCTAGGTCAAAGATATAATGGCCTACAAAGTCTCTATGTCGGCACTCTCTTTTGCGATGGAAGGGATAACAATGTTCTCATGAGGTGGCTTAGCAAGAGGTCATCTCCCTTGTAGTGTAGGATCCTACTGTGCACTGAGTCTATCTTGAGCTGACCCCCCACCTCTGCCCTAGAAGTCCCTCATCTCAAAATAATTTGGTATTTTGTTCCATATGAACTCATAGTATAGTTTCCTAAGGAAATATTATGGGACTTCACAATTGTTGCATGGTGGGAAATCAAAAACCTTGTACCGGCTATCCTAAAAAAAGGTTCCTAATCTGTTAGTGGTGGCACCCATGAATAGGAAACCTCTTCGCATTAAGGGAAAGATTTGCATTTATGCGTAGCTTAGTGAATAATGAGCACAAATAAAATTTTGTAACTTTTAAATATTTTACATTGTTATATGATAATGTATCCTGGTAATAAGCCCTAGCCGCATGCCTCCTATCTTGCGAACCAATTAATTGTTTTTTTATTGAATCTACATGTTTTAATATTTCTTTGAGTGAATTTTCTAGGGTCATTATTTCCATGGTTGAATCATTTAGATTGTTCAACCTCCTGATTAAATACTCAATTTATTTTTTATTGTTCTCAATTTCACTCATTAACTTTTGTTGAGTGCTAGGAGGATGTTGAGGGATTGGTGGAGGAGATTGTTGTTGTGGTTGATTAACTTGAGGATTTTTTATTTGTTGTTTTTGCTATGTTTGTTGAGGATTTTGTTCCTCTTGTTTTTTTTGTGCTTGTTGAGGATTTTCAAGAGGATTTGTAGGTTGATTAACATCTCCTACAAATTCAAAAAATAAATATCAAAAACAACCTAAAACTAACAAATTCAAAACAAAAATAAAATAATCCTTACCTCTCAGACCTCCTTGTCAATGTGGTGGCATCCTAGAAATGAAACAACAATATTTTGATGAAGAATTTTTCAAAATATATCCTCCCAGAACACGGGTACGAAAATTTGGGGTTTTGGCTGCAGGAAGAAAAAAAAAAGCATAGTCACAAGTTAGAATGATTTCAATTTTTTTTTTCTCTTTTAATAGCTCATAACATGCTCGCGTTATTGGCTCATTATGGTTGAGTTTGAGGGTCATCACACCAAGCCATAACGCGAGTGCATTATAATGCTCTCACATTATGAGCTTTCAAAACTTTTTTAAAAAAATGCCCACAAATTGGCTACCCATATTTTTGTACCCACCCATTTGTCACCCCATGGAGGGACCCACCAAGCTTTGGAGATGATGAATGATTCATAAAAAAAGAGATTGATAGTTGATGGCAGATGGCATGGGTCAATCTTGACTACTCCCTACCATCTTATAAGGGGCCCACTTGTATCTCTAGTTTCACATCGAGCAAGCGGGCGAATGCCACATGGAAATATTATGAAGGCTTTGATGGAATCTAATGGAGATGGAATGCTAATAAATATAGCTGATATGGCATTATGATAAGAATGACACCATTTTTAAACTTATTCTTTTGGCACATGTTCGGGATTGCAACCGTGAATTTTGTCAAATTTTGGTACATATGGGAAGGTGAAAATAAAACAAGGAAGGTATGGTCTGATACTCTGAGATTAAATATAGATCACACCCCACTATCCTGCTATCACAAAATGCAAGTGTATTAACTCCCATAGGCGAGTCTATAAATATGACATGACAGGCTTTACTTAATGATAAGTATGAGGTTAAATGTGTATACAAAGTGGATGTATATCTACTTGGGGCTTTTCTGATTAGGAAAAGGCATTAATAGCATATAGTTAAGATTTTTTATGATTAATTACACTAATGATAACAATATATTGGTTTATCTTGAAGTGTGATGAACGACTGAGATTTAAAAATCAAAGTAGACTACTATCAGCTCGCACGCATAAGATTTTCTTAAGTATTAATGGTTGGCACACTTGCATGGCTCGATATAATGATGATCGATAGCCAAATTTTTCATTCAAAATTTGCATTCAAAGATTAAAAATTAAGTTAAGTTCGAGAGCAGGTTGGTGAGGGTCTTTTGCTAGTTAGGAATCTTCTTATTCTTTTTCTGGTTATTGTGAAGATGAGTAAGTCAGGTGAGTCTATTAAACCAGTTTGAAGGTCCAAGAGATTGAATTTGGTTGAATCCAAGGATAATTCTCCTAAATAAGAGATTGAGACACATGGAGCTCTTGAAACACCAAAGGGTAGAAGGGCACACAACAAACTCAAGAAATATGGTGTAAGGAGTAATTACTAGCTAAGAAGCCAGACTATTTCAGAAGAACTAGTCAAGTTTAAGTGGAAGGAGCTGGTTGATTATAAAAAGAAGGCAAAGAAAAGGTGCAAGTATCATAAGGCTTATCTGGGTGCACCGTAGAAAAATGGCCTCTTGTCATTTTCATGGTCTTTTAGGCCTTTCTTCATGAAGTTTGGTCTATTTTTATTTGATTTAATGTTGTAATATGGCTTGAACATGCATATTTAGGTACTAAAATTCAAATAATGATGTTTTGTGAAGGTGTTGTGAAGTTTTCTAAGATATTTATACACTCTTCTAGACTCTATTCATTAAAATTCACCTAAAAATCAGCTTTTCATCATTAAAAAAGTCCTATTTTGAAGTGTTGTAAAGTCTTGTAACAAGATTTCATGCTTTTCTAGGCACAATTTCACTATTTACACCTTTCTTATGCTTTATTTGACCCCTTTATGCCCTTATAAGCTTTAATTAAGTGTATTTTTTAATGTAAACCCAACAACCAACATTAAATGTGCTTTAATTCTTGACACCCATTTTTAGGTCGTAGGTGGGACCCATTTTCCATAGGTGGCTAATGAGTCCCCCTTGGCTCCAAATTCAAAATATTTCAAATTTTCTTTCAGGTTTTTATTCAAAATCACTTGATGCCAGCCTATGGTGAGGTATCAATGGGTTACTAAGGCACAAGATTGTATAAATAAGTGATTTTCTCCTCATTTTTGCATTTTCTACAATCTCATAACACATTCAAGCAATCTATTCATTCACTCAAGCATTCAAGCACTTTACAACATCAAATCAAGCATCCATCAAGCATTTTGAAGCATCCATTGGCATAACTTCAGACTTTCCTCAACAAGGGTTTGACCTTTGTATGCAGATTTAACAAGCATTTAGGTGTTGAAGAGTGGTCAACAAGTCAACAAGGTGCTTCAAGTCAAATGAACCTGATTTCATGCTTGGAGAAGGTATTCTATTAGTCTCCTATTGAATTGACTCCAACAACCCGACAAACAGACATCCACAAATCTAGTGGTGTAGAGTTGTCTCTTGATTTCTCAAAATTTTGGGAGAGGACTGATTTTCAACTAGTGGTGAATGAGTCCTACCTTAAGGCTACAAATCTAAGTTTTGTCAGATTCTAGATCCTGACACTTAGAAACTGGTTCCTGACAGTTTTCATCAGAAGTAGGACTGATTCGCCACCCTGGGAAAATGAGTCCCATTGGTGAATTTCTATGATTCCAGACAACATCCAGAGCATTCCAAAATCTTCATCATACCTCCAGTTGCACACTGATTCAACTTATTTCTTTCTATTTTGCACCTATTCAAAGCTCTTTGTTTGCATATCACATTGTGTTTTGCAATATTGCATAAAATCTTAGGTTTTGCATACATAATCACTCATATAGATCACTTAATTACATTTAGTTCATTTTATTTACGCTAAATAACATCCTACATTGCATAATTTTAATGAACCTAGCTAGCATTTTTGGCCTACCTCTCTCCTTTTAGGTGAAAAACCCTAGAAGAGTTAGAAAGCCTTATGGTGCCAAAAATCTATGGTTCATTTTGGTGAACATTCATTTTGAACAATTTAGATTTCTGATTTCAATTTCATATTGCATCTTAAGCTTCATTTGCATCAACATTCAATTAGGGTATTGTTTTGTTTTTGCATTGTAGGGATTCTTAACTTGCATTAGTGAAAGACTCATTTAGAGTTCATTTTTGCATTGCATGTCATTGAAAAAACTAAAAATTTGCATATGCATGCTTCATTGGCATCTGAAAAGTATTAGAATCACATTAAATTTTTTGAAAAACACAAAAAAATCTTATACTGGGACTCATTTTCCACCCTAGCAAAATTAGTCCACCTGCACATTTCAGATTACATTTTAAGGCATTTTCTGGGCATTTCCTGCATTTCTATTATCTATTGTTAGTTGTCTATTTCAGTTTGTATAATTTTGTTTATTTGCATTCATCCCATCTTTTGTGGTATTTGTATGAGTGTTTGGTGCCCCATTGATAATACTTTAGTGAGATGAAGTTCTAGAATCATGGCTTCCTGCAATAATACTTTCATTGTGGACCTTGGGATCTCAAGAGCTCCTACTCCTAGAATGGAAAATGGTGCATTAGGCATGGAAAATACCACTTCTATGCCTTCACCTTTCCATATAATGAATATTGAAACATAAAATAATTTCATCGAACAAGAAAAGGTCATTAATATTCAAGAGGGATTTTTACATTTACAACAAGACTTGTCCCTTGAAAACATTTCCACCACCGCAATACCAACCATAGAAAACCTCCATCATTTTATTGAAAGTGATGATGGTTTACAAGTTATGAAAAGAATTGTTGAGATTTACAATAAGCATGCTTCTGCTAATTCCCAATCAACAAACATAGTTGCAAGCCAAGGAGGAACTCACATTCCTCCCCCTTCAACTATAGCATCCATACCAACTTATACCACTCCTTAGGTTACAACAATTATGCAATAGGTTAGTCTTGTGGCTCCTTCTTTCGCAATTCCAACTAGCATTCCTAGTTCTCTTGTGGCATCACAAGTCCCCTCTACCACCTTCACCCCTGTTAGTCTTCCTTTCACTTCCCCTCACATTACATACACTCCATCACCATTTTCTCTTCCACCTTAAACCACCTACCCTAATCCCATCATTACACAACTCCTTAATATTGTTTTATCCATGCAACAACAAATTTCCTCCATTAGCCAAGTTCAAACGACTCCATCCACATATCATGTTTATAGTAGCCCCTTATCCTTAGAAATCTTACACACACAGATGCCACAAGGGATAGAAATGGCCAATTTTGAGAAATACGGAGTTAAAGGAGACCCTATTAACCATGTCAGTGCTTATACAACTTTATGCAGTGATTTTTTCCTTGATGATAAACTCTTAGCTGAACTTTTTCCTAGGACCTTGAAAGATACTACATTGGAGTGGTTTTCGAACTTTCCCAATCATTCCATCTGATCATTTAATGAGCTTGTGGATTCCTTCATAAGTCACTCCCAAGTTCATATGACCTCTAAAAAAATAATGGCTGACCTAATGCACTATAGACAAAATTTCGATGAGAAAGTCACTAATTTCATTTCACGTTATCAGTCATTGTATGCTCAAGTGGATGTCAAAATTCCCAATTCACATTTGCAAAATATTTTTATCAAAAACTTGCATGCAAACTTTCAAGATAAGTTAACTATGATGAAATTCCCTTCATTCATGCACTTATGCACAACCCTCTATGAATATCATAACTCGATTTCAAGTCATGATTGAAAATCCACTTCTAACCGAGTTGAGAAGCCTGAGAAAAATAATCAAAACAACACATAAAACATTCACAAACCAAATAGAGGCTTTTTACAATTCAATATGCCTCCTCAACCACAACCAAACCCACCTATTCCAAGTCAAGTGGCAGTTGTTAAAGCAATGGTTCCTTATACCTTTGGGGACCAAAAGAGACAATTTACTCTCTTACCTAATACCCTCCATAATATAATGAACTAATTTCTCCAGCAACAAATGATCACCTTGCCTACTGTTAAACTTCTTGATACCACCAAACCTTTACCACCCACCTTTAAACATAATGCTTATTGCCATTTTCATCGCCAAAATGGCCATGACACTGAACAATGTTAGTGTCTCAAACAATTAGTTCAAGACCTCATTGATTCAGGCCATTTGTCCATTACGAGTTTTAATGATCAAGGTAATAAGTTTGTTGTACCCCCTAACTAGAATTTACAAATCTTTACCAACCCCATGCCTAAACACAATATTTCATTTCTCAAGGTTGGTGAACCTTCAAACATCGTTGTAATGAATGTTGCTATAAATAGTGAACAACATGATATAACTCCAATGTTACCCAAGTTAATCCTATGGATAAACTTGTGGGTGTGATAGAAATTATCCCTCATAAGGGCCTGACCAACAAAAATATTGATATCACTTTTTCTTCTAAAGATATACTTCAAAAAATTCTTGATAGTCCTCTTTACATGGCCAGCAGAATCTATGATAAGCCCACTAATGGGATATTAATAGATCCCGCCTATGGTGAAAATGTGATCATGGAAGATTTTCTAGTATTACATGAGTAGTATCATGATGACTATAATAAACCAACTACATGGATTAAAACACACACTGGTTTTCCATTCCCTATGATCAAATCGAACATACCCCCCTTACAAATAGGACCCAAAATGTTGGAGGTAACATTTTCAATTATTCCAAAATAGGATCAATTTCGTTTGCTTCTAGGCCACCCTTGGCTTTGCTCAATGAAAGTGGTCCCTTCAGTTGTTCACAAATGTTTGAAGTTTCCACATGGAAATTAAATATTTACCATACACCATAGTGGCTTTCATCCATTATCGTCTAAAGGTAATTTTTCCTTAGAAGCCTTTTGGACCACACCTATGGAACACATCACCCCTCGTAAAGATTTATTTTTCATAACCAAAAGTTCAAAGCCGCAAGGATAACTGAGTTGTCTCTTCGTAACATGTCCTCATCCTCTTCCACTTCCCCTATTATAGGTGAAACCATGCTTCAACCTGAGTCTGACATCTAACAAACCATACAACCTCATGAACAACCACCCTTAGACACTTCCCTACCATCGTTTATGTTGGAAACATAAGGGCAGACAACTCATAGGGGGGTGAATTAGTTGTCACAAAATTTCAAACTTATTCAACTTATTAACCTTATTCTTAGATTTGATCAATAACCATGAAAGCATAAATCAACAACACATTACAAACACACATAACACCAAGATTTTTTACGTGGAAACCTTGTTAGGGGAAAAATCAAGGTGGAGGTCAATCCACAAGATTATACCTTGTTAAAAGTATAAATAAATATGAATGGGGAATGCACATGCATTCAGGAACACTACCTAGAGCTCACTTCTCAATTATAGAAAGGAATACAACTGTCTTACAAAGATATGAATTACATCCACAAGATTTGAACTAAGAAAAATAGCATCTGTTAATGCCTGATTATAGTTCCGGTTAAGTACATGAACACTTATTCACTCTTCTTCAAACTCTTCTTCTACCTTCAAAAGATCAAAAAAATATTTAAACATAGGACTCACACATTTTACACTCATTTCCTTCAAATGATAACAAAAATGCTCCTGTATATCTGCAACAAGAAATTACATCACTACATGCTGGCCTCAATAAAATAATAAAATGAATGCAAACTGTTGGCCCAAAACAATAAAGATTATTAATGTGAATCAACCACAGTTGGCCACAACATAGTGGAGACCCAAAATAAAATTCTCAAACATGAACCACCTTCAAAAATTAATCCTCAAAGATCCACAACACGCTTCAACACCCTATCGACCAAGAACATGAAAAACATGAACACACAAGAGAAAATCTTGAATCGCAAGCACAATGATCAATGCAAATGTGCAACATAGATAGAGCACGATCTAGAAACATTCAAAAAAATCATGAATCACTAGATAAGCATCTGTAAAAACTAAAATTTCTAAAATCTCGTCACCTTCATTCAAGAACATCAACTGAAGCAACAGAAAAACTGTCAGAATACAAATCTTTATAACTCGATCAAATATTCACATGGATCTTTGAAACTTAATTTGGATAAACTAGATATAATCAACAAGAAACCCTTTAATCCGCAACCTCTGGTTATCAACATACTAAACTCTCTGATAGACTAAACTTCACTTCACCACTAACATCCTACAACTTATTTCATTACAATTTTCTCAATATCCTCGACATATACAGCCTCTAAGACATTAATGCTAATAGTGTTGACATCAATGAAAACCACATATTAGTAACACAAACACAACATCCAATAGTATCCCCCTTTGTAATTGATGGCAACACATGATGTGAAAAACACCATCAACACAACTAACTTCAGCACATACTCCCCCTTAGGTTCTGACTCTTTTCTTCTCAAAAACTCTTCTTCCTCAGATAATTCACATATTTTCACATGAATCTTCTCTCCCTTTGACATTAATGAAAAATATATCTTTTCTCAACACAAGACCTAAACCACATATCTAAACATTTGACTACTCCCCCTGAGTAGCATCCACCACAACATCAATCCAGATCAAAATATGACCATGAAATGCATGGATTGATGCAATTCAATGCATCTTAGTTCTGATTAGGAGGGGTAATCACCCCTAGCTTCCCTTTGAGATACTCAAAATTATCCTTAGGAAATGAATTTGTAAAGATATCTGCAATATGTTCCTTAGTAGACACATACTCCAATCTAACTTCCTTTTCACTCACCTTCTCTCTCAAAAAGTGAAACTTGATAGATATATGTTTGGTCTTTGAATGCAGCACCAGATTCTTAGAAATATTAATTGCAGTTGAATTATTACTAAATATAGAAATGGGCTCATCATACACAAATCTGATATCTTTCAACATCTACTTCATCCACAGTACTTGAGTATAATTGTTAGCAGCATAAATGTATTTTGCCACTGCAGTAGATAAATAAATGGCATTCTATTTCTTACTTAACCATGAAATTAGCTTCTTACCCAAGAAAAATGCACGACCACTAGTACTCTTTCTATCATCCACATCACCTGCCCAATCAACATCAGTAAAAGAACTCAAAGTAAGATCATCATATTTAGGATACCACAGGCCAAAATCTACTGAACATTCCCTTCAAGTATCTGAAAATACTCTTCACAACAATTACATGAGATTCTTTAGGATTAGCTTGAAATCTTACAACAATGCATACAACATTCATGATATCTGGTCTAGTTTGAGGCAAGTAAAGCAATCCACCAATCATTGATTTGTATCTAGTTTGATTTTCATTTGGATAATCACCATTTTGTGTCAACTTGCATCTGGTCACCTTAGGTGTACCATCTGGCTTTGAATCTTCCATTCCAAACTTCTTTAGCAATTCTTTCACATACATGGACTGAGATATGAAGATACCTTTATCTAATTGAATAATTTGCAATCCCAACAAGAATTTCATCTCACTAATCATAGACACCTCAAACTCATTTTTCATTTCATCAGCAAACTTAATGCACAAACCATCATCTCCTCCAAAAATGATATCATCAACAAAGAATTCAACAATCAAATTTTTATCATGATCAATCTTGAAATACAAATTACTATCAACAGTACCTTTATTGAATCCAAGCTTCAACAAATAATTGTCCAATTTGGCATACCATGCTCTTGGGGATTTCTTAAGTCCATGCAATG
The DNA here is from genome assembly GCA_007258455.2 of Sequoia sempervirens. Lineage (NCBI taxonomy): Eukaryota > Viridiplantae > Streptophyta > Pinopsida > Cupressales > Cupressaceae > Sequoia > Sequoia sempervirens. Next base: position 37,836,840 of record VDFB02086081.1, on the reverse strand, counting down.
CTTTCTTCAACTGACATACCATATCTCCCTGATTAGTCAATTGAAATCCATTAGGTTGCTCCACATACACCTCTTTTTTACAGTTCGCCATTTATAAATGCTGACTTGACATCCATCTGATAAACCTTGCAATTTTTGTAAGAAGCATAAGCAAGAAATAATCTCACAACTTCAATCCTAGCAACAGGGGCAAAGTTTTCTTCAAAGTCAATTCCTTCCATCTAGGAATATCCTTTACACACCAATATTGCTTTGTTTCTAACCACTTCACCTTGCTCATTCAGCTTGTTTCTAAAGACCCATTTAGTTCCAATTAATTTTTTTCCTTAGGTCTAGGAACAAGAATCCATGTATTATTCTTTTCAATTTGTTGTAGTTATTCTTTCATTTCTTCCAACCAATGTTCATCTTTTCATGCTTCATTCACATTATTAGGCTCAATCTTTGAAATTGAACAGTATTCTTCTACAATCTTTCTCCTAGTCTGAACACCTTTGTTCTTATCACCTATAATCTAATCTTATGAATGACTTAGTCTTTGATACCTTGGAGTCTTAGGATGTTCTTGAACTTTTGGCTCTTATGATCTCTCTTTTGCATTTTCACTAGTTTCTTCCTCTTGATTTTCTTCATTCACCGGAATGATTTGAACTTGATTTTGAGTCTAAAATTTCTTTCTTGTGAATAAAGTATTACTCTGATCATTTGCATCATATCCATAGGTTCTATATGGTCTAGCTATGTCCTCACCAACCTTGAAATTTTCACTTTCAACAATTTTCCCCAATCTCTTGTTGTAGCACCGGTAGGCCTTACTCTTAGTAGAATAACCAAGAAATATTCCTTCATCATTCCTAGCATCAAAGTTTCCTATCTCTTCATCTCTTCTGACATAGAATTTAATCCCAAAGATTTAGAAATATCTAACAGTAGGCTTATGACCAGTCCATAGCTGAAAAGGGGTCTTGCCACTATCACCTTTGATTTGTACCCGGTTGAGGATGTAAACAACAATACTCACAGCTTCTCTCCAATAGAGACGAGGAACATTTACTTCTAGCATCATAGTCCTAGAAGCATCTTGAAGTTTCCTATTCTTCCTTTCCACAACTCCATTTTGTTGAGGGGTTCATGGGGCAAATAATTGTCTCTTTATCCCATGTACTTCACAAAAAAAAATCATGAGAAGTTAATTCACCACCTCTATCTGATCTCAAAAATTTGATCTTCAGACCTGTCTCTATCTCAAACATAGCCTTAAAAGTTTTGAATTTCTCCAGAGCTTTAGATTTCTCCCTTAAGAAAGTAACCCACATCAATTTAGAGTAATCATCAATAAGTAACATGAAGTACCTATCTCCTTGTGAACTTTTGATTCTAGAAGAACCACACAAATTAGTATGAACAAGTTCCAACACTTCTTTTGAACAATGTTGTTTGTTGAGATTTCTCCCTTAAGAAAGTAACCCACATCAATCTAGAGTAATCATGAATAAGTAACATGAAGTACCTATCTCCTTCTAAACTTATGCCTTTAGAAGGACCACACAAATCAGTATGAATAAGCTCCAATACTTCAGTTGAACAATGTTGTTTTCTCCTAAATGAAATTCTAGTTTTCTTCCCTAACTGACATTCCTTGCACATAGTATTAGTAGGCTTTACCAACTTAGGAAGATCTCTCACTACCTAAGTAGAACTTATCTTGATAATATTATCAAAGTTTACATGACACATTCTCCTATGCCACAACCGACTTTCATCAACTTGATCAATCAGACAAATTTTACTAGCAACATTCAGGTGAAATATGTTACCTTTTATTTTTGTACCTAAAGAAATCACATTTCTAGAACTCCCTAATATTCTACACTTACCATTCTTGAATAGAAGATTGTGTCCCTTGTCAACCATTTGTCTGAACCTTAAAAGATTGTGCTTCAAACCTTCCACATAAAGAACATCATTAGTATTATTCTTACCATCAAGAGAAATGGATCCTCTACCATGAATTACACTATCTTTTTCATCACCAAATCTTACCACACAACCATCATACTTTTCCAGGCTCACAAACTTGTGTTTATCTCCTATAATGTGATGAGAGCATCCATTGTCTATCACCCATTCATCTTTCTCTTCAACTTTGGCCACTAGATCTTTCTCTACATTTGAGCAACTAACAGACTTAGTAGGGGTTGGATCATTTTCCTTGATAGCAATAAATACCCATTTATATTCACTTGCATTCCCTTTATTAGATTCATCACCTATCACACCTTCATCAATAGTATAATAGAACTTTCTTTGAAATCTATGCTTGATAGGTCTTGGTTTAGGGACTCTTTCTAGACACTTTGATGTAAAATGACCTATCTTATTGCAAGAAAAACATTTAATATTAAATTTTCCTTTATACTTACCTTCTCCTTTGGCTTCTCTTTTGACAATAAGTGTTTCAAGATCCTCTAGCTTCTTCTCCTCTTCTTCAATCTCTCTCATTTCCTCCTCATACTTGAATACCTTTCTAGAATAACTTTCACCCAGATCATATCTTTGTTTATCTCTTCCGGAAGTGGTAGCCTTGAATGTTGATTCTATCTTAGGAGGAGCATCACCAAATTCACTTAACTTAAAATAAGTAAGCTTACTAATCAACATGTCTCCCAATTTACGACATTCTTGTCTGCTGTCAAACATAAAATTCTTCTATCTGTCTCAGACCAGCCTCATCATCCTCATCTCCTTCAGCCATCCTCATCCTTTAGATCCATCACATTTGTCACCTTAGAAAAAGCATGCAACAATGCTTCCTTAGCCCTAATATTATACACAACATCCCTAATCCCAACAGTAGTATTAGGACCATTCTGAGGAATAACATACTTATTGCATGTAATGCTTCGTAGGCTTCACCAATGCATCTCAAATGGCACTCCATTCAAGTCTTCCACAGAGAATAATTTTTTCCATCAAATCTTGAACTATCCTTCTTATATGTCACCATCTCGAATCACCTCAAATTCTTAAACTTCTTCCAAGGAACTGACTCTGGTACCAATTGTTGGAAACACAAGGGTAGACAACTCAGAGGGTGGGGTGAATAAATTGTCACATAATTTAAAACTTATTCAACTTCTTAACCTTATTCTCAGATCTAATCAATAACCATGAAATCATAAATCCAACTCATCAAAAACACACATAACACCAATATTTTTTACATGGAAATCTTGTTAGGGGAAAAAACACAGTGGAGGTCAGTCCACAATATTATACCCTTTTAAAAGTATAAATAAATATGAATGGGGAATGCACAGGCATTCGGGTGCAGTGCCTAGAGCTCACTACTCAATTACAAAAAGGAAGACACACTGTCTTACAAATATATGAATTACATCCACAAGATTTGAACTGAGAAAAATAGCATCTGCTAATGCCTGATTATAGTTATGGTTAAGCACAAGAACACTTCACTCTTCTTCACTCTTCTTCAAACTCTACTTCTACCTTTGAAATATCTAAACAATATTTGCACATAGGAATTGCACACTTTACATACTCACTACCTTTAAATGATTAAAAAATATCTCTTGTATATCTACAACAAAAAATTACATCGCTACATGTCGGCCTCAATAAAATAATAAAATGAATGCAAACTGTTGGCCCAAAACAATAGTTTTTTTTAATGCAAATCAACCATGGTTGGCCACAACATAGTGGAGACTCAAAATAAAATTCTCAAACATGAACCAGCTTCAAAAATTAATCCTCGAAGATCCACAAAATGCTTCAACACCTTGTCAGCCAAGTACATGAAAAACATGAACACACAAGAGAAAATCTCAAATCACAAGCACAATGATCAATGTGTATGTGCAACATAGATAGAGCATGATCTAGAAACATCTAAAAACATCATGAATCACTAGAGAAGCATCCGCAACAATTGAACTTGCTAAAATCTCATCACCTTCATTCAACAACATCAACTGAAGCAACTGAAGCAACAAAAAAATTGCCAGAATACAAATCTTCATAACTCGATCAAATCTTAATGTAGATCTCTGAAACTTAATGTGGATAAACTAGATATAATCGACAAGAAACCCCTTAATCCACAACCTCTAATCATCAATGTAATGAACTCTTTGATAGACTAAACTTCACTTCACCACTGACAACCTACAACTTATTATTTCATTACAATTTTCTCAATATCCTCAACATATACAACCTCTAAGACATTAATGGTAATAGTTTTGACATCAATGAAAACTACATATCAACACAACCACAAAATCCAATAGTTTAAATGACCAAGAAAAAGTGAAACCAATCCTGTCATACCTCCCCACATTAAACAACTGTATAAAGCTAAAGAGAAAGTGATTGACCCATCCTCTTCGATTTCTTCTATTCTTCCCCCTCCAGAAGAGAAGGAACCTATGATGAATCAACCTAATTTTACACCTCAACAAATTAAAAATAAAATTAAATGAAACTACTGTGCTAGGGAGTGTAGGTGTTGTCATCGTCTCCTTGCTCATCATTCTCAAATAGACGAAAATCAAGAAAATAAATCTCCACCTTTGACCGAAGCATTTGATGACCACTCCCTTTTCCCTTGATCCACCAATAGATAACACAGTCCAACCCTCACAACAAAATGAACAAATCCAACAACCACAACTTTGAATACATCCTTCCTTGGAAATAACTCTTCATCCTCCTATTGTAATCAATTTTGATGATGATGATGAGGAGGAGGAGATCACAAAAATAGATGAAGTGCATAACAATTTAATCTCTTTATTTTCACCTACCATGAGCTTAAAAGATAAATCTTCTCAACCAAGTGAGGAACCTGGTACGTCTCTTTGTTCAACACTTGCAATTCTTCCTTTGGATAGTCAAGTGCCCTCGCAATATAATGAACATGATTGGGAGGTGAATGACTTGTTAGATGGTTGACTTGCATTTGCCTTACTAGCATTTTTTCTTTTATTTTCCTTTTTCTTTTTATGTCAGCTTGATTGTATGTGTGTATCGTGTGTTTGATGTTTTATCTCTCATTGTACACTTCTATTTTTACCTCTCTTCTTCTATATGTCGTACATTGTCTTTTTCGCTTTTTTTTTTCCTTTTGGGGATGATGCAAGGCATTAAGATGCCCTATGTCTCTTCCATGTTTCCCCGAAAGTTCCTTTTATTTTTCACTTTTGTTTTGTGTTTTCCTTAAAGGACACAAAGCATAGAGGTAGCCCTATGTCTCTTCCATGTTATTAAAGGGTCTTTTTCTTTTTCACTTTCTTTTTTCTTTCCTTTTTGGGGATGAATAAAATCGTTGAGATGCCCTATGTCTCACTTCCATGTTGACCCAAAAGGTCCTTTTACTTTTTTTCTTTTTGTGTTTCCTTTTCTGTGGATGACTTCAAGTGTTCAGGAACACCCTAAAATGCTCTTCCATGTTGACAAAAGGTCAGCACACTTTTACTTTTTTTTTGTGTTTCCTTTCTCGGATGACACAAAGCGTTGAGACACCTATCATCTCTTCATATTGACCAAAGACCCTTTCACTTTTTTGTTTTGTGTTTCCTTTCAAGGATGATGATGAAAAGCGTGAGATGCCCTATGTCTCTTCCATGTGTATTAAAGGTCCTTTTTGTGTGTTTTCCTTTTGGGAATGGCATAAAGTAGAGATACCCTGTCTCTTCCATATTGACCCAATTGGCCCCTTTCCATTTTACTCTATCTTTTTCTTGTGTTTCCTTTTGGGGATGATGTAGACGCTCCCGAGACCACAATGTATCCTTCATGTTTACCCAAAATATTTTCTTTTTTTTGTTTTCTTTTCGCTTGTGTTTTCCTTTTGGGGATGATGCAAAGCATTGAGACTGCAATGTCTCTTCCATGTTGACCAAAATGGACTTTTTTCTTTTCTCTTTGTGTCATTCTTCCAGTTCTATGTACTTTGGTGAATGATGACAATTCCAAGATCCTTCATAAAAACATCAGCATCGAACATACTAACCCCAAATCCATAGATCCGTTATGTGTTTGGTGTTCTCTTTTCTGGGGGGCAACTCCCTTTTCTTTTGTTTTCATTTTCATTTTCATGAAGCAACCTAACTCAGAAACATATGAATTAGCATAGGGCTTTATGAGTTGGCTCCCATGTCTTGTTTCTCCTTTTTGCACTTTCTTTCCTTCGCTACTTTAAAGTAATTGCTCACATAACCGATTGTAGCAATTCCTTTAAAGCGGGGGGCATACATTACCATTATTTCATTTCACATTCTCGATTCTTAGTGCAACCTTGTCATTTCATATGATGTCGACTCACTTTGGAGTGACTTGATGATGGGTATGATGTCCTTCATAAATGCAATTCTCTACCTTAGCATATTACATTCCTCTTGGTAGCTTGATGTGATGTACTGCATCCCCTAAGTTGTGAATATACTATTCTTTGATTGGTCCTCTCTTGGAGACATTAGATACAATGTTCCCTAAGTGATTGACCTTGCATGAACTTAACAAGATTCCTTTGAACATTTTTTACATTTTACATTTTTATGCTTTTACATTTTACATTTTTAGATTTTACATTTTACCACCTTGCATAACACAACTTGCATGCCTTTGGTACCATCCTCTTTGTTCATGAGTTCTAAGCATACAGAGCTTTGTTTGTCTCATGAAGCATAAGCCCGACATTTTCCTTTGGTGCCTTATTAAAGTTATTGAGGTATATGCTTTGATATATGGTTGATAGGAGCCCATTGATGGCACAACTTTCCCCATAGCCACCTTGTGTTTTGTGAGAGTGCATACCAACTAGTGTATGTATCTCACCTTTTGGGCCTTCTCACCCAACAAACCACCATGAGTTCTTTCACCCCATAGTGAGTATGCATTCTCTCTTTGAAACAATCATCCTAGATCTAATCCACAACTAGTTGGACAGACGATCGAAGCTCAATTCAATGTCCCTTTCAACATGTGTGTTCCTTTGTTCTTATGCTTAGTTTTCCTTGGGATCTTCATCCTAGGGGCTTGATCATCCCTCCTGATCATTGTCATTCCATTTTGCTAACATAAATACATTTGAACCCTTCTCTTGATGTTCATAGCTACTTTAGTGTGAGTTTGCAATTGAAGCAAGTTCATCCTCTCACTAAAGTGGGGGCTAAATGCACCATAGAAAAATTGCCCCTTTTCATATTCATGGTCTTTTAGGACTTTCTTCATGATGTTTGGTCTATTTTTCTCAGATTTAATGTTGTAATATGGCTTGAACATGCATATTTGGGTACTAAAATTCAAATAATGACATCTTGTGAAGGTGCTATGAAGTGTTGTAAAACATTTCTACACTCTTCTAGACTTTATTCATTACAATTAGCTAAAATCACCTTTTCATCACTAAAAAGAGTCTGATACAGTCTTGTAAAGTGTTGTGTGTAACAAGATTTTAGGCTTTTCTGAGCATGAGCATTTTACTATTTACACCTTTCTTGTCTTTATTTGACCTTTATGCCATATAAGCTTTTAATTAAATTGTATTTTGAATGTAAAATAACAAACAACATTAAATGTGACCCAATTCGACACCATTTTGAGGGTCCTAGGTGGGACCCATTAAGCCATGGTGGTGAATGAGTCTATGGCTCCAAATTTAAAATATTTCAAATTTTCTTTCGGGTTTTTATTCAAAATGACTTGATGTTGGCCTGCGATGAGGTATCAATGGGTTACTAAGGCACAAGATTGTATAAATAAGTGATGTTCACCTCATTTTTACATCTCCTACAATATTATAACACATTCAAGAAATATTTTCATTCACTTAAGCATTCAAGCACTTTACAACATCAAATCAAGCATTCATTGACATAACTTCAAACTTTCTTCAACAAGGGTTTGACCTTTGTATGCAAATTTAAGAATAATTTAGGTGTTGAAGAGTGGTCAACAAGTCAAAAAGCTGCTTCAAGTCAAATCAACCTCATTTCATGATTGGAGAAGGTATTTTGTCGATTTCCTACATAATTTACTCTAGCAACCTAACAAGAAGACATCCTCAGATCTGGTGTTGCAAAGTTGTCTCTTGATTTCTCAGAATTTTGGGAGAGAACTAATTAACTAGTAGTGGCGAATGAGTCCCACCTTAAGGCTGGAAATATAACCTTTGTCAGATTTCAAATCTTGACACTCATAAACTGGTTCTCAATAGTTTTCATCAGAAGCATAACATATTGGCCACACTAGGTGAATGAGTCCCACTGGTGAATTTATGTAATTCTAGATAGCATCCAGAACATTCCAGAATATTCATGAAACCTCTAGGTGCACACTATTTCAACTCATTTCTTTTGGTTCTACACTTATTCATTCATAGATCTTTGTTTTCATATCACATTTTGTTTTCCAATATTGCTTAAATCTCAGGTTTTGCATACATAATCAGTCATTTAGATCACTTAATTGTATTTGGTTCATTTCATTTAGTCTAAATAACATCCTACATTGCATAATTTGAATGAACCTAGCTAGCATTTTTGGCCTACCTTTCTCCTTTTAGGTGAAAAACCCTAGAAGAGTTAGAGAGCCTTGTGGTGCCAAAAATCTATAATTCACTTGGAAGACATAATTCTCTCATTGAGGTTTCTAATAGCCTTTCACATAGTGAAGGTGGCATTTATTCAGAGTCTTCCCATTATCCCCTTTCCTTGGTTCCTTTTGAAGATTTTGACGAGGAAGTGGTGATGGTTCCTCCCATTCCATCATGAACAAGACGTTGAAGAGCATACTTTGATGCTGATGAATCATAGTGATGTCTCTTCCCCATTTTTATTTTTGATGACACCATATCCACCGTATCAAGATTGCTCTCTTCAGCATGTTTGTATTTTTTTTTTTTAGTGTTGATGTGGAAATATTTTAGGTTGGTGTATTGGAGAAGTTCCAAACTTCCTAGCTTTGATGACATATATTATTTTTTTGAGTGGTATACAATTTTTTTCTGAGGCTATGAATGGAGAATCTCGCTTGATTAACAAGTAAAAGGTTATTCTATGCTACTATAGTAACAAACTATTCCTTTTTAAAGGATGGTAGGACTTAATTCAAAGGATGTGGAGGTTTTTCTTTTAGTCTTCCATAATCTACAACGATTACATGTAACTAATTGGGGAACGTCTCAAATTTTGGTGCAAATGATCTTCAAATGAAATTAAATGTGACTTTAATTGAGCTTGATGCTTGTTGCTCCCTTGTTCTATAAAATGGATTTCAAGGCTCATCATAGGGATTCAAATTTTGATTTTGGTGATAATCTAGGTAGAAGCTAAGTTCACAAGCATATTGTAGAAAGTACAAATGAATAGAATATTAAATTGTCTTGGTTATGGGTCATATATGTAATAATCTTAAATTAGTTCATAGAAGACATAGATATAGAAGAAAATCTTAGTTTTGAAATGAGTATTGTCCTATGTACCTTTTTGCATGTTATAAATAAAAATATCAATGGTCTTCTCATTTAACTTTTGTTATTTGATTGAGTGTGTGGCTATGTTTCTACTTTAACTCAAGGAGTTTATTAAATGCTTGAAGAGAGTCATAGATTTGTAAGAAATTGCATAGGATTTGGTAAGAATTTTTGTTTGACATTGTGACTTTTCATATTGCAAATCACTATGGTAATAGTCCACCAATTTCTAAATTAAATGGCTAATATATTACTAGTTGTTATATGTTTGACTCCATTTTCCCAATCGATGAAGAACTAGTCTATTTGTTAGGAAATCTTGCAAGAAAATGAGTTAGTGATTGCACCATAGAAAAATGGACACTTGTCATTTTCATGGTCTTTTAGGCCTTGCTTCATAATATTTGGTCTATTTTGATTTGATTTTATGATGGAACATGGCTTGAACATGCATATTTAGGTACTAAAATTCAAATAATGACATCTTGTGAAGGTGTTGTGAGGTGTTGTAAGGCATTTATACACTCTTCTAGACTCTATTCATTATAATTTACCAAAAAATCACTTTTTCATCATTAATCAAGTCCTATTTTGAAGTGTTGTAAAGTCTTGTAACAAGATTTCACGCTTTTCTAGGCACAACTTATATATTTATCCCTTTCCTATGCTTTATTTGGCCCTTTTATGCCCTTATAAGCTTTAATTGAGTGCATTTTTTAATGTAAGCCCAACAAACAACATTAAATACAAGATAATTCCTGACACCCATTTTCAAGTCCTAGGTGGGGCACATTCACCATGGGTGGCAAATGAGTCCCATTTGGCTCCAAATTAAAAAAAATTTAAAAGTTCCTTTTGGGTTTTTATTCAAAAACACTTGCTGTCGGCCTATGATGAGGTATGAATGGGTTACTAAGGCACGAGATTGTATAAATGAGTGATTTTCACCTCATTTTACATCCTCCAACATTCACACATCATATTCAGGCAATCTCAAGCATTCAAGCATCTTACAACATGTTATTAAGCATTATTCAAGCACTTTGGAGCATCCACTGATATTACTTTAGATTATCATCTTCAAGGGTTTGGTAAGTTGATTGCACTTGCATATTGTTAGTTTATCATTCTCTTACATTTCATTATTTTATTAAGGGTTTGATTACCACAGTGGGATTTGACCAAGGAAAACCCCTATTTGCTAACCCTCAACCATTTTCCCCCTCTTTCATGTTGCTTGCAGAACTTTGTGTGTAGATTTTACAAGCATTTAGGTGATTGAAGATTGGTAAACAAGTCAACTAGGTGCTTAAAGTCAAATCAACTCTATTTCAAGCTTGGAGAAGGTTTTATGTTCGTTTCCTATAGAATTGACTTCAGAAACCCAACAAACAGACATTTCCAAATCTAGTGTTGCAGTGTTGTCTCCTGATTTCTCAAAATTTTGGGAGAGGACTGATTCTCCATTAGTGGAAAATGAGTCCCACCTTAAGGATGAAAATCTAAATTTTGTTAGATTTCAGATCTTGACAGTCAGAAACCTGCTTCTGACACTTTCTCACCAGTAGCAGGACTAATTCACCATCCTAGGTGAATCATTCCCACTGTTGATTTTTAGTAAATTCAGATAGCATTCACATCATTCCAGATTCCTCAAATCTTTCCTAGGTGCACTTTGATTCATCCCATTTCTTTTTGTTCTGCATTATTTCATCTTTTAGTTCATTGTTTGCATATCATAATGTGCTTTCCAACATAGTTTAAATCTTAGTATTGCATTCATAATAATTCATATAAATCACTTAATTGCATTTATTTTACTTCATTTAGCTTAGACAACATCTCACATAGCATAATTTGAATGAACCCTTATCATTTATGGGACCTATCTCTCTTCTTTTAGGTGAAAAACCCTAGAAGAGCTAGAGAATTCAATAAGAGCCAAAAATCTACAGTTCGGTGATATACCTAGCTATGGATTTGAAATGGGAATGCAAAATTCATTATAAAATCTTTCAATTATGAAGTAAAAGTATTCCTAGTAAGTAGATGTTAACTTACTCAAAGGTCTGCCAAACCTTCAATGAATTGTGTTATTTACAATTAGTAGGAATCAATCTATGTATAAATGTTTTCTCAATTAGATAAACATCACTTGAACACAATAAGGGACACCCTCCTAGGTCCCACAAAGACTAAAGTTTAGGAGTAAAGACATTAGAATCCTTTACTCATTGTGTTGGCCACTAGCCTAGAAACTTCTTGACCAAAAGGGTTGGCTACCCTTTAGAGAATTTCAAGACTCTACTGAAAAAAAATAATGAAAAGAAATGGTGACTCTATTGGGGAAAATTTGAGAAATATCTGAAAGAAGATCATCTAGCCTTAAGAGTCAAGAATTTGGTGATTCTAAACATTTGGTTTAGATATTGAGAAATTTTCAAACCTGGAAGTGATTTTGTTGCAGCAATTTCAAAGAATTTATGTGTGACTGTGCTATTAGAGAAGACCCAAAATGAAATTCATATTTGTAGGAGCTTCATATTGTTTGAAGTTCAATCCTCTTTGATGAGAGGTGGGGTCTCAGTCTAAAGAACCTACTGAAGATGTGAAGTTTCATAGCTTCAATATTTCTAGTTAGGAAGAAAAAATCTACAGTAGCTGCAACATATCCAGGTATTTTTCATTTTGATTCCCAATAAGGATACATCTGTATATGGAAAACATATTTGAAAGTCATGAAATTTTTTTTTCCCTATCGAGTGAAACTAATCACTAAGAAAGGGAATTGTAGTGATTGTTCTGCATACTTATGTATTACTAGATTGCAACATATACTTTGAAGTGAAGTATGAAATATATTTGATGAAAATCAGTTAGAGGGTCTTGAGCAAGTTGAGATAGAAATTTCCATCACAAAAGCTTAAGATTAAGTTGTAAATGAAGTTTCAAATACCTTGTATAACTACAACATTGATAAAAAAAGGAATGTAAGGGTGTAAGAAAGTGTATCATCAAATATATGCATCCTTGTATGGTTCCCAGTGCAACCATGGTTTGTAATTAGCTCCAGTCAGGTTGTTAAAGAAGTTTTAACTCTGAAAGATATAGAGCCATCAATTTAAGTGGAATCAATGGTTACCTAAATTTTATTCCACTTGAAATAAAAAATAAAATACCAACATTCAGTGTTACAAAGAGTGAGTTAGCAAGTAAGCATCTTCAAGAATCCAATAGTCTAATGTATTATTATGAAGTTGACCCTGAGGATGTGATCATCAGGCTATTTGTTCAATCTCTAAAGGGAGTTCTATTGGTTCTCTTATTTACCAACATGCTCTATCTATTCTTGGAGTGAATTCAAAGTATTTTTCATGGAGCAATTTGGTGAAGGGATCAATGATAGTTCTATGATAAATAAATTTATGAGCATTGAGAAAGAAGAGGATGAGTTGGTTCTAGCATTCAACTAAAAATTTGCTAAAACATTAATGGTGGGCACCACAACACATGGGCAACACAACATGAGTTTTCATCTAGACCATTTCCCACATGCCTGTCCATCTTATGCATTAAGGTGAAGTGATCGCAAAGGCTAGTGGGCATTATACATGTGTAACCTTTATATGGTGGGCCTAATGTCTCTTGTTGATCGATGAATAGTTGTGTCATAGAAAAATGGCCCCTTGACATTTTCATGGTCTTTTAGGCCTTTCTTCATGATGCTTGGTCAATTTTTCTCTGATTTTATGTTGCAATGTAGCTTAAACATTCACATTAGGTCCTTAAAATTCAAATTATGGCATCTTGTGAGAGTGTTGTGAAGTGTTGTAAAATATTTCTCCACTTTTGTCGACTATATTCATTACAATTCACCAAAAAATAAACTTTTCATCACTTATCAAGTCCTATTTTGAAGTGTTGTAAAGTCTTGTAACAAGATTCCATGCTTTTCTAGGCTTAATCTCACTATTTACACCTTTCTTATGCTTTATTTGACCCCTTTATGCCCTTATAAGGCTTAATTAAGTGTGTTTTTTAATGTAAACCCAACAAACAACATTAAATGCAAGATAATTTCTGACACCTACTTTCAAGTCCAAGGTGGGACCCATTCACCATGGGTGGAAAATGAGTCCCTCTTGGCTCAAAATTCAAAATATTTCAAACTTTATTTTAGATTTTTATTTAAAATCACCTTATGTCGGCCTATGATGAGGTATCTTTGGGTTACTAAGGCACAAGTGTGTATAAATAAGTGTTTTTACATCCATTTTAACCCCCATTCATCAAGTTCACTAATTCACTCATTCATTCAAACATTCAAGCACTTTGCATCATTCAATCAAGCATTAATCAAGTATTTTGGAGCACCCATTGATATATCTTTAGATTTCCTCAACAAGGTTGGTGAGTTTAGGATATTTGCATGCTATTCATTCATCTTCCTTGTTCATTTCATTCCATTTATTCATTAAGGGTTTGATTACCAAAGTGGGATTTAACTAAAGAAAATCCCTATAACCTAACCCTTAACCATTTTCCCCCTTTTGCATGTGTGTTTGCAGAATTTTGTATGCAGATTTATCAGGAAATTAGGTGTTGAAAGGTGGTCAACAAGTCAAAAAAGTGTTTCAAGTCAAATCAAACCTATTTCAAGCTTGGAGACAACCTATAGTCCATTTTCTATAGATTTGACTCCATCAACCCGACAAGTAGACCTTAGATCAAGTGTTATAGAATTGCTCCCTAATCTCATAGAATTTTGGGAGAGGACTAATTCACCGTAAGTGGCAAATGTGTCCCACCTTAAGGCTGGAAATCTATATTTTGTCAAATTTTGGATCTTGACACTCAGAAACTAGTTTCCAGAAGTTTTCATCAAAAGAAGGACTAATTTGCCATCAATGTTGAATGAGTCCCACTAGTGATTTTCAGTGATTTATGTCAACATTTAGAACACTCCAAATTCTTCATTCTCTACTGAGGTGCACTTTGATTGAGCCTTCTTCTTTTCTATTTTACATTTGCTCATGTTTAGTTCATGTTTTCATATCACATTGTGTCTTCAAACATTGCATATTTCTTAGGTTTCACATTCATAATTAGTCAAAAGGTTCATATAGTTGCACTTATATCATCTCATTTATTCTAAATAACATCATACACATCTTAATTTGAGTGAACCACATTGATTTTGAGTGAGGTATATCTCTCTCCTTTTAGGTGAAACATCCTAAGAGTGCAAGAGTAGCCTATAAGCCTCATTCCCAAAAATATATGGTTAATTTTGGTGAACCTGCATATTGAACATTATATCATTCTAATTTGAATTTATATTTGCATCCTAGGACTTAATTGTATTGTCTTTTGCATTATTTTTGCATCCTAGAGTTTCTTAAAATTGCATTAGTGAAAGACTCATTTAGACTTCATTTTTGCATATCATTGAAAAAATTGAACAATTGTATCTGCATCCTTCATTGGCATCTAAAAAGCATTAAAATCACTTTAAATTTTTTGAAAAACAAAAAAAAATACCATACTTCGACTCATTCACCACCCTAGACGAATCAGTCCACCTGCACATTTCATACTGCATTTTCAGGAATTTTCTAGGTAATTACTACATTTCTTTTCTCTATTGTTATTTCTCTATTTCAATTTGCGAAATTCCTATTATTTTCATTTTGCACTCAGATTACATTTCATTTGCATTCAACCCATTTTTGTGGTACTTGTATGAGTGTTTG